>OY997272.1:208124247-208840063 GCA_963921465.1 Triticum timopheevii | reverse complement strand
ACCCCCCTTTGTTCACATAATGTTTTTATATTACCACAGCCTATTTAATGGATAACATGTAATATTATTTTTAGTACAATAGTGGGACTGGCTCGTTAGCACGTACTATTTGCCTTCACTTACTGGTGGGTTCCATGTGTGCTCTATCTCTCTCCTCCCCTTCTGCGTTTAGACGCACGGGCAAACACGAAGAACTCGCGAGCGATGTTGCCGTTGACCATATCTAGACGCGTACGACACCAATTTCACGTACTAGCAGCACTAGACAGTGTGTACGTGCAATGCACGCTAATTTGGAAGTATATTAAGTGCATGCGGATATTAAGTAGGATATTATTTGCGTGTTATTATGTGATTAGCACTATTTTTGGCATGAAATTAACTGCACGCTAAACGTGTTGAGTGCTCGACATTGAAGCAGTTTAGGTCGTTGGATGACAAGGAATACATGTGGCTTGATGACATTTATATTTAATTTGATACGGCTCTAGCAAAATATTCAATCGATCAAACCTTAGATTTCGTTCAGTCTGACTCCGACTTTAAATTATATGATGATCGATCTAAAATAAACAGAAATGATAAACGTTCGGATTTTAAGCATGTCAATCCGAACGTTTTTCATGGCAAATTTAGATTATGCGGCGGCAGCGCGGGCGTCTTGTGGTGGGAAGCGGCTCCTCTGTCGTGCTCTGTGTGTCGTCAGGCCACTAACCGACAGCGACGGCGACGTCTTGCACCGTTGTTGGCGTACGCCTGAAAGTTGTCCTAGCTTGAAGGAGGCGACTAGCTTTGGTGCAAGGAAGCGGTCGACGGCGGCCATCCATGGCGCTGAGGGGGGCACTAGCACCCGTGTGGGGACAGGCGCTGGCAACGGTTCGGCGGAGACATTCATGTGCACGGGCATCGGCACGGGCGCGCACGTCAGTGCACATGCAGGTGATGAGGATATAAACCCAGGGTAGGGTCATAGGCCTGACCTATACGCCCTACCCAAGGTCACTACCCTAGAAGCAAAGAAGTCCAAGAGACGACAAAGAACCCCCAATCAAAGATGTCGAGTGCAATCCGCTCGACCAATCATATCACTCGGGTACCCTTCTTACCTGAGTCACTCGACCATACAAGGAACCACTCGACCTACTGAAGACCAGGAGTCACTCAGCACTGCAATGGTCAGGCATTCACTTCGTAGTCTTAAAGGTCATTAATAACACTTATAGTTGGCGTTACCAGTAACGCCCTGTCTTTACGTACATTGAACCCCTTGTAATGGAGGATGGCTGGGGTCCTGGCGCACTCTATATAAGCCACCCCCTCCTCTGGCACAAGGGTTTGGACCCCCTGTAACACCACACCTATAATCCAATCAACCGCCTCTGGGCACCGAGACGTAGGGCTTTTACTTCCACCGAGAAGGGCCTGAACTCGTAAATCTTGTGTATACACCTTCACCATAGCTAGGATATTGCCTCTCCATACCTACCCCCTTTCTACTGTCAGTCTTAGGACCACGACAGTTGGCGCCCACCATGGGGCAGCTGTCTTAGCGAATTGTTGGTGAAGTTGTAATATTTTCGATCATCAACATCATGGTTTCCGATGGTGGATTGGCTGAGGGCCGCGAGATCCGTCTCGGCGCGCTCATTTTCATCGCCGACGACTCCGCCAGGCTTCAGGAAGCTCCCCTTGACGTCTAGGCACTCCCCATCCGAGGGGCGACGCACTTTCGCGCGTGCGTACATGGAGTCCTTCTCTGGCAGCCGTCGACCCAGTATCGGTCGGCTCCCATGGTGTCTTCTCTCCCCGTTGTTCGCCGCAGCAAGCGATCCAGTCGGTCGCGGCTTCAGCGGTGGGTAAAACACGCGGTGACTCGTCATTCGGCCACCCAGCAATTCGCGGCAATCAAGCCCGATGAAACTCTCTACGGCCTGTTCGACCTATCGACTGGCTCCGTCGAGACCGCATCCGAGTGCGATAGCAGCGACCCTGCGGCTGAAGTTTTGATGGTCGACGGACCATGTAGACCGCCTGGTTTCCGCCGCGAAGACGGCGGGGATGGCAGCAATCTGTCACGTGTCCACGAGGAGTACCATCCCAAACCCCTCTCTTCGCAGCAGAGAGAAGAACTTCGTCGCCGCAACAAGGATGCACTCCACACGCCCATCGTTGGAGAAACCTCCGAGGCTCGGGCCTTGGAAGAGGTGCGCTTGGCTAATTTGGCTGAGCACAATTGACTGGAACCTCCATCGTGCACTCGACAAGCGTGCTCGGGAGCGGATCCCTGAGTCCAGTCGACGACAGCTTTTTCCGCCTCCACCTAAGGTATACCGCACTCTGATTCAAAATCTCACAGCTGTGGCCCGAATAGCAGAGTCAATTAAGCCTTCCCAGTCGGAGGCTGGAAGAGGTTTGATGCAGATCCAGGCCTTACCCCGGGCAGCGGGAGAACAGAACACATCAGTGTCTCAGTCACGAAATAGGATTCATAGCAGATCCATGGTGGCGGATACAGTTCAGTCTGCCCATAGCCCAAGATCACCCCTGCAACATGAAGGTCGTGGGCAGCAGCAGGATCAGTACAGGAACCGGGGGCAATATGATCATCGACTCGGCCATGACGACCGTCGTCGACTACCCACACCTCCTCCGAGAAGTGGGTCATATGTGCCTCAGCAATATGATGATAGACGCCTTAACAGTGGCAAGCGCAGAGTCCCGGCCGACCCAAGAGAGCTAGGCTTTGATGCGAGATCTATTCTCGTTCAAGGTCTAGTCGACCGGAATATAGCACACAGAGAAGACCGCAATAGAGATCATCCGACTGGCAGCAGAGCTTATGTTTCAGGTCCATAATGTTTCAGCAGAGCCATCAGGGCTGCAGTGATTCCTCCCAACTTCAGGTTGGCGACCGGAGTCAGCAAGTTCACCGAAGAGTCCAAACCGGAAACTTGGCTTGAGGATTACCGAGTGGTTGTGCAAATTGGTGGTGGGAATGATGAAGTGGCCACGAAGCATCTTCCTTTGATGTTAGAAGGGTCAGCCAGAGCGTGGTTAACTCAGTTAGCCCCGGGCAGTATATTCAGTTGGGAAGAACTTGCCCGAGTATTTGTCAGAACTTTTGAAGGTACTTGCAAGCGGCCAGCAGGGTTAACAGTATTGCAACATTGTGTGGAGAAACCTAGTGAGACTCTAAGGGATCTCATTCAGAGGTGGACCACTTTACATCACACAGTGGAAAATGTATCTGAGCATCAAGCAGTGTGTGCCTTCAAGGAAGGCGTTAAATATCGAGAGCTGGTCCTAAAGTTCGGTCGGACTGGAGATATGACTCTGACTTGGATGATGGAAGTAGCCACCCGGTATGCTAACAGGGAAGAAGAGGATCGACTCCGCAGCGGAAAGGGTAAACCAGTCGGCCAAGACGCCAGCGGAGGTAATTCCAATCGGAAACAGAAACGTAAGGCCGAACCTGCAGCACCCGGTGAAATTGCGGCAGTGGTTCAAGGAAAGTTTAAAGGAAAACCTAAGGGTCCCTGGACCCCTAAGAAGGTAAAAGATCAAGCGGGAAATGATGTGTTGGATTTACCATGTCACATTCATACGAAGAAGGATGAAGGGGGTAATATGATTTATCTTAAACACACCACTCGACAATGTCGACTCCTGATCCAGCAATTCCGAGAGAAACAACCCAGTGAGAAGGAGAAAGAGTCGAACAAGGACGAGGATGAAGAGGAAGATGATGGTTATCCTAAAGTAAATTCCACCCTGGTGATTTTTGCTGATCTTGAGAGCAAAAGTCGATTGATAGTTATCAACAGAGAAGTAAATATGGTTGCTCCGGCGATGATGACCACATACCTAAAATGGTCACAAACAGCCATCACATTTGACCAGTCTGATCACCCGGCGCGTATAGCCACCCCTCGGAGGCAAGCGTTGGTGGTCGACCCAGTGGTTGAAGGCACTCAACTAACCAAAGTGTTAATGGATGGTGGTAGCGGCCTGAATATCCTTTATGCTGAAACCTTGAAGGGGATGGCCATTCTGATGTCCAAGCTTAGCGAGAGCAATATGAGCTTTCATGGCGTTATCCCTGGAAAGAAAGCCGAATCACTCGGCCAGATCGCCCTTGACGTGGTTTTCGGTGATTCCAAGAATTACCGTAAGGAAAAGTTGACATTTGAAGTTGTGTATTTCCAGAGTGCTTATCATGCTATTCTGGGTAGGCCTACCTATGCGCGTTTTATGGCTCGGCCGTGTTATGTGTACCTCAAGCTGAAGATGCCTGGCCCAAGGGGTGTGATCACAGTCACTATCAATCGGCAGAAGGCAAAGGAATGCTTCCAGAAGGGTTCCAAAATCGCCGATGCACAAATAGCAGCAGTTGAGTTAGAAGAGTATTAGAAGAATGCAGATCCGAGTGATTCATTACGAGCCAAGAAGCCTGCCACAGATTCCGCATTTTAGTCATCCGGTGAAACGAAGCCGATTCATATTCACCCGACCGATCCCAATGCTGCAGCGACTCATATCTCAACAACACTCGACAGCAAATAGGAAGAAGCGCTCATCCAGTTCCTCCGTGAGAACTGGGACATCTTTGCATGTAAACCTTCTAACATGCCGGGTGTGCCCAGGGGACTGGCTGAGCATTGTTTGCGTGTCGATCCGAAGGGAAAACCCGTCAATGAGCATCTTCGATGGTCTGCCGTGTAGAAGAGAAAAGCAATTGGCGAGGAAGTGGCTCGGCACCTAGTAGCAGAGTTCATCCGAGAGATCTACCACTCCGAGTGGCCTGCCAATGTGGTCATGGTCCCTAAGAAGGACGATTCACATCGTATGTGCATCGATTTCAAGCATATCGATCGGGCCTGCCCGAAAGATCATTTCCCTCTCCCCCGCATCGATCAGATTGTTAACTCGACTATGGGGTGTGAGCGCTTGTCTTTTCTGGATGCGTATTCCGGGTATCATCAGATCCGACTGTATGGTCCCGATGAAATAAAAACATCTTTCATCACCCCATTCGGGTGCTTTTGCTATGTCACCATGCCATTTGGTCTCAAGAACGCCGGCGCCACATTCACGAGGATGATTCAGAAGTGCTTGCTCACTCAAATCAATCGGAATGTGGAAGCATACATGGATGACATTGTGGTCAAGTCGCATAAAGGTTCCGACCTGCTGACCGACCTCGCAGAAACCTTGCCAACTTAAGAAGGTATGATATCAAGCTCAATCCGTCGAAATGCACATTCGGAGTTCCAGGTAGAAAGTTACTCGGTTTCCTCGTTTCCGAACGAGCGATCGACGCGAACCCAGAGAAAGTCAGTACCATCCTCCGAATGAAACGCCCTGCGCATGTGCATGGCGTTCAGAAGCTTACTGGTTGTTTGGCCACCTTGAGTCGGTTCATTTCTTGTCTCGGTGAAAAGGCCTTACCTCTTTACCGATTGATGAAGAAATCTGATAAGTTCGAGTGGACTGATGAAGCTGACGCAGCGTTTGCAGAGCTCAAAGCCCTGTTTTCCACCCAACTAGTGCTTGCTGCACCAATCAGCAAAGAGCCTTTTCTGCTTTACATTGCAGCCACTGGACAAGTTGTCACTACAGTACTCACGATCGAGAGGGAGGAAGAAGGAAAAGCTTGTAAAGTTTAGCGCCCAGTGTATTATCTTTCTGAAGTTTTGACTCCATCCAAGCAGAGATAGCCGCATTATTAGAAGCTTGTTTATGGAATTTACATGACCATGAAGAAGGTTGCACACTATTTCTCTGACCACTCCATTACAGTCGTCAGTGATGCACCATTATCTGAAATTCTGAACAACAGAGATGCAACTGGTCGAGTGGCAAAATGGGCGATTGCACTCCTTCCATTGGATATCAAGTTTGAGGCAAAGAAAGCTATCAAGTCCCAAGCAATTGCAGTTTTCCTTGCCGAGTGGATTGAACAGCAACTGCCGACTCAAGTTCACTCGGAGCATTGGACCATATTCCTTGATGGCTCCAAGATGATGAATGGTTCCGGTGCTGGGGTAGTACTGGTATCCCCCTATGGAGACAAGCTCAGTTATGTTCTCCAGATTCATTTTGATTCCTCCAACAATGAAGCTGAATATGAAGCACTTTTATATGGGTTGCATCTGGCCATTTCACTTGGCGTCCGTCGCCTTATGGTCTACTGTGACTCGGATTTGGTGGTTAATCATGTGATGAAAGAGTGGGATGTCAAGAGCCCAGCTATGACTGGTTATTGCAATGCAGTAAGAAAGTTGGAAAAGAAGTTTGAAGGCTTGGAGCTTCACCATATACTCCGACTGAAAAATCTAGCTGTAGATGAGTTGGCAAAGATAGGATCCAAGAGAGAGACCATTCCCAGCATTGTGTTTTTGGAGCATGTTCACTCACCTTCGGTTCAGGAAGATCCGTTCATTGAAGAGGCCCCACAACCTAAGATTGCCACAGATCTGACTGAAGTCGAAATCCCAGCCGTGGTCGACTTAATCATGGAGATCTTGGTCGTCACTCCCGACTAGACAGTGCCATGCATTCTTAGGAAAGAACTTACAGAGGATGAAGAAGAGGCTCGACAGATCGTCTGACGATCCAAAGCCTTTACTGTGATAAAAGGACAGTTGTTCAGAGAAAGTGTAACTGGAGTCTGCCAAAAATGCATCATGCCAGAAGAAGGCCGAATGATCCTCAATGATATTCACTCGGGGACCTGTGGTCACCATGCGTCCTCCCGGACCATCGTGGCCAAAGCATACCGAGCCGGATTTTACTGGCCACACACCAACGAGATGGCGAAAGGAATAGTGGATAAATGTGAAGGCTGTCAGTTTTACTCCAACATGTCCCATAAACCTGCGTCAGCTCTGAAGACTATTCCACTCGTCTGGCCTTTTGCTGTCTGGGGATTGGATATGGTTGGACTCTGAGGACTGGCAAGAGTGGATTTACCCATGTGTTGGTAGTAGTCAACAAGTTTACCAAGTGGATTGAAGCCAAGCCCATTAAAAACCTTGAAGCAAGTACAACTGTGAGTTTCATTAGAGAATTGACATTCAGATATGGTGTTCCACACAGCGTCATCACCGATAATGGGTCGAACTTCGATTCTGACGAGTTCAGAGCATTTTGTGCTTCCCAAGGCACTAGGGTCGACTACACTTCAGTCGCCCATCCTCAGTCGAATGGACAGGCTGAAAGAGCAAATGGATTGATTCTCAAAGGACTGAAACCCTGATTGATGCGTGACCTCAAGCATGCAACAGGTGCCTGGGTTGATGAACTTGCATAGTACTTTGGGGATTGAGGACAACTCCTAATCGATTGACTGGATGAACTCCATTTTTCTTAGTCTATGGAGCTGAGGCTGTTCTCCCGAGTGATTTGCTTCACAATGCACCCCGAGTCAAACTTTTTTCAGAAGATGAAGCAGAGCAGGCTCGACAGGATGCAGTTGATCTCCTGGAAGAGGAGAGAGAGATGGCCCTGATCCGGTCAACCATTTATCAGCAAGACCTGCGTCGATTCCACGCTAGAAATGTGAGGGGTCGAGCATTTCAGGAGGGAGACTTGGTTCTTCAGGTGGACCAGCAGAAACCACACAAGCTCGCTCCTGCTTGGGAATGCCCCTTCATCGTCACCAAAATGCTCGACAACGGAGCGTACCAACTTTACAATGTCGAGCACAATAAATACGAGCCACGCGCTTGGAACGCAGAGATGCTCCGCCCCTTTTACACTTAAGCATTCAGACTGTTAATATGTAATAAGAGATACCTTCTAGTTTGATTATAAAAGATTTCACAGTCTCCTGAATGATTGTTGTTCCATTTTTACATGTCCTAAATCCCCCAGTGGGTGCCTTAGCCGCGAATCCGCTTCGCCTAAAGCTTAAAAATCCTTCCGAGAGGTGAGCAAGCCTCCCACTTGGAGGCTTAGCTGCGAATCCGTTTCACCTAAGTTTAAAAAATCCTACCGAGTGGTGAGCAATCCTCCCACTCGGAGGCTTAGCTACAGTCCAGTACTCGCCTAAGTGTAAAAAATCCTACCGAGTGGTGAGCAATCCTCCCACTCGGGGGCTTAGTTCTAGTCCAGTACTCGCCTAAGTTTAAGAAAATCCTATCGAGTGGTGAGCAATCCTCCCACTCGGGGGCTTAGCTGCAGTCCAGTACTCGCCTAAGTTTAAAAAATCCTACCGAGTGGTGAGCAATCCTCCCACTCGGAGGCCTAGCTGCAGTCCATGAAGGAAATATGCCCTAGAGGCAATAATAAAGTTATTATTTATTTCCTTATATCATGATAAATGTTTATTATTCATGCTAGAATTGTATTAACCGGAAACATAATACATGTGTGAATATATAGACAAACAGAGTGTCACTAGTATGCCTCTACTTGACTAGCTTGTTAATCAAAGATGGTTATGTTTCCTAACCATGGACAAAGAGTTGTTATTTGATTAACGGGATCACATCATTAGTTGAATGATCTGATTGACATGACCCATTCCGTTAGCTTAGCACCCGATCGTTTAGTATGTTGCTATTGCTTTCTTCATGACTTATACATGTTCCTGTAACTATGAGATTATGCAACTCCCGTTTACTGGAGGAACACTTTGGGTGCTACCAAACATCACAACGTAACTGGGTGATTATAAAGGAGTACTACGGGTGTCTCCAAAGGTACATGTTGGGTTGGCGTATTTCGAGATTAGGTTTTGTCACTCCGATTGTCGGAGAGGTATCTCTGGGCCCTCTCGGTAATTCACATCACTATAAGCCTTGCAAGCAATGTAGCTAATGAGTTAGTTACGGAATGATGCATTACGTAACGAGTAAAGAGACTTGCCAGTAACGAGATTGAACTAGGTATTGAGATACCAACGATCGAATCTCGGGCAAGTAACATACCGATGACAAAGGGAACAACGTATGTTGTTATGCGGTCTGACCGATAAAGATATTCGTAGAATATGTGGGAGCCAATATGAACATCCAGGTTCCGCTATAGGTTATTGACCGGAAACGTGTTTCGGTCATGTCTACATTGTTCTCGAACCCTAGGGTCCGCACGCTTAAGGTTTCGATGACAGTTATATTATGAGTTTACATGTTTTGATGTACCGAACGAGTTCGGAGTCCCGGATGAGATCGGGGACATGACGAGGAGTCTCGAAATGGTCGATACGTAAAGATTCATATATTGGATGATATGGTTAGGCCAAGGGGTCAAGCCCATGAGGCTTTAGGTCGGTGCAAAAGGAGTTTTGCGGAGGCCAGGGGGCCAAACGCCGGAGACCCTGGCGTCTAGCCCTGGGCCAGACGCCGAGGCCCATGGCGTCTGGGCCAGATGCCAAGGATTGTGGCGTTTGGTCCTGGAGTCCGAGTGGGACTCTCGCCTTTCGGGCAAAACCGACTTTGAGGAGGCTTTTGCTCCAAGTTTCGACCCCGGGGCTCAACATAGAAATAGAGGGGCAGGGCTAGCACCAAATACACAACAATTGATCCCTTGGATCTCTTAGCCATGTGCGGTGCCCCCCTCCACCATAGTCCACCTCGATAATATCGTAGCGGTGCTTAGGCGAAGCCCTGCGATGGTAGAACATCAAGATCATCACCACGCCGTCGTGCTGACGGAACTCTCCCTCAACACTCGGCTGGATCGGAGTTCGAGGGACGTCATCGAGCTGAACGTGTGCTAGAACTCGAAGGTGCCGTAGTTTCGGTGCTTGATCGGTCGTGCCGTGAAGACGTACGACTACATCAACCGCGTTGTGCTAACACTTCCACTTTCGGTCTACGAGGGTACGTAGACAATACCCTCCCCTCTCGTTGCTATACATCACCATGATCTTGCGTGTGCGTAGGAAAATTTTGAAATTACTACGTTCCCCAACAGTGGCATCCGAGCCCAGGTTTTATGGTTTGATGTTATATGCACGAGTAGAACACAAGTGAGTTGTGGGCGATATAAGTCATACTGCTTACCAGCATGTCATACTTTGGTTCGGCGGTATTGTTGGATGAAGCGGCCCGGACCGACATTACACGTACGCTTACGCGAGACTGGTTCAACCGCCGTGCTTTGCACACAGGTGGCTGGTGGGTGTCAGTTTCTCCAACTTTAGTTGAACCGAGTGTGGCTACGCCCGGTCCTTGCGAAGGTTAAAACATCACTAACTTGACGAACTATCGTTGTGGTTTTGATGCGTAGGTAAGAACGGTTCTTGCTAAGCCCGTAGCAGCCACGTAAAACTTGCAACAACAAAGTAGAGGACGTCTAACTTGTTTTTGCAGGGCATGTTGTGATGTGATATGGTCAAGACATGATGCTAAATTTTATTGTACGAGATGATCATGTTTTGTAACCGAGTTATCGGCAACTGGCAGGAGCCATATGGTTGTCGCTTTATTGTATGCAATGCAATCGCCCTGTAATGCTTTACTTTATCACTAAGCGGTAGCGATAGTCGTAGAAGCATAAGATTGGCGAGACGACAACGATGCTACGATGGAGATCAAGGTGTCGTGCCGGTGATGATGGTGATCATGACGGTGCTTCGGAGATGGCGATCACAAGCACAAGATGATGATGGCCATATCATATCACTTATATTGATTGCATGTGATGTTTATCTTTTATGCATCTTATCTTGCTTTGATTGACGGTAGCATTTTAAGTTGATCTCTCACTAAATTATCAAGAAGTGTTCTCCCTGAGTATGCACCGTTGCCAAAGTTCGTCGTGCCCAGACACCACGTGATGATCGGGTGTGATAAGCTCTATGTCCATCTACAACGGGTGCAAGCCAGTTTTGCACACGCAGAATACTCAGGTTAAACTTGACGAGCCTATCATATGCAGATATGGCCTCGGAACACGGAGACCGAAAGGTCGAGCATGAATCATATAGTAGATATGATCAACATAGTGATGTTCACCATTGAAAACTACTCCATCTCACGTGATGATCGGTTATGGTTTAGTTGATTTGGATCACGTGATCACTTAGATGACTAGAGAGATGTCTGTCTAAGTGGGAGTTCTGAAGTAATATGATTAATTGAACTTTAATTTATCATGAACTTAGTCCTGGTAGTATTTTGCAAATTATGTTGTAGATCAATAGCTCGCGTTGTTGCTTTCATATGTTTATTTTAATATGTTCCTAGAGAAAATTGTGTTGAAAAATGTTAGTAGCAATGATGCGGATTGGATCCGTGATCTAAGGTTTATCCTCATTGCTGCACAGAAGAATTATGTCCTTAATGCACCACTAGGTGACAGACCTATTGCAGGAGCAGATGCAGACGTTATGAATGTTTGGCTAGCTCAATATGATGACTACTTGATAGTTTAGTGCACCATGCTTAACGGCTTAGAATCGGGACTTCAAAGATGTTTTGAACATCATGGACCATATGAAATGTTCCAGGAATTGAAGTTAATATTTCAAGCAAATACCCGAGTTGAGAGATATGAAGTCTCCAACAAGTTCTATAGCTAAAAGATGGAGGAGAATCGCTCAACTAGTGAGCATGTGCTCAGATTGTCTGGATACTTCAATCGCTTGAATCAAGTGGGAGTTAATCTTCCAGATAAGATAGTGATTGACAGAATTCTCTAGTCACCATCACTAAGTTACTAGTACTTCAAGATGAACTATAGTATGCAAGGGATGATGAAAATGATTCCCGAGTTTTTCATGATGATGAAATCGATGAAGGTAGAAATCAAGAAAGAACATCAGGTGTTGATGGTTAACAAGACCACTAGTTTCAAGAAAAGGGCAAAGGGATAGAAGGGAACTTCAAGAAGAACGACAAGCAAGTTGCTGCTCAAGTGAAGAAGCCCAAGTCTGGACCTAAGCCTGAGACTAAGTGCTTCTACTGCAAAGGGACTGGTCACTGGAAGCAGAACTACCCCAAGTATTTGGCGGATAAGAAGGATGGCAAAGTGAACAAAGGTATATTTGATATACATGTTATTGATGTGTACTTTACTAGTGTTTATAGCAACCCCTCGGTATTTGGTACGGGTTCAGTTGCTAAGAGTAGTAACTCGAAACGGGAGTTGTAGAATAAACAGAAACTAGTTAAGGGTGAAGTGATGATGTGTGTTGAAAGTAGTTTCAAGATTGATATGATCATCATCGCACACTCCCTATACTTTCGGGATTAGTGTTGAACCTAAATAAATGTTATTTGGTGTTTGCGTTGAGCATGAATATGATTTGATCGTGTTTATTGCAATATGGTTATTCATTTAAATAAGAGAATAAAATGTTGTTCTGTTTACATGAATAAAACTTTATATGGTTACACACCCAATGAAAATGGTTCATTGGATCTCAATCGTAGTGATACACATATTCATAATATTGAAACCAAAAGATGCAAAGTTAATAATGATAGTGCAACTTATTTGTGGCACTGCCGTTTAGGTCATATTGGTGTAAAGAGCATGAAGAAACTCCATGCTGATGGGAATTTGGAATCACTTGATTATAAATCACTTGATGCTTGCGAACCATGCCTCATGGGCAAGATGACTAAGACTCCGTTCTCCGGAACAGTGGAGCGAGCAACTGACTTATTGGAAATAATACATACTGATGTATGCGATCCGATGAGTGTTAAGGCTCGCGGCGGGTATCGTTATTTTCTGACCTTCACAGATAATTTGAGCAGATATGGGTATATCTACTTGATGAAACATAAGTCTGAAATAGTTGAAAGGTTCAAAGAATTTCGGAGTGAAGTGGAAAAATCATCGTAACAAGAAAATAAAGTTTCTGCGATCTGATCGCGGAGACGAATATTTGAGTTACGAGTTTGGTCTTCAATTAAAACAATGTGGAATAGTTTCACAAATTCATGCCACCTGGAACACCACATCATAATGGTGTGTCCGAACATCATAACCATACTTTATTGGATATAGTACAATCTATGATGTTTCTTACCGATTTACCAATATCGTTTTTGGGATCATGCATTAGAGACAGCTGCATTCATGTTAAATAGGGCACCATCTAAACCCGTTGAGACGACACTATATGAACTGTGGTTTAGCAAGAAACCAAAGTTGTCGTTTCTTAAAGTTTGGGGCTACGATGCTTATGTGAAAAAGTTTCATCCTGATAAGCTCGAACCCAAATCGGAGAAGTGCGTCTTCATAGAATACCCAAAGGAAATTGTTGGGTACACCTTCTATCACAGATCCGAAGGCAAGATACTCGTTGCTAAAAATGGATCCTATCTAGAGAAGGAGTTTCTCTCAAAACAAGTGAGTGGGAGGAAAGTAGAACTTGATGAGGTAACAGTACCAGCTCCCTTATTGGAAAGTAGTTCATCACAGAAATCGGTTCCTATGACACCTACACCAATTAGTGAGGAAGTTAATGATGATGATCATGAAACTTCAGATCAAGTTATTACAGAACCTCGTAGGTCTTCAAGAGTATGGTCCGCACCAGAGTGGTACGGTAATCCTGTTCTGGAAGTCATGTTACTAGACCATGATGAACCTACGAACTATGAGGAAGCGATGATGAGCCCAGATTCCGCAAAATGGTTTGAGGCCATGAAATCTGAGATATGATCCATGTATGAGAACAAAGTATGGACTTTGATGGATTTGTCCGATGATCGGCAAACCATAGAAAATAAATGGATCTTCAAGAGGAAGACGGACGTTGATAGTAGTGTTACTATATACAAAGCTAGACTTGTCGAAAAAGGTTTTTGACAAAGTTCAAGGTGTTGACTACGATGAAATTTTCTCACTCGTAGCGATGCTTAAGTCTGTCCAAATCATGTTTGCAATTGCCGCAATTTTATGAAATCTGGCAAATGGATAAACAAAACTACATTCCTTAATGGATTTAAAGAAGAGTTGTATATGATGCAACCAGAAGGTTTTGTCAATCCTAAAGGTGGTGACAAAATACGCAAGATCCAGCGATCCATCTATGGACTGGTGCAAGCATCTCGGAGTTGGAATATACGCTTTGATAAGTTGATCAAAGCATATAATTTTATACAGACTTGCGGTGAAGCCTGTATTTACTAGAAAGTGAGTGGGAGCACTACAACATTTCTGATAAGTATATGTGAATGACATATTGTAGATCGGAAATAATGTAGAATTATTCTGCAAAGCATAAAGGAGTGTTTGAAAGGAGTTTTTCAAAGAAAGACCTCGGTGAAGCTGCTTACATATTGAGCATCAAGATCTATAGAGATAGATCAAGACGCTTGATAAGTTTTTTCAATGAGTACATACCTTGACAAGATTTTGAAGTAGTTCAAAATGGAACAGTCAAAGAAAGAGTTCTTGCCTATGTTACAAGGTGTGAAATTGAGTAAGACTCAAAACCCGACCACGGCAGAAGATAGAAATAGAATGAAGGTCATTCCTTGGCCATAGGTTCTATAAAGTATGCCATGCTGTGTACTAGATCTATTGTATACCCTACACTGAGTTTGGCAAGGGAGTACAATAGTAATCTAGGAGTAGATCACTGGTCAGCGGTCAAAATTATCCTTAGTGGAATAAGGATATGTTTCTCGATTATGGAAGTGACGAAAGGTTCGTCGTAAAGGGTTACGTCAATGCAAGTTTTGACACCGATCTGGATGACTCTAAGTCTCGATCTAGATACATATTGAAAGTGGGAGCAATTAGCTAGAGTAGCTCCGTGCAGAGCATTGTAGACATAGAAAATTGCAAAATACATAACGGATCTGAATGTGAAAGACCCGTTGACTAAGATTCTCTCACAAGCAAAACATGATCACACCTTAGTACTCTTTGGGTGTTAATCACATAGCGATGTGAACTAGATTACTGAATCTAGTAAACCCTTTGGGTGTTGGTCACATGGCGATGTGAACTATGGGTGTTAATCACATGATGATGTGAACTATCGATGTTAATCACATGGTGATGTGATCAAGATTATTGACTCTAGTGCAAGTGGGAGACTGAAGGAAATATGCCCTAGAGGCAATAATAAAGTTATTATTTATTTCCTTATATCATGATAAATGTTTATTATTCATGCTAGAATTGTATTAACCGGAAACATAATACATGTGTGAATATATAGACAAACAGAGTGTCACTAGTATGCCTCTACTTGACTAGCTTGTTAATCAAAGATGGTTGTGTTTCCTAACCATGGACAAAGAGTTGTTATTTGATTAACGGGATCACATCATTAGTTGAATGATCTGATTGACATGACCCATTCCGTTAGCTTAGCACCCGATCGTTTAGTATGTTGCTATTGCTTTCTTCATGACTTATACATGTTCCTGTAACTATGAGATTATGCAACTCCCGTTTACTGGAGGAACACTTTGGGTGCTACCAAACATCACAACGTAACTGGGTGATTATAAAGGAGTACTACGGGTGTCTCCAAAGGTACATGTTGGGCTGGCGTATTTCGAGATTAGGTTTTGTCACTCCGATTGTCGGAGAGGTATCTCTGGGCCCTCTCGGTAATGCACATCACTATAAGCCTTGCAAGCAATGTAGCTAATGAGTTAGTTACGGAATGACGCATTACGTAACGAGTAAAGAGACTTGCCATTAACGAGATTGAACTAGGTATTGAGATACCGACGATCGAATCTCGGGCAAGTAACATACCGATGACAAAGGGAACAACGTATGTTGTTATGCGGTCTGACCGATAAAGATCTTCGTAGAATATGTGGGAGCCAATATGAGCATCCAGGTTCCGCTATTGGTTATTGACCGGAAACGTGTTTCGGTCATGTCTACATTGTTCTCGAACCCGTAGGGTCCGCACGCTTAAGGTTTCGATTACAGTTATGTTATGAGTTTACATGTTTTGATGTACCGAAGGAGTTCGGAGTCCCGGATGAGATCGGGGACATGACGAGGAGTCTCGAAATGGTCGAGACGTAAAGATTCATATATTGGATGATATGGTTAGGCCAAGGGGTCAAGCCCATGAGGATTTAGGTCGGTGCAAAAGGAGTTTTGCGGAGGCCAGGGGGCCAAACGCCGGAGACCCTGGCGTCTGGCCCTGGGCCAGACGCCGAGGCCCATGGCGTCTGGGCCAGACGCCAAGGATTGTGGCGTTTGGTCCTGGAGTCCGAGTGGGACTCTCGCCTTTCGGGCAAAACCGACTTTGAGGAGGCTTTTGCTCCAAGTTTCGACCCCGGGGCTCAACATATAAATAGAGGGGCAGGGCTAGCACCAAAGACACAACAATTGATCCCTTGGATCTCTTAGCCATGTGCGGTGCCCCCCTCCACCATAGTCCACCTCGATAATATCGTAGCGGTGCTTAGGAGAAGCCCTGCGATGGTAGAACATCAAGATCATCACCACGCCGTCGTGCTGATGGAACTCTCCCTCGACACTCGGCTGGATCGGAGTTCGAGGGATGTCATCGAGCTAAACGTGTGCTAGAACTCGACGGTGCCGTAGTTTTGGTGCTTGATCGGTCGGGCCGTGAAGACGTACGACTACATCAACCGCGTTGTGCTAACGCTTCCACTTTCGGTCTACGAGGGTACGTAGACAATACTCTCCCCTCTCGTTGCTATACATCACCATGATCTTACGTGTGCGTAGGAAAATTTTGAAATTACTACGTTCCCCAACAGTCCAGTACTCGCCTAAGTGTAAAAAATCCTACTGAGTGGTGAGCAATCCTCCCACTCGGGGGCTTAGCTGCAGTCCAGTACTCGCCTAAGTTTGAAAAATCCTACCGAGTGGTGAGCGATCCTCCCACTGGGGGGCTTAGCTACAGTCTAGTACTCGCCTAAGTTTAAAAAATCCTACCGAGTGGTGAGCAATCATCCCACCCCGGGGCTTAGTTGCAGTCCAGTACTCGCCTAAGTTTAAAAAATCCTATCGGGTGGTGAGCAATCCTCTCACTCGGAGGCTTAGCTGCAGTCCAGTACTTGCCTAAGTGTAAAAAATCCTACCGAGTGGTGAGCAATCCTCCCACTTGGGGGCTTAGCTGCGGACTAGTACTCGCCTAAGTTTAAAAAATCCTACCGAGTGGTGAGCAATCCTCCCACTCGGGGGCTTTGCTGCAGTCTAGTACTCGCCTAAGTTTAAATGCACTCCGACGGCGAGGTGCAGGTCGACCACGACCCCCTCCTCAAAGCTGCACCATCAAGAAGAAGGACGGGATTGAGCGTGTTTCCAAGGCGAACCGCTTTCAGGAATGTCAAGACCATTGCTGAGTGCCTTACTGATGAGCTGAACAATGCTGCCAAAGGCTCATCCAACAGCTAATGCCAAGGCGAATCGCTTTCAGAACGTCAAGACCATTGCTGAGTGCCCCGCTGATAAGCTGATCAATGCTATCCAGGGCTCGTCCAATAGGTCGGCTGAAGAAGCTGCACTGAAAGTACAAGAACTAATCTGAGTGAAGAACAAGTTTCACTCGAAGACAAACACAACATATTCAAACAAAGCCCAAGTTCAGATAAATCCAAAGGTTCCAGAAGACGAATTAAAGTTCTCGGGCGTCGGGCCCGAAGGAGTTTCAACGATTACAAAATCAGTCGGCATTCCGAGGCAAATAAAGATGAAGCATAATGTTTTTAGGTCACTCGTCAGGAGAAGGGCTGGCTGGATCACAGAAGCTGTCAAGGTCAATGTTGTCCGCAATGCGAGTGGCAGCCTCAAGGAAGGTGTCCATGAAGGATTGGAAGGAGTGCTTCTTAGTATTCACAACCTTGAGGGCCGCCAGCTTGTCTTCTCTGGCATCTTTGTAGTGCACTCGGACCAATGACAAGGCAACGTCAGCACCGCAGCGAGCAGATGACTTCTTCCATTCCTGCACTCGGCTAGGGATCTGATTCAGTCGAGTCATCAATGACTCGAGATCTTGTGAAAGCTCCACCTGGGGCCAGAGTTCGGCATCAACCCAAGTCATCAGTCGAGCCAGATAAGTGACAACACTGTCCATGCATGACTCCAACCACAGCAAGTTCATCGCAACGTCATATTTCACCGGACAATTGATGGGGTCGAGACCCGTCTCGACCCACCCAGTCTCAGCTTCAAAATCCTGACAAAGTTCTCCACAATCAGGAAAAGAGGTGAGTCGATAATATAACAAAATATTCCAGTCGACGGCAATTAACCAGTCGAGTGGTGAAACCTTCGAGCTTTAGGACCAGATTTGCAGCAAGTTGTCCCAAATAGGACTCCAGTTCGCTCGTCTTGGCTCTGAGGTTTCCGACTTCGTTGGTCAGGTTCTCCTTGTCCCTTTTCAGTTGCTCAACTTCTTGATTGGCTTCGGAGATGGCAGTCTTCAGCATCGAGTTCTCCTCTTCCAATTTGCCAACCGAAGTCAGCTTCTTGTCCGCAAGCGCTGTCTTCTCTCGTGCTTCCTTCTGAGCAGCAGCAAGATCCAAATCCTTCTTCTCCAGAGCTTCCTTCATTTTCCATAAAGAAACAACACTCTTCAAACAAGCTCGAAGCTGACGGTTTTCACTATGCACATCTGCTCATGTGAAGTCACTCGGTTCAAAGAGACTGAAAGAAACAACACTGAAAAGCGCGAGCCATAAGGTGGGAAAGTGTCGATTGGTTACCTCCCATGATGGCAGTTTCATCTTGAGCAGTCTTGAGGTTCTTCTTTGCCAGTTCGAGATCAAGTTCGAGGCTGATGTGCTTCCTGTTTAAATCAGAAAGTCGAGCCCCAAGATCACAAGACCTCTGCAGTCAGCGAGGGAGATATGTCAGTCCACAGAAACAAAAGACAATGATAGTGGAAGTTACTCTAAGACTACTGAAGAAAAACATATTCAACAGTAGTCTCGGGGACTACACCCAGTGGGTGCACTTGGTGTGCCCCCACTGACCTAGAAAAACACTCAGCATGGTCTGCCCAGCGTGAGTCAAAAAAAACAACAAAAGTAGATTCTCAGACCTCAGTCGACTGCCAACAGTCGACCGTGGTCTCGGGGACTACACCCAGTGGGTGCACTATGCGTGCCCCCACTGGTTCGGACATAACATTAAGACTCAGAACGAGTTGAGTGGAGTGGAAGATCTCTTAAAACTCTAAAGCAAGCACACCCCAGTGGGTGATCAGATATGAAACATAGACTCATGATAGTAGGTTCACATTTTGGACAGCATTCAAAAGTTCAGTCGGGAGATCACTGACCTTAACATTGGTATGCAGAGCGGTGCTGGCGTTATAGGCGACCTGGCTGGCCTCATGCGTCACCTTCACCTGCTCCATAACAAGGTTCACCTGGCGAAGAGCCTCCCTGGTAGCACTTGGCGACTCATCTGGGGTCTGATATGCAGTAAAAAGTGATGGCTCCAAGGCGGCTGAAGCAGCCACTTGGTCAGATGCGTGGAGTTGCACCGGGGCAGCAGGAGCCAGAACAGTCGACCCCGATGGACGATCAGTCGTCAGCGGGTTGGCGAATGTGACGTTGGTCCGAACCAGATCTCCGGACCGCTCGACCATCGCCTCAAGCGCCGGCGTCGACTGAGGGACTTGAACTTCAAGCCCTCTCCTGCTTAAGCCCCTGCCTCTCTTCCTCCTCTCCTGTAGAGGCACTTCTTCTTCTTCATCATCGGGAAGCATGACGATGTCTCGTGGAACTGCAACAAAAGAAAAACATCGGAAATTCAACTGACCGACAACTCAATCGACTAAGCGAGTTCTGGTCCAGCGGACTTACCAGCTCGGGAGGTGGCTGCGTCGTCGATCTCCTCATCTCCTGGAGCCTTGTCAATATCCATGTCAGTCACAACAAAGGTCGGGCTGGAAAGAAACATGATCCATTTGGTCAGAATGGAAGTATCAGTCGGTTTAGATAAACACAAGAGAGATGCTCACCCTGAGGCAACAGGGACGTCCATCTTGATCCTCAGCAGAGTCTTCCGAGTCTTTGGAGGAGCGTCCTTGGGCTGCTTGGCGACCTTCTCTGCTGGCTCTAGAGTCGACGTCCGAGTGCGCTTCTGCGTTTCGATGCTTGGAGCCACGTTCTTTCCACGCTCGCCTGCCGGGTCATGGTGTTGCTTGGATCGGCGTTCGGAGTGGGGCGGCTAGTCGACCGCCTCCTGGTAGTCTGACTCCTCGCTCTCCTCCTCATCATCATCATCTGAAGATTCCCACTCACCGCTCTCCTCTGCACTGGCCTCTCCCTCCTGGCCTTGCTCCAGAACTTGTTCACCATTGGGCATCGAATACATGTCCGTAAAAACCTACAAGACAAGAAGTCAAGTGAAGGTTAGTAGGGCCCAAGAGCAGTCAGAATGTATATGCAAAAACAATCGGAATGAAGAACACACCTTGTCGGGCTGATTATCATCACTGAAGGGGACGACTCTCCTGGCTCCTCTGAGGTTCTCCTTGTTGCCTATAATGCTCTTCAACCACATGGCCACAGTCTTGGCTGGCACTTCCTATGGATGAACCCGAGCAGTGTCGTCAACCCTAGAGTACATCCACATGGGATGGTCACGAGCCTGGAGCGGCTGGATGCGTCGACTGAGAAATACTTCCAGCAGATCCATACCAGTGACACCCTCGTTGATCAGTTGGACCACCCTCTCAACTAGCATGTTTGTCTCCATTTTCTCAGCAGCAGTCACTTTCAGCGAGGAAGGAGTCTGGACACGGTCAAAGGTGAAGTGGGGAAGTCCGGTCGACTGACCTGGGGTTGCGTGGTCCTGACAGTAGAACCAGGTCGACTGCTAGCCTCTAACTGATTCAGGGAGAGTCATGGAAGAGAAAGAGCTCCTCTGCCTTTTTTGGATACCCAACCCCCACACACATCTGAATGACATGGGTTTTCTCGTCCTCGTATTGGCTTTCTTTACGACTGAGAACGGATGCTGAAAATGTGCTTGAAAAGAACCCAGTGTGGTCGACACCCAAGAAAGTTTTCGCACATAGACACGAAGGAAGCAAGGTACGTGATGATATTGGGAGAAAAGTGATGGAGTTGGGCACCGAAGAAATTCAAGAATCCCCGGAAGAAGGGGTGTGGAGGAAGCGAGAAGCCTCGGTCAACATAGGTAGCGAGCAGTACACACTCACCCGGTCGTGCGGCTCCGACTCTCCCTTAGGCAGCCTTGCCGCACCCATGGCGATCAGCCCGGACTCCACCAGCTCGTCCAGATCTTCCTGCCGGAGCGAAGATCGGATCCAATCACCTTGGATCCAACCTAGCGACAGCCCCGAGCGCGATGACGACCTGCGATTCTGCTTCTTGCCCTTCTCCGCCCCCGTCACCTTCTTCGCGCGTTCCAACACCGCCGTCTTGTCCTTGTCGCGGAGCGGCGGTGTCGAGAGTGGAGGAGCCGGATGCGATGGCGAAGCAGAGGAAGAAGAGAGAAAATAGACGCGCATAGTACCGCCGCCTTCGCTCCGTCGCCTTATAAAGGGTCGCTTCCGAGTGGCTGACGCGTGGGACCAGACGATCCTGTCAAATACCACAACAGTCACGCGCGTCGTACGTGGCAAAAAAGGTGGCGCAAAGATCGAGGCACTCATGTTTATCCACCCCACTTACTTCGGCGGTTTCCGTCCCGTGCGCTTCCCCGAAATTTGGAATCCTGTGAAATCTGGGATACACTACAATCAATCGTGCCAAAGATTCTGCGCCCCAAAGCAATATTGGACAGATGATGTCACAAGTTCACTCGATGATTTTCTGAATCGATCAAGGTGACTGAATCGAAGCTGAAGTTTCAACAGGAGTCCTCCGTCCTGCGTAAAACACTCGCGAGATGCAAAGCTCAGAGCAAGTTGAAATTCAACCTACTTTCACTTGGACCTTAATCCATTCGGGGGATACTGATGAGGATACAGGCCCAGGGTAGGGTCATAGGCCTGACCTATACGCCCTACCCAAGGTCACTACCCTAGAAGCAAAGAAGTCCAAGAGACGACAAAGAACCCCTAGTCAAAGATGTCGAGTGCAATCCACTTGACCAATCATATCACTCGGGTACCCTTCTTACCTGAGTCACTCGACCATACAAGGAACCACTAGACCTACTGAAGACCAGGAGTCACTCAGCACTCACTACAAAAAAAGACACATGCGTGACATTTTGGGCCAAACAAAATTTCTTTCTGTCATACATATGACACTTCTATGACGATAATTGTGACAAACCAGGTATCATCATAGATGTGGTGGGCTCCTACTTCTATGACAAAAGATCATGACAGAAAATGGGCTTTTCGTCCTGGGCGGGCCGGAGACGCAGCTGCATGACATTCTTTGGGTTGTCCATGACGGAAAAACCGTGGTAGAAGCGAGGGCGAGGAAATTATCGGGGAGTTCCTGGTTACGGTGGGTGGTCGGGGGCCGAGCGGTGCGCGTTTCTCTCGTATACGTACACACGTGTGTGCGAGGCGTTGGCTCTAACTGAACCCGAGCGAGGCGTTGAGCTCTAACTGAACCCGAGCAATTGCACTGCAGTCTATGCATTACTGAACCCGAGCGATTGATCGATGGCCGTTAACTGAACCCGATCGAGCGATTCCTTCACTACTGCTGCTAACAGAAGCCGATCGATGCTGCCTCTGGATGAACGGTGAGTGTTGCGGGGGGGGGGGGTGTTTGGATGAACAGTGAGCGGTGGGGGTGGATGGAGGACCCCGTGGCGTTGCCTCTGGATGAACAGGACATCGATCGAATGAGCCGGTTGGGGCTGAATGAACAGGACCCCGTGGAGGGCCAGATGAATAGGATGACCCCGTGGAGGGCTGGATGAACAGTAGATGGTGCAGGGGTGCCCGTGGAGGGGTGGTTGAACAGTAGCCGGTGGTGTAGCGCACGGTGGAGGCTAGATGAACAGGAGCCCGTGGAGGCTGGAGGAGGTCGACGGTAGCCCGTGGAGGCTAGAGGAAGTCGATGGTGGAGATGAACAGTATCCAGTGGAGTCCTGTTTTGCGGTACGCCACACCCCTCCCGATGAACAGGACCCCCGTTTCGACCGTAGCGCTCCAACACAAGTCCGTTTCATCGGTTTTGCGGTATGCCACACCCCTCCCGATCAACAGGACCCCTGTTTCGACCGTAGGAGGTCCGTTTCCTCCATTTTGCGGTACGCCAGACCCCTCCCGATGAACAGGATCCCGTTTTGGACGTGGCCGGTCGAACACAAGGCCGTTTCCTTTGTTCTGCGGTACGCTAGGCCTCGTTTCCATCGCCTGTTCCGTCCAAGCCCTCCCGATGAACACGACGATGCATTCCGTTCCGACCCAGCCGGTGGGCTCCCCATGAACACGACGATGACGCTGTTTCTTTGTTCTGACCCAGCCATGTACACGAGCCCTGGCCGTACGTATGCACGAGTAGGCGTTCGAGACCCCGCCCGTATGTACACATATGTGGCCGTATTTTCTTTCTTGCACACTGGCCGCTGTACGTACGTGTACATGCTACGTGCGCGCCTCTACTACGACACGTGCGCGCCTCTACATCGACCAGTATATATGTACGTACACATTCGCGACCAGAATGACAACGCTATGTACGCATCGACCTGGTGGGTCTCGACTGTTAGGCACTTCCTTGCATGCGAAGATGTAGCTGGTGGGTCCCAGCAGTCAGGGGGCGAATCGTTTTTTTTCGGACGCACTTCCTTGCGTGCGAAGATGTAGCTGGTGGGTCCCAGTAGTCAGGGGAGCGAATCGTTTTTTTCGAACGCACTTCCTTGCGTGCGAAGATGTAGCTGATGGGTCCCAGTAGTCAGGGGGGTGAATCGTTTTTTCCCCGGACGCACTTCCTTGCGTGCGAAGATGTAGCTGGTGGGTTCCAGCAGTCAGGGGGCGAATCATTTTTTCGCGAAATATGGTGGCCTGTCCAGTGGGTCCCCGCTGTCAGGTGGAGGAATAATTATTTTGCGCGTAATAAGGAGGCACTTCCTTGCGGCTGCCGTGGACCCAGCTGTCAGCCTCTCCACATACAATACTCTTCCGATGGAAGTCGGTCGTTGACGACATTGACCACGCCGTGCCGAGAGCACCACGGCGGTGGACGACGGCGAGGCCTAGGAAGGGGACGACGCGGAGCCGGGGAAGACGCAGCAGTGGATGACCACGCGAAGAGGAGTACGAGGGTTCACTGGTTCGGCTGTGGTGTGAGGTTGTGGTCGCCACAGAATAACAGGGGGTGTGGGTGAGTAGAGGGATGGCCTGGCCAGTGGTGGGAGTAGTAGGGGGCGGTGAGGCCTCTGCGGCATCACAGCTTGCCACGGGAGGCAGGAGCATGTGGCACGACCGGCGCTGCTTTAGGCGGCTGGAGCACGAAGACCAGAGGTTGAAGAAGCACTACGGCCGTTGGATGGACATCGTACGGTCACTGGAGCTAGAATCGTTAATATTGACTAAGTTGACAAAGCCCTCCGTCGCCGTCAACTTAGTAGGCCCTGATACGTCTCCTACGTATCTATAATTTTGATTGTTCCATGCTATTTATTACCCCTTTCGGATGTTTATGGGCTTTATTTTACACATTTATATCATTTTTGTGACTAACCTACTAACCGGAGGCCCAGCCCGTATTGCTGTTTTTTTTGCCTATTTTAGTATTTCGAAGAAAAGGAATATCAAACGGAGTCCAAACGGAATGAAACCTTCGGGAGCGTGATTTTTGGAACGAACGTGATCCGGAGAACTTGGAGTGCAAGTCAAGAAGCAATCGAGGCGGCCAGGAGATAGGAGGGCGCGCCCACCCCTCCTGGGCGCGCCCCCTGTCTCCTGGGCCCCTCGAGCGGCCACCAACGTACTTCTTCCTCCTATATATACCTACATACCCCGAAAACATCCAGGGATCCAACGAAAAACAATTTCCACCGCCGTAACCTTCTGTATCCGCGAGATCCCATCTTGGAGCCTTCGCCGGCGCTCCGCCAGAGGGGGAATCGACCATGGAGGGCTTCTGCATCAACACCATAGCCCCTCCGATGAGTTGTGTGTATTTTACCACAGACCTTCGGGTCCATAGTTATTAGCCAGATGGCTTCTTCTCTCTTTTGGATCTCAATACAATGTTCTCCCCCTCTCTTGTGGAGATTTATTCGATGTAAACTCTTTTTGCGGTGTGTTTGTCGAGATCCGATGAATTGTGGGTTTATGATCAAGTTTATCTATGAGAAATATTTGAATCTTCTCTGAATTCTTTTATGTATGATTGAGTTATCTTTGCAAGTCTCTTCGAATTATCAGTTTGGTTTGGCCTACTAGATTGATCTTTCTTGCCATGGGAGAAGTGCTTAGCTTTGGGTTCAATCTTGCGGTGTCCTTACCCTGTGACAATAGGGGTTGCAAGGCACGTATTGTATTGTTGCCATCGAGGATAAAAAGATGGGGTTTATATCATATTGCATGAGTTTATCCCTCTGCATCATGTCATCTTTCTTAATGCGTTACTCTGTTCTTATGAACTTAATACTCTAGATGCATGCTGGATAGCGGTCGATGTGTGGAGTAATAGTAGTAGATGCAGGCAGCAGTCGGTCTACTTGTTGCGGACGTGATGCCTATATACATGATCATGCCTAGATAATCTCATAATTATTTGCTTTTCTATCAATTGCTCGACAGTAATTTGTTCACCCACCGTAATACTTATGCTATCTTGAGAGAAGCCATTAGTGAAACCTATGGCCCCCATGTCTATCTTTTATCATATAAGCTTTCAATCTACTTTTAGTTGCATCTTTACTTTTTGCATCTATATTACAAAATACCAAAAATATATTTATCTTATCGTACTATCTCTATCAGATCTCACTTTCGCAAGTGGCCGTGAAGGGATTGACAACCCTTTTATTGCGTTGGTTGCGACTTCTTTGTTTGTTTGTGTAGGTGTGTGGGACTTTTGAGGAGCCTCCTACTGGATTGATACCTTGGTTCTCAAAATCTGAGGGAAATACTTACGCTACTATTGCTGCATCACTCTTTCCTCTTCAAGGAATACCAACGCAAGCTCAAGACGTAGCAACAAGGATTTCTGGCGCCGTTGCCGGGGAGAACTTCGCTCAAGTCAAGACATACCAAGTACCCATCACAAACTCATCTCCCTCGCATTTACATTATTTTCCATTTGCCTCTCGTTTTCCTCCCCCCACTTCACCCTTGCCGTTTTATTCGCCCCCTCTTTCCCAATCTTCCTCTCTTTTTTGCTTGCCCTTTTTCCGTTTGCTTGTGTGTTGGATTACTTGTTACCATGGCGCAAGATAATACCAAATCGTGTGATTTCTCCAATACCAATAATAATGATTTCCTTAGTACTCCGACTGCTCGTCTTAATGATGTTGAGTCTTGTGAAATCAATACTGCTTTGCTGAATCTTGTTATGAAAGATCAATTCGCCGGCCTTCCAAGTGAAGATGTCGCTACTCATCTAATCAATTTTGTTGATTTGTGTGATTTGCAAAAAAAGAAAGATACGGATAATGATATTGTTAAATTGAAGTTATTTCCGTTTTCACTTAGAGATCGTGCTAAAGTTTGGTTTTCGTCTTTGCCTAAAAATAGTATTGATTCTTGGAACAAGTGCAAAGATGCTTTTATCTCTAAGTATTTTCCTCCCGCTAAGATTATCACTCTTAGGAATGAATTTTAAACAACTTGATCATGAGCATGTTGCCCAATCTTGGGAAAGAATGAAATTGATGATTCGCAATTGCCCTACTCAAGGTTTGAATTTATGGATGATCATACAAAAATTTTATGCCGGTTTGAACTTTGCTTCTAGAAATCTCTTAGATTCGGCCGCGGGAGGCACGTTTATGGAAATCACGTTAGGAGATGGTACAAAATTTCTTGATAATATTATGGCTAATTACTCTCAATGGCACACCGAAAGATCTTCTAGTAAAAAAGTGCATGCTATAGAAGAAATCAATGTTTTAAGTGGAAAGATGGATGAACTTATGAAATTATTTTCTACTAAAAATACTCCTCTTGGTCCCAATGGTATGCCTTTGTCTACTTTGATTGAGAATAGTGGATGTGAATTTTGTTGGTAGGAATAGTTTTGGAAACAATTCTTATAGAGGAAACTTTAATTCTAGACTGTCCCTAGTAATTCCTCTAATAATTATGGAAATTCCTACAATAATCCTTATGGTAATTTTAATAAGATGCCCTCTGATTTTGAGAATAGTGTGAAAGAATTTATGATTTCTCAAAAGAATTTTAATGCTTTGCTTGAAGAAAAATTGCTCAAAGTTGATGATTTGGCTAGGAACGTTGATAGACTTTCGCTTGATGTTGATTCTCTTAAACTTAGATCTACTCCTCTTAAGAATGATATCAATGAGTCTCTCAAAGCAATGAGAATTTCCATTGATGAGTGCAAGGAAAGAACCGCTAGATTGCGTGCTAAGAAAGATTGCTTTGTAAAGGCGTGTTCTTCTAGTTTCAATGAAAATAATGATGAAGATCTTAAAGTTATTGATTTGTCTCCTATTAGATCTTTGTTTTGAAATATGAATCTTGATAATAATGGGACTAGAGATGAGTCAACTTTAGTTAGAAGGCGTCCGAAGAATTCGGAGTTTTTAGATCTTGATGCTAAATTTGGTAAAAGTGGGATTGGAGAGGTCATGACTTTAAATAGTATTGAACCCACAATCTCGGATTTCAAGGAATTTGTTTATGATAATTGTTCTTTAGAAGGTTGTATTTCCTTGTTGCAATCCGTTGTTAATTCTCCTCATGCTTATAGTCAAAATAAAGCTTTGACCAAACATATCGTTGATGCCTTAATGCAATCTTATGATGAAAAACTTAATTTGGAAGTTTCTATACCTAGAAAACTTAATGATGAGTGGGAACCTACTATAAATATTAGAATTAAAGATCATGAGTGTTTTGCTTTGTGTGATTTGGGTGCTAGTGTTTCCACGATTCCAAAAACTTTATGTGATATTCTAGGTTTCCATGATCTTGATGATTGCTCGTTAAATTTGCACCTTGCGGATTCCACCATTAAAAAGCCAATGGGAAGGATCAATGATGTTCTCATTGTTGCAAATAGAAATTTGGTGGTCGTAGATTTTATCGTTCTTGATATAGATTGCAATCTTTCTTGCCCTATTATTCTTGGTAGACCTTTCCTTAGAATGATTGGTGCGATTATTGATATGAAGGAAGGGAATATTAGATTCCAATTTCCATGAAAGGCATGGAGCACTTTCCAAGAAATAAAGTCAAATTACCTTATGAATCTATCATGCGGGCTACTTATGAATTGAGTGCCAAAGATGGCACTACTTAGATCTATCTTCGCCTTTATGCCTAGCTAGGGGCGTTAAATGATAGCGCTAGTTGGGAGGCAACCCAATTTTATTTGTGTTTTTTGTTTTTGTTTCTGTTCAGTAATAAATTTTGCATCTACCTTCTGTTTAGATGTTTTTTATGTTTAAATTAATGTTTGTGCCAAGTAGAACCTATAGGATAACCTATGATGATAGTTAATTTGATTCTGCTGAAAAACAGAAACTTTGCGCATGAAATTAGTTTTGTTAAATCACAAGAAGGTGATTTTGCGTTGATTCTTTTTGCTTATGATCAATAAAACAATTGTCCAGGACTTCCTATTTTGGTAGGATTTTAAGAGTTCCAGAAGTTTGCGTTAGTTACAGATTTCTACAGACTGTTCTGTTTTTGACAGATTCTGTTTTTCGTGTGTTGTTTGCTTATTTTGATGCATCTATGGCTAGTATTAAGTGGTATGAACCATAGAGAACTTGAAATATAGTAGGTTTAACACCAGTATAAATAAATAATGAGTTAATTATAGTACCTTATGTGGTGGATTAGTTTTCTTTCACTAACGGAGCTTATAAGATTTCCTGTTGAGTTTTTTGTTGAGAAGTTTCAAGTTTTGGGTAAAGCTTTGATGGACTATGGAATAAGGAGTGGAAAGAGCCTAAGCTTGGGGATGCCCATGGCACCCCAAGATATTAAAGAATAGCCAAAATCCTAAGCTTGGGGATGCCCCGGGAAGGCATCCCCACTTTCGTATACGTTCATTGGTAACTTTACTTGGAGCTATATTTTTATTCGCCACATGATATGTGTTTTGCTTGGAGCGTCGTGTATTATATTAGTCTTTGCTTTTTAGTTTACCACAATCATCCTTGCTGTACACACCTTTTGGGAGAAGCCCACTTGATTGAATTTATTAGAATATGCTATGTGCTTCACTTATATCTTTTGAGCATGATAGTTTTTGCTCTAGTGCTTCACTTATATCTTTTAGAGAACGGCGGTGGATTAATTGTAGAAATTGCTAGTATCTCATGCTTCACTTATATTATTTTGAGAGTCTGTTAGAACAGCATGGTATTTGCTAGGGTTATAAAATTGGTCCTAGAATGGTAGGCATCCAAGTTGGGTATAATAAAAACTATCATAGGAAGTGAATTGGATGCTATGATCAATTTGGTACTTGATAATTGTTTTGAGATATGGAGGTAGTGATATTAAAGTCATGCTAGTTGGGTGACTATGAATTTAAAGAATGCTTGTGTTGAAGTTAGCAAGTCCCGTAGCATGCATGTATGGTTAAAGTTGTGTAACAAATTTGAAACATGAAGTGTACCTGGCTTGTGCATCCTTATGAGTGGCGGTCGGGGACGAGCGATGGTATTTTCCTACCAATCTATCCCTCTAGGAGCATGCGCGTAGTGCTTGATTTTTGATGACTTCTAAATTTTTGCAATAAGTATATGAGTTCTTATGACTAATGTTGAGTCCATGGATTATACGCACTTTTACCTTTCCACCATTGCTAGCCTCTTCGGTACCGTGCATTGCCCTTTCTCATCTTGAGAGTTGGTGCAAACTTCGCCGATGCATCCAAACCCCGTGATATGATACGCTCTATCACACATAAACCTCCTTATATCTTCCTCAAAACAGCCACCATACCTACCTATTATGGCATTTCCATAGCCATTCCAAGATATATTGCCATGCAACTTTCCACCATTCCGTTCATCATCATCATGACATACTTTACTTTTGTCATATTGCCATTGCATGATCATTAGTTGACATCGTATTTGAGGCAAAGCCACCATGCATAATTTTTCATACATGGCACTCTTGATTCATTGCACCATCCCGGTACACCGCCGAAGGCATTCATATATATTCATATCTTGTTCTAGTTTTGAGTTGTAATTCATATGTTGTAATCAATGAAAGTGTGATGATCATCATTATTAGAGCATTGCCCAAAAAAAGGGAAAGGCCAAAAGAAAAAAAAAGAAAGGCCAAAGAAAAAAAAAGAAAATAAAAAAAGGAAAATAAAAAAATAAAAAAAATAAAAGGGGCATTGTTACTATCCCTTTTTCCACACTTGTGCTTCAAAGTAGCACCTTGTTCTTTATGTAGTGAGTCTCATATCTTGTGCTTCAAAGTAGCACCATGTTTTTCATATAGTGAGTCTCATATGTTGTCACTTTCATATACTAGTGGGACTTTTTCATTATAGATCTTGGCTTGTATATTCCTACGATGGGCTTCCTCAAATGCCCTAGGTCTTCGTGAGCAAGAAAGTTGGATGCGCACCCACTAGTTTTCTTTTGTTGAGCATTCATTTATAGCTCTAGTGCATCCGTTGCATGGAAATCCCTACTCCTCATGTTGACATAAATTGATGGGCATCTCCATAGCCCGTTGATTATCCTCGTCAATGTGAGACTTTCTCCTTTATTGTCTTCTCCATACAATCCCCATCATCATATTCTGTTCCACCCATAGTGCTATATCCATGGCTCACGCTCATGTATTGTGTGAAAGTTGAAAAAGTTTCAGATTATTTAAGTACGAAACAATTGCTTGGCTTGTCAGCGGGTGTGTAGAATTTGGGAACATCTTTGTGTGACGAAAATGAAGCATAGCCTAACTATATGATTTTGTAGGGATGAACTTTCTTTGGCCATGTTATTTTGAGAAGACATGATTGCTTTGATTAGTGTGCTTGAAGTGTTACTATTTCTTTACCAATATGAACTTTTATTTTGAATCATTTGGATCTGAACATTCATGCCACAATAAAGAAAATTACATTGAGAATTATGCTAGGTAGCATTCCACGTCAAAAATTCTGTTTTTATCATTTACCTACTCGAGGACAAGCAGAAATTAAGCTTGGGGATGCTTGATACGTCTCCAACGTATCTATAATTTGTGATTGTTCCATGCTATTATATTACCCCTTTTGCATGTTTATGGGCTTTATTTTACACATTTATATCATTTTTGGGACTAACCTATTAACCTGAGGCCCAGCCCGTATTGATGTTTTTTGCCTATTTCAGTATTTCGAAGAAAAGGAATATCAAACGGAGTCCAAACGGAATGAAACCTCCGGGAGCGTGATTTTTGGAACGAACGTGATCCGGAGAACTTGGAGTGCAAGTCAAGAAGCAATCGAGGCGGCTAGGAGATAGGAGGGTGCACTCACCCCTCCTGGGCGCGCCCCTGTCTCCTGGGCCCCTCGAGCGGCCACCGACTTACTTCTTCCTCCTATATATAGCTACGAACCCGGAAACATCCAGGGAGCCAATGAAAAACAATTTCCACCGCCATAACCTTCTGTATCCGCGAGATCCCATCTTGGAGCCATCGTCGGTGCTCCGCCGGAGGGGGAATCGACCACGGAGGGCTTCTACATCAACACCATAGCCCCTCCTATGAGTTGTGAGTAGTTTACCACAGACCTTCGGGTCCATAGTTATTAGCTAGATGGCTTCTTCTCTCTTTTTGGATCTCACTACAATGTTCTCCCCCTCTCTTGTGGAGATCTATTCGATGTAAACTCTTTTTGCGGTGTGTTTGTCAAGATCCGATGAATTGTGGGTTGATGATCAAGTTTATTTATGAGAAATATTTGAACCTTCTCTGAATTCTTTTATGTATGATTGAGTTATCTTTGCAAGTCTCTTTGAATTATCAGTTTGGTTTGGCCTGCTAGATTGATCTTTCTTGCCATGGGATAAGTACTTAGCTTAGGGTTCAATCTTGCGGTGTCCTTACCCAGTGAAAATAGGGGTTGCAAGGCACGCATTTATTGTTGCCATCGAGGATAAAAATATGGGGTTTATCATATTGCATGAGTTTATCCCTCTACATCATGTCATCTTTCTTAATGTGTTACTCTGTTCTTATGAACTTAATACTCTAGATGCATGCTGGATAGCGGTCGATGTGTGGAGTAATAGTAGTACATGCAGGCAGGAGTCGGTCTACTTGTTGCAGACGTGATGCCTATATACATGATCATGCCTAGATAATCTCATAATTATTCGCTTTTCTATCAATTGCTCGACAGTAATTTGTTCACCCACCATAATACTTATGCTATCTTGAGAGAAGATACTAGTGAAACCTATGGCCTCCGGGTCTATATTTTATCATATTAGCTTTCAATCTACTTCTATTTGCATCTTTACTTTTTGCATCTATATTACAAAATACCAAAAATATATTTATCTTATCATACTATCTCTGTCAGATCTCACTTTCGCAAGTGGTCGTGAAGGGATTGACAACCCCTTTATTGCGTTGGTTGCGAGTTCTTTGTTTGTTTGTGTAGGTGTGTGATACTTTTGAGGAGCCTCCTACTGGATTGATACCTTGGTTCTCAAAAACTGAGGGAAATACTTACGCTACTATTGCTGCATCACCCTTTCCTCTTCAAGGAAAACCAACGCAAGCTCAAGATGTAGCAGGACCATAAGTCAGCCTCCCACCAAGGTGAGTCCTAGCTAGCAGGGGGAGTATTCATTTTTTTGTGCGTAATTAGGAGGCATTTCCGGTGGGTCCGAGCTGACAGTGGGGGGAACGTTTTTTTCATGAAATACGGAGGCCCTTCCGGTGGGTCCCAGCTATCAGGTGGAGGAATCATTATTTCCCTATGTGGGCCCCTACTGTCAGCCTCTTTCGATGGCTGTTGTTTGTTGACCATGTTGACCTCGCCGCGCCGAGAGCACAAACGCGATGGACGAGGGCGAGGCCCAGGAAGAGAACCACCCGGAGCCGGCGAAGCCACTACAGCGGATGCCCACGCTGAGGGGAGTATGAGCGCTGATTGGTCGGCTGCGGGGTGAGGCTGACGTCACCGGAAAATAACAGGATGTGTGGGTGGTTAGAGGGATGGCCTGACGGCAGCACAACCAGCCACGGGAGGAGGGAGCGGGTAGTCCCGCCGGCGCTGGTTTGGGCTGTTGGAGCAGGAAGATCAGAGATTGAAGAAGCACGGCGGCCGTTGGATGGACATCCAACAGTCACTGTTGTGTGTTGACTAAGTTGACAAAGCCTTGCGTACGCGTCAAAAAAAATTTAGGACAGCGTCATCGTCAACCTAGTAGGCCCAAAAGTCAGCCTCCAAATCTGTGGAAAACAACATATAGCCCATTAGCCATTATTTTCAATAATTTACAGCCCATTTGCTAATTCTTAAGGATATTTGAAGCCCATATTCTTTTTATTAGCATTACAGACCATATATTCTGGGCACTGCTAAAAAATTCAACGAAATTTTGCATATTTTGGTGGGGTCCAAACTCTTTTAATCATGAAATTTCGAGTCACGTTAAAAATAATTTTCAAAAAATTATATCAAAATAAAATTCAAAAAACAATTCTCCGCAAAAAAATGAATGAAATTTAGAATCTTAACTAGCAAGATGCCCGTTCGTTGCACGGAACATGAAGATGCATTTGTATGAGTAGTTTATCTTGTGGGAGAAAAGATGATATTTTAATGTAATTGCGAGTTGGCTTTGGTTTTTATAAGAGTAGAGAGTAGAGAAATCCTGAAAAAAAATGATATTTTAATGCAATTGCCGGTTGGCTTTGGTTTAAAAATTTACAGCCCATTTCTTACAACTTATAGCCCGTTTTCTAGGGAAGCCCATTTCTTACTACTTACATCCCTCCTCGTCTTGAAAGATTTGCAGCCCAGCAGGCCTGAGAAAAGCAGGTAGGCCTCGGTTTTGGTATGCTCCAAAAAAAAGAACTGGGCTAGCGAATTTCAAAAAGAAAAAAAATATATCAACTGGGCTCGTCATGTGCTTAATAAAAGCGTAAGTGTGGGCTAGACGGGCCACAGCCCCCGCACATCATGCAGTTGAGCTCCGTCTCTGAAACTAAAAAACAACTGGGCGAGCTGCTGGGTCCCTGGTGTTATCCGCTCGGTGTGTAATTTTCTCGTTTATTGACTACATTGACAATGGCGTGGGACCTAGTTGTCAAACAATTAGGAGGAAGTATTTTTTTTTGGCTAGTAATAACGAGGCACCTGCTTGCGAAATGCAATGACCCTGGTGGGTACCTACTGTCAGCCTCTCCACATACAATCATCTCCTGATTCCTCTTAGTTGTTGACCATGTTGACAACGCCAGACGGCGGCGGGCACAGCGAGCGAACCAAGGCGGAGAACGATGGCAAGGCCTCGGACGGGAATGAATAACAGCCATGGAAGATGCGACAGTGTAGTGGCAGGTGGAGGGGAGTACGAGGGCAACAACATGCAAGTCAAGCATACAAATGGTACAAAAAGCCCAAGGATTAAGTGTTCATCAAACTTTTAGACAAAACCCAGATTGAACATGACAGTAACATCTAACCCAACCACTCTTTTTTGCAGTCACAAACAAATGGATCGGTCTGATCCATAAAATCAACATCCTGTGCAAAAAATTATTTCAAGATGTCTACAACTTGTTGTAAATAGAAGCCGAGCACGTTTAGAAGCCCATTTGTCCACATGAAACTTCTTTTTTTGCTGTTCAACATGTTCATCCGTGAGAAATCTCTTGCTGTAAAAATTAAGCCTCATGGACAATAGTAACCTTGCATTCAATAGGAAGAATGTGACAAAGCTTCTGTTTGCCTGGTTGGATGCATATCATCCCGTCGTTATTGTCTTCAAACGAATGTCATGAGAACTGAGAAAATCCTTGTGCTTATTACGCCACCGATTGGTTATATGTTTTTCTCCATGTGTTTCTGCCTAAGTAGACATGAAGATTGAAAACAGTTAAGGTCTGAAAAAAGAGTATGTCGAAAGAACGACAGCTGAACAGTTAATTCTAGTACAATATATACGGGCTTTCAATGTGCATGAAATCATCACCTCTATGTATAAGTTCTCCAGAGATCGAATGCATTGCAGCAAGCCAATAATTATGTCCAGATCAAAACTATACATTCTGATATATATGATCTTGAAAGAATCCAACAACATTGATAGGCTATCAATGGACGAACTCTTCATTGAGCATATAACATAATATTAGTACCCAAATTGTACTCCAAGATGATATAAAACTTATGCGCACAAATGAAAAATGCAGCATATGATTACAAATGTGTAGATGATAATATACGGTACCTGAAAAAGTGAGGAGCCAAACACCAACTTCTTGTGATTATTATACGGGTCACGAATTACACCCAAGGTCTCCAGTTTGGGCGCAGAGACAACTGTTATTTCTATAGGTGTATAACATAGGAAGGAGCAACCTTTCAAGTGAAGGGGCATCTTCGATGATGAGCTGTTGTCCTTTAAAACAAATTCCAATGCTTTTAAGGTGAGGCGACTTTATTTAGAGACAACTGATACCGATTTCTATTCCCAAAACAATCAGCAAGCGCTCCAGGGCAGGACAACAGGAGTGGATGATGCTGTGCAGTGAGGCCTCCGACAGATAAACCACCACAAGCAAAAGTTTTTTTGTAGTGGGAGTCGAAGCATTTGTACCAGATTGTCTGGTAGATGGCACTGGGCGAAGGTGGCAGTGTGGAGAGAGGAGGAAAACCGCGAGATGGACAACGGTGGTGTGGGCACGAATTCTTGGTGTGTTCGTTGTATGAAACTTTTGTGGTAATGGTGCAACTCAAACTGCTGGAGTTTTTCGAATTCAGGGGATGTTAGCCAAGCGTCCACCTTGTCGGGTATGGACAACAGGTAGCGTGTCGGGATGCAGAGGCATTGAACGGGGCCCTGCTGGTGAGAAGAGACGATGGCTTTGAGGAGATCAAATTCAGGAAGGATTGATATTTGACGACAGTCAAGATTGAGGGGCGCGGTGCGCCATAGAGGGCGCCACCGAGTTGAGAGGACTTGTGTGCGGCAGCAATCCTTAGTGGGGAGAAGCGAGATGATCTCCTCAAGGATTACGCCCGGGAGATCGCTGATGCGGTCCACCGGAGATTCTACTGGTTCCTCATATCCGGGGGGGGCTCGCCGCTTCTCCCCGCGCTACCGGGTGCGGGATCTACAACCGGCGTCGCCGCTGGCGGGGGCCTCATCTTCTTGGCGTTGGGGCCAGCCGACTCCATTTTCCTTGCGGGCGTCGCGCAGAGCTCACGGGTTTGAGCAGAGTAGCCAGAGACGAGCCTAGTGGCAGTGTGAGTGGGGAAGAAGGAGGGCTAGGGATTTCTGTAGGAGTGGAAGAAGAGGAGCAGGCATTTTCTGTACGAGTGAGGAAGAAGGTGAGCGGGGTTTTCTGGACGAGTGAGGAATATTGGGGAGCGGGGGGAATTGGGAGGGGGGAGACGGAAGCGGGAGAGCGAGCTGTTCATGTTTATAAGGCCCGCTGCACTAACTACTCGCTTTTTCCCAAGAACCACTCTCTTATTTTGCGTTGCTGCATTGGAGCTGGCGCATGGACTTGGCTAACTGGCCATGCATGTAGGATGCATGTGCCCGCCGGCCACTGCATGCGCTTGGTTTGTTACTAGGCCTATTTAATAGGGTGGTTATGGAGTAATTTAAGGAGATTTATTTTCTCTGTGTGCATCCTCCAAATTAGAGGATGTGGTACTGGATGCAGACACTAACATTAAACTAACATTCAGAAGAACAAAAGTTCAGCATGTCTATGCATCTCAATGATTCACCATACTATAACTAATACAAAGCTGTGAGAAGGTGTGGAAATAAAGAAAGTCGGTCGATGTTTCTCTGAGCAAAGGGCCTCCCTGCGCACGCATTAATTTTCTGGGCATGCTTGTTTCTTCTCAATGTTGCGAGCACTTTGAGCATGTTGGCAACTCCACAGCTAGCTAGCTGCCTCATCTTGCAATTCATGCCGACACATTTGCAGCAAACACATGAGGCAAAAGAGATGACTCAACATGGGTCCATATTGTGCAGTTCCCCTGAAATCATATTCATTGTCCTGAATCTGAAAAGATAGGAAAACACTAGCTATACTTAAACGGTGTTGCAAAACAGTAGCACATATCAATAGCTCGGCATGACAAAACACGATCATCAGGACAAAGGGGATACTGACCTGCCTGAGGAAGATTATATATAATTTCATAAGTCCTTGGTTGATTTCCACCTTCGGCTGCACTACTTGTTTGCTCCTCCACACATGACAGGATCGTTCCGCACTGCATTCAGCAAGTCAACGTACGAATAAGCTAATTTCATCTTGTGGTGGTCATTGTACCTAGTTACGAATGTAGGAATACCCGGAGCACCATGAGGTTAGCTGACAGCAGGTAGATGCAGCCATATAAATTTTGTGCGGTGCTACTAAAATTGAGGTTTGTATCCCTTCCCGTTATGAGAATTCTTCTTGAAGTTGGTAGAATGTGATGGCTTGTTCTTTGCATCAAACTTGCCTTTCCCCTGAGATTTGTTCTTGTTGTATTGGGGCTGGTTGGGCTGGAAGTTCTTCTCGTGTACCATGTGGGCACTAAAAGCTCCCTCTGCGACCCGAGCACGTGTGTCTTTTGCTCTCGCCTTCTCCTCAAAATCAAGAGTGCTAATGAGATCCAAAACAGAAAACTCATGTCTCTTGTTTTTCAGAGAAGTAGCAAAATCGTTCCACGAAGGTGGAAGCTTGGCAATGATGGTCCCAGCAACAAATTTGTCCGGCAACACACACTTAAAGTACTCAAGTTCCTTAGAGAGTGACTGTATCTCATGAGTCTGCTGAACAATAGAGCGCTCATCAGTCATCTTGTAGTCACAGAATTCCTCCAAGACGTACAACTCGTTGCCAGTGCCCGAGGGCCCAAACGTGGCCTCGAGTGCAGCCCACATGTATTTGCCGCTGTCAAATGACACATATGAATCCACAATGGAATTGTCAAGAACACTTAGCAGGGCGGCTTTGAAGAGGGTATCCATGTTCTGAAAAGCTTCCTGCTGTGTAGGATTAAGATCGCCCTCAGGCTTACCCTTAGTGGCGTCATAGCAGTACATGATCTGAAACCAATATACTGCTCTTGTGCACCACCTTTTATATTGCACCCCCTTAAAAGTAATCGGCTTTAAAAGCGCAGCAAAACCACTCGGAGTAAATTGCCTGTAATTAGGTTTTTGGATTGGATTGTTGAATATATGAGCAATTTAGTATGAGATTTAATTTGAATCAGCAGTAAATAGATCATGACGACAATTGCAAACATCAAAGTAATGATGCGGACTAAACCAGGAGGACAGAATCACATACTGTACAATGGGAGCAGAATCGATGTGGTTGATATTGTCACTCATGTCGTTGATGAAGAGGTTACCGAGGTCGGGGAAGAAGGCTGTCGTTGAGGAAGTCGTCGCTGGCAGCAGCCACAAGAGTGTGCTCCCCAAAAACCTGATCGCCCCTCTCCCGTACAGGATCACGAAAGGCGGGGTTCGAAGGACTGCTGTCCCTTCTCACGGTGCACGCCGGAAGGAGGGCTGGAGAAGAATTGCATGGCGGCGCTAAGATCTAGAATGGTGTGAAACCATATGATACAACGACGGCTAGGGTAGAACATGTCAGGTTGGTCGTGCGAGTATAATAGTAGGCCTTTGGCCCCCAAACCCCACGTCCAAGTCAATAATAGCTCAAAAAAAGTCAATAATAGCCCCACCAAGGTTTGTCTCAAAAAACGGAGTAATTAAGGCATCCATTAGTCCCTTTAGTATAAATATTATATCATTAATAATGGCCCCACCTTTTGTCTCAAAAAGTATGTTGGAGTACAACCGGCTACACGTTTACAATCCGCTTCTCTTCTCTCTCCTTCAACTAAGCACAAATACTATATTTAAATCCTTATAGCCTGCTTATGTCATCTAATTGTAGTACTTGCTCTAAACTTACTCTCCACTATGTAGTCTGAAATGTCGGGCGTGCAGCGGGCGGTGCCCTCGTTCGGTGCGCCGCTTCAACGGCGGAAGCAGTGAGAGGTCGCGTCGCCCTGACTTGCCATCAATGTGGAGTGGCGGGCTCAGCTGGCGCTGGGCGGGAAGCATGCGCTGGAGGGGGGAGGGGTTTTTTGTTGGGCCAAGAAGGTGAGAAGGCAACTTGGGATCGGTCCGGACGGGGAAATATCATGTGCTCCCATACTCTGCATATGACACTAGTCTATGTTACTACTCCCTCCTTTCCGGTTTATAGAGATGTTTAGAGTAACATAGTAATATGTTACAGTATAAGTTACTCCCCACTATGACCAGCCTTGGCCTCTCCCAGTGCTCCACCATGTATAGCTGCTAAGACTGCCACGTAGGCATAAAATATGATGTGGCACCAATAAACTAAGCACCTATGCATTGAATACTTGAGTTACTAAGCCATTTAATGCACTTAGCACCTCATCTAAGCACATCTAAGAACTTACTAGCACCCCCTTGACCGTGGACCTTGACGGTGTACGTCACCTTGTGTCTCATAATTTTTCTCGTCATCATCTGAGTCCTAGAAGATCTCACCCACATCATCATTAGCATGCAGCCGCCTTGATAGTCAACATGCGCAGAAGGAGTAGAGGCGACTGGGGACGCACCACCACCATGTCGTGGGAACTCCATACATGCTTGTGTGCGTGCAGCGTGCATGTTTTTCCATGGGTGCTAGCTCTAAGGCCGAGGCTGCGGTCGTCTTCGTCTCTGACTAGTAGTTGAGGAACGACGGCAAAGAGGTGCTGCAGGAGATGCATATGCGCTGTTGTGTGCGAGCTTCGTCGTAGCACGACGAACTGAACGTTGTCACGGATGGCGCACGCCTCCATGCAGCCGAGTGTGTGTTTATGCATGTGTTCTTCACGTGCATTCTGCGGCCGAGCGTGTGTGCATGCATGTGTTGTGTACGTGCGTTGTGTGCTCCATGCTGTGTGCGTATGTGCATGAGTTGGATCGGATGGAGTTAGTGCATTGGCTTGTGTACATGCGTGGCTGCATGCATCCAGTACATGCGTGGCTTGTTGCGTGGTTATCAATAATTCAATATAAACTACTCCCTCCGTTCCTAAATATAAGTCTTTCTAGCCATTTCAAATAGACTACAACATACGGATGTATGTAGACATATTTTAGATTCACTCATTTTGTTTCTTATAATGTCCCTTATTGAAATCTCTAAAAAGACTTATATTTGGGAATGGAGGGAGTATATAACATCTTCAACTTAGCATCCTGATGTAGCATTTCTAGTGGTTAGCGAAAAGTTCATGTTCTTTTATTTGTCTACAGGTGGGCAGGCGGCAACAAACAGGGAAAACGCGCAAGGTTCCTTGCACACGCTCCACCGCGAGGTTCCTTGCTCCTTCTCGGTCGTCGGGAATCTATGCTCTTCAACTCGTTTCTTTTACGTGAGCTTTGTTCATCCTTTTCCCAACACGCGAGACATCTAGCATCAAGGTGCACGTGTCGTGCAAGAAAATGGAGATAATTAGATAAGCAGTGCGTAAGTGAGCGTGCACTTCGATGGCACCTACGCAATATTTTTTCTCCTCGATGGCGCGTGAATAGTGCATGTACTCAACGACGGAGCACGGGATGGTAGCAATGACATGGTCAGCCCTTTTTTGGAGAGAGTACATACTAAATAACTTTGATGTGTCCCGTCAACTTGCAGAACAACGAGAAGCTTGATTATGCCTTCTCCCTCGCCAACGCATGCGCGATGGCTCGCAGCACGAGGAGAAACTTTTGCTTACAAGCGATGGACGTGCAACAGTTCATTTGGTGTCTGTCGGATTTCGGGTTCCGGCAGACCCTTGAGGTTTGAACACTGGGGTGCGCACAGAGATCACACCCTCAGCCTACCCATGTTTCACCGCCTCGCTAGGATCTAAACTACACGAAGAACAACACTAGGGACACAAGATTTATACTGGTTCAGGCCACCATTGTGGTGTAATACCCTACTCTAGTTTGTGGTGTGTGGATTGCCTCTGGGGCTGATGAAGGACAGTACAAGGGAAGAACAGCCTCGCGAGGGTCTATTCTTGGTTGGTGCGATGAACTGCTAGGGGAGTTCAGTCGCCTCTCTCTCTCTCTCTGTCTTGGGTGTGGATCCAATCTGATCCCCATCCCCTACCCTGTGGGTGGCTAGTCCTACTTATAGGCGAAGGCCCCGGGCCTCTTCCCAAATATTGAGCGGGAAGGGCGCCAACAATTGGCCATTTTGAAGGTGAACATATAGTACACTTATCCTGACTAAAGTTGGTCCTCGCCTGCCAAAAGACCCTGACGATGACGCTGGCTTGGGCTCCACGATGACCTCCGTTCTATCGTCCTACTGGTCTTGGTTTTGTTGCACCGAAATGGTTGCCTTTGCTTGATACCCTTGCCTGCGCTTGCCCCCTTTGCACCAAAGGGGAAACAAGGACTCTGCGCAGGCCGGTGCCCGCCTGCGCCTTGGTCGTCACGGCTTGCGTCATGGGCACCTCGTGAGGTACCCCACCTTGATCTGTCCGCCTCCTCGCGAGCCAGCCTGACAAGGCCGTGCCTGAGGAAGCCTCCTGTCGTCCGCCCCGCGAGGCTTGGCCCCTCGCGAGGGTCTTGAGCATGTGTTGATGAAGATGGGCCGTACTGGGCCACTCCTTGAGCCACGCCGCAGGCCGCAGGTAGGCAAGTCTAGGTACCCCCGTTCCCAGAACGCCGACAGTAGCCCCCGAGCCCAAGGCGCGCTTGGACTTGGCTTAGCAGGGAAGCAAAGAGGCAAGTGCGAAGCGCCGCGGGCCCCAATAGCCTACGGCCTTGGGTGCCGCGTGGTGGTTGATTGGACGTGGGCGTCCTGGCTCCCCCACGGCGCCTCGGCAACTGCATAAGCTGATAAGGGAGCGGTACCTGTCCAGGCTTACCTTTTTTGCCTTCTCCTTCAGTGCCCAGATCCCCTTTCTTGCTCCTGTCCTTCTTGCTTCCAAAATCTCTAGATCCACTTCAACTCTGCATCCTAACAAGGCATGGCGCCTTGCCAGACCCCAGCCAAAGCGTGGTACTCGCCCGCTTTGGATCCTCCGAATGTGTGGGAGAAGAGTCTTGCTCGGACGCGCCAGATGATGGCAACGCAAGGCCACGACGGGGCGGCCGCGCTCAAGGTCGGCACCGCCCTTCCTGAGAGAAGAGGGAGCACCTTCTACCTGCTCTTCGTGAGCGCCATCGCCGCCGGTCTGGTGCCCCCTTTTTCCGAGTTCTTCCTTTCTGTTCTTCACCATTACAATCTGCAAGCCCTGCATCTCCATCCCAACTCCGTTCTTCTCCTGGCGATTTTCGCCTACTACTGCGAGGCTCATGTCGGGGTGAGGCCTTCGGTGGCCTTGCTGCGCCACTACTTCTACCTCCGGGTCTCCCGCGGCTCCATCACCGCGTGCGCGAGCTTTATCGTGCACGGCAGCTCTAGTGCCATCTCGAAGCCCGGGAAGAGAATTGAGGGCTTCTGGAGCAAGTGGGTCATGGTGGATGCCGGGCGCACCCACGCCCGGCTGATTCTGCCCACGGGGCAGCCCAAGTCCGTTGATGCTTGGTCCCGAGCGGAGCTCGTCGATCCCCGCGCAAGGCCAGTGCTGGAGAAGATGGACGCGGACCTGTGGCCGGACAACATGGCGACGGCGAAACTGACCGGGGCATCGCTCCTGAGGGAGTTCCTGGAGCATAGGGTGGCCCCGCTCCGGGAACACCCACTCCCGCTGTGGAAGCTTGGGAGGGCCGATGCCGCCCTTTGCTTGAACCCCGAAGCCCTGGCCAATGAGGATCTAGCCGCGGTCCTCTAATCCTTGGTTAGGGGGAACGTGGCGAGGTTGGAGGATGCACCCGTGCCCTTGTTCCTTCGGGATGATTGGGAGCAGGTGGTGAACTCCATGTCTGCTTTAGACGAGGGCGGGCCTGTGCCCGCGGAGGTTCCTGAGGCCCCGGCGGCCCTGGCGACGGTGAATGTGTCCTCCAGCGACTCCAGCGGAGAGGAGGAAGAAGATGAGGAGGAGGACGAGGAGCTCGATTCGGAGGCGACCGACGGGGAGTCGAGAACGCCCCTTCCTCGGTGTAGGTCCCGCATTCTTCGCCTCATGCCAGATGACGACGATGACAGTGACGAGCGGGTGGCGAGAGCCCGCCCCTGATCCCGAAGAAGAACAGGACGGGGCTGGTTCCTCGCGGGTCTGCTCCGGCTCCGAGGCGATCTGCTGACGCGCCTCCTGCTTGAGCCGGAGGTTGATCCCAGCATCCGGCTCTCGGGCTTCAAGTTCGGCCGGAGGTTGCTTGAGCCCGCAAGCGATGACGAGTAAGTGCTCGACTCTCGTTTTGCTTCCTGCTTTGTTGTTGAGGCTTGACGTCTATATTCCTTGGCTAGGCCGGTGCCTGCGGCGAAGAAGCTGAAGGGGGCTCCTGAGGCTTCGTCTGAGGCGGCACCCTCATCCGCGGGAGAAGGGGACGACAAGGCACGGGCCTCTCCTGCCCGGTCATCCTTGCGAGGCTTGGCGGGGCTAGCTGGAGCGAGCTCAGCCCCCATGGCCCAAGCGACTCCCGAGGCGTCCGTGCCGGACGCCACTGCCGCAGTCAGCGGGGCGCAGAAGGTCCTGACCCCTGGTGCCGTGATCACGCTGCCGTCTTCTCCTCCTACCCCGCCAACCGCTGTCTCTCCGGCTCCTCCTACTGTCCTGGATCGCGCTGCTGCTGAGCTGGACCAGCTGCAGAAAGATCTTCTGGGCGCCGACCCTCGCTTGGTGGCCGGGCGCCTGGAGCTGGTTTCTGGTTGGGTCCGCTCTGATGCTTCAGTCCGAGCGGCGCTGGCTCAGGCCGCGACAGCCTCCGACGAGGAAAAGCAGGCCATCCTTGAGGCGAAGGCCGCCCGCGATGCCGCCTTGGGTGAGGTTGCGGATATCCAGGGTCGCTACAAGGTGCTGGAGAGCGAACTGCAAGGCTTGCGCGACCAGCTTGCCAAGGAGGCCCGTGTCCGCCAGGAGAAGCAGGAAGACCTGAAGGCTCGCGAGGCTGCCGCCAAGGACTGGGATGCCGAGCTTGATGGACGCCAAGGCCGCTTGGATGCGCTAGAGCAGGCGTTGGAGGCGAAGAAAATCGAACTGGATGGCAAGGCGCGGGTCCTGGCCGAGGACCGTGTGGCCTTCGCGAAGCTGGAGGTGAAGGCTCGCACCTTGCTGAAGTCGCTCTATGACAGCGGCCTAGAAAGCCCGCTGGCCGGCGCCAAGGAGGGCCCCGCCAAACTACTTCCCTTCCTGGTCTGCGCCCTCGAAGATGTCGCCCTCGGCCTTGGCCCCACGGCTAAGGCCGAGGCGCGTGTCCTTTCTTCTACGGCGCTGATGCGCGTCTTCACCCACGTCTACCTCCACGACCCCAGCGTTGACCTCGACAGCCTGCTGGAGCCTGTGAGCGGCGAGCTTGCCGTCGTCGCTGCTGAGGCCATGAAGGGTCGCGCGGAGGCTCTGCTGGCGAAGTCCGGGCCTTCAGCACCAAGTCAAAGCGAGGCGTTGCCGGTCTTGAGGCTCCACGAGGCGAAGTCGCCCAGCGCAGCTCCGTCACCAGCGATGGCGCCGCCAAAAAGTGACCCCCTCGCGGATCCAGTCCTGCTTTTAATTCCTGCAACATGCATTCTGCCTCATGGAGGCGTTTAAACTTTGTGTTTGGCATTGTCAAAGTACTCTGTGGGCTGTAATATTTGCTTTTGAATTTCTTGAGATTTGCATTTTTCCTTCCTACTTGCTTGTGTTCTACGTCGGTAGAGCCCGGCGCCGCGCATACCTCAGCCGCCGTTAGCCCCGATCGGAAACCAGGACGGGACCAAGGAGTGAGGGGCTACGTGACAAGTTAGGCTCCTGAGTCGCGATGCTCAGGAGTCCCCCTTGACGCACGAACAACAAGTAGGGAGGTGAAATGTATGGGTGAGATTACCGTTCTACGTCGGCAGAGCCCGGCCCCGCGCATACCTCAACCGCCGTTAGCCTTTTGGAACTAAGGGGTGAGGGGCTACGTGACCAGTTAGGCTCCTGAGTCGCGATGCTCAGGAGTACCCCTTGACGTTCAAACGGCCTTCATACCTTGGCTCCGCTCGGGGAGAGGCGTGCGACGAACCAGGCCCGAGGGGCCTGGCTGGGTGGCGTGTGCCTGGGCGTGACCCAGGTGTAGCCCCCGTGCCCAGCCCCCTCACGCAGCACTCCCGAGGGGAGACGTTACGATGAGGCCGGACATTGAGCTCTGGGCTCCCTGAGGTTGATGCAGCCGGGGGCCACTCTCAGTTGTTTATCACCAGCGCGAAGAATAGCGCTTCCGTATGTGTACGGGCATAGCCGCTCCTCGGCAGTGTCGTCAGCCAGCGCGGAGCATGGTGCTTCCACTGGTGTGTGGGAGGGGGCTCCCCTCCGGGAGGAGCCCCCGGGGCGTATACATACCTGCCCTGACACGTGGCTGGCACGGTAGGGCCTGGCGAGGTGTATCTGGGCACTCGTGAGCCAGCGCGGGACTCACGGGGCCCTACCTCAAGGCGGATTGCGCCTGGCTCTGGGCCTTTACTTGTGATGTGTCCCTACAGATTTGGTTAGATGTCGGTGCTCTACGTCCTCGGGTCCCGGACCTCGAGCGGGGCTCAGTCGTCGCTGGTATGCCAGGTCGCGATGCCGTGGACAAGGCCAGAGGGTGAGGGCTGGAGAGCCAGTAAGAGCCCATGAGTCGCGATGCTCAGGTACCCCCCTTTAACTAGCAAGCAGCTGACATGAAGAAACAAAGGTGCCATAGGCAAGCATCAAACAACGATTGCAATGGGTCAAACGCGCGACCTGAATAAACGCGAGAGGGATACATGCCACTGGGTCTGGCCCGGATGGCTTGGGGATAATGCAGCCCGAGGGGCGCCCCCGATAAAGTAAGCTGAAAACATGAACTAAAGGGGATACACGCCGCAGGGACGGACCCATGCGGCCTGGGAATGATGCAGCCCTGGAGGGGGGCTCTCCCAGCTGAAAATGAAACTCGAAGGATGTCACCAGATGATGCTGAGGATGGAGGGATGCTGAAGTGGCGGACGGTGTGTGCTGCGGGAGACGATCTTCACGAGCCCCCAGCCCCAGGGGCCTTGGGAGGCTCCGGGGGCGCTGGCGGCTCCTCGCGGACCATCTCCATCTTCGTCAGTACTGCGGAATGCCTGACCGCCTGAGCCTCCAAGATGCTCCTCATGAGGCGCTGACGCGCCGCAGCTGCGTTCGGCAGGCCTTAAGGCATGCGAACATAGCTGTGGGGTGGGCCTTCGCAACACCCCACGCGTGAGGGCCAGAGGCACTCCTGAGAGGCGGCCCGGTTGATCCCTGGTATGTCGATGCAGACGTGCAGCCTGCCATCCTCGCCTGGATGGGGAGCTACGGCAGGCAAGCGGCGGCTGCCACTCATGACTCTTGACTCCTACAACTCCTGAATGATCTCGCTGATGAATTCCTGAGGGTTTGGTCCTCCTTGCCTTGCTTCCTCCTGAGGGAAACGTGCGTTGAAGCACGCCTCCAAGTGGTGCCCGAGCGCCTCCCTCGTAATCTTAGCAAAGTCGATGGCCCTCCAGAAGAGAGCTCCCGAGCCCTGCTCAAGGAGGGCACTGGGCGCGCCTTCCTATGCGATAGAAGGAGGTGCCCCCTGAACGGGCGCGGGCCCTGAGGGGCCTGCCTCCCGAGGGGTCGGGCCAGGCGATGTCTTCTTCTTCTTAGGAGCAGCCTCGGGAGGCCTCCCGTTCCGGTGATCTGGGTCTTCAATTGATGCTGCTTGGAAGGCACGTTCCAGGGAACACACATCGTCTCTCTCTTCACAAGGCACAGTGATGACTCCGCCGCTTCCTGGCATCTTGTGGACATTGTAGCCGTGATGGGTCACGGCCATGAACTTGGCCAGGGCTGGGTACCCAAGGATGGCATTGAACGGCAGGCGGATGTGAGCGACGTTGAAGTCAATGAGCTCGGTGTGGTAGTTGTCGCGCTTCCCGAAGGTAACAGGAAGGCGTACCTGCCCGATCGGAACCGTGGAACCATCGGTGACTCCTGAGAAGGGCTTGGTTGGCTGCAGCTGATTGTATGGCACTTGGAGACTGTTGAACATCTCGACGGATAGGACATTGAGCCTTGCTCCGCCATCGATGAGGGTCCTGGTGACTTGTACATTGCTGATGATCGGGGAGCAAAGCATCGGGAGGACTCCTGCTGTGGCCACGCATTTGAGCTGATCCGCTGAGCTGAACGTGATAGCGCACGATGACCACCTGAGAGGGTGTGTGGCCTCAAGCTTGGGGAGGACTGCATTCACTTCGCGGGCAAACTGCTTGAAGATGCGCTGAGAGGCCGGGGCTTGTGTGCCGCCCAAGATAAAAGCGATTGCGCGCGGCTCCTGGAAGCCTCCAGCCCCCTCGTCCTGGTGATGGTCTTCGTTCCTCCTTGGTTGTGGTGGCAGAGGAGGGAGGCCCGTATTGCCTTGTGGGTGATCCTCACGAGGCTGATCTCTCCAACCCCCCTCACGAGGCGGGTCCCTCCAACCTCCCTCAAGAGGCTGGTCCTGCCAGCGGTCCCCGCGAGGTCGGTCGCGCCACCCTTGGCGAGGGCCACGGTCTTCCCATCATCCTGCACCTCTTCCTCCTCCTCGGCCATAGCCCCTGTCGCTGCGCTCAGGGCGTCGGCCGACACGCACGACTCGCATGGCTCTGAGCTCTTGGCATTCATTGGTGTTGTGGGTGTCGAGGTCGTGGTACACGCAGTACCGGCTGCCCCTGGATGACTCAGGCTGATCCCTGCCTTGCTTGGTGTCTGGCTCTGCTGCAAGCACGACAGCCCCCTTGTGCTTCACATTCTTGGTCTTGGGCTTCTTCTCTTCTGGGTCAGCAGCTGGCAGCTCGAGAAGGGACAGGCGCCCTTCCTCAGCCCTTGCGCACTTGGTCGCCAGATTGAACAGCTCCAGGGAGGTGCACAAGTCTTCATGGATCGTGAGCTCCTCCTTCATGTTGATGTCACGCACGCCATCAGAGAAGGCTGAGATGATGGCCTCCTCGGACACCTTGGGGATCTTAAAGCGAGCGTTGTTGAAGCGCTGGATGAACTTCTGCAGCGTCTCCCCCGGCTGCTGCTTGATGCGTCGCAAGTCGCTCATGGCCGGGGGCCAGTCGCGGGTGCCTTGGAAGTTGGCGATGAATCGGGTGCGCATCTCGTCCCAGGAAGATATTGTGCCAGGAGCCAGGTTCAGGAGCCAGGTGTCGGCGCCGTCCTTGAGCGCCATGGGGAACCAGTTCGCCATGACCTTCTCGTCTCTGTTGGCGGCTTTGATGCCCAGCTCGTAGAGCTGGAGGAACTCAGTAGGGTCAGCCATGCCATCGTAGCGCGGGGGCAGGTCTGGCTTGAACTTGCCCGGCCAGGCCACGCTGCACAGCTCGGCGGAGAAGGCACGACAGCCTGCTGTGGCCGCGGGAGCCCTTTGGTGACGGAGAGCTTAATCTTGCAGGTCTCTGTGCTCTGCGGCCAGGTGCAGCGCGGGGTCTTGATGCGCCGGAGCGGGTGTGTGCTCGTGCCGAGCCGGTGCAGGGAGCACACAGGCGGCTTCTTGAGGACAAGGGATCTCCTGGCAACTCTTCTCTTGCTGCGCTAGTGCCGGACGGAGTGGATTCCGCCCAGGGGACATGCGCCTTGGAGCTAGGCGCCTTCTTGAGGTGTAGGCGGCTGAGGCGCCCCCGGAGCTTTGTCGCCCGCGGAGGGTGGTGCGCGGTACAACGAGAGGGATGGCGCAGCGATGCTGACGAGCTCGGTGATGCGGGCGAGCCACTCGTCGTAGAGGTCATCGACGGGACGGTAGTGAAGGAGCTCCCGTGCCAGGAGCAGCGCGGCGTGCGCGTCCGCGGGAGCGCGACGGGCATGGGATGAGGAGCCAGCCGGAGTCAGCGATGGAGTGGCGGTGCGGCCTTCTCGCCGCACGGATGGATGCAGGGACGACGCCTGCTGTTCGTTCCCCGCCGGGCTGGTGGCGGCGTTGACGGCAAGCGACGGGGAACGACAGGGGTGCCCGCCGACGGGGGCCGTCTGGGCGATGCGAGTGGCGAGAGCGGCCCGGCACTCGGCGCGGGCACGGCGTGCGTCTGACATGGATGGGATGGGCGGCGAAAACACGAGGCGACGGAAGGCAGATTCCGGCACACCCCTACCTGGCGCGCCAAATGTCGGATTTCGGGTTCCGGCAGACCCTTGAGGTTCGAACACTGGGGTACGCACGGAGATCACACCCTCAGCCTACCCATGTTTCACCGCCTCGCTGGGATCTAAACTACACGAAGAACAACACTAGGGACACAGGATTTATACTGGTTCAGGCCACCATTATGGTGTAATACCCTACTCCAGTTTGTGGTGTGTGGTTTGCCTCTGGGGCTGATGAAGGACAGTACAAGGGAAGAACAGCCTCGCGAGGGTCTGTTCTTGGTTGGTGCGATGAACTGCTAGGGGAGTTCAGTCGCCTCTCTCTCTCTCTATCTTGGGTGTGGATTCAATCTGATCCCCATCCCCTACCCTGTGGGTGGCTAGTCCTACTTATAGGCGAAGGCCCCGTGCCTCTTTCCAAATATTGAGCAGGAAGGGCGCCAACAATTGGCCATTTAGAAGGGGAACATCTAGTACACTTATCCTGACTAAAGTTGCTCCTCGCCTGCCAAAAGACCCTGACGATGACATTGGCTTGGGCTCCACGATGACCTCCATTCTACTGTCCTGCTGGTCTTGGTCTTGTTGCACCGAAAAATGGTTGCCTTTGCTTGATACCCTTGCCTGCGCTTGCCCCCTTTGCACCAATGGGGAAACAAGGAGTCTGCGCAGGCCGGCGCCCGCTTGGCGCCTGCCTGCGCCTTGGTCGTCACGGCTTGCGTCACGGGCACCTCGTGAGGTACCCCGCCTTGATCTCTCCGCCTCCTCGCGAGCCAGCCTGACGAGGCTGTGCCTGAGGAAGCCTCCTGTCATCCGCCCCGCGAGGCTTGGCCCCTCGCGAGGGTCTTGAGCATGTGTTGATGAAGATGGGCCGTATTGGGCCACTCCTTGAGCCACGCCGCAGGCAGCAGGTAGGCAAGTCTGGGTACCCCCGTTCCCAGAACGCCGACAGTGTCAAATTGCTAGAAGCACTACTGTAGAACCATCAACTTCTGGAAGGGGCGAAGAGCCAAGCGCAAGGTCACCTACTAACCTTAGGCTAGGCGTAGTGGGAGTAACATAAGTAGGGGTACCTCCTTTTTTTATTCTAGAAACAACCACACGCGAATATCAAGGTGCTGGTTACGTAGAACAAATTTCCTAGAGTCCGTGCTTAGCCCTCCTCTATCTCTCTTCTCAGCCAGCCAGCGGACACGCGGAGCCCATCATCTGTTTTCTCACATGCGGTCCCACATGTCAGTGAAAACGCAACAGGACCCACTGAACCTGCACATCTTTCACCTTGAAGTGCTGGTGATGAAAAACAATCCAATAAAGATCTTTGGTGGCCGCTTTTGGAGTTACTCAAGATTAGTAAGATTCTATTTACAGTTTAACCCAAGATGCACATCATGTGGCTTCAACTACCACTCTATTTTCTTGCATGACACGACCTGGATGCTGGATGTCCCACGTGTCGGCAAAAGGAGGAAGAACCCGACCAAATCTTCGGTTGTGCTCTCGGATTAGACTAGTTGTGCTAACTTAAATTTTTTTATTGTGTACTAGAATGGATGCAAGTTTTGGTATTGGGAAGAAGAGTACATCGATATATTGATAGAGCGTTGGAGTTGGCCTTACAAGTGGGACTGAAGTTGAAGAAACCGACTATCGGCAAACCCCCACCTCGCCTGCCGCGTGATGGCTGAGTTAGAGAAACGATGAGGTTGAAGAGATTGCTCTAGCACGGACTCCAAGAAATATGGTGTCAGATGGAAGTCGTGCTGGTGGCGTGTGTTGTACTCCTGGATGTGAATGCTTGTTCTGGCCCATGCCACCCTACTACTCCTACTACTTACTATATAGTACTAGTATCGAGGATTCGAGGTGCTGGTTACGTACAGCGAACACATTAACATATGGCTACAGTGAAAACACCCACCCGACGCGTGAAGCATGTGAAGCTAATACAAATAGTGTACTACTATTGTTGATTGGCCTCATCCGATAACCTGTTGCAATGCACGTACAATTATGTATTCGGAAAATATTTTTTTGCCTCATCGCACCACTCATGTCGGGTGGTAGGTGCGACATATGCCAACGGATGGTTATCATTGTGGGAGCCAGTAAGATATCGCCGGTGCCTGGAAACGGGATAAGGCGAAGACATGCACGCCGACGAATCTTACCCAGCTTTGGGGCTCTCCGTGGAGATAACACCCCTATTGCTGCTCTGCGGGGTCTCCGCATGGTCACTAGATCAACAAGTAGCTACAAGATGCTCCTTGAGGTGTTCGGTGGGAGGAGGAAGAAGGGCAAGGCTAGCTCTCTTCTCTCCCTATGGCAGTGTCTATGACTCTATGAGATCAACCCTTTGCATGGGTGTCCCGGGGGGTTTATATAGGCCTACCTCCCGGGGGTACAATGGTAATCCGGCTGGGTGTGGGCCCAGGCCGTCAGTGTCTACGACCGCCGTCTTCTCCACCGGCTTCTGGGGCCCGCTGATTGGTGGGTCCCGCCGGCTGTTGGCCCGTTGGTCGACAGGCCACCGTATGGGGGATCTTGTTGGGGGCTGGTTACTGTGGCCTCGCCTCTGATGACGAGGGCTTTGTCGGGGTAAGCATGGCTACAGTGCCGCCGCCTTGTGGGCTCCCACTATAGCCTTACCACGTCTCATCTGCTTAATGGTGCGTGCGTCCCGAGGGGGAGCAAGCCGGCTATTGGAAGCCGGCCCGGCCTTGGGCTGGCTGGGGAAGGCCGGGCCACCTTTGGATGACTCTCTGACCGAAGGGGCCCGCCGCCTGCGGGCCGTACTGGCAACCCATCGTGGATGGTGTCATGATTCTCATGGCAACAGTGCCACGCCGGACGGGGGATGGCTGCCCCGTACGGCGTACTATAGCCATGCATATACCGGGATTCGGGGGTGGCATGGTTCGCTATAGCCACTCCCCGTCCCTTCACCATCATGGGTGATGGTTTTCGGGATGCGGCATTCGGCTGCTTGCTCTTGAAGTCGGCCCTTCATGGGCCGGCTTCTGGGAGGCGGTCCTTCTTGGCCCGCCTTCTGGGAGGCGGTCCTTCATGGGCCGGCTTCTTGGAGTCGGCCCGATCGTGGCGTCCTCCAGAGGTTGTTCTTATGGTCGGGCCGGCTTCCGCCAGCTGGCCTACGTGATAGCCGGCCGGAAGAAGGCGGCCCCGTGTCTTAGGTGCTTCGAGGTTCGATCGGCCCATTGTTTTTTCTGAGGGACAAAGTGAGCCGGCTAGGCTACCCGTGGTCATTTACTCCGACAGTAGTCCCCGAAGCTGGCTGGGCTTCGCGGCTGAAGGGAAATTGAGAAGCTCGGCCAGCTTCCTATCCCGAGGAGCCGGCGGCTAGGAGCCGGCCTCTCTTGCGTGTGCCTTCTCGGCGAAGCCTCCTCAAAATTCGAAGGCGGGAACCAGCAGGCGCACCAGCCAGGCGGCGGGCTGACCGCCCGCTTTCCGTGCGCCGCGTGGCACCCTTCGGCTGGCAAGGCCTGCCAGCCCACGCGCGTGACGGGACACCGTCACAGGCCGGGGCCCACCACTCCCGCGCCTCCGCCCGTGCGCGGATCTTCTGCGTCCCGAACCGACCGCACGTCTTCCGGTGGCGGTTCCCACTCGCCATCAAGGCGCGATAATCGCGGGGCGTGGGGGAGTGGGCGCAGTTAATCCCACGCCTCCCGTGCCTCTCCTCCTCGGCTTCGCCGCGCGAGGCTATAAGTAGGGGCGGGGAGGGGGAGCAGCAGTAGTTCGTACGCTTGCCCCCGCCCTGCCTCCTTCTTCTTCTGCCTCGCTGCGGTAGCTCCTCGTCGTGCTCCTGCCTCGCCATCCATTCTTCCTCCCAGCGTGCCGCAGGCTTGCTGCCTCCGCGCCGGGCGCTCCCCGTTGTCGCGCTCGCCGCCATGGCTACGACGTCGAGCTCTTGGGACGGCTCCACCATCCGCGACGACCACATCGAGTTTCTCCGCAAGACGCGGCGGCTGCCGAGCGAGGATCTTGTGCACGTCCGCCTTGCGCTAGTGAGGGAGATCTCGCCGGCGCCAGAGGAAGGCGAGCGGGTGATCTTCTACTCGCACTGCATGCGCCGCGCCGGCCTCCCCGCCAGTGGCTTCTTCCGCGCGTTCCTGGACTTCTACCAGCTCCAACCGCACCACCTCACCCCCAACACGGTGGTGCTGCTGTCGGCCTTCGTCTCTTTGTGCGAAGGCTTCCTCGGCGTCCTCCCCACCATCGAGCTCTGGGGGGAGTTCTTTCAATCCAAGCTCGGCACGGTCACGGCCGGCCTGCCGGCTCCGTGCGGCGCCTTCATCGCCATGAGGAGGTCCACCGCCGACAACCCCTTCCCTTCAATTGCGCTGATCCAGTCGGTGAAGCTCTGGCAATGGTCTTACTTTTATGTAAAGAACGTTGCCCCGAATGGCGATTACGTCAACTTGCCGGCTTACGTAGCCGGCCCGCCGGCTGGGAGGCCGGCTTCATGGTCCTACCGGGCCAGATCGCTGACGCCGGCTGGAGCCGGAGCTGTCGCCCGACTTCGGGTGCTCATCCAGTCGGACCGCCTAACCGGTCCCGACTTGATCGCCGCCTTCGTCGAGCACCGGGTCCTTCCACTTCAAGGCCGCCCTCATCTGATCTGCTAGATGAGCGACCGGTTCGACCCGAGCCGGCTCAGCACCAGGGAGACGCCTCACGATGAGGTGTCCTATATGGTGAACTACATCGCCAACTGCAAGCTCAAGCCGGACTGGCAGTATGGCATGGCGCCATTCTCTCGCGCTAATCCACCACCAATGGTAAGTTTTCTTTCTTTATTTGTTGTTGAATCCTTTTTCGGGCCGACTCTTGACCAGTCGGTCTGTCCTTAATCAGAACCCCCTTCTTCACCCTCTGGCCGGGACCGCGGGGCCGGAGCGCGAGTTCGCCCCCGACCGTGCGGCGGACGATCCTGATGACACCGACTTGGGGGCGGCCGCCTTGGACGAGGACGCCGCGGGAGGGGGGGCGGCAAGGCAGGCAGCTCCGGCTTCACCACCAGCTTCGAAGACTGGCCCGATGATGACGAGGCCGATCCCGCTCCATCCGGCCAGCCGGCGTCCGACCCCCAAGGCACCGGCCCATCCGGCGGGCCGACCGCACGAGGCGGCGTACTGAAGCGCCGTGCGGCACCGACTCCCTTCGGTGGCCGGCCGAAGTGGCCTAAGGTGCCTGCGGCGGCAACCAAGCGGGACGAGGCGGCCGCGAAGGCGGCCCGCTTCCGCAAGGTGGTAAAGCAGCCGCAGGCGGTCTCGGCATAAGTTCTGGTCTTTACGCAACTTTCTTTCTTTTCTTCGCTTGATGTTCTTCTAAGTCTTGTCTCCTGTTTTGTCAATCAGGGCCCCGCTCACTCTTGAGCGGACTACCGCCGCCTCCATAGTCGGTGGAGCGGGAGCGGAACGCGCGGGGAGCGCGGGAGGAGCGGGAGGCGGAGGAGAGAAGGGCAGCCGCCGCCGAGCCGGCCCTGGAGACGACGGCGGAGTCGGCCGAGGCGCAGGCCGACGCGGCGGCCAGGGCCCAAGCGGAGGCCGAGACCATAGAGAAGACGGCGGAGGGCCTGCGAGGTCAGCCCCCGCGGCTCGTCATCCCCCTCCGTTCCACGCCCCTGGACGTCCCGCAGCCCCCGCCGGAGGAGATCAGCCATGATCCGCCGGTGACGGAGAGGGAGGAAGGTGACGTAGTCATCCTGGAGGGAGGAGTGGTGCCGCCTCCGTCGGCCGGGACCGGCCAAGGCGGCCAGCCCGAGGTGCCGCCTGAGCAGCCGACTGTGCAGGCGGATCTTGTGGTCCTGTCGCCGGCTCGCCGGCGTGCGACGAGGGCGGCTTTAGAGCCGGATCCGCAGAGGGCGGCCGCCTCCGGCTCATTGTCGCATGAACTGGAGTCGGCCACCGCTAGCACGCCGGGGTGGACGCATGGCGGTGGGACGGCCGCGCTAAACTTGGCGGCGCAAGACGTCCGCAGCCGGCTTCAAGCCCAAGCCACCGCGCTGCAGCAATGCACCCGAGAGTTTCTCGTGACGCGGGCAGTTGTTCGGGTGAGTTCTCTTGTCCTTGATTTATTTCCGTGGGGGCGCGTCAGTGCACCCACTGGGTGTAGTCCCCGAGTTCCGAGCCGGCTGCTGAGCAGGCAGCTTGGAACTTCGTTGAAGACTTGTTTTACTGACTTGCCCTTGCTTGCTTCTTCGTCCTATTTGCAGGATTACCACAACCTCCACGCCGCTACCTTCAACTCCCAGGTCCGGGAGGCAGACAAGAGGGCCGCCAATCTGGCGGAGAGCCGGCGTGAGTGTCTCTGTCTTTTCATCTCATGTGGGGGCGCGTCAGTGCACCCATTGGGTGTAGTCCCTGAGATTTGGGCCGACTGCTGAGCAGTCGGGTCGGATCTTTCTTGCCGACTTCTTTCTTAACTTCTTCTTGTTTCCATGTTGGCAGGAGCCAACGCCGACTTGAGGGAGCAGCTGGGTATCGCCCAGACCGCCCTTCGCACCAAGGAGGGCGAGCTCAATGCCTTGGCCTAGGAGCGTGACCGCCTGGCCAAGAGGATGGCCGACCAGGAGGAAAGCCACCAGGCGTCCCTGAAGGCGGCCCAGGACAGCGAGGCCGCCCTCAAAGCCGAATTCGAGACCGAGGCGGCGGGCTGGGCCGACGCAAGGCAAGCTCTGGGCGAAGGCTACGGCCGTGTCGAGGACCTGGTTGATGGTAGGCCGCCTTCTTCTTCACTCTTTGCTTGTCTTTGCAAGTCATCTTATCTCTGACTTGCTCTTTTCCCTTCTTCTTTGGTAAGAGTACTTTCCTGGCCATTCTGTTGCTGCCAACCAAGCCATCGAAGCCCACTGTGAAGCCCGGCGGCAGGCTGGGGTTGAGATCGCGCCGGATGCCAACCGGACGCTTGAGGGGCAGCTTCTGGCGATCAAGGCCCGCCTCCAGCCAGCCTACCGCAAGCTCCGCCGGCTTTAGCATCCCGGGGCACAGGTGCTGGCCGCCCTCTGGCCCGGCGAGGTAATTCCTCGCACCCCCAGCCATACTGCCGACTGGCTGGAGGTAGCCGTTGGCCGCCTTGAGGCCTGGAAGGCTTCAGCAGCTCGATCCGGCGCTCGACGGGCGCTAGAGTTCGTCTGGGCTTGGTACCCTGGGCTGAACTTGGATCAGCTGCGCGCCTGGAGGCAGGAGGCCGACGAGGAGTTGGAGGCGGTGCGGCCGGCTATCATCCGGCGTGCTTCGGCGATCGCTGACTTCACCGATACCAGCGCCTTTGCTCCTGAGGTGAATGAGGACGGTGTCGTGCAGCCGGAGGACTGGTTCGGGCTGAACCCGGCCGACGGTGAGGACTCTGCGGAGGAGATTGACTCCAACGACGAGGGCGAGGAGGAGGAGGAGGAAGACGGTGAAGATGCCGAGCCGGATGTCGGAGCAGCCGGCCAGCCTCAACCTGACCGTGCCTCCAGCAACGAGGGACGCGCGAATGCTCCGCCTGCCATCGGCGATGACCAGGCCGAGACTCGCCAGCTGGCCACTCCTGCAGTCGACACTGCCATCTCCACCGTTCATCCTGAAGCTCCAGGCGCTCCCTTGGCTTGATTTACCATTTACTTCCCTGCTAGTTACTCTTTGGACAAAACTTGTTATTTTGCACAATTCACCCACTGGGGTGTATTCAAACTTCATTGAATGCCGGCCTTTCGAAGGCTTTTTGATGTAAATATTATTATGCGTGTGTTTGGCTTCCATTCCGACTTGCTTTTTATCTTTCAGCTTTCTTCCTTTGCCGCCTTCCCTTGGTTGCCGCCTTCCCGGCCGGACAGCTGCTCTGTAGTCTGCGGCCAGGTAAGGAATTCAGCCGTCTGGGAAGGCAAAGGTTCGAGCTTTCTTAGATTTTGGCAGAGTAGGAAAGGAAGCCGGCCAGCCGACTGCTTCGACAGTCGGTTGGTGAGGGGGGAAGCCGGCTTGTGTTATGTAAGTTCGTTAGTCCTTAGCCATTTTTCATGTGGGCATCCTTTCCGCCTTTAGCTCTTGCTAGTCGGGCAGCTGATTCTTCGAGCTGTGACTCTTGCAAGAGAGGGCTTGGGTGCTGGCACATTACTTGTCTGACTGCAGGTAGAACTTGGGCATAACTCAAGGCGGCAAGTCCCCGGGCCGACTTAGTCGAACTCGGTGCCGGACAGAGAAAGTAAAATGCAGTAGGGTAACCATGGGAGTGATACCCGGCATACATAGATAAAATGGGGTAGTCCCCAAGAACTCCTCGGGGGCCCGTTGTCTCATACTTAATACAAAAGATAGCGTGATACATACTGTATTTCAACTGTAAAATCTTCGAAGAAGATTGGCGTTCCATGGGCGGTCCGACTCCTTGCCGGAGTCGTCTCTCTTGCGTGCCTTCAGCTTCTGCGCGTCAATTAGGTAATAGGAGTCGTTTCCCAGATCCCGGCTGATGACGAAGGGGCCTTCCCAAGGGGCCGAGAGCTTGTGCTGGCCGGCTGTACGCTGTATCAGCCGGAGCACAAGGTCTCCCTCTTGGAAAGTTCTTGGCTTCACTCTCCGACTGTGGTAACGGCGTAGCCCTTGCTGGTAGATGGCGGACCGGCTGAGGGCTAACAGCCGGCTTTCTTCCAGCAAGTTGACGTCGTATTCTCTTGCTTCCTTGGTCTCCGCCTCCATGTACATGGTGACTCGAGGTGAGTCGAACTCGATGTCAGTTGGGATGACAACGTCAACCCCATATACAAGGAAGAAGGGGGTGAAGCCGGTCGACTTGTTAGGAGTAGTGCGCAGACTCCAGTGGCACGACCAGTCGGGGCTTGATGCTGGAGAGGATGAGGCCGTTTGCTCGCTCGACTTGGCCGTTTGACTGCGGGTGGGCAACGGACGCCAAGTCCAGTCGGATGCCCTGCGTCACGCAGAAACGTGCCAATGCTCCCTTGGCGAAATTTGTGCCGTTGTCGGTGATGATGCTGTGTGGTATGCCGTACTGGGTTGTAATGTCGGCAATGAATGTCACGGCAGTCGGCCCATTCGGCTTCTAGATCTGCTTTGCTTCAATCCACTTGGTAAATTTGTCGACGGCGACAAGCAGATGTGTCATGCCGCCGCGCGCCGTCTTGAATGGTCCGACCATGTCCAGTCCCCATACGGCAAAGGGCCAAGTAATGGGGATGGTCTTGAGTGCAAAAGCCGGCAGGTGTTACTTGGAGCCGAAGACTTGGCACCCTTTGCAGTGTTTGACTAGTTCCTTAGCATCCTCCAATGCAGTCGGCCAGAAGAATCCATGGCGGAAGGCCTTGGCGACGAGCGCCCTGGAGGCGGCATGGTGGCCGCATTCGCCTTGGTGGATGTCTTTGAGGATTGTTGTGCCCTTCTCTTGCTCGACGCAGCGCTGGAAGACTCCGGTAGCGCTGCGCTTAACTAGCTCTCGATTCATTATTGTGTTGGCTTCGGCTCGGCGTTGGACTTGTCTGGCCGAGATCTCGTTAGTCGGTAGTTCTCCATTCACCAGAAACCGGAGGATGGGCTGGGCCCATGATGGAGCTGTGATTTCTTTGACTGCCAAGATGGCTACTGCAACCAGGGTGGGCGGGTTGGGTTGTGAGGAGTTGGAGTCGGCCTCCGCCTGTTGTGCCACTGCAGTCCCTGGGCCGGGTTCGACTATGGCAGTCCCCGAGCCGCCTGCTGAAGTCCCCGGGCCGCCTGCCTGGTCCCCGAAGTCGGATCCGACTGCGTCGGGGTCAGGCGACACAAAGATGGAACTGGATTCCGGAGACGGCTTGACAAATGGCTTTAAAAGGCGTTGGAGGGCGACGCCGGTTGGTATAGCTTGTCGGGTGGAGCCTATTCGTGCCAGGGTATCTGCTTGCTCATTGTCGGCCCATGGCACGTGAAGGAACTCGCACCCCTCGAAATATCCGCTGAGCTGCTCGACAAGGAAATGGTAGTTCACCATGTTTGCGTCCTTGGCATCCCAATCGCCGGATGATTGCTGAACCACTAAGTCCGAGTCGCCATAACACAGGATCTGGCGGATGCCGAGTTCCTTGGCTAGCCGGAGCCCGTGTATGAGCGCCTCGTACTCGGCCACATTGTTGGAGGTGGCGAAGTGGATTTGCAATGTGTATCTGAGTTTGTCGCCTTTGGGAGAGGTGAGGACAATGCCGGCTCCCAAGCCGGTGCGCATCTTGGATCCATCAAAATGCATCCGCCAATGAGTGGAGTCCGGAGCCGGCGGCAGGTACTGGGTCTCGTCCCAGTTGATGAGGAAGTCGGCCAGTGCTTGGGACTTGATGGCGGTGCGGGGCTGATAGTAGATCGTGTATGGAGCCAGCGCAATGGTCCATTTCGCCACTTGGCCGGATGCGTCCCGGCTGCCTATGATCTCGGCAAGCGGGGCAGAGCATACAACCGTGATGGGATGCTCTTGAAAGTAGGGCTTGAGTTTCTTGGAGGCGAAGTACACACCATAGCACATTTTCTGATAGTGCGGGTAGTTCTTCTTTGAGGCGGATAATACTTCGCTTAAATAATATACCGGCCTCTGGACTAGCTGAGCTCGGCCTTCTTCTGGGCGCTGAACCACAATGACCGTGCTGACCACCCGGCTGGTGGCGGCGATGTAGAGGAGCATGGGCTCCTTCTCAGTTGGGGCCGCCAAGACAGGCGGTGTGGACAACATCTTCTTCAGCTCGTGGAAAGCTTGATCCGCCTGGTCATTCCACTCAAAGTGAGCGGACTTCTTCATAAGTCGGTAGAGGGGGAGAGCATTCTCTCGGAGCCGGATCATGAAGTGGTTCAAAGATGCCAGGCATCCGGTGAACTTTTGGACGTCTCGCAGCTTGGTAGGGACCTTCATTCTCTCTATGGCCTTGATCTTCACTGGGTTGCACTCGATGCCGCGTTCGGAGACCAGAAAGCCCAGAAGTTGGCCGGCTGGTACTCTGAACACACATTTCTCCGGGTTGTGCTTGATCTGAAACCGGCTCAAGTTCTCAAAGGTTTCCTTGAGGTCTTCCAGCAGGGTGTCGCGTTTCTCCATCTTCACCACAACATCGTCTACATAGACGTGGGCATTTCTGCCGAGTTTCTTGAGGAGGCATTTCTGCATGCAACGCTGAAAAGTGCCACCGGCATTTCTCAAACCGAATGTCATAGTCAGGTAACAGAAAGCTCCTAATGGGGTGATGAAGGCGGTCTTCAAGCGATCAGCCGGGTTCAAATTTATCTGGTGGTAGCCGGAATAAGCATCCAAGAAACTCAACAGCTCGCATCCGGCTGTGGAGTCTATCACTTGGTCAATCCTTGGCAGGGCGAACGGATCTTTGGGGTAGGCTTTGTTGAGGCTGGTGTAGTCGATACACATGCGCCACTGCTTGTTCTTCTTCAGCACAAGGACCGGGTTGGCAAGCCATTCTGGAAAGAACACTTCCATAATGAAGCCGGCTGCCAGAAGCCGGGCTATCTCTTCTCCGACTACTCTTCTCTTCTCTTCTGACAGGCGGCGCAAGGGCTGCCTGACCGGCTTTGCGTCAGATTGGATGTGTAGCTTGTGCTCGGCAAAATCCATCGGGACACCCGACATGTCTTTGGGAGACCATGCGAAGATGTCCCGATTCTCATGGAGGAAATCGACGAGCTCGCCTTCCTATTTGCTATCAAGGCCTGTGCCTATGACAGCGTGCCTCTCTGGGTGCTCCGGGTCCAGGGGTATCTTCTTTGTCTCCTTGGCCGGCTAGAAAGAACCTTGAGCTTCACATTCTTTGGGGTCAGACAAGGCCGGCTACTTTCTAGCCAAGGCCACAACTCGGTCCAGCATTTTCTTCTCTTGGGCGATCACGAGGGACTCGGCCAGCCGACTACTGGCTGCTGCACACTCAGAATACTTCTTGTAGTCTCCGGCTATGGTGATAATGCCCTTGGAACTCGACATCTTCATCTTGAGGTAGGCATAGTGGGGCATAGCCATAAACTTGGCCAACGCTGGTCGGCCAAGCAGTGCGTGGTATGGGCTCTCAAAATCCACTACCTCGAACCATATTGCCTCTCGGCGGAAATGATCCTTGTCTCCAAAGAGGACATCCATCTTGATCTTGTCGATTGGTGAGCAGGACAGGCCGGGCACGATGCCATGGAACACAATCCGGCTAGGCATGAGTTGCTTCAGCTTGATGTTGAGCTTCTCCATTGTGTCTCGGTACAGTATGTTGATACTGCTCCCGCCGTCAATCAGCACACGGGAGAAACGAGAGGCGCGCCTCTCCATCGCCAGGGTAGCATCCAAGACAAGGGAATAGGAGCCCGGAGACGGCATCACCTCTGGGTGGTCGTCCCGGCTCCAGCTGATAGGCTTCTCCGACCAGTGCATGAACTCTGGGTTACTGGAGGTGACCGCGTTGACTTCTCGGTGTTGTCAGCGGCGACTTTGCCGATCATCTGGTTGGCTTGTGAAGACGATGTAGGCAGCATGCTCGTCAGGGAACTCATCGTGGACGACTCCAACTGCTGGCCAAGCAGCCGGCTGCTGGGGGGCAAGAGGCGGCTGGCCCGCAGGCGGAGGCGGCAACAGCCCCTCGCCCTTGGAGATTCGGGTGAGCCAATGGCACTTCCGGGTCGTATGGTTGGACGGCTTCGCGCCGCTGTGGAACTTGCAGGGGGTGTCGAGGGTCTGCTCGTAGGAAAAGGCCGGCTGCCAAGCCGGCCTGCCGCCCTTCTGTTTCTTGGGAGCTGGCCGTCCCTCAGGTTGCTCTTCTTCAACAGTAGCCACCTGCCGACTGGTGGAAGGCGGCATTAGAGCCTTGCACTTGTTGTCGTTTTGATACGGGCGCTGAGTGGACTCTCCAGCCGGCGTCTTGGGAGCCGGCGCAAGCACCTTCCCAGAGGCATCGACTCAGAGCTCGGTCTTCATGGAGGAGTCGGCCGTGGCATATTTGTCCGCGATGATCAGCAACTCGTCGAGGGTAGTCGGCTCGTTGCAGAGGAGTCAGTGCTTGAGGAGGGTGCCCTCTCCGCACCCGGCCGTGAAGTACTCGATTGCCTGAACCTCATGCACCCACTGCCGAGTGTGACTTGTTGTGTTTCCTGGATGCCTTCTCCGGCTACCACCAGATCAAGATGGCAGTAGAAGATGTGGAAAAGACGGCCTTCCTGACCGCGTGCGGGGTTTACTGCTATACATACATGTCGTTCGGGCTGCGCAATGCTGGTGCGACCTTTCAGCGGCTAATGCACATCGCCTTTGGTCGGCAGCTCGGGAGGAATGCGGAGGCTTATGTCGATGACATTGTGGTGAAGTCTCGAGAGGCAAAAACTCTGATACAGGACTTGGAGGAAACCTTCGCGAGCCTTAACGAGGTGGACCTGCGGCTCAACCAGGAGAAGTGTGTGTTTGGAGTCCCCTCGGCAAGCTCCTGGGTTTCCTAGTATCCCATCGAGGCATCGAGGCCAACCCGGAAAAGGTAAAAGCAGTCGAGGACATGAGCCCGCCGAAGACCCTCAGAGAGATGCAGAAGCTCACCGGGCGCGTGACCGCACTAGGACGTTTCATCTCCAAGCTGGGGGAACGAGCGCTGCCCTTCTTCAAGCTGATGAAGAAAAAGGGCCCCTTTGAATGGACTGAAGAGGCCAACAAGGCGTTCCAGGATATCAAGAGGTACTTGACCAGCCCCCCGGTGATGGTGGCTCCGCGCCCTCAGGAGCCCCTGGTGCTCTACCTTGCGGCCACCCCCTACTCTGCCAGGGCAGCCCTGGTGGCTGTTACGGAGGAGCGTAGGACCAAGGCCGCAGCAACCATCCGGGTTAAAGCAAAGCACGGCCAAGAGGGCCTCACAACGACTGCGGCTGCAGCCAAGGAGGACCAGCCACAGAAGGGAAGCACACCCGAAACAGAAGAGGCCCCTCCCCCAGGCGACCAGTCGCCGGGGGCTCTGTTGTCTCAGGAGGCGCCTTGGCCTCCGGAGGATGCTAGTGGCACCAGCACTCCCAACCTAGTCGAGCACCTAGTGTACTTCGTCAGCACGGTATTGCGGGACGCAAGGGCGCGGTACCCCATGCCCCAGAAACTCCTCCTCACGCTATTGGTGGCCTCGCGTAAGCTGCGGCACTATTTACAAGACCATCCCATCAAGGTTGTCTCAGCATACCCCTTGGAAAGGGTGCTCAGGAGCCCCAACTCAGCTGGAAGAGTCGCTGAGTGGAACATCGAGCTGCAGGCGTTTCAGATAGAATTCAGCACAACCAGAGTCATCAAAGGGGCTGCGCTTGCGGACTTCGTGGCGGAATGGGCAGAGGCGCCAGGCCTCGAGGCTGGCGAGGATCGATCGCTCTCTCCAGGGAGTGAGGCACCGGACGGATGGGTCATGTACATCGACGGAGCGTTCTCCCGACACGGTGCAGGGGCTGGTGCGGTACTCGTATCCCCCACTCAAGACAAGCTCTACTACACCGTGCAACTCTGTTTTCAGCATGGGGAAAAGGTCTCCAACAACATAGCAGAATACGAAGGCCTGATAGCAAGCCTGAAGGCCGCAGTCGCCCTGGGGGAAGCGCCTAACCATCAAGGGTGATTCGCAGCTCCTTGTCAACTTCTCCAACAAAGTATAGAAACCAAAGGACGAGCACATGGAAGCCTACCTCGCGGAGGTCCGCAAGATGGAGAAGCAGTTTTGGGGGCTGGAGTTGCAGCATGTGCCTCGCGGCACCAATCAAGAGGCTGATGACATCACAAAAAGGGCATCCAGGCTGCTGCCTCAGGAGCCTAGCGTCTTCGAGGAGCGGCTCTTCAAGCCCTCGGCGACGCCATCGCTATCAAGCACGGCGTAGCCCCGAGGGGAGCTCCCCCAGCCGCCTGCCTCCGGAGCCCCGGTCTGCGGCCCGACATCAAGAGCGCGCCTGCTCTTGGCATTGGAACCTCAGGAGGGGTGCTGGATCATGGAGCTCAGGAGTTACCTGACGCAAGGCACGTTGCCAGAAAAGGAGGAGGTGGAGCGTGTGGCACGGCAAGCCACATCATACTGCCTTAAGGAAGGGGAGCTCTACCGAAGACGACCGAATGATGTGTCCCTGCATTGCATTTCTAGGGAGCAGGGGAAGGAGCTACTGGCAAACATACACAGTGGCGACTGTGGGCATCACTCGTCGTCACGAACTCTCGTCGGTAAGGCGTTCCGCAGCGGGTTCTATTGGCCCACGGCACTCAATGACGCTGCGGAACTGGTGAAAGCTTGCGAGGTCTGTCAGTTCCATGCCAAGCAGATCCATCAGCCGGCGAGAGGTCTGCAGACTATACCCCTCTTGTGGCCCTTCGCGGTCTAGGGACTGGATATCCTAGGCCCGTTCCCTCGGGCGCTAGGGGGCTACCATTACCTCTACGTTGTCGTGGACAAGTTCACCAAGTGGGCTGAGGTGGAAGCTGTCCGCACCATCCCCGCAGGCTCCGCGGTCAAGTTCATCAAGGGCCTCGTGAGCCGATTCAGGGTGCTGAACCGCATCATCACCGACAACGGTTCGCAGTTCACCTGTAACCTCTTCAAAACATACTGTGCTAACCTTGGAATGCAGATATGCTACGCTTCGGTGGCGCACCCGCGCAGCAACAGTCAGGCCGAGCGAGCCAACAAAGAGGTCCTGAGAGGCCTCAAGACCAGAACCTTCAAGAAGAAGCTGGAGGCCTGCGGCAGGGGCTGGTACGACGAGCTCCAGTCCGTGTTGTGGTCGATCCGCACGAACGCAACCAAGCCGACTGGCGACACTCCGTTCTTTCTGGTTTATGGAGCCAAAGCCGTTCTCCCTCACGAGGTCAGACGTCGTTCCGCATGGGTCCTGGCGTTCGACGAAGCGCAGCAGGACGCCATGCAGGGGACGGATCTCTTGCTGGGGAGGAGCATCGCCGAGAAGCCGCCCTGCGGGCGGCAAGGTACCAACAAGCACTGCGGCGATACCACTGCCGCAACATCCTCCCCAGGACTCCCGAGGTAGGGGACCTCGTGCTCAGACGGGTTCTCTCTAGGGAGGGGCTGCATAAGCTCTCTCCCATGTGGGAGGGCCCGTTTAAGGTTGTTCATGTTTCCAGGCCCGGCTCCGCACGCTTGGAGACCCAGGAGGGGGTGCCCATACAGAACGCATGGAACATCCAACACCTCCGAAGGTTTTACCCCTGAAAAAGGCCCGGTGCCTGTGAAGAAGGCGAATGCCTGTGAAGCTGCTGTGTTTTGAAAAAGGCCCGGTGCCTGTGAAGAAGGCGAATGTCTGTGAAGCTGCTGTGTTTTGAAAAAGGCCCGGTGCCTATGAAGAAGGTGAATGCCTGTGAAGCTGCTGTGTTTTGAAAAAGGCCCGGTGCCTGTGAAGAAGGCGAATGCCTATGAAATTGCTGTGTTTTGAAAAAGGCCCGGTGCCTGTGAAGAAGGCAAATGCGTGTGAAGTAGCTGTGTTTTGGAAAAGGCCCGGTGCCTGTGAAGAAGGCAAACGCCTGTGAAGCTCGCCGCCTGTGACACTCTCACATAATAATGAGTGGGGCTGTACACGCCCCAGAGTCTCCGGAGTGCCGCCCTCGGGCCTCGGGGGCTCCCGCCCACGCCCAGTGGCAGCACTTAGCTCCGCGCTGGTGAGAAGACGTCGAAGACTAGACTAGGTGCCGGACGCGGCCTCTTTCATTTGCTTTCCGCAGTTGGCATGTTTGTTCCTATTTGAAGTTTTTTCCGAAGCTGTTGCCATTTTGAGCTCGCGACTCTTCCGTTTTACTTATTCATTTCGTTTTCTCCCATGCAAAGTCTCACGAGGGGGGAGCGTGGGCACCCTCACGAGTGTTTTCTGCCCAGCAATTTGGAACTTCTCTGTTCGAGTCCGCTGCGGGAGCACCCCTCCCAGTCCGTGCCCCACGGGCATTGCGACACGATCACGGGGTTTGGGTTGGTTCCCCTCACTACCAAGGCTGGGAACTACCCCTGCTGATTAAACTCTGCAGGACACAAGGCGCAGGACGAGGCACTGGCCTCGGGAGGCGAGGACCGCGACGAGCCCCCCCAAGATAAGTGGTTTTCACGCATAGGCACACAGGATAAAAACATAGCACATAAGCAGTAAAAACAACGCACCAATTAAAACAGCAACAGTTCAACACACCCCGCGGGGCAACGGATTACATTCTTTTCGCACAGGAGAGAAAGGAAAGCAAAAGGGGGGACGACTTGCTCGGCGCCAGCTCTCAGCGAAGGCTCGTACTGCCTCCGAAGCTCAGCTAGATTCCGCCTCCCGCTTCACCGAAGCGCGGCGGCGGGCCGACCCGCTGCCCTCTCCCAGACGAGGGCGACGACGAGGGGGCTGGTCACGACCACCACTGGAAGAGCTGCTACCCGAAGGGGAGTCGCCGGAGCTTGGCGGATCTCGGGCCCCGCTGCCCGCGCACCCTCCACCCCCTTCACCCCGACCAACGCCGGGGCTGGGCGCGCGACCGCGGTCATCGTCTTCGGGACCGCATCCGGCACGGCGGCCGTCTTCTCCGAACACCCTCACATATAGGGTGGCGTCGCCGTCGAACTTGAAGTGCAGAGTACAACGTCGGCGCAGGCCGCGCGCGCGGGCAAATGTTTGCCAGCCACGGGTCAAGGCCGCCTCCCCGACGATGGAGACCTCCAGGTTAGCCCAAGAGGACCTGCTGCAACAACCATCTTCCTGAAGCCAAAGGCCGCCTGGGGCACCATCCGGAAGCTCACCTATGAAGAAATGAGGAAGTTGGAGCCAGGTGCCGGTCGGGTCCGCCGACCACACGACGAACTCCGGCAGCACCTCCACCGAGCGGAAGCACGGCCTTGGGGGTCGTGTAGCCCCAGCGTACCTCTCGATGGCAGCCGGACGCCCACCGCTGCGCAGAGGGCTGCTTCCACGGCCCCGGGAAGCCGCAGCAGGGGCAGTGGGGTGCTTACGAGGGCGGCCCCGGCCGCGCTTGGTCGGAGGGGACCCGGGCCCTTCCTGGCGAGCCTTCCCTTTCTCCGCGGCCGAGAACCTCTTCGGCGGAGCCATAGGGATGGCGAGCGGCCGAGAAGAAGACAGAGAGTAGCAAGGAGGGATGAACCGGAGGGGCTCATGCCGTTCCATACATATAGCTGAGGGAGGCCAACCGACGACCTCCACGATCACAGGTAATTATGACCCGTTTTGCATGCAGGGACTTGTCAAATCGTGCAGCTACCAAGGTGTCATGGGGGAGCCAGGACGCCCACGTCCAATCAACCTCCACGCGGAGACCAAGGCCGCGGGCTATTGGGTCCCACGGCGCTTCGCACTTGCCTATTCGCTTCTCTGCTAAGCCAAGTCCAAGCGCGCCTTGGGCCCGAGGGCTACAGTCGGCATTCTGGGAACGGGGGTACCCAGACTTGCTTGCCTGCTGCCTGCGGCGTGGCTCAAGGAGTGGCCCAATACGGCCCATCTACATCAACACATGCTCAAGACCCTCACGAGGGGCCAAGCCTCGCGGGGCGGGCGACAGGAGGCTTCCTCAGGCGCGGCCTCATCAGGATGGCTCGCGAGGAGGCAGAGAGATCAAGGCGGGGCACCTCACGAGGTGCCCGTGACGCAAGCCGTGACGACCTAGGCCAGGCGGGCACCAGGCGGGCGTCGGCCTGCACAGAGTCCTTGTTTCCCCTTTGGTGTAAAGGGGGCAAGCGCAGGCGAGGGTATCAAGCAAAGGCAACCATTTCGGTGCAACAAGACCAAGACCAGTAGGACGGCAGAATGGAGGTCATCGTGGAGCCCAAGCCAGCATTATTGTCAGGGTCTTTTGGCAGACGAGGACCAACTTTAGTCAGGATAAGTGTACTAGATGTTCCCCTTCAAAATGGCCAATTGTTGGCGCCCTTCCCGCTCAAAATTTGGGAAGAGGCCCGGGGCCTTCGCCTATAAATAGGACTAGCCACCCCGAGGGTATAGAGAGATCTGATCGGATCCGCACCCAAGACACACACAGAGAGAGAGGCGACTGAACCCCCCTAGCAGTTCATCACACCAACAAAGAACACACCCTCGCGAGGCTGTTCTTCCCTTGTACTGTTCCTCACCAGCCCCAGAGGCAATCCACACACCACAAACTGGAGTAGGGTATTACACCACAATGGTGGCCTGAACCAGTACAAATCTTGCGTCCTTAGTGTTGCTCTTCGTGTATTTTAGATCCCAGCGAGGCGGTGAAACATGGGTAGGCTGAGGGTGTGAGCTCCGCGCGCACCCCAGTGTTCGAACCTCAAGGGTCTGCCGGAACCCGAAATCTGACAGTGCACTCTTGGTCTGCAAAAAATTGAACGAAGCGGGGAAAGTCACAGTAACCGCCCGAAACCAAAACCTGTGAGATGGAAATTACTGTCTATCCCTGACACGCAAAGCCTATCGGCTCGATTTCTATAGGTTTCAATAGGGGTAGGTTTGTAATTTCACTCAAACATGACATAACCGCCTCTCACCCGGATCCTTACACGGTGGGCACCAAGACACTGTGTCTCCTCGGCCGAAATCGACTCCCTCCCCGATTCATACACGGTGGGTGCCAATACAAACTCTCGTCGGCAAATATTAGGTGTATGCGAGATTACCGTCCTATCCCCAACCGACTAATATAGTTGTGATGTAGGAAATTAAACGGGGGCTAAGTTTGTAAATTTCCTCGCATTTGAGACAAACACGCCTTGAAGACATGGTTCCCCCCTTCCTCTCTCCCTCCATTTCCCCATTCGTACTCCATGGGCACCAAAACACTCTCTCCACTCCAGCCTCCTCCGCCCGCTACCCCATCCACCGCCATCCTCCTCCACCATGCCGGAGCTGATACCCCAATGCCGTCGTCCATTACAAGAGATCGACCTCTCACATCCACGGCTTCGGACTGGAATCCTTGCACCACGTCCTGTCGCTTCATCCCCGTCGTCGTCCACCTTGTCGGTACCGCTCCTACGACCGTCTCGTCCACCGCGCCCCGCCGCCACCGTCTACCCTCCTAGATCTTCTTCCATGCCGCCGACAGCCATCGCTACCGCAGCATTGTCAAATTCTCACCAGATGCATACACGACGCCGCACCAGAGGCGATACTCTTTTGTATCTGCTTAACTTATTTATCGCATCAAGAAAATAGATTGCCACTGCTTTACTCTGATTCCTTTTCCATCACTTACTTGTTAGTTGAAATGAAACATTGTTTGCGAAGTTGCCTTTGTCCGGTTTGCACCTTCAGATCCGCCATGGCACGCTCAACACTATACTCGCAATGCTTATGGTTTTCCCCTTTTATATTCCACACTAGTTAAATGAAAGTAGACTAAATTTCAAAATTGGGTCAGTCAATTTTTTAGAGCTCGCCAGTGCGAAGGAAGGGTCTTGGGTGGGGACTGTGGTTGTGGGGGGCAGTGGTGGGGCCTCGCCGAACGAAGAAAACTCGACGCGGGTGGGGGCGGGGATGGGGGTGGGGGTGGCGGAGGAACACAGGCGGTGGGGGCGGTTCAGGGGAGGGTGGGGGGGTCGGGGCCGGTGGTTCGGCCGGCGGCCCGTGCAGTGTTCTGTATGGGAAGAATCAGAGACGATGAAGAAGAAGGGTTAGAAGACATAGGATCTTCATCCAACCGCCTGAAATAGTCGACTGACCCAAATGACAAAAGTCACGTGACTTGCATGCAGACATGCCTTTATATTCAGTACCATCATCGCAGCCGCTTAGCACTGCTCTTGAATCCATCAAGCTAAACAACGTGCCACTCATAATTCCAAACTTGTTGCTCAAATACGACTCTGATATGATGCTGATATTACTAAAACAAATAATGTTTAATTGGTCAGCTAATGTTCCTACTTTACTTTCGAAAAGCACGTGCACCACATATAGAGAGACTGGAGGGAGTTGCATTCTTAATGCGCTCTGGTTCATCATGTGTGGGCACTGCACAACGAACACTTTATTATCCAAAATCTGCTTGCTCTTCTTTAGCATGTTCCTCTTCCATTCTTCTTTAATAAGTACTCTCTCCATTCCTAAATACAAGTCATTGTATAGATTCCACCATGGACTACATATGGAGCAAAATGAGTGAATCTACACTCTAAAATGTATATGTATACATCTGTATGTGATCTGTAGTGGAAATCTCTACCAAGACTTATATTTTGGAACGGAGGGAGTATGATAGTAGTACAGTATGTTCCTTGTAGTGAAGATGAGCAGGGACATTTGCAGTGTAGAGGTCTATACGATCAGTTGTGATGGACACTTTGAACTCTTCGGGCCTCTTTGATTCGTAGGATTTTGTAAACATAGGAATAGGAATTGTAGTGGCCTGCCCACTTGAATCCTCTAAGATTAGCAAGGAAATGCCAGGAGCTATGTCGCCTTTGAGAGTTACATTGATATTAAAAGTATTGCACCTTCAGTTGAAGAGAGCTGGTATCCGAAGCCTTTCTAGCCATACCGACAATACTAGCACATATATTCCAGCAAGTTCCACTTTGCTGATTTTACTCCTGATGCATACGGTTTTCCCGTTATATCTACACTATGATCTGTGTAGCTACTTTGTGTCGCACAAGCAGCAGTCCACCCTTGAAGCTAAACAACACACCAATCATAAGTCCAAAGCTTACTTCTTCAAATATGAGTTGTGATATGATACTGACATTAGCTAACAGACACACATTTAATTGGTCAGGTAATGCTCCCACTTGATTTTCTAAATGCATGTGGCCACATATAGAGAGACATCATGGAATTGCATTTCTTTGGGCGCTCTGATTCATCAATGGTGGGCAACCAACATTTCATAGAAAGAAGGGGAATCTCAATAATATGCTTCCTCTTCTGTTCTTTAACATGTTCCTCTTCTGTTCTTCTTTAGTAAGCACAGAATGTTCCTTGTCAGGAAGGGGAGCAGGGACATCTGCAGTCGACAGCTCTATTGGGCCGGCTCTGCTAAATGATTTCGCACTTCTAGTTGGTCTACCATAATGCCCTGGAAATGTGGGAGCCGCGTGGTCTTTGATAGATTAAACTGATAGTAACAGTTGTGTGCCTTCAGATGAATATAGTTGGCCTATAGGTGATCGATAGGCTGCATATTAGCAGCGGCAAAACCCTATGTTTTCCAGCCAGTTCCGCTTTCCCAATTTATTTATGGTGGTTATGGTGTACCCCTATTATCTACACTACGATCTGCCTACTAGCTCCGCGCTCTCGTTATCATGGTTTGGCAATAAACTTTCTATACGGTATATTATGAACCTATCATCTGCCAACTATCCTTACATCTGGGGCCCCCAACAGGGAGCCTATTTTTTGTGTAGTTGTGCCAGATTATATTAATCTACTCACCATATTACAGCACACACGGGCTCTCCCGTCAGAATCCAGTGATAACACACAAGGGTTTACAGGGAGCCTCTATTATATTACAATATCCTCTGCATTACAAAGATAATCTCACCACTATTTGTGTTTTCATGCTTTACAGATATTGTACGTAATCACAATGAATATAAGAATGCGCACATCAGAAAAATATTGCAATATAGTTCAATGGGTAACAAACTTGCCATCAAGGGATTGAGGTCCATTGTGGATGCAATGAAACCCACATGCTCCCGGCCTATAGATTTGTATTTAGAATATGATCCTAATGACTATTCTAAGCTCAAGGAGTCAAAGGCATATGGCCTATCTTGTTCACCCAATAAGGTGCCTTTTCTAATTTGGCAAGGTTTTATTGGTTGCACATATCTTGCATAAGGTGTATTGCATTTCTTTTGCTTCGTTGCACCGCCATCTGCTTAGTTTACTCATGATATATGTGAAGATGCCATGCCCACTCATTATCAACACCTATTCCATTTGTCGTCATACCATGTTTTTCCATTCAAATGTTGTTCTTATGTTTCAGACATCCAAGAGGAAGAGGGTGATTGCAGAACCTGAAGGAGTACAAGCAAAGTCCTTGAAAAAGGTGGTGCTACCGGAGAAATCACATAGCACCGGCGATAGAACCAGCACCGCAAAACCTAGGATATCGCAACTATGCTGGTAGCTGCTTTGCTCTTGTGAGTACCTATTGTCCTATCGCTGTCCTTACATTCATACCTGGTGGATTATGTGACATCATTGTGCATTATAGCTTGCTTATCCACTGTTTGCTCCAAATTATCAGATCTATATTATTGCTTAAATTAATGTAGAATAAACCCAATGCTTATGAAGAAATTTAGTTCTGCATTGTTCTTGTAAGTATATGATGTCCTTCATCACTGTACTTATATTTGTCAGCTAGTTGTTCATGAAAACTTTGCAGCTTATTTTCCCTTGTCCTCCATTTTTCTACACATTAGATCTACATTTACTCTTGCCAAAATATTGAATAAAACCAATATTACTGAAGAAGTTTAGCTCCGCATTGCTCTTGTCTGTGCCTTCTGCCTGTATGCTGTATTTACATTTGTACTCTGCATCTTAAGTTAAATAATCGCCATTTGTTCCTATATTATCACATCTATATTTACTCTTAACAAAATGTAGAATAAAGGCAATGCTCTTGAAGAAGAGTGTGTGGTAAACTTCTTGAATTGCCCCCCCCCCATCAATATGGACAAGGGCTTTATAGAGTCTGTCTTCACTACTAATGTAAGTTTGTCCTCCTCGAGCCTTCAAACTATGAACAATGGTCTCGTGAAGCTGGTTGCTCCTGCACAATGCCATTTCCTGCCATCTTAACTATGAATAATGCTTATTATGTTAATGCTATTTTAAACCATGTCTCTTTTTTCTGACAAAGAAATGAGATGAATCGACAGCATGTTGCTTATACCTGCAAAACCTGTTATCTACCTACTTGTTTCTCTTTCAGGGTGACAACACTACTGCTAGGAAGAACTGCCACAATGATAGTGAGACGAACCCATTGTTTGTCCCTCTAACACATATTCCATAGGAGAAGGCAACACATCTTGAGGGTAGGGATACAACCACGGAGTCACATCTTGATGTAGTGTCAAACTTACTCAGTGACACAAGCTCGATGAAGTCGCTGCCTGAATATGTTCGACTTCTTCAGTCTGAAATTCAAGCGGAAATACATGCTTCCGCTCAAATCCGACTGGAACTCCAATCTCTATGCAAGATTAACCATAAGTACATGACGTTTATTGATGCTATGCAGCTTAAGTTGGTGGATATGAGCGCCAAAGAAGCGCAGTCTCATCAGGTTGCTAAGCTGCTTGCGCTGCAGCTCCTGGGCCGGGCTAACCTTTCTTGAACTGTTTTGAAGTGCTATCGGTTCTGTCTATTATTTTGTCCGCCTGTTAACTTCCACTGGTGGCGACCTGCCCGGTTTATGTAATCTGATGTCTGGTTGGCCTTTATTATCATTGGTGGCGAACTTTGATGCCGAGGGGATGTAATATGCTATAATTTCTTTGTTGTATAGTCTAGGTTTATTATTTGTCACGATGTTGTAATTTATTTGCCATTTCTGATGTCATTGCTCTGAGAAAAGGTCGTAATATTCGATCAGTGCGCAATGAGCCAATAGGTTAGGTTTATAAAATAATAATTTTTGTACTAAAACTGGCCGGTCGCCAATCACTAGTACGGGTCGAACCGTGGGCCTACAATCATCTTGGGCCATTAGTTTGGTCTAGTCTTAATCTGGCCCACTATTAGTTTCGGGCCTTTAAAAGGCCGAGTAAACCGCTTGCCTTAATTGGGCCCGAAAATTAAATAGGCTTTTAATAGATTGAGCCTTGGCTGACCCAATTACATGATGGGCGGGAAGCAGGCCGGATATATAACGGGCCTAAATTAGGCCCAACTCTCTCAAGGGACTTTAACGGGACTATAGGCAGTTTGGGCTAGAATGTATCCACGAAGACTACGGATCGTTAAGAGGCCGAGAGTAACTACGAACCATAATTAGGCCCACGTGCAACTCGGGCCTTTAAATGGCCGAAAGTGAATCTGGGCCGAAAGAGGCCCATATATAGACAGGGCCACTAATAGGCCGAAACAGGTATCGGGGCGAACTGTTAAATGGGCCATTAAGAGGTCGAAGAGCAAATCAGGCCGCCAATGGGCCCAATGGCACAGTAGCTGTTAAAAGGGTCGTATCTGTTATGGGCCGTAATTTGGACCAAGAAAAAAAGCCAGTTAACAGTTTGGATCAGGTGTGGACCGTAGTTTGGCCCAAACTATTACAGGCTATAAACAGGCCGGATCTGACATGGGCCGTAAACTGGGCCCAGAATATTGCAGTCATTTAACGGCCCGTATCTGATGTGAGCTATAATTTGGTCCAGAAAATGTTAGGCTGTTAATGGGCCGGCCCATTAGATCTGATGAAATCGTATGGGCATGTTCCTGGGCTGGCTTTTAGACCTATATGGGCCTCTATTGGGCCGTCCCATGTGTCAATGTTTCATTGGCGATCCTTGTCAAATGGACGGTTGACATATGTCCCAACGCTGAGCCGACACGTGGTTCGTCGGTGAATGAGAATTTTACACATGGAAAATCGCCATTGGTCGGGGCTGTTAACGGGTTATCGGATCCAAACCGGAACCTAATAGCTTAACGGCGACCTGTTACGGTGGATGCCACGAGTCGGTCACCCTTGACAAAAGCATTTCTATGACGCGTGATTTATTGTCAAGGAAGTGGACACTTCCGTGATGATAATTTTGGTAATGTCATGGAACAGTTCTACGATAGCACAGGTATGACTATCTTGATTCTGTAATAAAATTGTCATGGATGTACATGCATGACAGAAAACGTGACCTACTGTGACAAACACGTATCATCACGTAAGTGTATTTTTTTGTAGTGCTGATAGCAATTAGTGTCAATAAGATGTACAAAAAAGGAGCCAAGGGAATCAAGTTCTACCTCTGAGTCATCATCATTCAAAGCAAATAGCTCGGTTGTATCTGTTTTCTTCTTGGCAGGTTGCTTGGGAGCCATGTTCTTTGCCCTGACCTTTTTAGATGGCTTATCATGAAGTTTCTTGTTCCAAAAATAAGAATTGGCCTAAAGAAAACAAGTGATAATAAGGGGAAGGCAATGTACGAATAACAGATAAAGTAAAAATAGATTTAAGTACTTACAGCTGGAGCCGGGTTAAGGGTGCAAAATGGATTCAGCCCCATCATGCTACAAGTTTCCAAATTCACCCCGAGCAGCATTTTTTGTCATTTTGTTGATTTCACTATCTTCCAGACATATGTTGTAGTGACGTTGTGGGCCTTTCACGTCACCAGTGTATTCACACATGAGGCCGGACCGGCGACTCAAGGGAAAAATCCTCCAGGCGACCCAGCACCAAACTAAATCGACTCCGGTTAAGCCGTTAGCCATCAAGGCTGTGATCTTTGAAAAAGTGGGCATATATTTAGCCCCTTCCTCAGTGTTGATCCGGTCAGGAAGTGGATGTCTTGAGCTAAGCCGTCTGTCACGGAAACCCGCCAAAGGATTCTCATCGGCTGGAGATGTATCTTGACAATAAAAAGAAGTTTGGTTCTAGTCTTTTGGGTGACTAGGAAGTGCAGCTGAAGGGAAGGTGGCATCTTTGCGCCTTTGAATGGAAATTCCCCCAAGTTCTAGGCTAGGCCCATCTGTGAACTCGGTTTGGCAGTTCAAATAATAGTCACTAGTACAATGTGGTGCTATACAAACGGTTTTTAACCACTTTCCGCGACGGCATTTGGAACCATTGATGACCCACAAGTATAGGGGATCTATCGTATTCCTTTCGATAAGTAAGAATGTCGAACCCAATGAGGAGTAGAAAGAAATTACAAGCGGTTTTCAGTAAGGTTTTCTCTGCAAGCACTGAAATTGTAGGTAACAGATAGTTTTGTGATAAGATAAATTGTAACGAGTAACAAGAAATGAAAGTAAATAAAGTGCAGCAAGGTGGCCCAATCCTTTTTGTAGCAAAGGACAAGCCTGGACAATTTCTTATAATGAGAAAAGAGCTCCTGAGGACACATGGGAATTATCGTCAAGCTAGTTTTCATCACGCTCATATGATTCGCGTTCGGTACTTTGATAATTTGATATGTGGGTGGACCGGTGCTTGGGTACTGCCCTTACTGGGACAAGCATCCCACTTATGATTAACCCCTATTCCAAGCATCCGCAACTACAAAAGAAGTATTAAGGTAAACCTAACCACACCATTAGACATATGGATCCAAATCAGCCCCTTACGAAGCAACGCATAAACTAGGGTTTAAGCTTCTGTCACTCTAGCAACCCATCATCTACTTATTACTTCCCAATGCCTTCCTCTAGGCCCAAATAATGGTGAAGTGTCATGTAGTCGACGTTCACATAACACCACTAGAGGAAAGACAACATACATCTCATCAAAATATCGAACTAATACCAAATTCACATGATTACTAATAGCAAGACTTCACCCATGTCCTCAGGAACAAACGTAACTACTCACAAAGCATATTCATGTTCATAATTAGAGGAGTAATGATATGCATTAAGGATCTGAACATATGATCTTCCACCAAGTAAACCAATTAGCATCAACTACAAGGAGTAATCAACACTACTAGCAACCCACAGGTACCAATTTGTGGTTTTGATACAAGATTGGATACAAGATATGAACTAGGGTTTTGAAAGGAGATGGTGCTGGTGAAGATGTTGATGGAGATTGACCCCCTCCCGATGAGAGGATCGTTGGTGATGATGATGGTGATGATTTCCCCCTCCCGGAGGGAAGTTCCCCCGGCAGAACAGCTCTACCGGAGCTCTAGATTGGTTCCGCCAAGGTTCCGCCTCGTGGCGGCGGAGTTTCGTCTCGTAAGCTTGCCTCTTATTTTTTTTTCAGGGTAAAAGCCTTCATATAGCAGAAGATGGACACCGGAGGGCCACCAGGGGGCCCAGGAGACAAGGGGCAAGCCCAATAGGGGTGAACGCACCCCCCACCGTCCTGGCTAGGGTGCGGGCACCCTCTGGTGTTTCTTTTGCTCAATAATTCTTATTAAATCCAAAAATAAGTTCCGTGGAGTTTCAAGATTTTTGGAGCTGTGTAGAATAGGTTTCCAATGTATGCTCCTTTTCTAGCCAGAATTCCAGCTGCCGGCATTCCCCCTCTTCATGGTAAACCTTGTAAAAATAAGAGAGAATAGCCATAAGTATTGAGATATAATGTGTAATAACAGCCCATAATGCAATAAATATTGATATAAAAGCATGATGCAAAATGGACGTATCAACTCCCCCAAGCTTAGACCTCGCTTGTCCTCAAGTGGAAGCCGATATCGAAAAAATATGTCCACATGTTTAGAGAGAGTGGTGTCGACAAAAATAAAATACGGACATGAGGGCATCATGATCATTCTTATAACAACAACATATATAGATTTTATCATGTAATTTCTTATGCTCAAGTAACAATCAATTCACAATGTCAAGTATGGTTCAGAAACTTCATCAGGAACTAACAAAGTATAATCTCAATCATTGAAGCAATTGCAATTTCTCATAACATCAGAAAGAGTCTAGAATAGAGCTTTTCAGCAAGTCCACATACTCAACTATCATGTAGTCTTGTACAATTGCTAACACTCACGCAATACTTGTGGTTATGGAGTTTCAACCGGACATTGAGAAAGATAGGGGCTTATTGTGTTGCCTCCCAACCTATTCACCTTTAGGTGATGTCAACAATAATAGTCCATGCTAACTTACATCCAATTGGATATATATATCAAGATCTTTCAAACACAAGGAGCTTGCCAAAGGATAAAATGAAAAGGGGAAAGGTGAAGATCACCTTGACTCAAGCATAAAGTAAAAGATAGGCCCTTCACAGAGGGAAGCAGAGGTTGTCATGTGCTTTTAGGGTTGGATGCACAAAATCTTAATGCAAAAGAACGTCACTTTATATTGCCACTTGTATGCGGACCTTTATTATGTAGTCCGTCGCTTTTATTGCTTCCACAACAAGATCGTATAAAGCTTATTTTCTCTGCACTAATAAGTCATACATATTTGAAGAGCAATTTTTATTGCCTGCAACATGTCAACTTACTTGAAGGATCTTACTCAATCCATAGGTAGGTATGGTGGACTCTCATGGCAAAACTGGGTTTAAGGATATTTGGAAGCACAAGTAGTATCTATACTTGGTGCCAGGAATTTTGGCTAGCATGAGGGGGAAAGGCAAGCTCAACATGTTTGGAAGGTCAATGACAATATACTTTAACTGAGATGTGAGAAAACATACACCATTATGTTGTCTTCCTTATCCAACATCAACTCTTTTAGCATGTCGTACTTAATGAGCGCTCCCAATCATAAAAGATGTCCAAGATAATATATTTGTATGTGAGACCTCTCTTTCCTTATTACTTCCTATTAATTTCAACAATGACCAAAACTATGTTTGTCAACTCTAAAAAACTTTTATGCCTCATACTTTCTATGTGTGAAGTCATTACTATCCATAATATCAACATGAGCTCTTTTATTCTTTTTACTCCTTCTACTTTCTCAAGATCATAGCAAGATAGCAAAGCCCTTGACTCAACACTAATCTTTATTATAGATAGCTCATGGACTCGATTACATAAAGAGATCACAAAGCAAAACTCAAAACTACTTAATATCAAAACTTCAATCTACTAGATCAAGATACTACTAAAAGGATCGAACTAAATAAAACGGTAAATATAGGAGTGTGATGGTGATACTATACCGGGGCACCTCCCCCAAGCTTGGCAGTTGCCAAGGGGAGTGCCCATACCCATGTGATTATGTCTCCTTCTTCATGGTTGGTGTTGTGACCTTCTTGGCGATGATGCCCCTCAAGATACGATTCTCTTCCTCGAGCTTATTGACTTGTTGTTTGAGGTCCATAATTTCTTTGCGGAGCTTGCCCATAACGGCTAAAGCTCCCTTTACCCAAGGATGTTGCATAGCTTCTGGAGAACAAGTGACGCTCTTTTTCATGTTTTCATAAGAAAGAAATTTAATGTTGGAAGGGATGACCGAATTTGGAATAGCCGAGCTATGTAGTTCCCCCATCATGAATCCTGCTTGGAGACGAGAGGTAACTTCTTGATCTTCCTCCTTGGAATCTATCCTTTTCAAGTCGGCCTCCATCTCATCCTCCGTTGATGGTCCAAATAATAAGCATCGCTATTTGCTCCTGGACCTGGTGTCGGGTGAGACACCCGACTCTCCCCGACTGACTCTTGAGAAGACATCTTGTTCTTAAACTGCAACAGGAACAGCTCGAAACAAAAACAGAGGATATTTGCGTGATGCGGTGGTCAAAGCCTTCGGGAGATTATATAATGAATTTTTTTTACTGACCAAAATATGTAACGTGCAAGAAAACGGAGTCCGGGAGGCACACGAGGTGGCCACGAGACAGGGGGCGCGCCTAGGAAGGGTGGGCGCGCCCTCCACCCTCGTGGAGGCCTCGTCTCCTTCCCAGACTACTTCTTTCTTTCTAAAATTCTTAAATATTCCAAAACTGATAAAAATTGCCATTAGAATTTTTTTGGAGTCGGTTTACTTACCGTACCACATACCTATTCCTTTTCGGAGTCTGGAACGATCCGGAAAGTGTCCCTTATGTATTCCTCCGGGGTTACGATTTCAACAATATTAGTTTCAACATTGATAGGATTACTTGAGATATGATGTTTAATTCTTTGACTGTTCACCATCCTCGGACTTGTGCCTTCGAAGTTGTTGATTTTTATGGCACCAGAACGATAGACCTCCTCGATAATGTAGGGACCTTCCCATTTAGAGACAAGTTTTCCTGCAAAAATCTTAAACGAGAGTTGAATAATAACACATAATCACCTACGTTAAACTCACGCTTTTGTATCCTTTTATCATGCCAGCGTTTGACTTTTTCTTTGAATAGCTTGGCATTCTCATAGGCTTGGGTTCTCCATTCATCAAGTGAGCTAATGTCAAATAACCTCTTCTCACTGGCAAGTTTGAAATCATAGTTGAGCTCTTTAATAGCCCAATATGCTTTATGTTCAAGTTCAAGAGGTAAGTGACAAGCTTTTCCATAAATCATCTTATACGGAGACATACCCATAGGATTTTTATATGCAGTTCTATAGGCCCATAACGCATCATCAAGTTTCTTGGACCAATTCTTTCTAGATCTATTAACAATCTTTTGCAAAATTAATTTGAGCTCTCTATTGCTCAACTCTACTTGGCCACTAGACTGCGGGTGATAAGGAGATGCGATTCTATGATTAACATCATACTTAACAAGCATCTTCCGGAAAGCACCATGAATAAAATGTGAACCACCATCAGTCATAAGATATCTAGGGACTCCAAACCTCGAAAAAATATCTTCTTTAAGCATTTTAATAGAAGTGTTATGACCAGCACTACTAGTTGGAATAGCTTCTACCCACTTTGTAACGTAATCAACAGCAACTAAAATATGTGTGTAACCATTAGAGGCAGGAAAAGGTCCCATATAATCAAAGCCCCAAACATCAAACGGTTCAATAACTAGAGAATAATTCATAGGCATTTCTTGACGTCTACTAATGTTACCAATTCTTTGACATTCATCACGAGATAAGACAAACTTATGAGCATCTTTGAAGAGAGTAGGCCAATAAAAACTGGATTGCAATACCTTATGTGCAGTTCTATCTCCAGCGTGGTGTCATCCATAGGATTCAGAGTGACACTTGCGTAGGATCTGTTCCTGTTCATGCTCAGGTACACAACGTCTAATAACACCATCTACTCCTTCTTTATAAAGGTGTGGGTCATCCCAGAAGTAATGTCTTAAATCATAAAAGAACTTTTTCTTTTGCTGGTATGTGAAACTAGGTGGTATAAATTTAGCAACAATGTTAGCATAATCAGCATACCAAGGAGCAGTATGAGAAGCATTAACGACCGCTAATTGTTCCTCAGGAAAGCTATCGTCAATAGGCAGTGGGTCATCAAGAACATTCTCTAACCTAGACAAGTTTTCTGCAACGGGGTTCTCAGCTCCCTTTCTATCAATAATATGTAAATCAAATTCTTGGAGCAAGAGAACCCATCTAATAAGTCTAGGCTTAGCATCTTTCTTTTCCATAAGATATTGAATAGCAGCATGATCAGTGTAAATAGTAACTTTGGAATCAAAAATATAAGGTCTAAACTTATCACATGCAAACACAACTGCTAAGAACTCTTTTTCAGTAGTAGCATAATTTCTCTGGGCGGTGTCAAGAGTTTTACTAGCATACTGGATAACATTCAATTTCTTATCAACTCTTTGCCCTAGAACAGCACCTATAGCATAATCACTAGCATCACACATAATTTCAAAGGGTAAATTCCAATCAGGTGGCTGAACAATAGGTGCAGTGATCAAAGCTTTCTTAAGTATTTCAAATGCTTCTACACAATCATCATCAAAGACAAAAGGAATATCTTTTTGCAATAAATTAGTCAAAGGCCTAGAGATTTTAGATAAGTCCTTAATGAACCTCCTATAAAAACCGGCATCACCAAGGAAACTTCTTATACCTTTTATGTCCTTGGGACATGGCATCTTTTCAATAGCATCAACTTTAGCTTTATCAACTTCAATACCTCTCTCAGAAATCTTATGCCCCAAGACAGTGTTTTCATTAACCATAAAGTGGCACTTTTCCCAATTCAAGACGAGAGTAGTGTCTTCGCATCTATACAAAACTTGATCAAGGTTGCTCAAGAAATCATCAAAAGAGAATCCATAGATGGAGAAATCATCCATGAATACCTCACAAATCTTTTCACATAAGTCAGAGAATATAGCCATCATACATCTTTGGAAGGTAGCAGGTGCATTACATAAACCAAAAGGCATACATTTATAAGCAAAAGTACCAAAAGGGCAAGTAAAAGTAGTTTTAGATTGATCCTTTGCTGATACAGGTATTTGAGAGAAACCAGAATAACCATCTAGAAAGCAGAAATGTGTGTGTTTGGACAGTCTTTCTAGTATCTTATCGATAAAAGGTAAAGGGTAATGATCTTTCTTAGTAGCTTTATTTAATTTATGGAAATCAATTACCATCCTATAACCTGTAATAATTCTTTACAGGATCAATTCATCTTTATCATTAGGAACAACGGTAATACCTCTCTTTTTAGGAACACAATGGACAGGGCTTACCCGATCACTATCAGCAACGGGATAAATTATACCTGCCTCAAGGAGCTTTAGTATCTCCTTTCTTACCACTTCTTTCATCTTAGGATTCAGTCGTCGTTGAGGATCTCTAACTGGCTTTGCATCGTCCTCCAAATTAATTTTGGGTTGGCATAACGTGGGAATAATGCCCTTGAGATCATCCAGAGTATATCCAATAGCAGCATGGTGCTTCTTCAGAGTTTTCAATAATCTTTCTTCTTCTTGCTATGAAAGGTTAGCACTAATAATAACAGGATATATTTTCTTTTCATCAAGATAAGCATACTTAAGATTATCAGGTAATGGTTTGAGTTCAAACACGGGATCACCCTTGGGTGGAGGGGGATCCCCTAGAATTTCAACGGGTTGGTTGTGTTTCAGCATAGGTTCCTGTTGAAGGAACACTTCATCTATTTCCCTTCTTTCCTTCATAAACATATCATTTTCATGGTCTAGCAAATATTGTTCTAACGGATCAGTAGGAGGCACGGCAATAAAAGCAAGACCAATAATCTCATCCTTACTAGGTGATTCTCTATCACGAGGTTGTCTATGAAACTTAGCAAAATTAAACTCATGAGACATACCCTCTAAGCCAATTGTAACAGTATCCTTTTCACAATCAATCTTAGCATTAACTGTATTCAAGAAGGGTCTACCAAAAATAACGGGACAAAAGTCATCTTGTGGGGAACTAAGAACAAGAAAATCAGCAGGATATTTAACCTTCCCACAAAAGACTTCAACATCTCTAACAATCCCAAATGGTGAAATAGTATCTCTATTGGCAGGTTTGATAGTAACATCAATACCTTCCAATTCAACAGGTGCAATGTCATGCATAATTTCTTTATATAAGTCATAGAGTATTGCGCTAGCACTAGCACCCATATCACATAAGCCATAATAACAATGATCTCCTATTTTAACAGAAATAACAGGCATGCCTACCACTGGTCTATGTATCTTAGTATCTGGTCTAACAATATTAGCAGTCTCTCCACAAAAATAAATAACATGCCCATCTAAATCATCATCTAAGAGATCTTTAACCATAGCAATACTAGGTTCAACTTTGATTTGCTCAGGAGGTGTATAAGTCCTAGTATTACTCTTATGAACAACAGTCGAAGTTTTAGCATGATCCTTTATCCTAACAGGAAAAGGAGGTTTCTCAACATAAGTAGTAGGAACAATAGGATCACTATAGGTCACAGTCTTTTCTTCAAGTGTAATAGGTGCAACTACTTTTACTTCAATGGGAGGATTATATTTAAACCACTTCTCCTTAGGGAGATCAACGTGAGTAGCAAAAGATTCACAGAAAGAAGCTACTATCTTAGAGTCAAGTCCATATTTAGCGCTAAATCCACGAAAAGCATCGGTATTCATAAAATATTTAACACAATCAAACTTAGGTGTCATACCTGACTCCTTACCATCGTCGGAACCCCAATCTTCAGAGTTGCGTTTATTTCTTTCCAATAAGTCCCATTTGAATTCAATAGTCTTCAGCAATAAGAACCAACACAGGAAGTATCGAGCATGTTGCGATCATTGAGAGAAAGCCGAGCAAAAAAATTTTGAATAATCATTTCTGTGGAGAGCTCATGATTGGGGCATGAATATAACATTGAATTAAGCCTCCCCTAAGATTGAGCGATGCTTTCTCCTTCGCGAGGCCAGAAATTATATATGTAAATACGATCACGATGAACAAGATGCATAGGATAGAACTTCTTGTGAAATTCCAACTTCAATCGTTTATAGTTCCAAGATCCCGTATCATCACATAGCCTATACCATGTCAATGCATCTCCCTGCAAAGATAAGGGAAGACCTTCCTTTTGACAACATCATCGGGAATACCTGCAAGCTTAAATAATCCACAAACTTCATCCACAAAGATAAGGTGTAAATCGGGATGCAATGTTCCATCTCCTGCAAAGGGATTAGCTAGCAGTTTCTCTATCATACCCGAAGGAATCTCAAAGTAAATATTTTCAATAGGTTCAGTAGGTTGAGGAGCAACTCTTTGCTCTTCTGGTCAGGGTGAAGATACCCCGAACAAGCCCCTCAAAGGATTAGTTTCCATAGTAGTAAGTGACAGAAAATTTCAGCACACTATATAAATGTTTCCTTACCAAGTTCCACTCACCAAAAGCGCTACGCTCCCCGGCAACAGCGCCAGAAAAGAGTCTTGATGACCCACAAGTATAGGGGATATATTGTAGTCCTTTCGATAAGTAAGAGTGTCGAACCCAATGAGGAGCAGAAGGAAATGACAAGCGGTTTTCAGTAAGGTATTCTCTGCAAGCACAGAAATTGTAGGTAACAGATAGTTTTGTGATAAGATAAATTGTAACGAGTAACAAGAAATGAAAGTAAATAAAGTGCAGCAAGGTGGCCCAATCCTTTTTGTAGAAAAGGACAAGCCTGGACAATTTCTTATAATGAGAAAAGAGCTCCCGAGGACACATGGGAATTATCGTCAAGCTAGTTTTCATCACGCTCATATGATTCGCGTTTGGTACTTTGATAATTTGATATGTGGGTGGACTAGTGCTTGGGTACTGCCCTTACTTGGACAAACATCCCACTTATGATTAACCCCTATTGCAAGCATCCACAACTACAAAAGAAGTATTATGGTAAACCTAACCACAGCATTAGACATATGGATCCAAATCAGCCCCTTACGAAGCAACACATAAACTAGGGTTTAAGCTTCTGTCACTCTAGCAACCCATCATCTACTTGTTACTTCCCAATGTCTTCCTCTAGGCCCAAATAATGATGAAGTGTCATGTAGTCGACGTTCACATAACACCACTAGAGGAAAGACAACATACATCTCATCAAAATATCGAACGAATACCAAATTCACATGACTACTAATAGCAAGACTTCACCCATGTCCTCAGGAACAAACATAACTACTCACAAAGCATATTCATGTTCATAATCATAGGAGTAATAATATGCATTAAGGATCTGAACATATGATCTTCCACCAAGTAAACCAATTAGCATCAACTACAAGGAGTAATCAACACTACTAGCAACCCACAGGTACCAATTTGTGGTTTTGATACAAGATTGGATACAATAGATGAACTAGGGTTTTGAGAGGAGATGGTGCTGGTGAAGATGTTGATGGAGATTGACCCCCTCCCGATGAGAGGATCGTTGGTGATGATGATGGTGATGATTTCCCCCTCTTGGAGGGAAGTTTCCTCGGCAGAATAGCTCTGCCGGAGCTCTAGATTGGTTCCGCCAAGGTTCCATCGCGTGGCGGCGGAGTTTCGTCCTGTAAGCTTGCCTCTGATTTTTTCCAGGGTAAAAGCCTTCATATAGCAGAAGATGGACACCTGAGGGCCACCAGGGGGCCCAGGCGACAGGGGGCGCACCCCCACCCTCCCTGCCAGGGTGTGGGCCCCCTCTGGTGTTTCTTTCGCTCAATAATTCTTATTAATTCCAAAAATAAGTTCCATGGAGTTTCAAGATTTTGGAGCTGTGCAGAATAGGTTTCCAATGTTTGCTCCTTTTCCAGCCAGAATTCCAGCTGTCGGCATTCCCCCTCTTCATGGTAAACCTTGTAAAATAAGAGAGAATAGCCATAAGTATTGAGATATAATGTGTAATAACAGCCCATAATGCAATATATATTGATATAAAAGCATGATGCAAAATGGACGTATCAACTCCCCCAAGCTTAGACCTCGCTTGTCCTCAAGCGGAAGCCGATATCAAAAAAATATGTCCACATGTTTAGAGAGAGAGGTGTCGATAAAAATAAAATACGGACATGAGGGCATCATGATCATTCTTATAACAACAACATATATATATTTTATCATGTAATTTCTTATGCTCAAGTAACAATCAATTCACAATGTCAAGTATGGTTCAGAAACTTCATTGGGAACTAACAAACTATAATCTCAGTCATTGAAGCAATTGCAATTTGTCATAACATCAGAAAGAGTCAAGAATAGAGCTTTTCAGCAAGTCCACATACTCAACTATCATGTAGTCTTCTACAATTGCTAACACTCACGCAATACCTGTGGTTATGGAGTTTCAACCGGACACTGAGAAAGATAGGGGCTTATTGTGTTGCCTCCCAACGTATTCACCTTTAGGTGATGTCAACAATAATAGTCCATGCTAACTTACATCCAATTGGATATATATATATATATATATATATATATATATATATATATATATATCAATATCTTTCAAACACAAGGAGCTAGCCAAAGGATAAAATGAAAAAGGGAAAGGTGAAGATCACCTTGACTCAAGCATAAAGTAAAAACATAAAGTAAAAGATAGGCCCTTCGCAGAGGGAAGCAGAGGTTGCCATGTGCTTTTAGGGTTGGATGCACAAAATCTTAATGCAAAAGAACGTCACTTTATATTGCCACTTGTATGCGGACCTTTATTATGCAGTCCGTCGCTTTTATTGCTTCCACAACAAGATTGTATAAAGCTTATTTTCTCTGCACTAATATGTCATGCATATTTAAAGAGCAATTTTTATTGCCTGCAACATGACAACTTACTTGAAGGATCTTACTCAATCGATAGGTAGGTATGGTGGACTCTCATGGCAAAACTGGGTTTAAGGATATTTGGAAGCACAAGTAGTATCTCTACTTGGTGCCAGGAATTTTGGCTAGCATGAGGCAGAAAGGCAAGCTCAACATGTCTGTAAGGTCAATGACAATATACTTTAACTGAGATGTGAGAAAACATACACCATTACGTTGGCTTCCTTGTCCAACATCAACTCTTTTAGCATGTCATACTTAATAAGTGCTCCCAATGATAAAAGATGTCCAAGATAATATATTTGTATGTGAGACCTCTCTTTCCTTATTACTTCCTATTAATTGCAACGATGACCAAAACTACGTTTGTCAACTCTCAACAACTTTTATGCCTCATACTTTCTATGTGTGAAGTCATTACTATCCATAAGATCAACATGAGCTCTTTTATTCTTTTTATTCCTTCTACTTTCTCAAGATCATAGCAAGATAGCAAAGCCCTTGACTCAACACTTATCTTTATTATAGATAGCTCACGGACTCGATTACATAAAGAGATCATAGAGCAAAACTCAAAACTACTTGATATCAAAACTTCAATCTACTAGATAAGGATACTACTAAAAGGATCGAACTAAATAAAACGGTAAAGATAGGAGTGTGATGGTGATATGATACCGGGGCACCTCCCCCAAGCTTGGCAGTTGCCAAGGGGAGTTCCCATACCCATGTGATTATGTCTCCTTCTTCATGGTTGGTGTTGTGATCTTCTTGGTGATGATGCCCCTCAGGATACGATTCTCTTCCTCGAGCTTATTGACTTGTTGTTTGAGGTCCATAATTTCTTTGCGGAGCTTGCCCGTAACGGCTAAAGCTCCCTTTACCCAAGGATGTTGCATAGATTCTGGAGAACAAGTGACGTTCTTTTTCATGTTTTCATAAGAAAGAAATTTAACGTTGGAAGGGATGACCGAATTTGGAATAGCCGAGCTATGTAGTTCCCCCATCATGAATCCTGCTTGGAGACGAGAGGTAACTTCTTGATCTTCCTCCATGGCATCTATCCTTTTGAAGTCGGCCTCCATCTCATCCTTCGTTGATGGTCCAAAGTGATAAGCATCGCTATTTGCTCCTAGACCAGGACGGGTGAGACACCCGACTCTCCCCGACTGACTCTTGAGAAGACATCTTGTTCTTAAACTACAACAGGAACAGCTCGAAACAAAACAGAGGATATTTTCATGATACGGTGGTCAAAGCCTTCGGGAGATTATATAATGAACATTTTACCGACCAAAATATGTAACGTGCAAGAAAACGGAATCCGGGAGGCACACGAGGTGGCCACGAGACAAGGGGCATGCCTAGGAAGGGGGCGCGCCCTCCACCCTCGTGGAGGCATCGTGTCCTTCCCGGACTACTTCTTTCATTCTAAAATTCTTAAATATTCCAAAACTGATAAAAATTGCCATTAGAATTGTTTTGGAGTCGGTTTACTTACCGTACCACATACCAATTCCTTTTTGGAGTATGGAACATTCCAGAAAGTGTCTCTTATGTATTCCTCCGGGGTTACGATTTCAACAATATTAGTTTCAACATTGATAGGATTACCTGAGATATAATGTTTAATTCTTTGACCGTTCACCACCCTCGGACTTGTGCCTTCGAAGTTGTTCATTTTTATGGCACCGGAATGATAGACCTCCTCGTTAACGTAAGGACCTTCCCATTTAGAGAGAAGTTTTCCTGCAAAAAATCTTAAACGAGAGTTGAATAATAACACATAATCACCTACGTTAAACTCACGCTTTTGTATCCTTTTATCATGCTAGCGTTTGACTTTTTCTTTGAATAGCTTGGCATTCTCATAGGCTTGGGTTCTCCATTCATGAAGTGAGCTAATGTCAAGTAACCTCTTCTCACCGGCAAGATTAAAATCATAGTTGAGCTCTTTAATAGCCCAATATGCTTTATGTTCAAGTTCAAGAGGTAAGTGACAAGCTTTTCCATAAACCACCTTATACGGAGACATACCCATAGGATTTTTATATGCAGTTCTATAGGCCCATAATGCATCATCAAGTTTCTTGGACCAATTCTTTCTAGATCTATTCACAGTCTTTTGCAAAATTAATTTGAGCTCTCTATTGCTCAACTCTACTTGGCCACTAGACTGCGGGTGATAAGGAGATGCGATTCTATGATCATCATACTTAGCAAGAATCTTACGGAAAGCACCATGAATAAAATGTGAACCACCATCAGCCATAAGATATCTAGGGACTCCAAACCTCGGAAAAATAACTTCTTTAAACATTTTAATAGAAGTGTTATGACCTGCACTACTAGTTGGAATAGCTTCTACCCACTTAGTAACTACAAAAGAAGTATTAAGGTAAACCTAACCACAGCATTAGACATATGGATCCAAATCAGCCCCTTATGAAGCAACGCACAAACTAGGGTTTAAGCTTCTGTCACTCTAGCAACCCATCATCTACTTATTACTTCCCAATGCCTTCCTCTAGGCCCAAATAATGGTGAAGTGTCATGTAGTCGACGTTCACATAACACCACTAGAGGAAAGACAACATACATCTCATCAAAATATCGAACGAATACCAAATTCACATGACTACTAATAGCAAGACTTCACCCATGTCCTCAGGAACAAACGTAACTACTCACAAAGCATATTCATGTTCATAATTAGAGGAGTAGTAATATGCATTAAGGATCTGAACATATGATCTTCCACCAAGTAAACCAATTAGCATCAACTACAAGGAGTAATCAACACTACTAGCAACCCACAGGTACCAATTTGTGGTTTTGATACAAGATTGGATACAAGAGATGAACTAGGGTTTTGAAAGGAGATGGTGCTGGTGAAGATGTTGATGAAGATTGACCCCCTCCCAATGAGAGGATCGTTCGTGATGACGATGGTGATGATTTCCTGCTCCCGGAGGGAAGTTTCCCCGGCAGAAAGCTCTACTGGAGCTCTAGATTGGTTCCGCCTCGTGGCGGCGGAGTTTCGTCCCGTAAGCTTGCCTCTGATTTTTCTAGGGTAAAAGCCTTCATATAGCAGAAGATGGGCACCAGAGGGACACCAGGGGGCCCAGGAGACAGGGGCGCGCCCCCCACCCTCCTAGCCAGGGTGCGCGCCCCCTTTGGTGTTTCTTTCGCTCAATAATTCTTATTAATTCCAAAAATAAGTTCCATGGAGTTTTAGGATTTTTAGAGCTGTGTAGAATAGGTTTCCAATGTTTGCTCCTTTTCCAGCCAGAATTTCAGCTACCGGCATTCCCCCTCTTCATGGTAAACCTGTAAAATAAGAGAGAATAGCCATAAGTATTGAGATATAATGTGTAATAATAGCCCATAATGCAATAAATATTGATTTAAAAGCATGATGCAAAATGGACGTATCAACCGTCGCCTAGTGCGTGTGGGCGATAGGGGGTCCTTCCCACATGACCCAAAAACCATCGGGGATATGCCCTCCTAGCACACACGCTCGGCAAAATGAGGTCAATGCGAACAAATATGGTTATACGTATAGTAGTGCTCAAAAAAATACAATTATATAGGCGAAATCATTTTCGGTCGTAAGTACATCCCACAGAGTCAATCCCTGTTAAACGTTTCCGTTCGTATATACATCCCACACTGCCGCTCCAAGGAAAACAATTTTGTTCACAGGTAGATCACACACAATTTTCCCCGTTAAATCATTTGTGATAGTGTTTCCATTGCTCATGGTAATAACAATTTTATCATTTGCATTATTGAATGCATCACACACGGTGCATAGAAGAAACTATGTGGCAAAGGTTGTCCATCACACATAGTTTTTATGTGGTAAACGTTTGTGCCAGGTGGCCTAATGCAAATAGTTTTCAAGAGGATGACGTGTGTGATTGTTCATTAGTCTAACACGGTTTATTCCTAGAAACTGTGTGCATTATTGAATGCATCACACACGATGTTTCCTCAATAACCGTTTGCAAGAGAAAAACCCAATTAGCAGGCTAGTTATCCTATTATTAATAATCCATTTATTAATATAATTGACATTTCACATTAAGCACACAATATATTTCATTTTCATAATTGAAATACATCAGAGTACAACATCATGTAGCTTCAGCACTCAGCTACACCATTACACAACTGCACCAGCACCCAAGTTTCACATGCAACATCTATAACCTTTCGAAATTAGCATCATAGATGGTACATAGACAGATGTATCTCATCTGGAAAACTGCTGAAGCAAAGGCAAATATTGAGCCTTCATTGATGTTGAAGGTCTTTGCAACTTAGGGCCAATGCTTGTGGATGATTGACCATCCATCCTTCATCCTCTTCAGGAACACTTTAATATTGAACTATGGGTGTTGTATGAATACCTTCCTCGCCTCCTGACCATATAGGTGGTTTGAGAGGTAATCATCAGGGAACTTCTTTGGAAAGGCCTGAAAACAAGAATGTGCATAAATATCTTCTCTATATTGGAATTGGGGCAAAGGAACAAAAAAATCAATGTATAATAGTTAGTACCATCTTGTAGTGAACTGATGTCTTCTTCGTTGTGCAGACAAAGATCTTTTTTGTTTTTTGTCGCTAATTTCTTTATCCTAACAATCTTTCTGAGTTTATTGACTTGACTGATATTCATGGACAACTCTTTTCCCCATATGCAAAAAGGGTCGAACAGGGGGTCAAAACCTCTGACAGCAGGACCTACATGTACAAGACCAATTTGTTAAAAACCTAAATATTAGAATGGTTCCTGCAGTTACACAATAATGTGCTATTAGACAAAGGACCATGCATGTGCAAACCTCGATTGTAAACCTCAATGCTTCCCATTGTTTCCTTGCAACACATATAAGGTAGTTAGTCATCAGGTTAAGTGAGGGTTCGCATGCTATCAGTAAAATATGTTGATGAAAAATAAGCACATTGCAGATTCATCAGATTAATTCAAGCCACATGGAAAACCCATTTATCCAAACCAAGTATCATTAAGAGCTAGGAAATATAGCACTTGTATATGTTTCTCATGTATTAAGTGCAGCCAAATTCGATTTATTCCTCACATGCACAACAATACAAAATTCTACACACGACAATTGGACATCGCATTGCAGAATTGAACCAAGCAGTTAACTAAACACCACAACAAATGAACCAAACGTTAACTGAGCACCACATTGCACAATATAACATACTCCTAATAGAAGAACAGACAGTTAACCAAACCAAACGTGCTTAACAACTTGGAAACATAGCAATTATATTTGTTTCTCATGTATTTACTACAGTCAAATTCAATTTATTCCTCACATGGTATACAATAACAGAATGCACCCACAACAATTGAACATCGCATTGCAGAATTGAACCAAACAGTTAACTAAACACCACAACAAATGAACCAAACGTTAACTGAGTGCCACATTGCACAATATAACATACTCCTAATAGAAGATCAGACAGTTAACCAAACCACGCATGCTTAACAACTTCGAAGTATAGCAATTGTGTTTGTTTCTCATGTATTTAGTACAACGAAATTCGATTTATTTCTCACATGGTATACAATAACAGAATGCACCCACAACAATTGACATCGCATTGCAGAATTGAACCAAACAGCCAACCGCGTTGCGTCATTGGTGCGCGAGGCATTGACGGTGGCCTCGACGGCGAGGTGCTCCTCCAAGATTTGGGGGTCGACACAAATGGCGGCCATCACGACCTCATCTGTGCGTGTGGCCGCGATTTGCTTCTCCACTGCCAAATGCTCCTTGAGATCCTGGCTATACTGCACGCACCATGGCTTAGGGCGGCGCTTATTTGGTAGAGGGGTCGGTGATTTGGGTGGAAGGTGTCGCGCCGGCGATCGGGGCATGTGGGATGTGGAAGGAGGAGGATGGGGGTCGGGTGTGGATTACCTGCTTGGATAGACAAGGCCGAGCAGCATGAAGGAGGGTCACCGGCGAGGAGGTGGTGCTGCAAGCAAGGAGTGAAGGTTTCAACTTGGAAAGGAAGGCGGAAACAGGGGAAATGTGGCTTTTCGTAAGTGGGAGTGGGCGGGGAGGTAGATATTTCTGCGGAAGCCGAAAATTTGGAATCGCTTCAGCGAAAAAACGGGCGCGCAAAGTGTCATCAGACACGGTCCCTTGTTCAGAACTATGTATGATATGTGAACATCACAAACGATTCAGATAGTTAACCCGTGTGTGATGAGTTTGAACGTCAAAAATTTTGGTTCGAATTTCCCTGGTTAGAGTGGTCATCCACGCCACTGCATAATTTGGGTACGGAAAGGAGACTACAGCACACCCACACTTCTTAATCGAGCAAGTTCAGCAATTAAACAGAGCTAACTGACCTAAACATTACTCTATCAAATTAAAGACCGGCGCTCTTAATTAAAGAAAACAAAGAGTACTACTACAGCTGGTGCTCATCGATCTCCGCCGCCGCCTCCATGTCCAACTCGCGCCCAACGGTCTCTTGGAGAAGGGGCTCCATGGCATCAATTGCACCATACACAGCAAGCATCTCGCCATCCGCGCCTGCCATATCTTTGGAATAGGCCGCCACGAGATGGGCGTGGGCGGCCACGATCTGGGCTTTAGCGGGCTCCGTCGTGGCAAGGTATGCCGTGCAGGAACAGAGGCTGATCGAACCCTCTCGGTGATTGCCAACTCTTTGGCCGTGCGTTGCCGACCATTGTCGGAGAAGCTTCATTCAACTTGTGCGGTGACCGCCACAAGCTGGGCATGGACGACCTCGACATGGTCGTGGGTGGCCTCCATCAGGGCTAAGGCCGCCGCTGCGGAACGGACAGCTGTTGTGCCGCTCTCGCCAGTTGCCATCCTGAGGCAGATGTTGCTGCTGCCGCCTGAGAAGCAACAGCGGCCGTTTGGGCTGCTTTGGCCGCCTAGATGCAGATTGCGGTCGCCCTCATGAATATTCTTACCACACGCCTGGCGGCTGCGGCCGTGCTCTCGCTGGAGTGGGCCACCGAATTTGCCCTCACGACGCGGGTCCACGTCCCCATCTTTCACCGGCGATGATTGAATAGTGAAATGATATTTGAGGAGCGGGCTAGTGTGCTTGACACTCCGACGGTGCTCCAAGATATTTTGTGTTGCATCTCACACGGGCAGTGATAATAAACCGTGTGCGATCTACTTGATTTTTTGTCTTGATTTGAATTACATAATGGGGTCATAGCTGCAAAGGATGGTGTTTGAATTGCTAGAACTTTTATCTGCAATGAACATGCAACTATAGGTGTGTTGTCAAAAAAATCAGAATTATTCACGGTTCGTTTGTACATTTTTATACATTAACTTGGTTTTGTAGGAATTTCAGGTGCATAATTCAAATTTGAACTACATGCACATGCTCCAGTGCATATAAACGTGTTGAAAAATCAAATATGTGTCCTTGGTTGCATGCTTAGGTCCCATGCAAGAAATGGGAATGAATGTCAAACACCCTGCAACCGTCACTCCACCGCAAACATTGAGATACCTGGTTTTTTAAATTCTAGTAAATCCAAAACGCGTCTCAAATTCATGAAACTTGCCATGCTATCATGGAGCGGCATCAACATGTCGTGGTAAATTTTTTGTCCCATTTTGAGCAAGTTTGGGTATAAGCTTCTCACAAAACCAGATCTTCTCACAACAAGCATGATGGTTTCGGTAGGGTATGTGACACCTTTGGGGACGAAACAATATCCGTTGCCTCTTATTGCTTTCAAAAAATTTCTAATGTCAACATAGAACAATAGGAGTGTTGTGTTTAATTTTGGAATTTTTCAGGGTTCATTTGGACATTTTTATACATTAATTCGGTTTTCTTGGAATTTTATGTGCATAATTCAAATTTGAACTGCATGCACATGCTCTAGTGCATATAAACGGGTTGAAAAATCAAATATGTGTCCTTGGTTGCATGCTTATGTCCCATGCAAGAAATGGGAATGAATGTCAAACACCCTGCCACCGCCACTCGGCCGCAAACATTGAGATACCTGGTTTTTAAATTCTAGTAAATCCAAACTCGTCTAAAATTCATGAAACTTGGCATGCTATCATGGAGCGGCATCAACATGCCATGGTAAAATTTTTGTCCCATTTGGGGTAGGTTTGGGTATAAGCTTCTCACAAACCAGAGCTTCTCACAACAAGCGTGATGGTTTCGGTAGGGAACGTGCCCCTTCGGGGACGAAACGATATATGTTGCCTCTTGTTGCTTTCAATTTTTTTTCTGGTGTCAACATAGAACAACAGGAGTGTTGTGTTTAATTTTGGAACTTTTGGGGTTCGTTTGGACATTTTTATACATTAACTGGGTTCTCTAGGCATTTTATATGCATAATTCAAATTTGAACTACATGCACATGCTCCAGTGCATATAAATTGGTTGAAAAATCAAATCTATGTCCTTCGGTGCATGCTTAGGTCCCATGAAAGAAATGGGAATGAATTTCAAACACCAGGGCGCTATTGATTGCCGGAAAAAACGTTGAGATACTTTGTTTTTAAATTCTAGTAAATCCAAAACTCGTCTGAAATTCATGGAACTTAGCATGCTATCATGGAATGGCACCCGACATGCTGTGGTATTTTTCGTGTCCATTTTGAGAGAAGGCGCACTCTAATAATAGCCAACAAAGGCATTTTGAAACAAATAGCTGCCACTGTAACATCTCAATCGTTTTGTATAATTTAAATTGTGTGTGTTTTGTTAACCTTTCACGTGACGCCAAGCCTCACTCTTTTAATGGCTAGGAGGTGCCGTGCGGACATGTGCTTGAGTGCTTGACTAAACGGGAGGCGTGCGAGCTGTACTCCAATGTGGAGGCTCACCGGGAAGCGTGTGAGCTGTACGCCGCACAGGCTCACCGGGAAGCGAGCCCTTTGATTTCCATGGCCGCCCGCCTTGCTTGCATCCTCTCCATTAATGCGCCCAAGCCATAATTTAATATGGTTTTTAAATATAAAATACTCATCACAAACGTTTCAGTTAGAACACCCATATGCAAGCGGACAACTTCCCTAGGAAGCCAAGGGAAGATGTGCCGAGCAGGATTTGTGCAGCTCTATGTCCTTCGGTGCATGCTTAGGTCCCATGCAAGAAATGGAATGAATTTCAAACACCAGGGCGCTATTTATTGCCGGAAAAAATGTTGAGATACTTTGTTTTTAAATTCTAGTAGATCCAAAACTTGTCTGAAATTCATGGAACTTGGCATGCTACCATGGAATGGCACCCGACATGCTGTGGTATTTTTTGTGTCCATTTTGAGAGAAGGCGCACTCGAATAATAGCCAACAAAGGCATTTTGAAACAAATAGCTGCCACTGTAACATCTCAAACATTTTGTATAATTAAAATTGTGTGTGTTTTGTTAACCTTTCACGTGATGCCAAGCCTCACCCTTTTAATGGCTAGGATGTGTCGTGCGGACATGTGCTTGAGTGCTTGACTAAACGGGAGGCGTGCAAGCTGTACTCCAATGTGGAGGCTCACCGGGAAGCATGCGAGCTGTACGCCGCACAGGCTCACCGGGAAGCGAGCCCTTTGACTTTCATGGCCGCCCGCCTTGCTTGCATCCTCTCCATTAATGTGCCCAAGCCGTAATTTAATATGGTTTTTAAATATAAAATACTCATCACAAACATTTCAGTTAGAACACCCATGTGCGAGCAGACAACTTCCCAAGGAAACCAAGGGAAAATGTGCCAAGCAGGATTTGTGCAGCTCTTGATAGCAAACGTTTTAGTTAGAAAACACGTATGCAAACCAACAGCTTCCCCAGGAAGTCAAGAGAAAATGTGCCGAGTAGGATTTCTGCTGCTCTTGATCACAAACATTTTAGATAGAACACCCGTATGCAAAGTGAGAGTTATGGTCTTCCCCCTTAAGTCGAGGGAAAATTCGCAGGGCAGGATTTGTGCATCCCTTCAACGCAAATGGTTGTTTTGGATGACCTGTGTGCAACCATGTACAAACAATTTGGTAAGGTTTGCATCTGTAATATTGGGTATGTTGCCATTTGTCAAACTGGAAAGATTGACATTTGTTGATCTAGTAACATTGCCATTTGTCAATCCTTGTAACACTGCGATTTGTCAAAATATGCATCTAAAAATCACTAGTACTATCTAATTTTTGCAACTAAAATTCGGTAATTGAGCATAGATTTCATTTATAGATTAAGCAGTCGTTCTTAATTTATACGAATAGTTCAACTCGACAGCTGAACCGACCAAACTTTTCCCCAATTGTTGTCAACCACGTACTGAAATAGCTAGTTCAACTATATATACTAGCTAACTTAAGTATGTTGTACAGTTCCACCACATCTATAGTCAGATGAACTGAACAAAATAGCCCCTTAATACTAGTACTACTACGGAGGGGCTTTGTGCTACTTCCGGCAGCCTCTCCTCTGCCGAGCGTGCTCAGTAAGAGGCAGAGGAGGAGGAGGAGCCTACCGACGAGCTGGACAACTGCAATACGGTGCCTGCTGAGGGAGTCCTGTATTAGGGGGTATCCGGACAGCCGGACTATATACATCGTCTGGACTATTAGAGTGTGAAGATACAAGACTCAAGACTCCATCCCGTGTCCGGATGGGACTCTCCTTTGCGTGGAAGACAAGCTTGGCGATCCGGATATTGTATTTCCTTCCTTGTAACCGACTCCATGTAAACCCTAGCCCTCTCCGGTGTCTATATAAACCGGAGAGGTTGGTCCTTAGAAGGCCGATCACAATTACAATCATAACCATCATAGGCTAGCTTCTAGGGTTTAGCCTCTATGATCTCGTGGTGGATCTACTCTTGTACTACTCATATCGTCAATATTAATCAAGCAGGAAGTAGGGTTTTACCTCCATCGAGAGGGCCCGAACCTGCGTAAACATTTCCCTTGCTTCCTGTTACCATCAGCCTAAGACGCACAGATCGGGACCCCCTACCCGAGATCGGCCGGTTTTGACATCGACACCTGCCGCTGCTGCACGTTCAACGACGCTCGCCAGCTCGAACACCCACTGGCGCTCCAGATGACCCCTCTCGAAGCGGCCGAACTGCTCGTAGATCTCCTGATTCCTCGCCTCTGCGTCAGCATGCGTTGTGGCCACAGCTGCGGTAAGGCTCTTTGCGTGCTCGACAAGGCACTCCTCCTCCTCCCGCAGGAACTCGATGTAGTGCGCAAGGTCGTTGACGCACGTGCGGGCCTCCACCTTCGCCTCCCTCCTTCGGGCGATAGTGGCGGAGCGAGTGATGATCCCGATGATCGACCATGGAATGGCAGCCACGACGGTCGATGATGGGGTGGCGGCCACGACGGCCACCTCCCGCCTTTGGGTCACGGCGGTGGAGCGGGCGATGGCCCTGGCTTTCGATGGTGGTTGCTACGTCTTGAGCTTGCATTGGTTTTCCTCGAAGAGGAGAGGGTGATGCAGCAAAGTGTAGCGTAAGTATTTCCCTCAGTTTTGAGAACCAAGGTATCAATCCAGTAGGAGGCTCCTCAAAAGTCCCACACACCTACACAAACAAACTGACGCAACCAACGCAATAAAGGGGTTGTCAATCCCTTCACGGCCACTTGCGAAAGTGAGATCTAATAAAGATAGTATGATAAGACAAATATATTTTTGGTATTTTATAAGATAGATGCAAATAAAGATAGATTGAAAGCAAATATGATAATAGATAGACCCGGGGGCCAAGGGTTCACTAGAGGCTTCTCTCAAGATAGCATAAGTATTATGGTGGGTGAACAAATTACTGTCGAGCAATTGATAGAAAAGCGCATAGTTATGAGATTATCTAGGCATGATCATGTATATAGGCATCACGTCCATAACAAGTAGACCGACTCCTGCCTGCATCTACTACTATTACTCCACACATCGACCGACTCCTACCTGCATCTAGAGTATTAAGTTCATAAGAACAGAGTAACGCATTAAGCAAGATGACATGATGTAGAGGGATAAACACATGCAATATGATATAAACCCCATCTTGTTATCCTCGATGGCAACAATACAATACGTGTCTTGCAACCCTTTCTGTCACTGGGTAAGAACACCGCAAGATTGAACCCAAAGCTAAGCACTTCTCCCATGGCAAGAAAGATCAATCTAGTAGGCCAAACCAAACTGATAATTCGAAGAGACTTGCAAAGATAACTCAATCATACATAAAAGAATTCAGAGAAGATTCAAATATTATTCATAGATAAACTTGATCATAAACCCATAATTCATCGGATCTCGACAAACACACCGCAAAAGAGTTTACATCGAATAGATCTCCACAAGAGAGGGGGAGAATATTGTATTGAGATCCAAAAAGAGAGAATAAGCCATCTAGCTAATAACTATGGGCCCGTAGGTCTGTGGTAAACTACTCACAACTCATCGGAGGGTCAAGGATGTTGATGTAGAAGCCCTCCGTGGTTGATTCCCCCTCCGGCAGAGTGCCGGAGAAGGCTCCAAGATGAGATCTCGCGGATACAGAAGGTTACAGTGGTGGAAATTGTGTTTTGTGGTGCTCCTGGATGTTTTTGGGGTACGTAGGTATATATAGGAAGAAGAAGTACGTCGGTGGCCGCCCGAGGGGCCCACGAGACCGGGGGGCGCGCCCTACAGGGGGGTGCGGCCCCCTATCTCGTGGGGCCCTCGGGAGCTTCTTGACTTGCAGTCCAAGCTCTCCGGATCAGATTTGTTCCAAAAATCACGCTCCCGAAGGTTTCATTCCGTTTGGACTCCGTTTGATATTCCTTTTCTTCGAAATACTGAAATAGGCAAAAAAACAGCAATATGGGTTGGGCCTACGGTTAGTAGGTTAGTCCCAAAAATGATATAAATGTGTAAAATAAAGCCCATAAACATCCAAAAGGGGTAATATAATAGCATGGAACAATCAAAAATTATAGATACGTTGGAGACGTATCAGTGGTGTGGCAGCAACGACGGTCGGCAACAGCTGCCGACGGGCACCGACGATGGAGCGTGTGGTGGGTGTTTTGCGCACACCCAACAGGGACGCCACACGCACTACACTACGCCGGGGATTGCGCCACCACCATGGTGTAGCCTCCCAGCTAGAGCTGTCCTCTGATGACAGCGGAGTGGCTGAGCGACGATAACGGACCGGTGCCATTGGCGATTGTGGGAGAAGCAGATGAGATAATCTACAGGCAGGAAGGGGAAAATGCGACGTAGGACTCGCCGACCGTTAGGGTTTATATAGCAGGCCGGTAAGCATTGGGATTTTGGGGGATTTCACCGAGTCGGGCGGGAAGCTTGCATGGGAACCTGCGAGGTTGCGCAGGAACGGGCTCACCAATGATTCATTGGCGCCACTTCGAGCTACCGTTTGGCCAAAAGAACGCCCATGCGCGTTGTGCAAGCTTGCGCTGTAAGCCGTCTACGGCAGTGGGGTGACAAGACGTGCAAGAGGAGGACGAAAGGACACATACACATAGGGTTAATACAAAAAAAAATGTTTCGGTTTATTTACCTACTATACCCCCGTCCTGATTTATAAGTAGGATTTAACTAATAAAATACGAATGCATATCGCCAAAGATTATATCGTTGGATTCGTATTTGAACATAGTTTCCAGATATACAATTTTTGTAACATGCATTAACACTTTTTTGGTTAAATTTAAGATTATATACCAGCAAGCGTTTGCCCGCAACACACACGGCTTATTCCATCACAAACAGCACGGATGGTCAATTGTATGCCACGTATCGCACGCGCAACTCTAATCTGATTTGTGCTTGATGTCTCCGACATCGCTCACACAGTTCGTCCTATTTGCCATGTATCACTGTGCCGGCCTCTGCTTGCGTCCCTCAGAAAGCTCTACTCACCGTTAGGCGCCGCAGCACGTTGTGCTCGTCGTTAGGCGCCGCGGCACGCTCTGTCGCGTCCGTTAGCGCGCTCTGCTCGCATTCGTCGGCGCGCTCGGCTTGTGGACAACTTTTCCTTGCGCGTTCAACTGCTATATGCATATATATGGTTGCTCGCCATTGAGGCGACCGCGGAGCGCTCTGCTCGCGTCCCTCTACGCGCGCTCTGCTAGTGGTTGGGCGTGCGCACGATCACGTCGGGGGCCCCATATGCATGCGGTTGCGCCGCGCGCGTTGCCACGTGATGCAGTTACATGCGGCACGATGGAGTTACGCGCTGCAAATTAGAACTGCCATCAGGGCCTGCCAATATTCCTGGCCGTCCGGCTTCCCCTTTAATTCCCGCGACCATTATAACCTTAGTATCTTCAACCTTTCGATCGCTCCCCACAACACAACAAGCACACCCACGATGACACATAGAGAGGGGATGTCCAGCGACGCTCCAATGGAGTTTGGCGAGCATAGAGTGGAGACCCACGCGAGGGAGACGGATCTCTCGGTGGTGTACACCATCGAGACCCGGCCGTGGTGGACGACTACATCAACAACGTTGAGCAGTTGCTTGCTCGAGACAAGTACAAGATGGTCGGCATCGACCTCCAGTACACCACCAGTCATCCCGGCATAGATCAGAAGGTTACCGTTGCCTAGTTGTGCGTGCGCCATCATGTCCTCATCTACCACTACTGCATGGCCACAGAGCCTTGCGACCGTTTCAAAAGGTTTGTCAACAGCACCGACTACAAGTTCGCCACGGTGGAAACCACCGACAATGTAAAAGCGCTCAGGGTTGCGGGCTTGGCCTGCAAGAACCTTGTCAAAATCTGTGAGCACTACAGGGTCTGGGGCGGCATGAAGAAGGACTCCCTGGTTGAACTCGCCTCGGCCATCATCGACCCCTACTATGAAAAGATGAAGCAGGATGCCCAGAGAACAAGTCCCATATCCTAGCACAGGGCCTGGATGCGGCAACTGTATGAACCTCACCTCAGGTTCGCGGCCAAGAGCGTGTACACATGCTACGAGATGCACAGGCGGATTGTTGACATGAGAAAGTGCCTCGTTACCCAAATCGACGAGCCCGGATCGATCCACAAGTAGAGCAAGCGTCACAAGAAGTAGATGATGATCAGATGATCATTTATGCTAGTTAATCATGCATGTAATATATAGTTTACTTTATTGGTGTGTGGAAATGTCATGTGTGTAGTAGCCACCTATGTAATTATGCATGTAATAGTTTACTTTGGTGTGTGCAAATGTCATGGTTGTAGTAGCCACCTATGTAAGTGGATGTTTAATTTGGTTATGCAACCATGTCCTTATAAGTGCAATCCCATCGCACAACACACACATCTTATTAGCAGCAACCGTCTATGTTATTATCGGTCTTCGCACACATTTCTGATTACAGACCTGTTTGTCGCGAATCACACACATCTTGTTATATTGAACCATTTTTGTTCTCTTGTCTCAACGCAAACAGTTCATCCGAGTGAACCGCATGCCATATATCGCACACACCTTGATCTGGCTGACCGTTTCTTTTGTGTTGCCTAATCACAAACAGTGCATCCGAGTGAACCGTATGTTGTATATCGCACACACCTTCATCTGGCTGCCCGTTCTTTTGTTCCTCCTCATCGCAAACAGTTAATTGAACTGAATCGTATGCCCTGCATCGCACACGCAACTAAAATCTGACCCTTGTTTGACGCATCCGTCATTGCAAATGTTTTTGCACCCTTTTTGACGGCTTTTTTACACCATCGTTTGCAATTATTGCATCGCACACAGTTTCCTCGAAGGGTCTCTGATTGTAGTGTCGCATTAGCAGTATCCTGCAGTAGTGAGTGCTCTCTGAAAAGATCAAGACTGGGCTCCTCTTGAAGGTATACTTCGCAAAAAACTTGGAAGTTGCATATGTTGGAAATAGAGTTTGGGCCAATGTCTTGGGGGTGAAGTTGGAAAAAGTGCAGAACATCACAAAAGAATTTTGAGCTGGGTGGAGAAAAGCCCTGGAGCATATGATTAGCAAAAACCACGACCTCGCCTTCCTTTGGCTAAGGTCTGATCTCCGTCCCCGGAGCTCGCCAGTGGATAACATCCTTGGCTGCTAAGACGCCCGTTTGAACATATTCGTTTAGGGTTTGCTCTATAACGGTTGAAGTGGTCCAGTTGCATGTAGTCACGGTCTTAGTCATTTTTTCAATGAAAAGCCTAAAAATGAGATATTACAGCAAGGCAAAATGAGATATTACAGCAAGTTTATTAAAGCAAATTGGTTCAGGTGCAAATATTACATGTTATGGAAGAAGAGATTGGCATGATTAGGCCGGCAAGGCAAAACTGGGTGATACAGATACTGGACATATATCGGCGGTTTAAATGTTCTATCAAAGAGCCGTTGGTGTTTTTCCGGGTTACAATATATCTATATTTGAGCCGCCCATATAACAAGTGGTCGGATAGATGGTTATAAGATCTGGAAAGTGAGTAAAATTTCACTAAGTGTTGGACAAACAGATTCCACAAGTGATGGATTATATTTACGAATCTACAACAGTTCAGAAAAGGAGAATAATTGCTAACCCTAAATATGACAGTGGAAGAACACACGTGTGGAGTTTGAATCTCAGGGAGACAGGATGCATCTATGATTGGAAATGGATGTTAAAAGTGCTACCGCACAAACTTTGTACTACTTTTCAGATTGAACTAAGCGTTGGCATAGAAACCACGATGAACTCCGATGAATGATGATGAACTAGGGCACCCTAACGCAAATTGAGGATAAGGAAAGAGGGGTACCTGTTGATGCTGACGAACAGCGGAAGAGCGTCGCGATCTTTGGACATGGTCAGGTTGATGCAGCGGCCTGGGTCGAAGTTGTTGAAGACGGTCGACGACAGCAGCGGAGCTCGGGTCGCAGTGGCGTCGTGAGGAAAGAGATAAAGAGGAAGAGGCAGGGGTAAAAAGTGAAGAAGAGGCCCCTTGTCCCTATTTATAAGGGGATGATAAGATGGCGTGCGCAAGAATCGAGGAGGCAAAATGATTATGCTTGCAATGCGGGCGCCTCGATTTTCGGGAGGTCCAATAAGATAGAGATCCGTTGAGATGTCCTATGCCTTGTGCGGAATTAATGCACATGTTGTCATGGCGGGTTAAAATGGTTCTACTATGTGATGGCATGACGGGTTATAGTGGATTGATAAGGAATCAATAATGATACATTCTGCTAAGTCAGACAGTGGAGATTGATATGAACAAGTTCAAATCAACCTGGGGCCTAATGTTGGGGATATAGCTAGGTATGACCCGCCCAGGAGGGGCCGGGTTATACCATTGGCGGCTTAACCTGAAGGAGGCCCACGGAGAGATAAGAAGACGACGGCTCACGGAGGCAGGCCTGCTAAAGGCCCAGGACCAGGGCTATGAACTATCGTATTAGGACTTGCTTTGTAAGGCATGACTATTTAGAAACCAAGCCGGTCATGTTGTGTGAGCCGGCCAGGACTCTGTAAGCCTCCGGGTCTCTACCTGTGTATATAAAGGTGAGACTCGGCGACCGGTTAATGCAAGAAACGGACAATTGAGAACTAGGTCAAGCGTATTCGCTCCCTTGTAACCAAGACTCAAGCAATACAACTAGAAGCAGGATGTAGGCTTTTACCTTGTGGAGAGGGGCCAAACCTGGGTAAACTCCTTGTGTCCTTTGTCCCGTTCAACCCCTTTAAGCTAACCTAGTGCGATGGCTCCACACCTAAGTCCTTTCACTAGGACATATGTCGTCACAAATCCATGACAGCTATGTCAGAATGAACTCGGTGGTTCTGGATGGAAGATATCGGTGGGGCCGAGTTTAGAATTAGGGTTTTGACATATTTGGATAGAGAAAGTGGTTGAGGGTTTTGGAGCAATATCACTAAGAACTTTGAGCAAGTAGACCATTACGCAACACCTCATCCCCTTTTAATAGTATTGACTTTCCTATGGACTTGATGTGATCTTGGATCACTTAAACAAAGATGAAGAGTCTTGAGATTTTGCCAATCCTTGTCCTTAGCATTTTCAAGGGGTTCCACATCCTATTGTCCTTGTCACGCCACTGTTGAACTTGTTGTTGACACGGTTTTTTACCACAATAATTATAGTGTGTAAGCAATACAAAATTATATAAATAAATGTTAACAACAAAAATCCGTTATAAAGTTAACTGCTCAAAGCGAGGGTTGGCCATAAAAGAGGCGCACCGAATGTCGATAATGAAGATACTGAAATGAGCCAGTATTTGCAAAATTTGTAGACTAAATGAAAATATCCATAAAATATTTGTCGCAATAAAATTACAATTGCAGGGACACATAGCCTGCATGCATATACGCCGCCACCAACGGTGAGTTTCTAGTGCGAACATAAAATTGTCATAAGTGGCGTTAATATCGCTAAAATATCAGATCATGTAAATGCGAGCCTCATTTCGTCGATCATGTAATATATCAACGCGATGGATAAAAAATAGAACAGACGATATATAGACGTATTTCGAGATTAGGATTTGTCACTCCGATTGTCGGAGAGGTATCTCTGGGCCCTCTCCGTAATGCACATCACTATAAGCCTTGCAAGCAATGTAGCTAATGAGTTAGTCATGGGATGATGCATTACGTAACGAGTAAATGGACTTGTCGGTAACGAGATTGAACTAGGTATTGAGATACCGACGATCGAATCTCGGGCAAGTAACATACTGATGACAAAGGGAACAACGTATGCTGTTATGCGGTTTGACCGATAAAGATCTTCCTAGAATATGTAGGAGCCAATATGAGCATCCAGGTTCCGCTATTGGATATTGACCAGAGACGTGTCTCGGTCATCTCTACATAGTTCTCGAACCCGTAGGGTCCGCATGCTTAAAGTTAGATGACGGTTATATTATGATTTTATGTGTTTTGACGTACCGAAGGTAGTTCGGAGTCCTGGATGTGATCACGGACATGACGAGGAGTCTCAAAATGGTCGAGACATGAAGATTGATATATTGGATGACTATATTCGGACACCGGAATGGTTCCGGGGGTTATCGGATATATACCGGAGTACCGGGGGGTTACCGGAACCCCCCCACCCCACCCCCCCCGGAGGTTAATGGGCCTCATGGGCCCAAGTGGTGGAAGAGGAGAGGTGGCCAAGGGGCAGACGCGTGCCCCCCCCCCCCCCTCCCAAGTCCGAATTGGACACGGAGGTGGGGCGGTGCCCCCCCCCCTTTCCTTTCCCCCCCCCCCCCTCTCTCCTTCCCTCTCCTCTCCGACTCCAACAACGAAGGGGGGAGTCCTACTCCCGGTGGGAGTAGGAATCCTCATGGGGCGCGTCAAGGGTGGCCGGCCCCCTCCCCCTCCTCCACTCCTTTATATACGGGGAGGGACGCACCCCCTAGAGACACAACAATTGATCCCTTGGATCTCTTAGCCGTGTGCGGTGCCCCCTTCACCATAGTCCACCTCGGTAATATCGTAGCGGTGCTTAGGCGAAGCCCTACGTCGGTAGAACATCATCATCGTCAGCATGCTGTCGTGCTGACGGAACTCTCCATCAAAGCTCGGCTGGATCGGAGTTCGAGGGACGTCATCGAGCTGAACGTGTGCTAAACTCGAAGGTGTCATGCGTTCGGTACTTGATCGGTCGGATCGTGAAGACGTACGACTACGTCAACCGCGTTGTGCTAATGCTTCTGCTTTCGGCCTACGAGGGTACGTGGACAACACTCTCCCCTCTCGTTGCTATTCATCACCATGATCTTGCGTGTGCGTAGGAATTTTTTTGAAATTACTACGTTCCCCAACAATGGCATCCGAGCCTGGTTTTATGCGTTGATGTTATGTGCACGAGTAGAACAAAAGTGAGTTGTGGGAAATACAAGTCATACTGCTTACCAGCATGTCATACTTTGGTTCGGCGGTATTGTTGGGTGAAGCGGCCCGGACCAACATTACGCATACGCTTACGTGAGACTGGTTCTACCGACGTGCTTTGCACACAGGTGGCTGGCGGGTGTCAGTTTCTCCAACTTTAATTGAACCAAGTATGGCTACACCTGGTCCTTGAGAAGGTTAAAACAGCATTAACTTGACGAACTATCGTTGTGATTTTTATGCGTAGGTAAGAACGGTTCTTGCTAAGCCCATAGCAGCCACGTAAAACTTGCAGCAACAAAGTAGAGGACGTCTAACTTGTTTTTGCAGGCCATGTTGTGATGTGATATGGTCAAGACGTGATGCTATATTTTATTGTATGAGATGATCATGTTTTGTAACCGAGTTATCGGCAACTGGCAGGAGCCATATGGTTGTCGCTTTATTGTATGCAATGCAATCGCCCTGTAATTGCTTTACTTTATCACTAAGCGGTAGCGATAGTCGTAGAAGCAATAGTTGGCAAGACGACAATGATGCTACGATGGAGATCAAGGTGTCGCGCCGGTGACGATGGTGATCATGACGGTGCTTCGGAGATGGAGATCACAAGCACAAGATGATGATGGCCATATCATATCACTTATATTGATTGCATGTGATGTTTATCTTTTATGCATCTTATCTTGATTTGATTGACAGTAGCATTATAAGATGATCTCTCACTAAATTTCAAGATAAAAGTGGTCTCCCTGAGTATGCACCGTTGCCAAAGTTCGTCGTGCCCAGACACCACGTGATGATCGGGTGTGATAAGCTCTGCGTCCATCTACAACGGGTGCAAGCCAGTTTTGCACATGCAGAATACTCAGGTTAAACTTGATGAGCCTAGCATATGCAGATATGGCCTCGGAACACTGAGACCGAAAGGTCGAGCGTGAATCATATAGTAGATATGATCAACATAGTGATGTTCACCATTGATAACTACTCCATTTCACGTGATGATCGGTTATGGTTTAGTTGATTTGGATCACATGATCACTTAGATGATTAGAGAGATGTCTATCTAAGTGGGAGTTCTTAAGTAATATGATTAATTGAACTTAAATTTATCATGAACTTAGTACCTGATAGTATTTTGCTTGTCTATGTTTGTTGTAGATAGATGGCCTGTGTTGTTGTTCCGTTAAATTTTAATGCGTTCCTTGAGAAAGCAAAGTTGAAAGATGATGGTAGCAATTACACGGACTGGGTCCATAACTTGAGGATTATCCTCATTGCTGCACAGAAAAGTTACGTCCTGGAAGCACCGCTGGGTGTACCACCTGCGCCAGCTACTGTAGACATTGTGAATGCCTGGCAGACGCGTGTTGATGACTACTCTATAGTTCAGTGTGCCATGCTTTACGGCTTAGAACCGGGACTTCAACAACGTTTTGAACGTCATGGAGCATATGAGATGTTCTAGGAGTTGAAGTTAATATTTCGAGCAAATGCCCGGATTGAGAGATATGAAGTCTCCAATAAGTTCTACAGCTGCAAGATGGAGGAGAATAGTTCTGTCAGTGAACATATACTCAAAATGTCTGGGTATTGCAATCACTTGATTCAACTGGGAGTTAATGCTCCGGATGATAGTGTCATTAACAGAATTCTTCAATCACTGCCACCAAGCTACAAGAGCTTCAGGATGAACTATAATATGCAAGGGATGAACAAGACAATTCCCGAGCTCTTCGCAATGCTAAAGGCTGCGGAGGTAGAAATCAAGAAGGAGCATCAAGTGTTGATGGTCAATAAGACCACCAGTTTCAAGAAAAAGGGCAAAGGGAAGAAGAAGGGGAACTTCAAGAAGAACGGCAAACAAGTTGCTGCTCAAGAGAAGAAACCTAAGTCTGGACCTAAGCCTGAGACTGAGTGCTTCTACTGCAAGCAGACGGGACACTGGAAGCGGAACTGCCCCAAGTATTTGGCGGATAAGAAGGATGGCAAGGTGAACAAAGGTATATGTGATATACATGTTATTGATGTGTGCCTTACCAGAGCTCGCAGTAGCACCTGGGTATTTGATATTGGTTCTGTTGCTAATATTTGCAACTCGAAACAGGGACTACGGATTAAGCGGACACTGGCTAAGGACGAGGTGACGATGCGCGTGGGAAATGGTTCCAAAGTTGATGTGATTGCCGTCGGCACGCTACCTCTACATCTACCTTCGGGATTAGTTTTAGACCTAAATAATTGTTATTTGGTGCCAGCGTTGAGCATGAACAATATATCTGGATCTTGTTTGATGCGAGACGGTTATTCATTTAAATCTAAGAATAATGGTTGTTCTATTTATATGAATAATATCTTTTATGGTCATGCACCCTTAAAGAGTGGTCTATTCTTGATGAATGTCGATAGTAGTGATACAAATATTCATAATGTTGAAGCCAAAATATGCAGAGTTGATAATGATAGGGCAACTTATTTGTGGAACTGCCGTTTAGGTCATATTGGTGTAAAGCACATGAAGAAACTCTATACTGATGGACTTCTGGAATCACTTGATTATGAATCACTTGGTACTTGCTAACCATGCCTCATGGGCAAGATGACTAAAACGTCGTTCTTCAGAATTATGGAGCGAGCAACTGATTTGTTGGAGATCATACATACTGATGTATGTGGTCCAATGAATGTTGAGGCTCGCGGAGGGTATCGTTATTTTCTCACCTTCATAGATGATTTGAGAAAATATGGGTATATCTACTTAATGAAACATAAGTCTGAAACATTTGAAAAGTTCAAAGAATTTCAGAGTGAAGTTGAAAATCATCGTAACAAGAAAATAAAGTTTCTACGATCTGATCGTGGAGGAGAATATTTGAGTTACGAGTTTGGTCTACATTTGAAACAATGCGGAATAGTTTCACAACTCACGCCACCCAGAACACCACAGCGTAATAGTGTGTCCGAACGTCGTAATCGTACTTTACTAGATATGGTGTGATCTATGATGTCTCTTACTGATTTACCGCTATCATTTTGGGGTTATGCTTTAGAGACGGCTGCATTCACGTTAAATAGGGCACCATCAAAATCCGTTGAGACGACACCTTATGAATTGTGGTTTGGCAAGAAACCAAAGTTGTCATTTCTTAAAGTTTGGGGCTGCGAAGCTTATGTGAAAAAGCTTCAACCTGATAAGCTTGAACCCAAATCGGAGAAATGTGTCTTCATAGGATATCCAAAGGAAACTGTTGGGTACACCTTCTATCACAGATCCGAAGGCAAGACATTCATTGCCAAGAATGGATCCTTTCTAGAGAAGGAGTTTCTCTTGAAAGAAGTGAGTGGGAGGAAAGTAGAACTTGATGAGGTAACTGTACCTGCTCCTTCATTGGAAAATAGTTCATCACAGAAACCGGTTCCTGTGATGACTACACCAATTAGTGAGGAAGCTAATGATGTTAATCATGAAACTTCAAATCAAGTTACTACCGAACCTCGTAGGTCAACCAGAGTAAGATCCGCACCAGAGTGGTACGGTAATCCTATTCTGGAGGTCATGTTACTTGACCATGGAGAACCTACGAACTATGAGGAAGCGATGATGAGCCCAGATCCCGCAAAATGGCTTGAGGCCATGAAATCTGAGATGGGATTCATGTATGAGAACAAAGTATGGACTTTGGTTGACTTGCCCAATGATCGGCAAGCCATCGAGAATAAATGGATCTTCAAGAAGAAGACTGACGCTGATGGTAATGTTACTGTCTACAAAGCTCGACTTGTTGCAAAGGGTTTTCGACAAGTTCAAGGGGTTGACTATGATGAGACTTTCTCACCCGTAGCGATGCTTAAGTATGTCTGAATCATGTTAGCAGTTGCTGCATTTTATGATTATGAAATTTGGCAAATGGATGTCAAAACTGCATTCCTGAATGGATTTCTAGAAGAAGAGTTGTATATGATGCAACCAGAAGGTTTTGTCGATCCACAAGATGCTAACAAAGTGTGCAAGCTCCAGCGATCCATTTATGGACTGGTGCAAGCCTCTCGGAGTTGGAATAAACGCTTTTATAGTGTGATCAAAGCATATGGTTTTATACAGACTTTTGGAGGAGTCTGTATTTACAAGAAAGTGAGTGGGAGCTCTGTAGCATTTCTAATATTATATGCGGACGACATATTATTGATTGGAAATGATATAGAATTTTTGCATAGCATAAAAGGATACTTGAATAAAAGTTTTTTAATGAAAGACCTTGGTGAAGCTACTTATATATTGGGCATCAAGATCTATAGAGATAGATCAAGACGCTTAATTGGACTTTCACAAAGTACATACCCTGATAAAGTTTTGAAAAAGTTCAAAATGGATCAAGCAAAGAAAGGGTTCTTGCCTGTAATACAAGGTGTGAAATTGAGTCAGACTCAATGCTCGACCACTGCAGAAGATAGAGAGAAAATGAAAGATGTTCCCTATGCTTCAGCCATAGGCTCTATCATGTATGCAATGCTGTGTACCAGACCTGATGTGTGCCTTGCTATAAGTTTAGTAGGGAGGTACCAAAGTAATCCAGGAGTGGATCACTGGACAGCGGTCAAGAACATCCTGAAATACCTGAAAAGGACTAAGGATATGTTTATCGTTTATGGAGGTGACAAAGAGCTAGTCATAAATGGTTACGTCGATGCAAGCTTTGACACTGATCCGGACGATTCTAAATCGCAAACCGGATACGTATTTATATTGAACGGTGGAGCTATCAGTTGGTGCAGTTCTAAACAAAGCATCGTGGCGGGATCTACATGTGAAGCGGAGTACATAGCTTCTTCAGAAGCAGCAAATGAAGGAGTCTGGATGAAGGAGTTCACATCTGATCTAGGTGTCATACCTAGTGCATCAGGTCCAATGAAAATATTTTGTGACAATACTGGTGCAATTGCCTTGGCAAAGGAATCCAGATTTCACAAGTGAACCAAGCACATCAAGAGACGCTTCAATTCCATCTGGGACCAAGTCTAGGTGGGAGACATAGAGATTTGCAAGATAAATACGGATCTGAATGTTGCAGACCCGTTGACTAAACCTCTTCCACGAGCAAAACATGATCAGCACCAAGGCTCCATGGCTGTTAGAATCATTACTGTGTAATCTAGATTATTGACTCTAGTGCAAGTGGGAGACTGAAGGAAATATGCCCTAGAGGCAATAATAAAGTTATTATTTATTTCCTCATATCATGATAAATGTTTATTATTCATGCTAGAATTGTATTACCCGGAAACATAATACATGTGTGAATAGATAGACAAACATAGTGTCACTAGTATGCCTCTACTTGACTAGCCCATGAATCAAAGATGGTTAAGTTTCCTAACCATAGACATGAGTTGTCATTTGATTAACGAGATCACATCATTAGGAGAATGATGTGATTGACTTGACCCATTCCGTTAGCTTAGCACTTGATCGTTTAGTATGTTGCTATTGCTTTCTATACATGTTCCTATGACTATGAGATTATGTAAATCCCGCTTACCGGAGGAACACTTTGTGTGCTACCAAACGTCACAACATAACTGGGTGATTATAAAGGTGCTCTACAGGTGTCTCCGAATGTACTTGTTGAGTTGACGTATTTCAAGATTAGGATTTGTCACTCCGATTGTGGGAGAGGTATCTTTGGGCCCTCTCGGTAATGCACATCACTATAAGCCTTGCAAGCAATGTAGCTAATGAGTTAGTTGCGGGATATGCATTACGTAATGAGTAAAGAGACTTGCCGGTAACGAGATTGAACTAGGTATTGAGATACCGACGATCGAATCTCGGGCAAGTAACATACCGATGACAAAGGGAACAACGTATGTTGTTATGCGGTTTGACCGATAAAGATCTTCATAGAATATGTAGGAGCCAATACGAGCATCTAGGTTCTGCTATTAGTTATTGAACGGAGACGTGTCTCGGTCATGTCTACATAGTTCTCGAACCCGTAGGGTCCGCACGCTTAAAGTTAGATGACGGTTATATTATGAGTTTATGTGTTTTGATGTACCGAAGGCAGTTCGGAGTCCCAGATGTGATCACGGATATGGCGGGGAGTCTCAAAATGGTCGATACATGAAGATTGATATATTGGACGACTATATTCGGACACCAGAATGGTTCCGGGGGTTATCGGATGTATACCGGCGTACCGGGGGGTTACCGGAACCCCCCGGAGGTTAATAGGCCTCATGGGCCCAAGTGGTGGAAGAGGAGAGGCGTCCAACGGGCAGCCGCACGCCCCTCCCCCCAAGTCCGAATTGGACAAGGAGGGGGGCGGCGCCCCCCCCCCCCCTTTCCTTTCCCCCTCTCCTCTCCTACTCCAATAAGGAAGGGTGGGAGTAGGACTCCTCATGGGGCGCTCCAAGGGTGGCCGGCCCCCTCCCCCTCCTCCACTCCTTTATATACGGGGAGGGAGGCACCCCCTAGAGACACAACAATTGATCCCTTGGATCTCTTAGCCGTGTGCGATGCCCCCTTCACCATAGTCCACCTCGGTAATATCGTAGCGGTGCTTAGGCGAAGCCCTGCGTCGGTAGAACATCATCATCGTCACCATGCCGTCGTGCTGACGGAACTCTCCCTCAAAGCTCGGCTGATCGGAGTTCGAGGGACGTCATGGAGCTGAACGTGTGCTGAACTCGGAGGTGCCGTGCGTTTGGTACTTGATCGGTCGGATCGTGAAGACGTACGACTACATCAACCGCATTGTGCTAACGCTTCCGCTCTCGGTCTACGAAGGTACGTGAACAACACTCTCCCTTCTCGTTGCTATGCATCACCATGATCTAGCGTGTGCGTAGAAATTTTTCTGAAATTAGTACCTTCCCCAACAAAAATATCAGGCCGTCATATAATTGTCAATGAAAAAATATTTGCCTATGTCTTTGTCTCATGGCATGTCAAAAAAGAAACTTAATGAACCATTTCAATTAATCGGGTTTAGCTTATTTATAAAAGATGTCTACATGCATGCATGCATGGAGTAGTTGCATGCATGGCCTAATCCATCAACTAACCATCGCACCCAAACTAATGGGTTAGCAGCCAAGGCCCACAAGGTCATTAAAAATAGACCAAGCCCACATGGGCTAATTAGAGGTAAGTGGCCGGTTCAAATCTCGGTCAACTAGCGATTAAGTAATAAACAAATATATATATCTATACCTATATAAAAAGACTCAAAGGCACATTCAATTAATCTCAGTCATCAAATCATGTCAATCTAACGAGCTAAATTGCTTCAATGTCGAGTGCTCGATCAACACGTTTAGCGTGCAGTTAATTTCATGTCAAATATAATGATAACCTAATAACATGCAAATAGTATCATACTTAATATCCAAATGCACTTAATATACTTCCAAATAAACGTGCATTACACGTACACATTGAAAAGTTAAAGAAAGGAGCAGGCCGCTCCCACGATCCCACGAGCACTTCCCACGATGTGGGAACATGGGCGCACGTTAGAGCCTTCGCTGCGATTTCCCGCTCCTATAAATAGAGCCCTATCAGTAAGGGGGCTGGTGATCATCTACTCGTTCGGCCGCTCGTACTAAACTACTCATTTCACTGCTGCTACATACAACAATACTACTGCAAAAAATCCATACACACGAACACATAAAGGGAAAAGAAAGAGGTAGGCCTCTCGTGCTTGCTACAAGTTTGAAGGTGAGATTCATGGCTCTCCTCTAGCCCCTAGTTTGAGTAAATAGCATAAAACTACTACTTTACGCGCTATGATTCCAAAAAACTACCGATTTTTATTTTTTCGCAAATAACTACCAAACGGGTGGTCGACTATTTTAAAAAACCCAAAGTGGATGTTGTTTGAAAATTAAACCTGTTTATGACAGGTCAGGCCCACACCTAAACGATCCGTCTCTTTGACCGTGTGTTTGACCGTTAACTGACATGTGGGGCCCACATGTCAGTGTCTCTTTCATAGATTTTTACAGAATAACCCCCCCCCCCCCCAATATTTTAAAAAAGCAATCAGGACCCTATAATTATTTTTAAAAAGCAATCGGGTCCTTGGACCCAGGCAGAGCAATCCGGCCACCATGTCCTGGCCATGGACTTGCTGCCGTCGCGCTGCCACGACGCTCTGCCTGGGGTCGCCGCCGCGCCGCCCGGGGTCGCCGGCGCACCGCCATGGCGCGGCCTGGGGTCGCCGCCGCGTCGCCATGGCACTCCGCCTGGGGTCGCTGCCTTCTGCCATGGCGCTCCGCCTGCGGTCGCCGCCGCGTCGCCATTGGGCGACGCCTGGAGTCGTCGCCATTTGCCCTAGAGCCGCCGCCATCTCCGGCAGGTCCACGCGCGGCCGAGCGCAGCATGAGGCGGCCGCTGGCCAGGCGCTGGGTGTGGAGATCTCGGAGGAGGTGGGTCGGAGGAATGACCGGGGTTGAGCCCCGGTGATTGCCGGCGGCAGGCGGGCGGGCCGGCGGGCGGCGGAGGGAGCAGTTCTTCTTCCCCCTCGATCTGGTCCTCGTCCTCCTGTTCGCCTGGGTGGGGCTTTTTAACTAATCTCTTTGATAATTTGCTCCATGGCTGACATGTGGGGCCCTGATGTCAGTTAACGGTCAAACAACCGGTCAAACAAACGGTTCGTTTAGGGCTGTCATAAATAGGTTTAATGTTTAAGCAACATGCATTTTGGGTTTTTTGAAACAGCCGACCACTCAGTTGGTAGTTATCTGAGAAAAAATAAAAACCGGTAGTTTTTTGAAACCATAGCCTGTAAAGTAGTAGTTTTATGCTATTTACTTCCCTAGTTTGGCCATTGTGGTACAGGCCAGGGAGCTTTCTTCTTCCTCCTCTCTTAATACTCTAGCCCTTGGTACGACCAACGCGGTACAAACCAAAGAGCACGCTTCATCTCCTCAAAATTCTTGCCCTTGGTTCAGCCATCGTGGTACGAATAAAGGTGCTTGTTTCATCTACCTCAAATTTTCGTCCTTGGTTTAGCCGTCGTGGTACAAACCAAGGAGCTTACATCCATCTCAAATTTTTGTTCTTGGTTCGGCCATCGTGGTACAAGCCAAGGAGCAAGCATGTTTCTTTTACATGTTGCATGTGCTTCATCGTAATGATTTCCTTCTTGGTTTGGTCCCTATATGTGGATACAAATCAAGAGAGTATCATAGGTACGAAAACCTCATAAAAATTGTCTTGATTTGGTCATCATAAACGAAATTGGTATGACTGAGTTGGAGCCAAATTACAAACGAATTCAGAATAAATGCTTGTCCGGTTGCGCTACACACATTATTTGTTATGCTAGTTGTAATACAGACAAGAATATACGAAAACTTTCCTTCACTTGGTTACGCTGCACTCAGGCATTATCTTAATGCTACTCGGTATTAGTAGTAATACAAGCAAGGCAAAAGTTAATTAAAAATGTGTTCTTGCAACACACACGCAAAGACCAAAATCATGCAAGATGTATTATAAAACATGTTGCATCAATAAAACCAATCTTACTTGGTTATGCTACATGTGGACATTACATTAGTGTTACACGGCATAGTAGTAATACAAGCAAGATAAAACTAAATGAAATGTCCAAGTCATACATTTCAACCAAACTCACATAAAAGTATGTCATAAAATGCTCCTACTCTATAAGAGCCTAAACTACCAACATCATCAAAATTGCACGACATAAACGAATTTTACTTGGTTACGCTACACGCGGACACGATATTCGTGTTACGTGGTGTTACCAGTAATACAAGTAAGATAAATCTAAATAAAACATGCATGCCACATATTTTGGCCAAAGTCATATAAAATATGTTACAAACATGCTCGAATGTTATAAAAGCCTAAACTATTAGCATCATAAAAAATGGTACATCGTAAACCCATCTTACTTGGTTACGCTACCCGCAGACACCATAATAGTGTTACACGACATAGTAGTATTACAAGTGAGATAAAACTAAACAAAATATCCAGACCACATATTTTGGCCAAAGTCAAATAAAATATGTCATGAAATGCTCCAGTGCTATAAGAGCCTAAACTATTAGCATCATAAAAAATGGTACATCATAAACCAATCTTACTTGGTTACGCTACCCGCGGACACCATAATAGTGTTACATGGCATAGTAGTAATACAAGTGAGATAAAACTAAACAAAATATCTGGACCACATATTTTGGCCAAAGTCAAATAAAATATGTCATGAAATGCTCTAATGTTGTAAGATCATAAACTATTAGCATAATCACAAATGGATATCACGAACTCATTTTACTTGGGTTATGCTACACACGAGCGCCAATGAAATGATGCTACGTGGAGTTAGTGCTAATACCATGTAAGGTACAAATACAAATAAAAATGATAGATGTTATATGACTCATGCAATACCATAATTTCTCCACAAACCTTTGCTTGGTTATGTTGCACGCAGGCATTACCTTAGTGCTACACGGTGTTAGTAGTAATACTGGTAAATCCTAGAACACTAACAAAATCATGGCGTTGCACGTAAACAAGGGAGGAGCACACTCTGAATCTCTTTTTTTCACTTTTTTGCACTTTTTTGGCCTCTTTTTTTGCTCTGCAACAATTTTTTTTAGAAGTCTACAAATGGTCTAAAAACTGCCTAGTCAGAATTTTCCAGACTTAGGTTTTTTTAAGTTTGGAACTATTTTTCTTTCGCGGGCGGCACGGAAGTTGGGGAGTCCAACTTGGTCATGACTCGTAGTATGACGTGATCTAGAACTCGAAAACAAAGGAATAAATACTGGACTCAGACTAAGACTGGTGGCAGAGATGAATCTGGTGGAACTCAGACTAATGGTGGATATATGTTGAGGAGATGGAACACAGACTGGTGGCGAATCTGCAATGGAGGTGGACTCGGATTGGCGTGATGGCGGTGGATAAGTATGGGAGGTGGACTCGTATGGGCGGCGGATATGTGATGGTGGTATATGGCAGCGGTGATGACAATGGTGTGGCTGCGGCTATGAATATGGTGCGGTGGCGGCGTGACAACTTGTGAACAGAACTTGAAACTCCAAAGGACTAGATGCTAAAACCAGCAACCTAACACGACGATGCTGCCGGATTTCGGGATACGGCAACCTGTGAGAGGTTCGAACACTGGGGTGCGTGCGGAGATCTCAACCTGCCCAGCATGCCTACTCGCGATCCCCCCTAGCCTAGCGCGAAGAGATCACAGAGACACAAAGACAGAGAGATTTATACTGGTTCGGGCCACCGTTGTGGTGTAGTACCCTACTCCAGTGTGGTGTGGTGGATTGCCTCGAGGGGCTATGGAAGAACTAGTACAAGGATGAACAAGCCTCAGGAGGTGAGGTGTTCTTGAGCTGGTGTGGTGCTCTACTTGCCCTGGGTTTCAGTCCTTCTCTATGGTGGTGGCTAAGTCCTATATATAGTGCCTTGGTCCTCTTCCCAAATATGAGCGAGAAGGGATTCCACAACGGCGGGATTTGAAAGGGGACAAGCAGTACAGTCTATCCTGACAAAAGTAGTCTTCGCCTGCAAAAAGCCTCTCGCTGTGACGCTGCGGTGGGCTCGGCGATGACCTCCGACTTGTCGTCCTGGCGATCTTGGTCTCGTTGCACCAGAATGGAAACCTTTGGTTGATTCCTCGGGACTCCGCGCCTATGGCTTGCCTCCCTTGCACCAAAGAAGAAACCTACGCTCTGTACCCGCCTGGCCTTGGTCGTCACGGCTCGCGTTAGCTGAGCCTCATGAGGTAGCTACATAGATCTCTCTGCCCCTCAGGAGCCCTCCTGAGGAGGCCAACTCCTTCAGGGGTCTTGGCGTCGTCCGCCTCGTGAGGCTTGGCCCCTCGGGAGGGTCTTGATGTGTTGTTGTCGAAGCTGGGCCATACCAGGTCGTCGATAGAGCCACGTGGTGGGCCGCAGGCAGGCAGGGCTGGATACCCCCAAGTCCAGGACACCGACAGTAGCCCCAGGGCCCAAGGCGCGCTCGGACTTGGCTTCCAGGCGAAGCCAAAGGGCAAGGACGGAGCACCGCGGGCCCTAACAGCCTGCGGCCCTGGAGACACGTGGCGGTTGATGGGACGTGGGCGTCTCCACTTCCCCACGCCGTCTTGATATCTGGTAGACCCAGTAGCCGCCCGTTGTCAGCGCAACTCGCCCTTCGTGGTGTGCCGTGCCCAGCTCTTGTTTCTTCCTCCCCAATCACGCCGCCGCATCTGTAGATCTGGTGCCGGTGCCTTGATCTCTCTTGGTATTCACCATGGCTCCCAAGCCAAGGAGGAAGAAGGTGAAGCCGCGCGCGCCGGCGGGTCCTCCACCGGCCCTGGAGCTAGCCCTTGAACAGTCGACGGTGATCAATCATGAAGGGTTGGACAAGGTTCGCCATGCACTTGCTGCCAGCTCCAATGAGGGGGAGCGACGGCTGCCCGCCCCGTGTCTTGGCGGGCCAGAGAGATGAGCGCCACTGAGATTCCCATCCACCTTCATGCTCTTCTTGCTGGGTTGATTCCTCCCTTCTTCCCCTTCTTCAATGTTGTGATGTCGCATTACCAGGTCCATCTGCTGCATCTGGATCCCCGCTCCTTCATCCTCCTTGCCGTCTTCACCTTCCTCTGTGAGGCCATGGTGGGCATCACTCCCTCTGTGGCCTTGTCTCGACATCTCTTCATGCTCCGGTTGGTGGATGCTCGCCAGTGCTCTGGGTGCGCGACCTTCGAAGCTGTGGCCGCGACTGCTGGCTCGGAGATCGACTTCGAGCTCTCTCCCATCACGAAGGGATTCCGGAAGCAGTGGCTTCTGATGGACGCCCGCACGTTCAGCTCCCTGCTCACGATTCCTGGGTCACCGGCTTCGCCAAGCTCTGGCTGGTGCCATGCGAGGCTCACGGACCGGCGTCTTGTTTTTGTCTGGAAGAGGTTGGCGAGGCTCCAGGAACTGGGGGTGACAGCACCAATGGTGGTGAAGGAATTCGTGAAGCAGCGCCTTGCTCCCCTCCAGCGCCATTCTCGCCCGATGTGGGACTTCACCGGCACCGGAGACCCGATGAGGCTGCAGGAGCCGTCGCTTGCTGTCGATACCTTGAGCGTGGTGCTTAAGCTCCTAACTGGCGAGCCCGAGCCTGCTGACCTCCCGGGGGATGACTTCCTTCTTTATCTATGCTCAAACAGGGAGGCCTTCGCGGGGCAAATGCCCCTGTTTGATGAGTGGGGGTTGCTTCCCGAGGGCATTGAGGGACCCCGTGAGAATACAGTCTTTGTGGCTCCTCTCCTGGCCGACCCTGCTGCGCACGCCCCAAATGTGGAGGCAGGGGGATGCGTGCCTCCGTCAGCTATTGAGAACTCCTTCGGAGGCTCAGCCTTATTAGAGGCTCAGGAGCCTCAAGCTTCTGGGGTTCCAGCAGGGGCTGCTGCAGAGCCTGTGCAACACCAGGCTCCAGAGGCAGGGGCCTCTGGCGCCCGGGTCAGTGGCTCCAGAGCTGCTGCTGGCGACGAGGAGCCCACCAATGGCTCCGGAGCTGAGAGCCAGGAGGCCACGCCGGGCGCCCCTGCCCTTGGGACCTCTACTCCAGATGTCACGTCGGACGCTCCCCCTCCTGACGATCGCCCGTCGGGGCCAGGTCGGCCCGCGTGTGCCTTGAGTCGCTCCTGAATAGGAAGAGGTCCCCGTGCCGCGACGATGGCACTGGTCGGTCGCTGAAGCCGAGGAGATATGTGGCCGCCGACGAGTAAGTTCCTTCGCTCCTGATCTCCAAGTGCACTGTGTTTTCTCATGGCTGGGGTTTTGCAGGATCTTCATGAAGAACAAACCTCGGGAGGCGGAGACCCCCAAGAGCCCCAGCGTGGTGTGGGCGTGCAGCCCCCAGTGCCCTGAGCCTGCGCAGGGTATGAGTCCGGCTCCCTCCAACTCGATACCGCGAGGGTGCACCGGAACCGAGCCCCATGTTCTCTCCCCCCGCGACTCTGTCCGCGAGGTGAAGGGTGCATTGGTGATCCTCCCTCTTGTCCTTGCTGGAAGGGGGCATCCTCCGGGCAGCCTTCGTCTTGAAGCTGTGGGGTCCCACCAGCCAGCGCCCAACCGGCGACTGGCGGAGCCCCCAACACCTCCCAAACGACCTCTGGAGCCGGTGAAGATCTTGGCGACAAGCTCACGCTTGCTCGTGGGCGCAGTGCGGTGCGCTTCGGGTTCTTCGATGAAGCAATGCGCGCGATGGTCCATCTTGGTGGCAAGCTCGCCAATGTCAACACCAGGCTTGAACCAGAGAATCGCCACTTGGAGGGTGAATGGCAGTGGCTGAAGGTGGCCATCAACCTTGGGAAGCTTTAGCGAGACGAGGCCGAAGCGTGCGCGGAGGCCTCGCTCGTGGCTTCTCGGGAAGATCGCGCTTGCGCCATGGAAGAGGCTGAGGCAACCAACCACCATCGCGGGGCGGCTGAGGAGTGGGAGCAAGATCTTCTGTCTTCGAGTGCTGCCCTGCTGCGTGAAATCGAGGAGCATCGTGTCCTGTTGGCCTCCTTACCAGGTGAGGTGGCCCTTACCGAGGCGGAGCTTCTGAGGCACCATGAGGACTTGACGCTGGAGGCCGTGGATCATAGCTTGGCACTGGAAAGGCTGGAGGTGTGGGAGCGACAGGTCGCCGCGACTGAGGATGTTGTCGCCGCCCGAGAAGCTCAGATCCAGGTGGAGGTAGAGGAGAAGGTGGAGAAGGCACGTGCTGAGTTGGCCGAGGGGCACCGCCTGGACCTAGAGCTGCTCAAGACTGAGTTTGAGGGCGGGACCTCCGCCCTGAAGACCGAGCTGCAAGCGGTGAAGCAGCGCGAGGACGCTGCCCGGGAAGCCCTGGCTTCTTCCGAATCCGTCCTGGATTCTGCTTGCGCCGAGATATCCTCTCTCCGGAAGCAGGCTGAGGACATCGCCTCCCTCCTGGAGAAGGCTTTGAGTGAAAAGTGCTGCCGCCTGACGCTGGAGCGCGAACACGGCCCCATGCTCCAGGGTCTGCGCGTTAGATCCAACAATGCCTTGGGTGCCGTTTGCGATGAGAGTGCTCCTCACCCGCGCGAGAGCGACTATGCCAACCATGTCCGCTTCTTCACCGATATCGTGACCCGCCTGGAGGACCAGGCTGCAAAAGCCCGCCAGCTCGTTGAGGAGAGGAGTCGGGGCCTCCTTGGGCACGCGCTCTCGCGCATCTTCAGCAACCTCCTAAACCTTGACTCCCACTTCGACTTCAGCACCGTGCTAGCCACTGTGCCTGCGGCCACCCAAGACAAGCTTGCCAAGTGGGTGGACGGTCATGTGGATGCTCTGGTGAAGGAGCTGACTCCTGAGGACGACACAGCAGTGTTCGCAGCTGAAGGGGCTGGCGCGGGTGGAGATGACGAGGAGGGTGGCAGCTTCAGCACAAGCAGCGTGGACGGGAGTGACGAAGAAGGCGCGTCCAGCTAGGCCTGTATTTCATTTACTTTGACCTGTATGAAAACTCGAGCGCATCCTTGTGAGAGCATTTTGAAAAGGGGGTGCCCCTTATGATATATGAGATTGCTAAATGCTTTTTGAAGTAACACTCGGAGGGGGGGCGCAAGGCTGCGTGCCGATGAACAGGATAGTTGTTTTTGACTTATCTTGGGTGTCGTGGGTCTTGAGTGAGGCTAATGCCGCGGCAGTGCCCCATCTCCTGAGGCGAGCCTGCAGCTAGCTCGCGAGGCCCTGTGCCTCTTGAGGGGCCTGTTGGCCTGCTGTAGAGTGCCTCGTGAGGAGCCAACTGCAAGATTGTGGCAAGGTGGGCGCGCAGGGCGGCCTCACCTTCGAGCCCCCGAGGGGAGTGATCAGCGCCAGCGCGTACACCGTACCCAGCCCCCGCTCGCGAGGTGCTAGAGGGCAGGGTAGCAGTCATGAGCTCCAAGAAAATAACACAAGAACTGAAGGCAAGAGAGCGACATGAGAAAAAGAAAACTCCCCCCGTTTTATAAACGCACAGAAAACACACTGCTTCAAAAAGTCGGCAAGCGAATACAAAAAGAGAGGCAAAAAGCAGGCGGCCGCGTCCGGCGCCTAACTGGTCTTCAGTCTTCAGTCTTCAGTCTTCTCACCAGCGCGGAGCTAAGTGCTTCCACTGGCTAGGCATAGTCATTAGGGACAGTGTCGACGGCCAGCATGGAGCATGGTGCTTCCACTAGGACGTGGGTGGGAGCCCCCGTGGGGCCCCAGGGCGGCACTCAGGAGACTCCAAGGCGTGTACAGTCCCACTCATTATTACGTGAGAGTGTCACGAGTGGAGACCTTCACAGGGCGGAGCCTTGCTTCATGTCGCCCGACAAGGACCCCGTCGTGCGCCTCCCCTAACTACCGTTGGGGAGACCGGAAACCAGGACAGGACCAAGGGGCCAGGGGACGCTGACGGTGTCCTCGGCGACTGTAGGCCCCCTGCCGAGGGGAAGGGCTCGCCGATGCCTTTCTCGGCAGGGAACCTACCTCCAGGCTGGATCCTGCTCCGCGCAGCACGAGGAGGGCCCTGCCGCTGGGCTTCCCCCGCGCTGCTCCCAGCGCCCTTCGCGCTCCTGAGGAGGGCCCGCCGTCTTGAGGGTCCTGGTGGTTGATACGTCTCCGTCGTATCTATAATTTTTTATTGTTCCATGCCAATATTCTACAACTTTCATATACTTTTGGCAACTTTTTGTATTATTTTTGGGACTAACATATTGATCCAGTGCCCAGTGCCAGTTCCTGTTTGTTGCATGTTTTATATTTTGCAAAAACCCAATATCAAACGGAGTCCAAATGGGATAAAAATGGACGGAGATCATTTTTGGAATATTTATGATTTTTGGGAAGAAAAACCACCGCAAGACGGTGCCCGAGGGGGCCACGAGGCAGGGGGTGCGCCCCAGACCCTTGTGGGCACCCCGTAAGGCGGTTGACGCTCTTCTTTTGCCGCAAGAAAGCTAATTTTCGGAGAAAAATTTGGGTGAAGGTTTCAATCCAATCGGAGTTATGGATATCCGGATATAAAAAAACAGTGAAAGGGAAGACATCAGGAACGTAGAAACAGAGAGAGACAGAGAGACAGATCCAATCTCGAAGGGTCTCTCGCCCCTCCCACGCCTTGGGAGCCAAGGACCAGAGGGGGAACCCTTCTCCCATCTAGGGAGAAGGTCAAGGAAGAAGAAGAAGAAGAAGAAGAAGAAGAAGAAGAAGAAGAAGAAGAAGAAGAAGAAGAAGAAGAAGAAGAAGAAGAAGAAGAAGAAGTGGGTCTCTCTCCCGCTTGCTTCCGGTGGCACTGGAACGCTGCCGGGGGCCATCATCATCACCGCGATCTACACCAACACCTCCGCCATCTTCACCAACATCTCCATCACCTTCCCCCCTTTCTATATTCAGCGGTCCACTCTCCCGCAATCCGCTGTACCCTCTACTTGAACATGGTGCTTTATGCTTCATATTATTATCCAATGATGTGTTGCCATCCTATGATGTTTGAGTAGATTTTCGTTGTCCTAACGGTGATTGGTGAACTGCTATGATTGGTTTAATTTGCTTGTGGTTATGTTGCTGTCCTATTGTGCCTTCCGTGCCGCGCAAGCGTGAGGGATTCCCGCTGTAGGGTGTTGCAATATGTTCATGATTCGCTTATAGTGGGTTGCTTGAGTGACAGAAGCATAAACCCGAGTAAGGGGGTTGTGGCGTATGGGATAAAGGGGTCTTGATGATTTAATGCTATGGTTGGGTTTTACCTTAATGAATATTTAGTAGTTGCGTATACTTGCTAGAGTTCCAATCATAAGTGCATATGATCCAAGAAGAGAAAGTATGTTAGCTTATGTCTCTCTCACATAAAACTTGCTATCGGTCTAGTAAAGTAGTCAATTGCTTAGGGACAATTTCACAACTCCTGCCACCACTTTTCCACATTCGCTATATTTACTTTATTGCTTCTTTATCTAAACAGCCCCTAGTTTATATTTACATGCTCTTTATTATCTTGCAAACCTATCCAACAACACCTACAAAGTACTTCTAGTTTCATACTTGTTCTAGCTAAAGCAAACGTCAAGCGTACGTAGAGTTGTATCGGTGGTCGATAGAACTTGAGGGAATATCTGTTCTACCTTTAGCTCCTCGTTGGGTTCGACACTCTTACTTATCGAAAGAGGCTACGATTGACCCCCTACACTTGTGGGTTATCAAGACCTTTTTCTAGCGTCGTTGCCGGGGAGTCATAGCGTGGGGTGAATATTCTCGTGTGTGCTTGTTTGCTTTATTAGTAAGTAATTTTTATTTGCTGTTCTTAGTTGTTTTCTATCTTTAGTTATGGGTAGGAAACGCAAAATACCAAAAAAAATAGTTGTACCTACTACACCAATGGTTGAAGAACCACTCAAAATCTATCACATTCCTGAAGCTTTTTTACTTGGATCATCTTCAAACCCTTTGTGCTCATGCTGAAACCCCCACTAGCTTAGTTGAGGGCAAATATTTAGATGAGCATGCTTGTTATGTGCGACACCATATATCTGAAAAAGGGAAACTTTTACTGGATCAAATTCATCGTTTGCAATGCTATGCTTGGAATTTATGTGAAATATATGATGTTACTTGTTGTTCTGAAAACCCTAAGAAACACCTTCCCTACCAATGTGAGTTTATTGATAATGGAATCATATCTTCGTATGCTAAGGGTGTTTATAATTACTATGATGTTCAACGAATTGAAGAATTTGTTGCTTTTAAGGATGCTCGTGAAATTGCTTCTTTGATTGAAACGTATGATGCTACTCTTTACAAATCTGAAAATTTTGCCATACTTAAATATTGTTATGATAATTATGCTTCTAATGCCTATGTTAAACCATATATTGAGGAAGTCTCTGCTGTCCAAGAAGAGACTAATATTTTGCAGGAGTCTATGGAAGAAGAAATTGATGAAATTGTGAGCTCATTGGATGAAAAAGATGATGAGGAGAGCGAAGAACAAAAGGAGGAAGAGCGGATTAGCTACCCGTGCCCACCTTCTAATGAGAGTAACTCTTCAACTCATACATTGTTTAATTCCCCTTCATGCTTACCGAAAGATGATTTCTATGATAACTGTTATGATCCCGTTCAAGGATGTTAGAATCGTGATTTTGAATCAGATCGGAGCTCCGATGGCAGGATCGCAAATAGTAGAATCTTAACTACCAGGTTCGTAGAAATGTAGATTTTGTGAACTAAAATCGTAGAATCAAGGGGGTTATTTTGGATCGTAAAGTCGTAGAATCGTACAACAGAATCGCAATTCTGACAACCTTGATCCTGTTGATTCTCTTGAATTACCCCTTTTTGATGATGCTTGCTATGATTGTGGCCAAGATGCCAATATGAATGATGCTTATGGAGATGAACTTGCTATAGTTCCTTATGTTAAACATGAAATTGTTGCTATTGCACCCATGCATGATAGTCCTATTATCTTTTTGAATTCTCCAAACTACACCATATCGGAGAAGTTTGCGCTTATTAAGGATTATATTGATGGGTTGGCTTTTACCATTGCCCATGATAATTTTGGTGAATGTGATATGCATGTGTTTGCTGCTCCTACTTGCAATTATTATGAGAGAGGAACTATATCTCCACCTCTCTATGTTTCCAATATGATAAAATTGCAAGAAACTGATTATACTATGCATTGGCCTTTACTATGTGTGCATGAATTGTTCTTTTATGACATGCCGATGCATAGGAAGAGAGTTAGACTTCGTTGTTGCATGATATATGTTACTTTATGCTCACTACTAAATCACAAATCATTGTTAATTAAAATTGGCTTTGATATACCTTGGGATCCAGGTGGATCCATTACTTGAGCACTATATGCCTAGCTTAATGGCTTTAAAGAAAGTGCTATCAGGGAGACAACCCGGAAGTTTTAGAGAGTCATTTATTTATGTTGTGTGCTTTCATATAGTCTAAAAATAAAAAAATAAAGAGGGGAACCAAAACTTTTCAAAAAGGAAAGTGAAAGTGAGAGAGACAAGCATTGTTGAAGTGGGAGAGCTCCTTGAACTTTGTTCATGCTCACAGAAACTTTGTGAATCTTAATTACAGAAATTTTTCATAAAAAATAATTATCCCCTTGTACAATTCCATTGTATTATAAAAATAATGTGCCAAGGTTTGCCTTTAGGATGTTTACAATGCTTGTTGGTTTGTACGGTGCAGGACAGAAACTTTGGCTGTAGTGCACGATTTTACATTTTTTACTGGAATGTCAAACGGTTCTGATTCTTTTTGCACTGTCTTTCTGTACAAATTTTTTATTTTTCCTAATTGTTTTAGAATTCTTGGGGTACCAGAAGTATGGTGAATGTTCAGATTGCTACAGACTGTTATGTTTTTGACAGATTCTGTTTTTGATGCATAGTTTGCTTGTTTTGATGAATCTATCAATTTCTATCAGTGGATTAAGCCATGAAAAAGTTATATTACAGTAGACACAATGCAAAAACAAAATATGAATTGGTTTGCAACAGTACTTAGAGTAGTGATTTGCTTTATTATACTAACGGATCTTACCGAGTTTTCTGTTGAAGTTTTGTGTGGATGAAGTGTTTGATCGAGGAGGTCTCGATATGAGGAAAAGGAAGAGAGGCAAGACCTCAAGCTTGGGGATTCCCAAGGCACCCCAAATAAATATTCAAGGAGACTCGAGCGTCTAAGCTTGGTGATGCCCTGGAAGGCATCCCCTCTTTCTTCAACAAGTATCGGTATGTTTTCGGATTCGTTTCGTTCATGCGATATGTGCAAGTCTTGGAGCGTCTTTTGCATTTAGTTTTCACTTTTATTTTATGAACCATGATGGTATGAGATAGTCCTTGGTTGATTTATAGAATGCTCATTGCACTTCACTTAAATCTTTTGAGTACAGCTTTATAGAATGCTCCACGTGCTTCACTTATATCATTTGAAGTTTGGATTGCGTGTTTCTCTTCACATAGAAAACCGCCATTTGTAGAATGCTCTTTTGATTCACTTATATTTGTTAGAGCGTGGGCATATCTTTTGCAGAAAGAATTAAACTCTCTTGCTTCACTTATATCTATTTAGAGAGATGATAGGAATTGGTCATTCACATGGTTAGTCATAAAATCCTACACAAAACTTGTAGATCACTGAATATGATATGTTTGATTCCTTGCAATAGTTTTGTGATATAAAGATGGCGATATTAGAGTCATGCTAGTGGGTAGTTGTGGATTGTAGAAATACTTGTGTTGAAGTTTGTGATTCCCGTAGCATGCACGTATGGTGAACCGTTGTGTAATGAAGTTGGAGCATGAGGTATTTATTGATTGTCTTCCTTATGAGTGGCGGTCGGGGACGAGCGATGGTCTTTTCCTACCAATCTATCCCCCTAGGAGCATGCACATAGTACTTTGTTTCAATGACTAATAGATTTTTACAATAAGTATGTGAGTTCTTTATGACTAATGTTGAGTCCATGGATTATACACACTCTCACCCTTCCATCATCCCTAGCCTCTTCGGTACCGTGCATTGCCCTTTCTCACCTCGAGAGTTGGTGCAAACTTCGCCGGTGTATCCAAACCCCGTGATACGATACGCTCTATCACACATACGCCTCCTTATATCTTCCTCAAAACAGCCACCATACCTACCTATCATGGCATTTCCATAGCCATTCCAAGATATATTGCCATGCAACTTCCATCATCATCATATACATGACTTGAGCATTCATTGTCATATTGCCTTGCATGATCGTAAGATAGCTAGCATGATGTTTTCATGGCTTGTCCGTTTTTTGATATCTTTGCTATGCTAGATCATTGCACATCCCCGTACACCGCCGGAGGCATTCATATAGAGTCATATCTTTGTTCTAGTATCGAGTTGTAATATTGAGTTGTAAGTAAATAAAAGTGTGATGATCATCATTATAGGGCATTGCCCCATAAAAAATATAAAAATAAGAGGCCTAAGAAGCCTAAATAAAAAAAGGGGGGACCAAAGAAGCCCGCCCAAAAAAAGAAGAAGAAAAAATAAAAAAAAAGAAGAGGCAATGTTACTATCCTTTTACCACACTTGTGCTTCAAAGTGGTACCATGTTCTTCATATAGAGAGTCTCCTATGTTATCACCTTCATATACTAGTGGGAATTTTCATTATAGAACTTGGCTTGTATATTCCAACGATGGGCTTCCTCAAAATGCCCTAGGTCTTCATGAGCAAGCAAGTTGGATGCACACCCACTTAGTTTTCAGTTTGAGCTTTCATACACTTATAGCTCTAGTGCATCCGTTGCATGGCAATCCCTACTCCTCGCATTGACATCAATTGATGGGCATCTCCATAGCCCGTTGATTAGTCGTGTCGATGTGAGTCTTTCTCCCTTTTTGTCTTCTCCACACAACCTCCACCATCATACTCTATTCCACCTATAGTGTTATATCCATGGCTCACGCTCATGTATTGCGTGAAAGTTGAAAAGGTTTGAGAACGTCAAAAGTATGAAACAATTGCTTGGCTTGTCATCGGGGTTGTGCATGATTTGAATATTTTGTGTGATGAAGATGGAGCATAGCCAGACTATATGATTTTGTAGGGATAACTTTCTTTGGCCATGTTGTTTTGAAAAGACATGATTGCTTTATTAGTATGCTCGAAGTATTATTGTTTTTATGTCAAATGATAGACTATTGCTTTGAATCACTCATGTCTTAATATTCATGCCATGATTAGTTTACATGATCAAGATTATGCTAGGTAGCATTCCACATCAAAAATTATCTTTTTTGTCATTTACCTACTCGAGGACGAGCAGGAATTAAGCTTGGGGATGCCGATACGTCTCCGTCGTATCTATAATTTTTTATTGTTCCATGCCAATATTCTACAACTTTCATATACTTTTGGCAACTTTTTATATTATTTTTGGGACTAACATATTGATCCAGCGCCCAGTGCCATTTCCTATTTGTTGCATGTTTTATGTTTAGCAGAAACCCAATATCAAACGGAGTCCAAACGGGATAAAAACGGACGGAGATCATTTTTGGAATATTTATGATTTTTGGGAAGAAAAACCAACGCGAGACGGTGCCTGAGGGGGCCACGAGGCAAGGGCGCGCGCCCCTGACCCTCGTGGGCACCCCGTAAGGCGGTTGACGCTCTTCTTTTGCCGCAAGAAAGCTAATTTTCGGAGAAAAATCTGGGCGAAGGTTTCAATCCAATCGCAGTTACGGATCTCCGGATATAAAAGAAACGGTGAAAGGGCAGATGCCGGGAACGCAGAAACAGAGAGAGACAGAGAGACAGATCCAATCTCGAAGGGGATCTCCCCCCTCCCACGCCTTGGGAGCCAAGGACCAGAGGGTAAATCCTTCTCCCATCTAGGGAGAAGGTCAAGGAAGAAGAAGAAGAAGGGGGGGCTCTCTCCCCCTTGCTTCCGGTGGCGCCGGAACGCTGTCGGGGGCCATCATCATCACCGCGATCTACACCAACACCTCTGCCATCTTCACCAACATCTTCATCACCTTCCCCCCTTCTATATTCAGCGGTCCACTCTCCCGCAACCCGCTGTACCTCTACTTGCAAATGGTGCTTTATGCTTCATATTATTATCCAATGATGTGTTGCCATCCTATGATGTCTGAGTAGATTTTCGTTGTCCTGCCGGTGATTGGTGAATTTCTATGATTGGTTTAATTTGCTTGTGGTTATGTTGTTGTCCTATTGTGCCCTCCGTGTCGCGCAAGCGTGAGGGATTCCCGCTGTAGGGTGTTGCAATATGTTCATGATTTGCTTATAGTGGGTTGCTTGAGTGACAGAAGCATAAACCCGAGTAAGGGGGTTGTGGCGTATGGGATAAAGGGGACTTGATGCTTTAATGCTATGGTTGGGTTTTACCTTAATGAATCTTTAGTAGTTGCGGATGCTTGCTAGAGTTCCAATCATAAGTGCATATGATCCAAGAAGAGAAATTATGTTAGCTTATGCCTCTCCCACATAAAATTTGCTATCGGTCTAGTAAAGTAGTCAATTGCTTAGGGACAATTTCACAACTCCTACCACCACTTTTCCACACTCGCTATATTTATTTTATTGCTTCTTTATCTAAACAACCTCTAGTTTATATTTACGTGCTCTTTATTTTCTTGCAAATCTATCCAACAACACCTACAAAGTACTTCTAGTTTCATACTTGTTCTAGGTAAAGCGAACGTCAAGCATGCGTAGAGTTGTATCGGTGGTCGATAGAACTTGAGGGAATATTTGTTCTACCTTTAGCTCCTTGTTGGGTTCGACACACTTACTTATCGAAAGAGGCTACAATTGACCCCTTACACTTGTGGGTTATCAGTGGTCGCTGCGCCTTTGTTTACCTACGATCCATGGTCAGTGTAAGCATGCCCCTGCGGCGTTAACTGTACCCAGAGGCTGCCGCTGTTGGGGACGTCGGCAGGGCTTGGTGGTGGTTCGAAGGAGCTCGCCCTCGTGTATGTCCAGCGACCAGCCTGGTGTGGGTGATCGGCTGGGGCCCTCTCCTAGCACGTGCCTTGGATCCATCACGACGGGAACGTAGGCTTCTGGGATGTTCGCACCAGGGGCGCTGCCTGGCCGCCTAACGCTCCCGCTCCCTTCTTCCATCCTCTGGTCCTGCTGGCCAGGGGCCGACACTCCAACGCGGCCCCTGGTGGTGTCGTCCGAATTAGCCCCGTGCCGAGGGGGCACGTTTAGGGCGGCGCGGGCTGCTCCACGAGGCTGGTTGGCGTCGAGAGGCTCTCCGTGGCCCCTGGGAGAGGGCGCGCAGCTCTGTTGGGGATGAGCGTGTGCCCCCACCATCGCCTACGACGTGGGAAGGGTGCAGAACGGCGCCGCCCCCCTGCACGCCGCGTCTAGCAGCTCAGCGACCCGCTCCAGTAGGGCGTCACGGCCGCTCTCAAGCAGCCTGCACCGCAGAAGCTCATGGGCCACGATGACTGTCGCCCGCATGTTCGCTTGTTCCATGCGCGAGTGTGGAGCAGTTGTTGCAGCGTAGTTCGCAGGTCGCGCAGCTGCGTGGCTGTGGTGCGGCGCCAGAGGAGAAGACTGCGCCGCGGCCCGTGTGCCTCCCGCGGTCGGTCGCCCCCGGCGGAACGCAGGCTGCGAGCAGGGTAGAGTGGAGGTCTTCTTCGCCAGTGGGTGCTGCCGAGGAGGTCTGGACGACCCAGTGCTCAACGTGGGCTCTCTAGGCGTCGGCCATGGCGTCCGTGGAGCGGAGGAAGACTGGTCGACGGAAGAGGAGATCCGACGCACCCCTACCTGGCGTGCCAAATGTTAGATTTCGGGATCCGGCAAACTGTGAGAGGTTCGAACACTAGGGTGCGTGCAGAGATCTCAACCTGCCCAGCCTGCCTACTCGCAATCCCCCCTAGCCTAGTGCGAAGAGCTCAAAGAGACACAAAGACACAGAGATTTATACTGGTTCGGGCCACTGTTGTGGTGTAATATCCTACTCTAGTGTGGTGTGGTAGATTGCCTCGAGGGGCTATGGAAGAACTAGTACAATGATGAACAAGCCTCAGGAGGTGAGGTGTTCTTGAGCTAGTGTGGTGCTCTACTTGCTCTGGGTTTTGGTCCATCTCTATGGTGGTGGCTGAGTCCTATATATAGTGCCTTGGTCCTCTTCCCAAATATGAGCGGGAAGGGATTCCACAACGGCGGGATTAGAAAGGGGACAAGTAGTACAGTCTATCCTGACAAAAGTAGTCTTCGCCTGCGAAAAGCCTCTGGCTGTGACACTGCGGTGGGCTCGGTGATGACCTCCGTCTTGCCGTCCTGGCGGTCTTGGTCTTGTTGCACCAGAATGGAAACCTTTGGTTGATTCCTCGGGACTCCATTCCTGTGGCTTGCCTTCCTTGCACCAAAGAGGAAACCAGCGCTCTGTACCCGCCTGGCCTTGGTCGTCACGGCTCGCGTCAGCTGAGCCTCATGAGGTAGTTGCATAGATCTCTCCACCCATCAGGAGCCCTCCTGAGGAGGCCAACTCCTTCAGGAGTCTTGGCGTCATCTGCCTCGCGAGGCTTGGCCCCTCGCGAGGGTCTTGCTATGTTGTTGTCGAAGCTGGGCCGTACCAGGCCATCGATGGAGCCACGTGGTGGGCCGCAGGCAGGCAGGGCTGGATACCCCCAAGTCCAGGACGCCGACAGATGCAACCACAAATTCAACAAAGCAAAATACTGAAAGATTATGCAATGGCTCAGACTGGTTCAGATATGATGAACTAACCCTATTTTTTGGCTTTTTTGTGGAGTGTAGGTAGGAAGAACAGATGCAAACTAGACTACAAAAAACTGGTAAAATATCACCAAGCAACCTGGAAATCTGATACCACTTGATAGATGCAAAGGTGTTCCGTCTTCTGATGAGATGATGATTATCGTTTTTGGAGGAGTAGACTTTGACGATCCGACCACGAACATGCGAGGACGTCGTGCCTTAGCAATTGCTAAACCAACTCTAAGAGGTTATTGACCACGCCGAAGCATGATCAACCTGACCACGAGGGTTTATTTCCTGCAAGCAAATGAAGAAAAAGCAAGAAACTGAGATTGCAATCTGGATATTGCGAATATAAGATGAAAGCTTTATTGATCAAGGTGGGGTTCTGTGACGTCTTTGGTCCGATCGTTGAACACAAACAAAGTACACGAAGTTGCAGCTGTGGCGAACTTTTAATCCAAACAAAACCGAAAGTCTAAACGACGCCCTAAGGGCTGTATATATGGAGGAATAGGGGTGGGGATTTCATGACCCCTTGTGTCGTGGAATTAACACGTTAGATGTCCTCATGAAAGGACTTAGTCGTGGAGCCATCACAACGGGTTAGCTTGAAGGGGTTAAACCGGACAAGGGACATGGGAGTTTATACTAGTTCGGCCCCTTCGATGAAGGTAAAAGCCTACGTCTAGTTGTGATGGGATTGATTGGGTTTCGATGACCAGGGAGCAAATATGCTTGCCTGAGTCTCGAGTTGTCGTCTATTGTCCCTGAACCGCCGCCAGGTCGTCCCTTTATATACACAGGTTGACGCCCGGCCGATTTACAGAGCCCCGAAGCCGACTCATACAAAGTGTTCGGTTCGGTCTCTCCTTCCCTAACTTACATTACAAGTTACATAGTCATGGCGGTTTACCACTATGGGCCCTAATCCGCCTTTGGGCTTCAGACCTCTAAGCTTGTTTAATAACTTCACCATCTTCTGAATCTTCATGGGCTTTGGCATAGTCGAGGGTGAACCGGGCCCTCCTGGCCGGTTTACACTCAGTAGCTATATCCCCAACATCAGGCCCCAGTTTGATTTGAACCTGCACATGTCAATCTTCAACATCTTCAAAGACATATTGTAAACGTCCTCTTGTATTTTCATAAACCGCCAGATTGCCTTCTCCTATAAATTTTGTTAAACCGCCGTGACGTCATCTTCGGGACATAGCAACGGTCCATCATGACATCATCTCTGTATAAAAAGATTAAAAAGATTCCCCTCACTTATGGTCATCCCAAAAATCGAGGCGACATGCGCGCCCACTCTGCCGCTTCAGGCTCCTTGATTCTCGCGCCTGCCATTTATCCTTTCCTCTATAAATAAAGCCCGGGGGCCCTTTTCTCTCTTTCCCCTTCTGTGCCTTCTTCCTCCTCACGATGCCCCAGTTCTGAAGCTCCGCCGCCACACGCGACCCTTAAGAGCTTCATCAACACAGGTCGCTGCATCAACCTGAAACGGACCAGAACTTGCTGCTTCCTTCCGCAGTAGATCTGCACCGGTGAGTTTCCTCCTTCCTGCATTGTTAGATCTGTGCTAGGGTTCGTGCGCTCATCTGTACAGTTCTTTATTCTTCGTCCTCAACTCTTAGCTTTCCTTTCTGTCTTGGTTACTTTGATCCAATAACTGTGTAGATCTTGTGCGGTAGTTATTCCGCATCCATTTTTTAATATTAGCCGATCTTCTCCTTCTTCTGTAGAGTACACAACCTTCCATGTTCTGCTTGAACGCCATTTATAGGTCGCAGTAATTTTTCTTTACTGAGGCTTGGTAGATCCAAATAAATTTGGTCATTATGTGAAACCTGTTTCTGTCAATACTTAGCATATTTTCATCTGTCTCCTCCACCAAAGGGCGGTTTATACCTTGTAGCAATTTAGTAATCCACCACTTATCATTAGCCCTTGGTTAAACCGCCAATTGAACTTGCATGACGATGTTCCGGTTTAACTCTGAGTAGTACACTTAAACCGTTAATTTGTAAACCGGCTTTATTTTTCCTTTCAGTTCCCCTTCCAAGATGACTAAACAATTCTCAGCTTGCAATTGGGTTCTGTCCCGGATCACGGAAACGCAAATCAACGGATATGTCACCACTGGCGCTTTAGCCTAAAAAAGGGTCCTTCATTGGCGAGTTCCGGAATCTGAATGTCCACCTGAACCTCAAGATGGAGAAGTGATTGTATTTATGCAACACTTAGACCGGGGATTCAGCCCGCCCGGATCAAAAAATTTCCGGGATGTCCTCGCAAGCTTCCAACTCCATCCGCAAGATATTGGACCGAACTCTGTGTCCAATATATGCAACTTTCAAGTATTCTGCGAAGTCTATCTTCAAGAAGAACCAACCGTAGAGTTGTTCTGGGATTTCTTTCATCTGAACCGCCGTACAGAATTCTCAGATGGTCCCAACACAGAGCTTGGTGGCGTTTCAATTCAGAAAAGGAAAGAAGTCGGCTTCCCTCATGCAAAACATCATAGCCATCCTAAAGATTGGAACCAGACTTGGTTTTATTGCCGGAACACTGCCCCTGATGGAGAAAATCCTTTGTCGGGTTATCGCCCTCACCGGCTTAGCAACGGTCACCCATTACCTTCACACCTAACCGCCGCAGAACGGAAGAACTTTGCACCTCAACTCACCAAGCTCCGGGCTCTCATGGCCAACGGTTTGACTGGCATTGATCTTGTCCGCTGCTGGGTTTCTTGGGGCATCTTGCCTTTAAGCCGCCGCCTCGGATTGATGCATGAATATACTGGCAACGTCAAAGACCCTCAACGATATCACGAAGTAATAATGACCGATCTTGAAGTTACTGAATCTGTGAAGAAAATGCTTGATGAACCGATCTCTGCATGCAGCCAAACCGGGTTGCCACCTTTTTGTGTCTCCAATAAACCGCCAGCGGTAAAGTTCTGAATACTTTACTGATTCGCCTCCGTATTAACTGTGTACTAACCTTTCCTTGCCTTAATTTCAGGCTAACAGCTCCTTTTGGAAATGGACTAAACCGGCTAGGGCTCCTCGTGCAAAGAGCAAGGCCACCAAGAAAGCTGCCAAGAAGAAAACCACCGAGTCTTCTGATCCGCCGGAGGATGAGGAATCAGACGCAGAGGTAGAACTTGACTCACTTGGTTCCTTTTTCGTACATCTTATTGACAATGACTGTTCCCAAGATGATGCTGAGGCCAGCCACGCAGACCATGTTGAGGTAATCCTTCTTTCTTCCGATTCTTGTACCGGTTCAAAGAGTTCGCCGTACAGTCCGGAAAGTAAAACAATTTCACCCCCTTGCTCATTTGGATCCAAAATTTTCTTTGAAGACACAGCAAGTTGAAGAGCGTCACACAACCCGGCATAGTGGTCAGCAAATCACTTCGTCCGGTTTAGCAGACACGCCAACCAGGAAACATCGTCCAGAGGTGACTTGTTCTCCTGAAAAACTTTATCCTTTGAAGGGTTTCTTCCGATGCCCACTCAATCCGTCTGACCCGAATTACCAGGCCTCTTCCAACTCGTCTGGCGGTTCATCAACCACTCAGCTACCTCCTCTCAAGGTCGTCGCTGGGTAAGTGCATTATTCCCCAACTTGTTTCTTCATGTGTCGGTTCATCATATTCTAACCTTTGATGTTGTAGTGCCAAGGCCCGATTAAGTAAGAAAGCAAAGACTAGCGACCCTACTAATGATGTTGATCCGGAGAAGACCCCAGAGAATGATGGCGAAAATCCTGAGATTGCCATAGACAGCTCTGCTGCGCAAAACCCAGGTGCTGATGCTAACCCGCCAGAGGTTGAATCGGATGTACATGTTGACAAATCACCTCTCCATGCTCCTCCAAGTCCCACTGTTGAGCAGCGGGATTCAACTGCTGATCCCCAAGCCCAGTTAACAGACCGCCGAGCCCTGCTGCCAAAGCGCCAAGCCCTGTTAGGAATGTCAATCCATCCAGCCCGGCCAAAGATGATGATGTTGTTGTTACTGGCACTGCATATACCGCCCCTGGTAATCCGGTTGCTCTATCAAAGCACACTGTGAAGCATGAATTTGCTGCTATGAGCAAGGGAAAGGGGAAGACTGATTTGTCAGCCTATGTTGATCTTTCTGCTCAAGACCTTCACTCCGGTTTCTTGAACCGGCTTTACACCAGCCGTGATTATGAAGCCGGTTTGGTAAATCTGATGAAGGAACGCTATGAGGTAAACAGTTTGATCTTTTGCTTTGTACCTTCATAGCATTGTAGCCCCCAAGGCCGGTTTGTCTTTAGAAAGTCAAACCGGGTCTTTTATATTCTGTATTGTACTTTGTTAATGTTCCTTGTGTGAGCAAACACACATTAGCCCCCAAGTACCATGATTAAAACTTGTATTAATCCGTGGGACTTCAACAATGAGTAGGAAAAAAATGATCCACATTAGCCCCCAAGTGCCAAGTGTATAACTAGTTGTATGCTTGGGACTTTGAAAGATATTGACACACTCTTCTGACTATTGCAGACCGAGATAAATCAACAAGTCTCTCAAATTGTGGATCTTCAAAAGAATCTTAAATCCCAACAAGCAGAAACCACCAAGGCAAAAGATGAATTAAAAACTGCCTTAACCACCATGGAGCAGCTCAAAGAGTGGTTCAAGTCTGAAAGGGCCAACTGGGACACTGAAAAGGCTGGATTGCTGAAGCGGACAGAAGATGCTGAAGCAGCTCTTAAACCGGTGGCGGAAGAACTTAGCATATTGAAGCGCCAAGTTAATGCCATGACTTCTGCAATATTTGGTAAGTATATTTTGCCAAGGCTTTGTAACTGTCTAGCTTTGAAATTTCTCCGGTTTAACATGAAATTCTTAAACCACTGTAGGTAGCCGCATTGCTCATCTGGGCTCTGATATGCGGAAGAAGCTAAAGGACGCCTATACACTGATTGAACAGTTGTATTCTGGTGCCCAGCGGGTTATCTGCGCATCTTCCTATGACAATGCGGCCCCAACACTGATCAAGGACACACTGGCCAGGTTATCTATGACGCCAGCATAGATAGAAGAGTTGAAGCGATCCGCTGCCAGGGATGGAACTTTGTTGGCACTCACTCGAGCCAAGGCGTGGATAGCTGATCTTGATCCGGCTGACATAGCCAAGGGCTTCCCCAGTGAACAAGAAAACGGTGAAGTATTTGATAACGAAGCCCTCAGACGTGTGACGAGGGAGATGCGTCCTCTGGCGAGTCAGCTGGCAGAAGAGGCTAACTTGACGGTTCACCGATCCTTTTATGATGCTAACAACAAACGGGTTGAGGCTGTCATTCCAGAAGTGCAAAATCTTATTCCGCCAATCCGTAAGCACACTTACACCCCTGACGTTGATCCGACTGAGCTTATAAGTGAAGAGGCTGTCTTTCAGGCCTTAACCCGGATTGACTGGACCACCAATGATTTCCAGCCATTGGATGGGGAGGAGGAGGCTGAACCGACGCCAGACGACCCATCTACTTCACATCAACATGGCGATGAAGCTTGATCCGGCAATCCGGTTGATATATCAGAAATTGTCCGGTTTAAAACAATTCCATATTTTGGGCTTCTAAGGGCCTTGTAATAGGGTAGCAAAAATATTTTGATCTGCTGCCATCGTGTAGGAGATACTTTATGTGATCCGGCATGATAATTTCAATGTTGGTTCATGTATCATAATATGCAATCCCTTTGTCTGCATAAAAAGAAAGTGTCCTGGCGGTTTACCGTCGGACGGGTCATAATGCCCAAGATAAGGCCTGATTGATAATCAAACCGTAAAAAAAATGAAATGACTCATACCTATGATGTAATATCACTTTAGTTGGTTGATCAATTTTGATTGTAATAAGGGTGAAAACCCAAATCTGAAATTCTTGTTTAACTCCATCATGTACTGATGACGTATAATAAGTCATACCGGGTGATGATAAACACCAGATGATCAAAGCTGGCGACAGGTAGTCAAAGCCAGGCCGGGTTAACGAACTCCGGTTTAATAATAGGGTCTGTCAACGTGTAGTTGAAAACCAAGCCAGTTTAAGGAACACCGGGCTAATAAGATGACTGAAAAGTCATACCAGGTCAAAGAAACCGGTTTAACAGAAAACTTATCGAAAGAGAAGTGACAAATGCAAATAAAACCGTGTAGTCGAGGCTTTTCAAGGGCCGACAGGCCCAAATTCGAGGCTTTTCATGGGCTGCCAGGCCACTGAGTTGAACCATTTAGCAAAGCCTTTTAAGATGGACCTCCAACTAACCAATCACCGTTTTAACTTTGACAAGTTCAGGGTCTCAAGGAGAGTAACTGTCAAACGTTCGGAGGGTCATGCCAGGATGACCTGGATAGGAGTGTCTTACTTGATGAAGGCAGGTTAACCCGGGGTTTTAGGTCAATATACCAGGCTTCCAAGCCGTGGGTCGATACCCAGCTACAAGGGTCCATTCAAACTCCTTGGTATTTGACACAAGGAGCCCCCAAGTAACATGATGAGCTGTGCTCATTGTGTGCCTATGTTTGAGTTGTGCATAGCATCCAGACTCTCTTTGGACCCTTGGGTGTGAAGCTCCCAAGCTATGTTGTGGCGTGATAGCCGGTTTAACAAGTAGTACTCCGCTTTGTCAGCTGAAGCCCCCATGTGACTCAAAGGATATTTGAGAAAAAATAGCAGAGGCCCTGCTTAGAGCAAGGATGCTGGTTTATTTATTGATCATAATATATACATTGTTGAAATATGTACATAAGAAGAGCCTATGGCTCAAGTGTAGTAAGGCCGGAGGAGAGCTATATTCCACGGCCGTCGGGTCTCCTCCTCAGAGTTGCGTGAGTTGTCTCGAATGTCAATGAGGTAGTATGATCCGTTGTGCAGATTCTTGCTGACCACAAAGGGCCCTTCCCAAGGCAGGGATAACTTGTGCATGTCGGTCTGATCCTGGATGAGCCGGAGCACCAAGTCACCTTCTTGAAAGGTTCTTGTCCTAACCCGGCGGCTGTGATAACGCCGTAGGTCTTGTTGATAAACCGCCGATCGAGCCAGAGCCATGTCCCGTTTCTCATCCAACAGGTCCAGCGCCTCTTGGCGTTCTTGCTCGTTGTCTGCTTCAATATAATTAGCAACCCGGGGCGAGTCATGACGAATATCGCTTGGTAAGACTGCCTCTGCTCCGTATACCATGAAGAAAGGTATGTAACATGTTGATCGATTAGGGGTGGTGTTGATGCTCCATAACACAGAAGGTAATTCTTCCACCCAACAACCCGGCATCCGCTTCAAGGGAATCATGAGCCGGGGTTTAAGACCCTTCAAAATTTCTTGATTGGCTCGCTCCGCTTGACCGTTGGATTGAGGGTGCGCCACAAATGCTAAGTCAAGCCGGATGTGCTCTCTCTGACAGAAATGCTCCATCTCACCTTTGGAAAGGTTTGTACCATTATCTGTGATAATACTGTGTGGAAAGCCAAAGCGGAAGATAATCTTTTTGAGAAATTGAACCGTCGTAGCTGCATCACACTTGCTGACAGGCTCCGCTTCAACCCACTTGGTGAATTTATCAACTGCCACCAACAGGTGGGTCTTCTTGTCCTGGGAACGCTTAAAGGGCCCCACCATATCAAGCCCCCAAGTAACAAAAGGCCAAGTGATAGGAATCATCCGTAGTTCTTGAGCCGGAACATGAGCCCTGCGTGAGAATTTTTGACAAGCATCACATCGCTTTACCAAATCCTCCGTATCAGCATGAGCTGTCAACCAGTAAAACCCATGACGAAAATCTTTGGCAACCAGTGACTTTGAACCAACATGATGAACAAAATCCCCTTCATGAATTTCCCGTAGGATCTCTTGGCCTTCTTCCGGAGAAACACAACGCAGAAATACGCTTGAAACGCTACAGTGGTGTAACTCGCCATTGTGAATAACCATGGACTTGGATCGCCGGACTATCTATCGAGCCAGTACTTCATCATCTGGTAACTCGCCCCAGTTCATATACGCCAGATATGGAACCGTCCAATCTGGTACAATGTGTAAAGCGGCCACCAACTGAGCCTCCGGATCAGGAACAGCCAAATCCTCTTCTGTAGGCAACTTAACAGACGGGTTATGCAAGATATCTAAAAAGGTGTTTGGAGGTACCGGTTTACGCTGAGATCCAAGCCAGCTCAAAGCGTCTGCTGCTTCGTTTTTGCGCTGATCAATATGCTCAACCTAGTACCCTTTGAAGTGACCCACCACAATATCCACCTCACGTCTGTAAGCCGCCATGAGTGGATCCTTAGAATCCCAAGTGCCAGAAACTTGCTGAGCCACCAGATCAGAATCTCCAAAACAACGAACTCGACTTAAGTTCATCTCCTTAGCCACACGGAGACCATGGAGTAACGCTTCGTACTCAGCTACATTGTTAGTACAGGGAAACATCAAACGGAGAACATAGCAAATTTTATCACCTCGAGGGGAAGTAAGGACCACTCCAACCCCCGAGCCCTCCAACTGTCTGGATCCATCAAAATGAATAGTCCAGTATGTATTATCCGGTTTGTCTTCTGGTGCTTGCAACTCAGTCCAATCATTGATAAAATCCACAAGGGCCTGAGATTTGATGGTTGTTCGAGGCACATACTTCAAACCATGTGGACCAAGCTCAATTGCCCACTTTGCAACCCGGCCAGTTGCTTCCCTGTTTTGAATTATATCGCCCAAAGGAGCAGAACTAACCACTGTGATGGGATGGCCTTGAAAGTATTGCTTGAGTTTTCGACTTGGCATAAAAACCCCATACACCAACTTCTGCCAATGTGGATAGCGTTGTTTGGACTCGATCAGGACTTCACTGATGTAGTATACAGGTCGTTGAACCGGATATTCCTTCCCAACTTCCTTACGCTCAACCACAATTGCCACACTGACCGCTCGGGCATTATCAGCCACGTACAACAGCAAAGGCTCATTATCAACTGGAGCTGCAAGAACCGACGGTTCAACCAACTGCCGCTTTAACTCCTCAAAAGCCGCATTGGCTGCGTCACTCTAGACAAAATCGTCTGTCTTTTTCAACATCTGATACAAAGGAATTGCCTTCTCTCCCAAACGGCTGATAAACCGGCTAAGGGCTGCAATTCGACCCGCCAGACGCTAAACATCGTTGATACACTTTGGTTTAGCCAGGGATGTAATCACCTTGATTTTTTCCGGATTAGCCTCAATACCCCGGTTGGATACCAGAAAACCTAAGAGTTTGCCTGCCGGAACACCAAAAACACATTTATCCGGATTAAGCATCATCTTGTAAACCCGAAGATTGTCAAACGTCTCCTTGAGGTCATCCACCAGTGTTTCCTTCTTCCTGGATTTTACCACAATGTCATCCACATAGGCATGAACGTTACGCCCAATCTGTGTGTGAAGACAATTCTGCACACAACGGTGATAAGTTGCCTAGGCACTCTTAAGCCCAAAGGGCATAGAAACATAGCAAAAGGCTCCAAAAGGAGTGATGAAGGCTGTCTTCTCATGGTCCTTAACTGCCATTTTGATCTGATGATATCCTGAATAAGCATCCAAAAAACTCAGGCGCTCACAACCCGCCGTCGCATCAATAATCTGATCAATATGCGGGAGAGCAAAGGGATCGGCCGGGCAAGCTTTATTCAAGTCCGTGTAGTCCACACACATACGCCAAGTGCCATTTTTCTTAAGAACAAGCACCGGATTAGCCAACCATTCAGGATGAAACACTTCGACGATAAACCCAGCAGCCAACAGTTGGGCTACCTCTTCACCAATTGCCTTGCGTCTTTCTTCATTAAAGTGACGAAGAAATTGCTTGACCGGTTTAAACTTGGGATCAATATTAAGAGTGTGCTCAGCGAGTTCCCTCGGTACACCTGGCATGTCAGAAGGTTTCCATGCAAAAATGTCCCGGTTCTCACGGATGAACTCGATGAGCGCGCTTTCCTATTTCGGATCCAGATTTATGCTGATGCTGAACTGCTTGGACGAATCGCCAGGCACAAAGTCGATAAGCTTAGTCTCGTCAGCCGGTTTGAAATGCAGGGTTGGGTCATGCTTAGTGGTGGGATTCTTCAGAGGGGTCATATCTGCCGGATCAACATTTTCCTTATAAAACTTTAGCTCCTTTGTAGCACAAACCGACTCAGCATAAGCCGCATCACCTTCCTCGCAATCCAAAGCGATTTTTCGACTTCCATGAACCGTAATAGTCCCTTTATGACCCGACATCTTGAGCTGCAAGTAAATATAACAAGGCCTCGCCATGAATTTTGCATAAGCTGGTCGCCCAAACAGTGCGTGGTACGGGCTCTGAATTCTCACTACCTCAAAGGTCAGTGTCTCAGACCAAGAGTCATGTTCATCACCAAACACAACTTCCAAAGCGATCTTACCTACAGGATATGCCGATTTACCTGGTACCACACCATGAAAAACAGTGTTGGACGGTTTAAGACTCTTGTCTGTCAACCCCATGCGATGGAAGGTCTCATAATACAGAATGTTGATACTGCTTCCTCCATCCATGAGTACCTTGGTGAACTTATAACCCCCCACCTGAGGCGCCACCACCAAAGCTAGTTGACCCGGATTGTCAACCCGGGGCGGATGATCCTCCCTACTCCACACAATAGGCTGTTCGGACCACCACAGATAACATGGTACTGCCGGTTCAACAGCATTGACTGCCCTCTTGTGAAGCTTCTGATCACGCTTGCACAAACTAGTGGTGAACACATGATACTGCCCACCATTCAACTGCTTTGGGTGACTCTGGTAACCCGACTGCTGCTGATTTCCTTGATTGCTCTGCTGGTTATTACCACCTTGGTTGTTCTGGTTGCTCTGATTATTCTAAAATCTAGAGTTTGAACCGCCGCCACCATGAAAACCTGGACCTGAACCACCCGGCGGACCCTGATCATACCGGAAAAGATTAGAGTTTTTGAACTCCTTCATAATGTTACAATCCTTCCAGAGATGCGTTGCAGGAGCCTCCTTGGTCCCATGCTTTGGACAGGGCTGATTCAACAAGTGCTCCAGATTCATTCCGCTGCCACACTGGGGCGGTTTACCCTTACGACGCTACACATTATCGTTAGCTACAAAGTCCGAATCTGCTTTACGCTTACCGTTATTCCCATGGCCTCCTTGGTTGTGCTGCTGTCCCTTTGCACCGTCGTTCTTCTTTCCCTTCTCCGGTTTCTCATCATCAGAAACGGGATCCTTTGTATTATCAGAATTGGCATACTTGACCAAGGCTGCCATGAGGGTTCCCATGTCGTTGCAGTGGCGCTTGAGCCATCCCAACTTCATCTTTAGTGACTTAAACCGGCAATTGCGCTCCAGCGTTATGATCGCTTGACTTGTGTTAATCCGGTTAGATGAGTGCAAAACCTCTGAAACCCGGTGTACCCAATGAGTTGTTGACTCGTTCTCTCCTTGAACACAAGCATCTAGATCCACAATGGACATGGGTTGTTTGCACGTGTCTTTGAAATTGGCTATAAACCGGACTTTCAACTGATCCCATGACTCGATGGAATTAGCTGGTAGATTTTTCAACCAAGTACGGGCCGTTCCTTCCAACATCATCGTGAAGTACTTTGCACAGGCCACTTCATCTACCTCCATCATCTCCATTGCCATCTCATAACTCTCGACCCATGCCTCAGGTGGCTGATCCGCCGTGTAATTAGGCACTTTACATGGACCCTTGAAATCTTTGGGCAAACGCACATTACAGAGAGCCGGAATAAGACACGGCACCCCCCAAGAACTGAAGGCGAGCCCGGTGCCTCGGTCGACTGACGCTGCTGGCTGAACCGGGGCGGGTTGATGATGACCCAAACCGGCCTCCCTTCATGCCCTGCCATGATCCACCACATCTTGAGCATTACGATGCCGCGTGCTGCTAGACACTTCCGGTTCATCCATACGCCTGTTATAGCTTGGGCTCGGACGAGGGGTTGAATGAATTCTATCCCTGCTATAAGAATAAGATTGCTGCTGTACCACGGCGGTTTGAAGAAGGTCCCTAGCCCACCGCGTTTCAATTGCTGCTATTGAATCGCCCTCCATCGGAATGGCTGCCAGGCGTGATGTTGCAGCAATCATGTTATCCAGAGGGCTCGAGAAGTGACTCGACGGTGTAGACACGTATTGCGGCGGGTTATCTATTCGTCGGGGTGGTCTGTTATCCGTAGTTGATCCGGAGCTGTCCTAGGCGCATCGGTCCGGTTCGCAACTGCCGGATTGCTCGGCCCAGCGCCTGGTGTTTGAAAGAGATTCAATCCTTCGTAGACCGGTGGCAGACGAGACCGGTACTTCCTTCGCATCACATCCTTTGATGCGGTCCGATCCAACATGAGCTGGTAATTCTGCGCCTGTATCCGCTGTGACTGGGCATCCAAAGCGGCCCGTTCTTCAGCCATCCTAGCATCCTCAGTTGCCAGGTCCTCCTTAGCCTGTGTTATCTAGTCCTTCAGCTTCGCAATGTCCGCATTGTGCTGATCCCGCGTCTCTGGGGTGACTGCCGTGGTTAACAAAGTTGCCCAGGCATCCATCAAACCGGAGAGAACTTGAGCCGTTCGGCGCACCGGGACCCCTGCCGCGGCTGCTGATCCGGTATTCATTGCTGCTGTAGATGAAGACTACAAAGTGGGCTGTGTTCCGGCCATGTAAACAGCAACTCGGCTTGGCGGTTCAAGGAGGTCCGGAATACTGTTACCATCGGAATATCCTTCAAACCCACCATTGTGAATCTGGTACAAGGACTCGGTTTCGCCAGTGGATGACTCGCCGTCGGAATATACGGCCGTCTCACCTTCAGACACCAGTTCAGATCCGATCCCATGGACACATCCTACGAACGCATGCTTCACGGCGGGCTTAACCCGGGCTGGACTCGCACGCTGAGCCATCTCAACGAGGTCGGTGCAGATGTCCGGCTCAGAGCCTGGTTCGCCGATCTTGCCGATGAAGACATGAATTCCGCCTAAGGGGACCCGGTACCCGTACTCGATTGAGCCGGCCTCGGGGCCCCATCCTTCATCGTCGATGTAGAGCTTGCCGCGACGACTCTTGGTCATCCGGCCGACCACGTACCCCTTGAGTCCTTCAAAGCTGCCCTTCAAGAACTCGAAACCATCGTGCGATAGCCCCACGGTGGGCGCCAACTGTCATGGAATTAACACGTCAGATGTCCTCATGAAAGGACTTAGTCGTGGAGCCATCACAACGGGTTAGCTTGAAGGGGTTAAACCGGACAAGGGACACAGGAGTTTATACTAGTTCGGCCCCTTTGATGAAGGTAAAAGCCTACGTCTAGTTGTGATGGGATTGATTGGGTTTCGATGACCAGGGAGCAAATATGCTTGCCTGAGTCTCGAGTTATCGTCTGTTGTCCCTGAACCGCCGCCGAGTCGTCCCTTTATATACACAGGTTGACGCCCGGCCGGTTTACAGAGCCCCGAAGCCGACTCATACAAAGTGTTCGGTTCGGTCTCTCCTTCCCTAACTTACATTACAAGTTACATAGTCATGGCGGTTTACCACTATGGCCCTAATCCGCCTTTGGGCTTCAGACCTCTAAGCTTGTTTAATAACTTCACCATCTTCTGAATCTTCATGGGCTTTGGCATAGTCGAGGGTGAACCGGTCCCTCCTTGCCGGTTTACACTCAGTAGCTATATCCCCAACACCTTGGATAAGGGGTCCGAAACCAACACTAATTTTGTTTTCCCACACATACAGACTCTAAAAACAACAGGAAGTTGTATTTCAAAATTACATGGGCTTGGCCAAAAAATAAGGTGGCGGAGCACCTAAAATAATCTATGGATGAAATTTTGAAAGGGCATCTTGTATATTTTTTCCATGTCCTTGTATGTCATCAAGGAGGCTTCAAAGTGCTAAAATCTGTAATAGAAACGTTGTTATGGTTCCCTTCGCGCGCGCCTTCATCTCCATGCTTGATCCTGCTCCAGTGTCCATCCCTCTTGTCCATACAAGGCCCTTCATTGGTAATCAACACAAATGTATCCAATTTAGGCAGCATCATATTCTCATGAACATTGGAATTGTTACCAAGAAACGAAAGTACCCGGTAATTCAATTGGCATGTGCGAGCTCTAGTAATTGGTCCAGTATGTATAGCAGCAGGGGTTGTGGGTGTAATAGTGGTATTGATGTCCTCATCACAAAGCTTCCAGGTTCTCCTATGTCCAAAAAAATCTTCAAAAATTTTCGTGGCATTTGGACTTCATTTGATACTGATATTCTGAAAAACCAAAAACAAGCAAAAAAACAACACCTGACACTGGGCACTAAGTTAATAGGTTAGTCTCCAAAAAATGATATATAATTGCTTGTAAATGTATATAAAACGTATAATAGCATGGAACAATAAAAAATTATAGAGACGTTGGAGACGTATCATGTCGTTCGTTTGATGCTAGATCGGATTGGATCGCGAAGAGTACGACTACATCAGCCGCGTTATATACACTTCCGCTTTCGGTCTACAAGGGTATGTAGACACACTCGCCTTCCATTGCTATGCATCTCCTAGATTAGATCTTGGTTGTTCGTAGGATTTTTTATTTATTTTCATGCTTTGTTTCCCATCATGTTCATCCCTAGTTTGGCAACCGACCATGTGTAACTGTAGGTACCCCAACATCTATATAAGCTGCGGGGTTTGGTCCATAGAGAGGACGATCACAATTACAACAAACTAGCCCTAGGGATAGAACACAGCTTACGATCTCGAGGTAGATCAAGCTTGTACTCTATACATAATCATCAATAGAATCAAAGCAGGACGCAGGGTATTACCTCTTCGAGAGGGACTGAACCTGGGTAAATACTATCTCCTTAGTCCCCTGTTACCCATAGATCCAAGATCCACAGCTCGGGACCCCCTACCCCGAGGTTTGCCGGTTTTAGTACCGACAATCGGCCTTCCTATTGACCTAGACATTGGGTTCTCCTCGCGGGGGCCTAAGAATTGTGTTCCAGTGGCCAATGATTTTTGGTTGTATTGCACATAGACCAACTGCAACTCCGAAGCTAAGTGAATAATTTGGAATAAGATGGAAGCTTAGAGAACTATTTGAAGAGACGAGATGTAGTTAAGTATCGAAGCAACTAATACAACCAAAAATGTAGGTGAGCTATTTGAAGGATTTTTTGCTTTTCAAGGAACTTGTGTCGAATAAGCACAATCCTGGTATGCTTTGTCAAGTGTCGAGGTTTGCATCCGAGCATACATAGGCATGGCCTATTAGGCAGCCCCTCGCGACCACGCACACGTCCATGAAGCTGTATTTAGCTCTGTTTGTTAGCATGTTCATCGAGAAATACAGAAAATTCACGCTAGCCGGATGCGTCGGCTGGGTTTGTGAGTTGTTCTTTCATTGCGTGGTAGTTGTGTCATGGATTAGGTTTTTTTTGCCACGTCAGCTCCCAAGGATATAGGTCGGGCCGAGGACCCCAAAGATGAACAACCGGTAGGCCACACTAATAGGGCCTTGGAGCGCCAAAGTGGATATCTTCCGAAGACTTGGCGCATAATCCAAGACTTAGGTCGTCTGCGACACGTTTATCCTTACTTGTAATTGACCTATGGAAACCCTAGGTACCCCGATATCTATATAAGCTAAGGGGTTATACAATAGACAACAACTCTCATACAAACATGATCTCGTGGTAGACCAACATGTGCTATGTGCTCCCTCAATCAATACAATCAAAGCATGATATCTATTTGAGAGAGCCCAAACATGGGTAAAACTCATGTCTCTGCTACCATCGCATCGAGGCTACCATCTCGGGATCCCCTATCAAATCGTGAGGGATGAGAGAGGTTACCTCAAGTGAGGAAAATGTTCCTGATTCACCGGGCAAATGACACCAATTTGCGAGGGCTTTGAGTGGGGTTTGCATGGGAGAGAGAAAGGTGGAAGGGCATTAGCTCTCGAGGAAGAAGATTGCGGGGGCTCCCACTCACCCCTTCAGGGTTCTACCATCGCCATACTTTGCGGTAAGATATAAAGGGCTACGACCTTTGACTACAGTGGTAGGCAGTTTGCCACGCCAGCGCTCCGGGACGACACAGAAACATTGACCAGGGCCTTACAACCGTTGACCCTAACGGTACCGCATGTAAACCTATCGCCAACCGCATTGGCGGTACCCAATATGGTCACATCTAGGCAAAAATTTAAACCAATATCAAATCATGATAATCTTTCATCAAGGGGTTAAAACCGTAATTTTGGGCCCGCGGGGATACATGTCGGCTAGTTGCTTCGTTCCATTATTTTTCACGGCACATCTATGTTCCGTTTGATGCGAGACAATAGGAAGTCTCACCTCAAGCGAGGCCTTCAACTTTTTTTCCTTTTGCTTATTTCACTTTTAATTCATTTTCTGCTTTATGTTTACCTTTTCTTGTATTTCAAAATATTTCGAATATATGTGTGTGTATATATATATATATATATATATATATATATATATATATATATATATATATAATATAAATCACTTTACATATAAAAGTTTAAAATGCTAATCGAACATCTGAGAAATGTCAAACATGTATAAAAATGTTTCTATTGTATATGAATAATGTACAATGTTTATGCAGAAAGTAGACAAGATTTAAAAACAATTGTTAATCATGTATTTGGGAAATGTTAAACATTTATATAAGAAATGTTCCTGATGTATACAGAAAAATGTACAATGTTTATGACAAAAGTAGACATAAAAATATATGTTTTATAAAAAAATTATTCATGTATTTGAAGAACTTTAAATATGTATAAGAAAATGTACAATGTATATGAAAAAAGGAGAAGAAAAGTAAAATTTTCAAAAATGTTAATCATGTAGTTGGAAAATGTTAAAAGCATATGTAGAAAATGTTCCTAATGCATGCAAAAAATATACAATTTATATGGGAAAATCAGGCATTAAAAAGTGTTTTAAAATATGTTAATCATGTATTTGGAAAATGTTACACATGTATATATAAAATGTTCCTGATGTATAAAAAATGTATAATATTTATGGAAAAAGTATAAATAAAAAATATTGGTTCTAAACATTTTAAATTATGTTAAAGAAATGTCAAAAGTTTATGTAAAAATGTTCCTGCAGTATAAAAAACGAAAATCATGTATGAAAAAAATTATACGTCAAAATATAAATTTTCAAAAATGTTAACCATATATTTTGAAAATATTAGACATGTATATATAAATGTTTTTAATGTATATAAAAAATGTTGGTTGTGTATGTAAAGAGGATGACGTCAAAAGATAGAAAAGCGAACAAACCAGTAAAAACCGAGATAAGGGAAAACCGAAACAAAAAACATGAAAGAAATGAAGAAAACTGTGGAAAAACATAGAAACCACAAAAAAGAAAGAAAAACAGAAACCCCCCAAATGTTGGTTGTGTATGTAAAAATGATGACGTCAAAAGATAGAAAAACGAACAAACCAGTAAAAACCGAGATAAGGGAAAACCGAAACAAAAAACATGAAAGAAATGAAGAAAACCGTGGAAAAACATAGAAACCACAAAAAAGAAAGAAAAACAGAAACCCCCCCAATGTTGATTGTGTATGTAAAAAGGATAACGTCAAAAGATAGAAAAGCGAACAAACCAGTAAAAACCGAGATAAGGAAAAACCGAAACAAAAAACATGAAAGAAATGAAGAAAACCGTGGAAAAACATAGAGCGAGCTGGCCCTATATGCGGGCGGGCGCCTTCAGACGAGTAGGATTCTATATACTCGCTATAAGCAGGATACAACATTCACGTAGTTTTTACATTTACAAACCGCTGCGACGTGGGCCAAAATCCGACGCGGCCCTTTGGCAGCCACGGAAAAGGTGCAGTTCAGCGTATCGTAAACAAGTCACAGATGGCTGAGATTGCTCCCGTTGGATATCTGACGTCTAGGACTACTTCTTCCGGGAATGCCCTAAGCAGCTGGGTTGTTAACCTCTCAGCGCACCTCATCCGCGCCGCCTCTTTGTAGTCTCCAAAAAGTGGTCCCCCCCCCCCCCCCCCCCCCCCCCACCCCCCCTCTTCCCCCCACCATCTCTCTGCACCCCTGCTCCTCCTTGGTGGTGGCCTCCCGAACTTGCGCAACGAGATAATCTGTATCCTGGATCCCGGTGCGTTTTTAAGTTGTGGAGATTTTTGGTTCTTTATCGAGACCAACGTTCAATTTTGGGCGTTTGAAATCGTATTCGGGCAGCTCTTATTGCTGGTTATATTATACACCCTCACCCACATAGTCGGTGGCAATTGAATTTATATTTTTTTTTTATTAGTAGTGGGAATTAAATTTCTGTTGATTTCTATCCTGCATATCAGATAGCATGTGTGTATCTTATTTGAGTCGGATTCAAATATTTGTCTTTGATGTAGATCTTCTTATGAATCCTTGTTGATGGCAAGAAACATACTACATGGCCAAATAAAACGTGTTAAGCTGAATCGGCCCAGCCACCTTCCTTATCTCAGCGATTTTTTCTGCACCTCTGGTCATACTCCGGGCGATCCGGACGAACAAGTTGGTATCACCAAAGGGAAAGCTAGAGCAAAAACGAGGAAGGAAACCATGAAAGGCAATGTATCAGCGGCCACTGTAATTAAAAATAGTAGCCATCACGACGGGTCTATATACAAGAACTCTTGTCTCGACGTATGTCGTGTTAAAAACCGGGCTGAGAGTAAGTGATGCAAATCTCTTTCCTGTATTGCTCATATTTGACAAATTTGATGACACATCGGTTAGAAGTTTGTGGCTCAATCAAATGAAGGATAAATGGTCAACTATAAGATTTATGTGTGAGCATTACTTTCTAATATCGTAAGGAAAAATGGCTGGCTATATAGAATATGTTTAGCTATATATTTAAATGTAATCATTTGTGTTGGTATTATAGAATGTGGCCATCCTTATTATTAACAAATTTTCGACTTGGAGAAAATTCATAAAAGTATATATATTTTTATGTACTACTTCCTCAGTTGAAATCGTTTGAGCGTCAACTCATATGGAACAGAGGGAGTATTATATATTGTAGTACTTTCTGGTCACATTAAATTGATGAATTAATATGTCTCCCGTAATATGTTTAGCTATGTATGGACTACTGTTATTATAAGAATCTTTTTTGCTTTGTCAAATAGATTCATTTTTTAGATGTTTTTTGGTCGATTATTGCATAATGCATGTATGTTTGCATTTAGTACTAATTAGTGTGTATATGGTTAATGAATAAGTCTCATGTAAATAGAATATATTTAGCTGTGTATTCAATAATTATACTGTATGGTTAATGACACATAAAGGATGCATGGTCAATGTTAAGATTTGTCTGCTCACTAATTTAGTTATAAACTCCGTATGTAATAATTATTGTTGGTATTGTAATTGTTGTAGTTTTTAACAAATGTTGAAATTGGGGAGAATTCATAGTTTTCTATTATTTTTTGCAAAGTATTATATTTTGTAATAGGAATTATATTGTTTTTCTAAAATCACATGAATGAATATGTCTCACATAAATAGTGTATTTTTAGCTTTGTATGTGTTTACTAGTCTTGGCATTATAACAATCTTGATTTTCATCAACGTCGGAATTGGGCTAATTTTTTATTATTTTTATTTTTATTGTATTAGCTTTTTTTCTTAGCAATATAAGTTTTTTCTTTGTAAATCACATGAATAAGTCTAACGTAATCTTGTGTTTTTGTACAAATGCAAATGTAGATTAAGAAATTATGAGTTGCGGATAATGGATTGTTTTGGAGAATTCTATTAAATACAAGTTCAACCTTCTTTCAAACACATTTCTTCGTACACTAATTCTGTGATGATATTTGATTGGTCTATTTCTTCTATTGTTTTCCATATAATTTTTTATTAGACATTTTCTCTATTTAATATAAATTTCTATCTATAAATCATAATTATACCATTTATGGTCTAATTTTTGAATGAAGCACAATTGGAGCCAATGATGTTATCAGATCCTGTTGATTGCTTTCCTGATCGGAGAAGGTGTTGTCTTCATTTTGTATCTGACATGATGCAAATTTTCTCACTAAAATTGGCTAAAGTTCCCAACCACGCAAGTTCGATACAATTATATGGATATATAGCAGCACGGGATTTTCTGGACAACTCACTTAATTACATTGTCAATCGTAGCAGGGACAATTCCTTTACGATGCGACAGGTGCACATCTTAAACCTAAACACAATTATTTCATTTTTTCTTTTGTAGTTTATGCTTAATTTCGGCACATGGCATGCTACAACCAACCTTTTCCACTTGTAGAAGTTGGAGATGCAAGGTGGAATTGTATAACCCATTTTATCTCTCTATCTGTTATGGATTAGTATATATATAATGAAAGTACTTCTAATTGTGTCCTTAGTTTTCTTCTAATTGATTTTTTGCTTAATTTGCATTGTACTTATTTCGTAACATGTTGGTGTTTGGATGAATATTTTCTTCCTTGTGGTTTATCTAGTGACTATGATATGAAGCGTAGATTTATAATGTGGAATGACAATTATTGAGAAAAAAGATTACCTATTGAATAGATGTGAAATCGAGTGATATGTTAGGAAACATTGGGTATTTAAGGAAAGTCGAGTGTGATAATTGTGGACCATTAATATTCTTTTTTTTTACCTCAAATGCATCTTATGACAAATAATCTAAGAGTTTTGCTTCGGTACACCCCACCTAGAAAAGTTTACAGATTTAGATGCAGATTAAAGGTGAAGATTAGAAGTTACCTCTTTAATAAAAAAATAGATTATTTTGATCTCTTGTATGATCCATTAAAGGAATATAGGGATCATAATTAGTTGATCATGAATGTATGAGAATACCCTTTTTAAGTAACTCTAAGATTCATGCAAACTTTTAGGGGGGTGTACTGAAGCAAAACTCGTGATCTGAACACGACAAATACCTTAGCCCTTGAACTACAGAATCCTTCTTGCATGATTGTTGCGATGTTATCTTTACTCAAACATTTGAGGTGTTGACCGTATGGGCTCCACTTTGTCGATCTTAGCATAAAAATACTTGTCTTGGAGGACCTTTACTACTTTTGTTGAGTTGGTGGTGAGTTCACCCACTCTCCCCATACCCTTACGTGTGGGGCTACTGTAACCGAAATAAAAAATTCTAATGCTGGATTCGAACTTCAGATGTAGCGTACGAGTCGTCGCCCGCTGCCTCCTTTCCACATGGAGCTTCCTCGCCTCCTCCTGTAACCGAAATAAAAATCCTGTTGCTTCACTATTCAATTCGCCTCTGTTGTTCCCCAATCTTGGTGCTCCGACGATCACCCCCATTCTTCAATTGCCGTTGCCTGCCATCATATCTCTAGTGGAAGCTTCAATTTCTCTACCACAACCTCGCTGACGACCCCATTGATAGTTGCTACTTTGTCAATGCCATAGCTAGCGGCCTCAAGATGATGCATCAGAGGGGCACTGTGGCTGTCATACTTCCCGTGGATAGCACTGCTCCCCTGCAACAACAGCTCCACATGCGATAGTAAGAAGTGCATGAAGTGGAGAAGGGGCGCGTCCAATCTGGACGATGACTAACAGTGCATCCTGAGCGGGGAGTGCTTACCAAAGGGGAGCCGGCTTGGCGTGGAGCTGTGGCATGGGCTCGACGACGTCGGGGAGCAGGGCGACCATCACGGGTCAGACGGCAGGGCCACTAGAGAGCAAGCTCGACAACGTTAGAGGCAGTGGGTAGGTGGCGTTGAGCGCGAATGCCCGCTCCATGGAGTCTTGCATGTTGGCCTTGGTCGTTGTTGTCCGTGCGATGAGCACATGCTATGCGTGAAGGTTACGCTCGAGCTCCCTTCAGGGCCTCTGGCGTTTCGCTTCTCCTTCGCGAGCGGAGTGCTTGTTCATGTATAGGCCCCCCGGAGGCCTTGAACGTAGGGGCTGCAAGTCCAGCCGTGACAAAGGATGAGGTTACCTCTTACCTGCGATATGTGCAGACCTCAAGGCATGTGCAGGATGGAGCAACAGGTAGTGGCGCCGCTCCCGGACTCTTTGTTGTCGCGCAGTACAAGAAGAAGATTGGGTTAAGAGGAGCGGCAGTGCATCGTAGCTCTGCTTTGTGCACGATGGTCGGTTTTCCCCTTTGTCTGATATGCCATCGGGGCTGCCTAGATGTGGCTCAGGTGCTGCCGGACTCGCTTTGCGTAGATGCTTGCCATCGTCTTCGTCCGTCCTGCCAGTGCCGCCATTTCTTTTCTCAAGCTGAGATGCTAGTGATGTCGCCTAGTTTTGATTGGGTAGTTGTCATCGCCGTGTTGAACATATGCAGCTATGTCTGATGTTTCTTTCGTTACCGCTATCTTCGTTCCTCACTCCGATGCCGCCCGTTCTCGCCTCGCATAGCTCGCCGGAGTGACAAGAGATGCGAGACCGAGGCCATCAAGTGGTGGGCATGTAGGGGACAGAAGGGGGACATGCAAGAAAACCTCTCCCAGCGGTGGGCCTCATTCATGTATGCACTACCAGTTTGTATTTAAGAAGTAGAAAGAATACCACATAGTACCATGTCTTTCCTAGACAAGTAGAATTTTGACACATGCCAGAATTATATGTCGCCCGTGCAATGAAAACCTCTAATAGCAACCACCAAAACCACCAAGCGTGAAAAGATCCCACAGCAGCAGCGCTACCAAGATACCATTGACTATTATAGTGATACCGCCTGAACTCTTTGTTTAGATCAATTAAGGGCCAATTTCAAGCACAAAACAGAAGTAAACGCAGCAGTAAATCATCACCTTGAGTTGGTGTTCAGAAAGTCAGGATTTTTGTTTGTTTTGCAAGATAAAATCAATACTATATTTTGCATTTCCAGTTTGAAATTAATTAAGAATTTTGCCTCTTAATCATGTAAAAAATCTGGAATGAAACTAATTCCATAATGAGTACATCATTCGGCAAAATTATCACTAGGTATGGCAAACAAGGGTGGAGCTAGGAAAATTTTATATAGTGTACCACCTCCAAAAAATTGTTTTTCACATCACACGAGTAATACAAAATTAACCAAAAACCAATATGAATACCAAAAAACCACCAAGTTCTAGGTGGCCATGGTTCACCAAGAAATACCCGCTGGCTATGCCTCTCATGGTCATAGGCAAAATCACCTTTTGAACTGTCTCTTGGCAGTTAGCTAATGGTCAACTGATGGCAGTGGGAATTTTTGTAAGAGGGGAATTTCAGTGAAACTTGAGAAGTACTCCCTCCGTAAAGAAATATAAGAGCGTTTAGATCACTTTAGTAATCTAAACGGTCTTATATTTCTTTACTGAGTGAGTAATATTTTACAAACAATAATAGAACAAATCATTAGTTGCTACCCTGAGTTACTATAGAATATCTTGATTGGGTTCTTTGAACAACTAAAAACTGAATATGTATTTTTTATCTAAACAACAACAGAACAATTTTGAGAATTTGAAATATATTATTGAGGGGTCCTGAAATGGCTAATAAGTTCATATATGTGTTGGATATAAAGTGACATTGATATGGCATAGTGGTGCCTCACGATATCGGAAGTTGTCCCCGCGGGCCGCCCCAAGGACCCCTAGGATGCTACACGGCCCCGTCCTGTGGGCTAAAGAAGGATTCGGAAGTTGGCAATAGACAAGGAAGCCGGTGTTCCACGAGGACTCTTCCACCGCCTTAGCTGACTAGGAAATGTGTAACCCTAGCCTCAGTGCCTCTTATAAGCCAAGGCCGGACTAGTCCATAGGGACCATACAATTTATCCCTCGATACACCATTGTAGTTTGTACACCCCATAAGCAATACAACACGAGATACTCTATTGAGTGGTTTTCTGTATTCTACACCGACATAAAGTGTACATGTTGAGGGGAGGGAACCATCACCAATCACCATGGAGTGAACCAAAGATGGATGATGGTTATTTGCGACAGTTTAGTTTGCTATAAGAAAGTATCATAGAACTCTCGAGGCTCTAATCAAGCTCAGATGCCGACACAATGAATTTTCAAGACAACATTAGGTTCTTTAGTTGGTACTTTTCCTTGACCACCCTAGACACAGGCCTTGATACAAATACACATGCATGAGTCCACACATGTACACATTCTGCTCGCACATGTGGATGTGCCACAAAATACATTCAGGACTGAATCTTGTCTGGACCTCTTGCATGATGATCCTGGCCTGCAGCACTCACACGTGCGGATGTGCTACAAAATACATTCAGGACAGAATCTTGTCCGTCCTCCTGCATGATGATCCTGGCCTGCAGCATCAGTTCTGAACCCCCCCCCCCCCCCCCCCCCCCGCGCTCAGTCTCAGCCAAGCCAAAGATGTGGCATCTTACTAGCATTATACAAAGATGGTGTTATCCTTGCATGCATTAGGCATGATTATTGTTTATTATTCGTGCATGATTAATTAAGTTTCATGTGCAACCGACATTTGTTTGTAGGTGAGTTCAGAATTTACATGCTTTAGGCAAGTCTTTACTTTTTACTGTGAGCTAATAGCAAATAATAATAGTTTTCCAGGGTTCTCTCATTGAGATGACTGGCCCTAAGAGGGGCATCACAATGACCTGTGCTGTTCTAGTTGAGTATGACATGAGGGTCAAGAACGGAGAGCAAGAAGAAGATGATCTACAATTAATTGATGGTGCAACAGACTTCAGTGAAGTAACCACACCTTCTGTTCCATTCACGAATCGCATTAATGGCGATTATGGTGCTGTTGACATCACTTTAGCACGTGTTGTCAATGCAGTGGAGGCGACAATAGATGTTATCATATCAGAAGTGCAGGGTGGATTCAGTTTATCTCTCAGTTCGTTTGTCATTGTCGGTGGGGTCCGTCAGGGAATTGAGCTGTTTCATGATATTATTGGTGAGTCATGTGTCCTAACAAAAAGGCATGTGATTGCCGTAGAGATGGATAGTTGGATGCATTTGAAGCTCAAGATAGGTCAGAAAGGCTTTAAAAATGATGATCTGGAACGTTATTGTCGCTTCAAAGCAGACATCCATGGATGTGCACGTCGACAAATAATGCTTGAGCATGCCTCTATCTTGCTGAAGGTAACTTGGTCGACTCTGCCACCATAAAGCTGTCGTGTTTAGTGTTCAAATTTGAGTTGGATTTACTTGATCTTGCACTGGATACATGCCTACTTGGCACTGGATGGATGTCTACTTATTACCTACTCCCTCCGTCTCATAATATAAGAACGTTTTTTACATTAGTCTAGTGTAGAAAATGTTCTTATATTATGGAACGGAGGGAGTACTGTATTAATTATGTGATGAAACTGAGATGTGTTGTGTCTTCCCTGTTCTAGCTGAAGCTGTCTTAGTCGAAGTTGTCGGTTCATACTTTTTGAATTTGAGTTGCATTACCTCTTGCATTGATACATCTCTGCACCGGGTAGATGTCTATTTACTATCGATTTTTTGCTGGAACCGAGTGCTGTCCACCTTCCGCATCGGATTGCGTCTGGACCGCAGAAGCCATCCATCATGGGCCTGTATCAGTCCGTAGCTTGGCCTGGACACGTTTTCTCATGCAAATCAAAGACAAATGCTACAAGGAGTGCAATGAGGCAGCGGACTCGGTGTTCGGCGAAACCGACGATGAGAACGACATCGCCGGCTTTGTCGAGGCCGCGCCACGCCAGGAAGACCACGTAGCTGGCACGCCTGCGGGCGTCGCCGGCAGCGAGGAAGAGTAGTGTACGGTAGGTCACCGACGCTCTGACCACTCCTCTCCTGTCGATGCCAAGCTTGTGGGTTGAGCATCGGTGTCCGATTAGTCGATTGGTGATGACGTGGGGGCGGACAACTTCAGTTCGTGGGGCTTCGGAGGCGGAGTTGAAGAGTGCCGAGGCGGAATTTGAGAAGACGAAGCATTAGTTTGCGGGGCTCATGGTCGGACACGGGGAGCTGGGGCTGGCGATCATAGATTAAGTTAATTAGTTATACTTCCAAAGTCTCGCATGTAATGAAATACGTTATGTTTATATGAAATCCGACCGTTTTTGAATGAATTTTGTCTGCTTAGTTTGAATTGTTGTCATGGTTGGATGGCGGCCTCCCGCATTCGTGTCCGTGGACTGGTCCCTCTGTCTGCAGACGGATGCGGGAGAAAATTTGCGGGTCATTGTTGAAGATGCCTTTACGTGTCAGCAGACGATGTTTTCTGTATGTACTCTCATGCGTGGATCAGGCCCAATGCACCCGAATTGGAAAACAATCTAGAAAAAGAGTCAAAAAGTTACGTTTTTTTTTGGCAATGAACATGGACTAGTGTAGTACTCGTGAAAAATTTCGTGGAGAAATGACTAGTGGTATTCTTGGCAAAGAAAGAAAACAGAATTGCAAGTCCAAATAATGTGAATAATAACCCTTTTATAGTACCATTTTTTTTCATTGACCACCGAAAATGTTCCTTCGCTAAACTTTTGACAAGAATGAGATTCTGAACGCCTACGATTAAATAAAGCGGCAATTTTGATCCTAAAGAAAATGTTAATTCATGTTTGAAGAAAAAACTTCCAGATATTTTGACTCTTATTTTATAGTTTTAATTATGGAAAACGCTTGTTCTAAACCGACCGATTTTACGCTGCCGTAAACCGCCTCGCGAGCCGTTGGATCGACTGGATTCCTTCACTGGACGTAGCAAATGTTCCCCGAGCCATCTCCTTAGTATGACGCAAACAGGAACTCGTTGCAATATGTACCAAATTCATGGGACAGGTCACGGGATAACACGAGTGAGTGACCTCTTTGAAGCAAATGGTTCTGCGTGGGACGTAAACAAGGTGCAGGCAATGTTACCCCCTGATGAGGCGACTGAGATCATGCAATCCCGATGGGTGGGCCGGGGATGGAGGACTATCAGGTTTGGAATTATACCAAGAATGGAGTTTTTACAGTACGGTCGGCTTATCACTTGCGGATGAGCCAGAAGAGACTCCGTCCGGGCCGGCCAGAATCATCTGCTTCGGTGGCTGATCACAAATCATGGCTGAACGTGTGGGATACAATTGCACCAGGCAAGGTCAAAACGCATATGTGGAGGCTGATCCGAAACGGACTAGTAGTGGGGTCGGAGCTACTCAGGAGGAAAATTAAGGCATGAGCATCTCCTCCTCCTGCGATGGCATCATCAAGGTCAGTTTGCTACAGCTAGGGTTAGGGTTAGGGTTAGTGAATTGAGGATTTTGTGAATGAGCTCGAGCTGAACCTAGGTTTATCTTTGCTTGCTCCCGCAGCTTCCAGCTACGATGCACGATCCGAATTTCAATGGCACTGGCGCAGATGTGAATGTTTTGTGCGAACACGGCGAGCCGGCCGAGCGCTTTGTTGCATTTGAAGGGATGCACACCGGCAAGAGGTTTATAGGATGTGCTAAGAAGGTATGATCCTTTATAAAGGAAGGTGTTCATTGCTTAATGTTTTGTTTACGTAGTTGTTAAGCTTTCTTTAGTTTGGTCTTTGTTTACCTTTATCTGACATGCCTTGTCATCATATGGTACACATTGTTTATTATGGTTAGTGATTACTGCTTTGTTTATCAAGTTGTTAAGCTTGGTTAAGTGCTTAGTCTTTGTTTAACTTGTTTTATCCAGTGAGTGGATGGTAGTCATTGTTTATTATGGTCAGTGCTTAATTACTTGTTTAACAGTGGTCATTGTTTATTTGTTTGTCGTGTGATATGTTTGCTGCACATATTAGAACCCTGAACATGTTTGCTTATGGAGTATGGCACTTAACAGTGGTCTGCATCCTACTCACTTAGATGATTCTTTATTGTTTTATTGTTTATTTTACAGGAAGGCATAAACTGTGGAGTAGTTCAATGGATTGATTTTGAATGGCCAGACTCAATGGAGAAGGCATTGGCCAAGTTATGGGATATGTATGAGGAGATTAAGTCAGCTAGGACCAATGACAATCTGGAGAGTTCCTTTGCAATTCACAACCTGACAGAAGAGAAGAAGAAACTACAGGAGAATTATGACAGTTTGTATGCTGATGTCAATGCTCTCTTGGATGCCCAACAACAGAGGGGTCTGGAGTTGAACAATCAAAAGGAGTAGAAGTAATGTCTTGATGTGAAGATTGCAGAGCTAGAAACTGTAGTGGGCAACTTGAAGGCAGAGCTGGCAAAGAAAGAGGAGGAGAAGAAGAAAGTATAGGAGGACTATGACAATTTGTATGCTGATGTGAATGCTCTCTTGGATGCCCAACAGCAGAAGGGTGTGGAGTTAAACAATCAGAAGGAGCAGAAGGAATATGTTGATGTGAAGATTGCTGAGCTAGAAACTGTAGTGGGCAACTTCAAGGCAGAGTTGTCCAAGAAAGAGGAGGAGAAGAAGAAGCTGCTGCAAAAATATGAGACTCTAGTGAACCTGACAGGTGCTCAAGCCAATGTGATTAGGAAACTGAAGTTCAATCATTTGAAGGAGAAGGAAAGGCTGACAGAAGAGAGGCTTAAATGCAGCTTCACATTTCCGAGCTTCAAAAGTCCGAGGAGAAGATAAAGCGGAAGCTTCATGGGGTGAAGGCCATCTTAGATGAGTAGGGGTGTCTTCTAGTATGATAATCATCTATATGTATGTAGATGATAGTCTTCTATGCAGAACTTTAGTATGAACTTGGTCCTCAACCACTTTAACTATGTATTTTGTGATCCATGGTGTTGGATCCAGCAGTGTTGTAATGTAGATGATAATCATATATTTAGTACTTTAGTTTGAATTTGTGAACCCAGTAATTTAAGTATGTATGTTGTGATCCATTGTGTTGGATCCAACCTTGGTGAACCTTTATGAATGTGAGTCAAATTTGAAGTTATATGCTTTATGTGCTTAGTACAATTTGGTTTTATATTGTGTAGATGATTATCATCTATTCAGTATTTGAGTATGAATCTGTGAACCAAGCAATTTAACTTACTATTTTGTTATCAATGGTGTTGGATCCAATTTGACCCTCATTTCATCGATTCATCGACAAAATGGCCCTAGGGGTACCTCGACCACCATTTCATCGATTCATCAAAAAATGGCCCTAGGGGTACCTTGACCACCATTTCATCGATTCATCGACAAAATGGCCCTAGGGGTACCTTGACCACCATTTCATCGATTCATCGACAAAATGGCCCTAGGGGTACCTTCACCACCATTTCATCGACTCATCGACAAAATGGCCCTAGGGGTATCTTCACCTCATTTCATCAATTCATCGACAAAATGTACCTAGGGGTACCTTCACCCTCATTTCATCGATTCATCGACAAAATGGCCCTAGGGGTACCTTCACCCTCATTTCATCGATTCATCGACAAAATGGCCCTAGGGTACCTTGACCACCATTTCATCGATTCATCGACAAAATGGGCCTGGGGGTATCTTCACCCTCATTTCATCGATTCATCGACAAAATGGCCCTAGGGGTACCTTGACCACCATTTCATTGATTCATCGACAAAATGGCCCTAGGGGTACCTTGACCACCATTTCATCGATTCATCGACAAAATGGGCCTAGGGGTATCTTCACCCTCATTTCATCGATTCATCGACAAAATGGCCCTAGGGGTACCTTGACCATCATTCCATCAATTCATCGACAAAATGGCCCTAGGGGTACCTTCACCAACAAGTGTATAATTATCAAAACACCAAGACCATCACCAACAAGTGTTTAATTTTCCTAACAGCAAGACCATCATCAACAAGTGTTTAATTTTCCTAACAACAAGACCATCATATGGATCAAATTGAACATGGTACAGGAAGACCATCATATGGATCATCAAATTGAACATGATAACAGCAAGAACATCATCATAGTGCATAATTCTCATAAGAGCAAGACCATCAATAGTAGTTATTACAATACCATAACATCAAACCAGCATGAGTTGTTCCCAAAATAGATCATAGCAATTAGCTATTTTGCCTGATCACATAATCAACAGTTTTTCCAAAGCACATTAGTTCCCTGAAGCATAAAAGTAATCCTTCAGCCTTGATGGTTTCTTCCTTTGTCTTGGTGGCAAGAAGGCTGTCCTTGTTGCTGCAGCTGAGCTACTTGGCCTCCTAGCTGGAGCTGCTGAGCTGCTTGGCCTCCTAGCTGGAGCTGCTGAGCTGCTTGGCCTGCTTGCTGGAGCTGCTGAGCTGCTTGGCCTGCTTGCTGGAGCTGCTGAGCTGCTTGCCACTAGTGGTGCCCTGCTTGCTGGAGCTACTGAGCTGCTTGCCACTGGTGGTGCCCTGCTTGCTGAAGCTGCAACAGATGAAGCTGCAGTAGTAAATGTGGTACCTATCGTGGTTCTAAGTCTGGCAGTAAGTATAGGGGGTACGAATGAGGAGTCAAGGTCCTAGCTACGGTGAGATTGTACGCAAGTGTTTACGAGTTCAGGCCCCTCTCGGAGGAGGTAAAAGCCCTACGTCTTGGTGCCCTGAGGCGGTCGACTGGATTATGGGAGTGTGTGTTACAGGGGGTTGTCCCAGAGGAGGGGGGTGGTTTATATAGAGTGCGCCAGGACCCCAGTCATCCCCCATTACAAGAGTTCAATGTACATAAAGACGTGGCGTTACTAATAACGCCAACCATAAGTGCTATTAATGATCTTAAAGACTATGGAGTGAACGCCCGACCGTTGCAGTTCTGAGTGACTCCTGGTCTTCAGTAGGTCGAGTGGTTTCTTGTATGGTCGAATGACATCAGGAAGGAGGGGTACCCGAGTGATTGATTGGTTGAGTGGATTGCACTCGACGCCTTCACTAGGCACTCCTTGTTGTCTCTTGTGCTTCTTTGCTTCTAGGGTAGTGACCTTGGGTAGGGCGTATAGGTCAGACCTATGACCCTACCCTAGGTCTATATCATCATCATTAGCCCCCGAATGGATTAAGGTCCGAGTGAAAAGAAGTTGAAGTTAGTCTTGCTTCGACTCTTGAACTTCACAAGTATCTATGTTGAGCTGGAAGCCCGTGTTGGCACTTCAGCTTTGCTTCAGTCGCCTTGATCGGTTCAGAAGTTGCCGAGTGGATTCATATCGTCACCCGTCGGATGTTACTTTTGACGCGAAAACTTTGATGCGATTGGTTACGGCATATCCCGGATCTCGCGGGATTCAAAATTTTGGGGAAGTGCGCGAGGCGGAGCGCGCCGTAGTAAGCGGGATGGATAGACAGGAGTGAAGGAAATATGCCCTAGAGGTAATAATAAAGTTATTATTTATTTCCTTATTTCATGATAAGTGTTTATTATTCATGCTAGAATTGTATTAACCGGAAACATAATACATGTGTGAATACATAGACAAACATAGTGTCACTAGTATGCCTCTACTTGACTAGCTCGTTAATCAAAGATGGTTAAGTTTCCTAGCCATAGACATGAGTTGTCATTTTATTAACGGGATCACATCATTAGGAAAATGATGTGATTGACTTGACCCATTCCGTTAGCTTAGCACTTGATCGTTTAATATGTTGCTATTGCTTTCTTCATGACTTATACATGTTCCTATGACTATGAGATTATGCAACTCCCGTTTACCGGAGGAACATTTTGTGTGCTACCAAACATCACAATGTAACTGGGTGATTATAAAGGTGCTCTACAGGTGTCTCTGAAGGTATTTGTTGGGTTGACGTATTTCGAGACTAGGATTTGTCACTCCGATTGTCAGAGAGGTATCTCTGGGCCCACTCGGTAATGCACATCACTATAAGCCTTGCAAGCATTGTAACTAATGAGTTAGTTGGAGGATGATGTATTACGGAACGAGTAAAGAGACTTGCCGATAACGAGATTAAACTAGGTATTGAGATACCGATAATCGAATCTCGGGCAAGTAACATACCGATGACAAAGGGAACAACGTATGTTGTTATGCGGTTTAACCGATAAAGATCTTCGTGGAATATGTGGGAGCCAATATGAGCATCCAGGTTCCGCTATTGGTTATTGACTGGAGACGTGTCTCGGTCATGTCTACATAGTTCTCGAACCCGTAGGGTCCGCACGCTTAAAGTTCGATGACGGTTATATTATGAGTTTATGTGTTTTGATGCACCGAAGGTAGTTCAGAGTCCTGGACGAGATCGGGGACATGACAAGGAGTCTCGAAATGGTCGAGACGTAAAGATCGATATATTGGACGACTATGTTCGGACTTCGGGAAGGTTCCGAGTGATTCGGGTATTTTTGGAGTACCGGGGAGTTACGGGAATAAGGGGAAGAGTATTGGGCCTTGATGGGCCTTAGTGGGAAGGAGAGGCAGCAGCCAGGAGGTGGCGCCCCCCCCTCCCAAGCCCAGTCCGAATTGGACAAGGGGTTTGGGGCGCGGCCCCCTCTCCCTTCCTTCTCCCCTCCCCTCCTTCCCCCCTTCTCCCAGTTGGACTAGGAAAGGAGGAAACCTACTCCTACTAGGCGTGCCCCTCCTAGGGCCGGCCCCCTCCTCCCTTGCTCCTTTATATATGGGGGCAGGGAGCACCCCATAGACACAACAATTGATCCTTTAGATCTCTTAGCCGTGTGCGGTGCCCCCCTCCACCATAGTCCACCTCGATAATATCGTAGCGATGCTTAGGCAAAGCCCTGCGTCGGTAGAACATCATCATCGTCACCATGCCGTTGTACTAACGGAACTCTCCCTCAAAGCTCGGTTGGATCGGAGTTCGAGGGACGTCATCGAGCTGAACGTGTGCTGAACTCGGAGGTGCTGTGCGTTCGGTACTTGATCGGTTGGACCGTGAAGACGTACGACTACATCAACCGCGTTGTGCTAACGCTTCTGCTTTCGGTCTACGAGGGTACATGGACACACTCTCCCCTCTTGTTGCTATGCATCACCATGATCTTGCGTGTGCGTAGGATTTTTTTTGAAATTACTACGTTCCCTAATAGTGGTATCAGAGCCAGGTTTTATGCGGTGATGTTATATGCACGAGTAGAACAGAAGTGAGTTGTGGGCGATACAAGTCATACTGCTTACCAGCATGTCATACTTTGGTTCAGCGGTATTGTTGGATGAAGCGGTCCGGACTGACATTACACGTATGCTTATGCGAGACTGGTTCTACCGACATGCTTTGCACACAGGTGGCTGGCGGGTGTCAGTTTCTCCAACTTTAGTTGAACTGAGTGTGGCTACGCCCTGTACCTGAGAAGGTTAAAACAACACTAACTTGACGAACTATCGTTGTGGTTTTGATGCGTAGGTAAGAACGGTTCTTGCTCAGCCCGTAGCAGCCACGTAAAACTTGCAACAACAAAGTAGAGGACGTTTAACTTGTTTTTGCAGGGCATGTTGTGATGTGTGGTCAAGGCATGATGCTATATTTTATTGTATGAGATGATCATGTGTTGTAACCGAGTTATCGGCAACTGGCAGGAGCTGTATGGTTGTCGCTTTATTGTATGCAATGCAATCGCCCTGTAATTGCTTTACTTTATCACTAAGCGGTAGCGATAGTCGTAGAAGCAATAGTTGGCGAGACGAAAACGATGCTACGATGGAGATCAAGGTGTCGCGCCGGTGACGATGATGATCATGACAGTGCTACGGAGATGGAGATCACAAGCACAAGATGATGATGGCCATATCATATCACTTATATTGATTGCATGTGCTGTTTATCTTTATGCATCTTATATTGCTTTGATTGACGGTAGTGTTATAAGATGATCTCTCACTAAATTTCAAGATAAAAGTGTTCTCCCTGAGTATGCACCGTTGCCAAAGTTCGTCGTGCCCAGACACCACGTGATGATCGGGCGTGATAAGCTCTACGTCCATCTACAACGGGTGCAAGCCAGTTTTGCACACACAGAATACTCAGGTTAAACTTGACGAGCCTAGCATATGTAGATATGGCCTCGGAACACTGAGACCGAAAGGTCGAGCGTGAATCATATAGTAGATATGATCAACATAGTGATGTTCACCATTGAAAACTACTCCATTTCACGTGATGATCGGTTATGGTTTAGTTGATTTGGATCACGTGATCACTTAGATGATTAGAGAGATGTCTATCTGAGTGGGAGTTCTTAAGTAATATGATTAATTGAACTTAAATTTATCATGAATAGTCCTGGTAGTATTTTGCAAATTATGTTGTAGATTAATAGCTCGCGTTGTTGCTTTCATATGTTTATTTTGATATGTTCCTAGAGAAAACTGTGTTGAAAGGTGTTAGTAGCAATGACGCGGATTGGATCCATGATCTGAGGATTGTCATCACTGCTGCACAGAAGAATTATGTCCTTGATGCACCGCTAGGTGACGGACCTATTGCAGGAGCAGATGCAGTTATGAACGTTTGGCTAGCTCAATATGATGACTACTTGATAGTTTAGTGCACCATGCTTAACGGCTTAGAATTGGGACTTCAAAGTTGTTTTTGAACATCATGGGCCATACGAGATGTTCCAGGAGTTGAAGTTAGTATTTCAAGCAAATACCCGAGTTGAGAGATATGAAGTCTCCAACAAGTTCTATAGCTAAAAGATGGAGGAGAATTGCTCAACTAGTGAGCATGTGCTCAGATTGTCTGGGTACTACAATCGCTTGAATCAAGTGGGAGTTAATCTTCCAGATAAGATAGTGATTGACAGAGTTCTGTAGTCACCGTCACCAAGTTAGTAGAACTTCGTGATGAACTATAGTATGCAAAGGATGACGAAAACGATTCCCGAGCTCTTCACGATGTTGAAATCAATGAAGGTAGAAATCAAGAAAGAGCATCAAGTGTTGATGATTAACAAGACCACTAGTTTCAAGAAAAGGGCAAAGGGAAAGAAAGGGAACTTCAAGTAGAATGACAAGCAAGTTGTCACTCCTGCGAAGAAGCCCAAAGATGGACCAAAGCCTGAATCTGAGTGCTTACACTGCAAAGGAAATGGTCACTGGAAACGGAAATGCCCTGAATATTTGGTGTATAAGAAGGATGGCAAAGTGAACAAGGGTATATTTGATATACAATTTATTGATGTGTGCCTTACTAGTGTTTATAGTAGCCCCTGATTATTTGATACTTGTTTGGTTGCTAAGATTAGTAACTCGAAACAAGAGTTACATAATAAACGGAGACTAGTTGACGGGAAGTCATGATGAGTGTTGGAAGTAGTTCCAAGATTGATATGATCATCATCGCACACTCCCTATACTTTCGGGATTAGTGTTAAACCTAAATAAATGTTATTTGACGTTTGTGTTGAGCATGAATATGATTTGATCATGTTTATTGCAATACAATTATTCATTTCAAGTCAGAGAATAATTGTTGTTCTGTTTACATGAATAAAACCTTCAATGGTCATACACCCAATGAAAGTAGTTTGTTGGATCTCGATCGTAGTGATACAGATATTCATAATATTGATGCCAAAAGATGCAAAGTTAATAATGATAGTGCAACTTATTTGTGGCACTACCATTTGGTCATATTGGTGTAAAGTGCATGAAGAAACTCCATAAATACAGAGTTTTGGAATCACTTGGTTATGAATCATTTGATGCTTGAGAACCGTGCCTTTTAGGCAAGATGACTAAACCTCCATTCTCCAGAACAATGGAACGAGCTACTGACTTGTTAGAAATAATACATACTGATGTATCCAGACCAATGAGTATTAAGGCTCGTGGCGGGTATCGTTATTTTCTGATCTTCACAGATGATTTGAGCAGATATGGGTATATCTACTTGATGAAACATAAGTCTGAAATAGTTGAAAGGTTCAAAGAATTTCAGAGTGAAGTGGAAAATCATCGTAACAAGAAAATTTCTGCAATCTATCGTGGAGATGAATATTTGAATTACGAGTTTGGCCTTCATATAAAACAATGTGGAATAGTTTCACAGCTCACGCCACCTGGAACACCACAGCGTTATGGTGTGTCCGAACGTCGTAACCGCACTTTATTGGATATGGTGCGATCTATGATCTTACTGATTTACTACTATCATTTTGGAGTTATGCATTAGAGACAGCTGTATTCACTTTAAATAGGGCACCATCAAAATCCGTTGAGACGACGCCTTATGAACTGTGATTTGGCAAGAAACCAAAGTTGTCGTTTCTTAAAGTTTGGGGTTGCGATGCTTATGTGAAAAGTTTCAACCTGATAAACTCGAACCCAAATCGGAGAAGTGCATTTTCATAGAATACCCAAAGGAAACTATTGGGCACACCTTCTATCATAGATCCGAAGGCAAAAATATTCGTTGCTAAGATGGATCCTTTCTAGAGAAGGAGTTTCTCTCGAAAGAAGTGAGTGGGAGGAAAGTAGAGCTTGATGAGGTAACTGTACCTGCTCCCTTATTGGAAAGTAGTTCATCACAGAAATCAGTTCTAGTGATTCCTACACCAATTAGTGAGGAAGCTAATGATGATGATTATGAAACTTCAAATTAAGTTACTACAGAACCTCGTAGGTCTTCCAAAGTACAGTTCGCACCAGAGTGGTACGGTAATCCTGTTATAGAAGTCATGTTACTAGACCATGATGAACCTACGAACTATGAGGAAGCGATGATGAGCCCAGATTCCGCGAAATGGCTGGAGGCCATGAAAATCTGAGATAGGATCTGTGTATGAGAACAAAGTGTGGACTTTGGTGGACTTGCCTGATGATCGGCAAGCCATTAGGAATAATTGGATCTTCAAGAGGAAGACGGACACTGATACTAGTGTTACTATCTACAAATCTCTACTTGTCAAAAAAGGTTTTTGACAAAGTTCAAGGTGTTGAATACGATGAGATTTTCTCACTCGTGTCGATGCTTAAGTCTGTCCGAATCATGTTAGCAATTGCCACATCTTATGAAATCTGGCAAATGGATGTCAAAACTGCATTCCTTAATGGATTTATTAAAGAAGATTTGTATATGATGCAACCAGAAGGTTTTGTCAATCCTAAAGGTGCTAACAAAATGTGCAAGCTCCAACGATCCATCTATGGACTGGTGCAAGCATCTCAGAGTTGGAATATACGCTGTGATAAGTTGATCAAAGCATATAGTTTTATACGGACTTGCAGTGAAGCCTGTATTTACAATAAAGTGAGTGGGAGCACTACATCCTTTCTAATAAGTATATGTGAGTGACATATTGTTGATCAGAAATGATGTAGAATTTTTCTGGAAAGCATAAAGAAGTGTTTGAAAGGAGTTCTTTAAAATAAAGACCTCAGTAAAACTACTTACATATTGAGCATCAAGATCTATTGAGATAGATCAAGACGCTTGACAAGATTTTCAATGAGTACATACCTTGACAAGATTTTGAAGTAGTTAAAAATGGAACAGTCAAAGAAAGAGTTCTTGCCTGTGTTGCAAAGGTATGAAATTGAGTAAGACTCAAATCCCGACCACGACAGAAAATAGAAAGAGAATGAAAGTCATTCCCTATGCCTCAGTCATAGGTTCTATAAAAGTATGCCATGCTATGGACCAGACCTATTGTATACTATACCCTGGTTTGGCAAGGGAGTACAATGGTGATCTAGGAGTAGATCACTAGACATTGGTCAAAATTATCCTTAGTGGAATAAGGATATGTTTCTCGATTATGGAGCTGACAAGAGGTTCGTCGTAAAGGGTTACGTCGATGCAAGATTTGACACTGATCCAGATGACTCTAAGTCTCAATCTGGATACATATTGAAAGTGGGAGCAATTAGCTAGAGTAGCTCTGTACATAGCAAAATACATACGGCTCTGAATGTGATAGACCCGTTGACTAAACTTCTCTCATGAGCAAAACATGATCACACCTTAGTACTCTTTGGGTGTTAACCAGATAACAATGTGAACTAGATTATTGACTCTAGTAAACCCTTTGGGTGTTGGTCACATGACGATGTGAACTATGGGTGTTAATCGTATACAGATATGAATATTGGTGTTAAATCACATGGCGATGTGAACTAGATTATTGACTCTAGTGCAACTGGGAGACTGAAGGAAATATGCCCTAGAGGCAATAATAAAGTTATTATTTATTTCCTTATTTCATGATAAATGTTTATTATTCATGCTAGAATTGTATTAACCGGAAACATAATACATGTGTGAATACATAGACAAACATAGTGTCACTAGTATGCCTCTACTTGACTAGCTCGTTAATCAAAGATGGTTAAGTTTCCTAGCCATAGACATGGGTTGTCATTTGATTAACGGGATCACATCATTAGGAAAATGATGTGATTGACTTGACCCATTCCGTTAGCTTAGCACTTGATCGTTTAGTATGTTGCTATTGCTTTCGTCATGACTTATACATGTTCCTATGACTATGAGATTATGCAACTCCCGTTTACCGGAGGAACACTTTGTGTGCTACCAAACGTCACAACGTAACTGGGTGATTATAAAGGTGCTCTACAGGTGTCTCTGAAGGTATTTGTTGGGTTGACGTATTTCGAGACTAGGATTTGTCACTCCGATTGTCAGAGAGGTATCTCTGGGCCCACTCGGTAATGCACATCACTGTAAGCCTTGCAAGCATTGTAACTAATGAGTTAGTTGGAGGATGATGTATTACGGAACGAGTAAAGAGACTTGCCGGTAACGAGATTAAACTAGGTATTGAGATACCGATGATCGAATCTCAGGCAAGTAACATACCGATGACAAAGGGAACAACGTATGTTGTTATGCGGTTTGACCGATAAAGATCTTCATAGAATATGTGGGAGCCAATATGAGCATCTAGGTTCCGCTATTGGTTATGGACCGGAGACGTGTCTCGGTCATGTCTACATAGTTCTCGAACCCGTAGGGTCCGCACACTTAAAGTTCGATGACGGCTATATTATGAGTTTATGTGTTTTGATGTACCGAAGGTAGTTCGGAGTCCCGGATGAGATCGGGGACATGGCGAGGAGTCTCGAAATGGTCGAGATGTAAAGATCGATATATTGGACGATTATATTCGGACTTCAGAAAGGTTCCGAGTGATTCGGGTATTTTTCGGGGTACCGGGGACTTACGGGAATACGGGGAAGAGTATTGGGCCTTGATGGGCCTTAGTGGGAAGGAGAGGCAGCAGCCAGGAGGTGGCGTGCACCCCTCCCAAGCCTAGTCCGAATTGGACAAGGGGTTTGGGGCGCGGCCCCCCTCTCCCTTCCTTCTCCCATCCCCTCCTTTCCCCCTTCTCCTAGTTGGACTAGGAAAGGAGGAAACCTACTCCTACTAGGAGTAGGAATCCTACTCCCTTGGCGCGCCCCTCCTAGGGCCGGCCTCCTCCTCCCTTGCTCCTTTATATACGGGGGCAGGTGGCACCCCATAGACACAACAATTGATCCTTGAGATCTCTTAGCCGTGTGTGGTGCCCCCCTCCACCATAGTCCACCTCGATAATATTGTATCGGTGCTTAGGCGAAGCCCTGCATCGGTAGAACATCATCATCATCACCACACCGTCGTGCTAATGGAACTCTCCCTAAAAGCTCGGCTAGATCGAAGTTCGAGGGACGTCATCGAGCTAAACGTGTGCTTAACCCGGAGGTGCCGTGCGTTCGGTACTTGGTCGGTCGAATCGCGAAGACGTACGACTACATCAACCGCGTTGTGCTAATGTGTCAGTGTACAAAAGTAGGGGCTCCACTTTTGACCCCTTTACTTGTGCACGGGCAGTCAGAGCCTCCCGCCATGGCCACGCATAACAGGGAAGGAAAGGGAAGCCGGAGAGAAGCCGAAGCCACAAGACAAACAAAGCAACGACAGGGACCGAGGCCACAAAGATCAGATGGACGAAGCAGGTTTCCCCGGCAAGGCTCAGCAGTCCTGGCAAGACCCTTGCCGGGGCAGCTTGCCCACGCCAGCCGAAGCGACCCACCCTTGAGCCCACCAACGCTCGACAAACGCATTGGGACAGGGCTCGGGAGGCACCTCTGTGGTGGCATGCAGATCTTTGTGAAGACAAAGAATAGTCAAGATCAAATGAGGATGGGAAGGCAACCATCCTCACCGTAGAAACCCACAAAACCCCCGGCAAGATCCTTGTTGGGGACGCCTGCGCGCCACGGCAAGACCCTTGCCGGGCCACCCGGCAAGGCCCTCGCCAAGTACACTAGCAGGGCTACTGCCAGGCCCGTGCCAGCCAAGCCTCTGCCGCCGTTCGCATGCAGCTGTCGACCCAACCAGCTGGGCAGGCACGTGCGTGGCAACATGCATCCATTCATGGAGGCTCCACCACCGCGCCACCTCAGCTGCTTGCCTGCCTACATGGCACCGCATGCATCGCTGGCCAGGGCGCGTGTCAAAGCTTGAAGGAGCGGCGATGGATGAGACGGGCCTCGCCCCCGTCCCCGATAAAGTGAAGGGACACCTAAGCCTCGCATTAAATGCGCTTTGTCCTGTAATACCAGCGATAAGATCACAACACTGTAGCACTTTCTACCTCCTGTGTGCCACTATGGCAGCCCCTTTCGCCTATAAAAGGAGGCCCATGGCACACGGGAGAAGGATTCGGCTCTTTCGAACCTCACAGCACCTAGAGCTAGTTCAAGAGCTCAAGAACACTAAATACATCCACCAAAGCAGGATCATAGGGTTTTACGCATCTTTGCGGCCCAAACCTGGGTAAATCCCTTTGTGTTGTCTACTAGTCCCGTTCTTCTCACGATCCCCGCGCCCCGCAACCGTAGAAGGGATTCCAGTGATCCCATAGGTGTCGTTTCCCACCGACATCTTTGGCGCGCCAGGTAGGGGGTGCAATTGTGAGAATCTGGTGTAGCAGTTGACCTAGCTGTTCTTAATCGCCATGGCTCCTAAGAAGAAGGCTACCACAACGATCGGTTCGTCCGGGACTAGGTTGCCAGCACTGGTGCGGACCAGTAACGGGCCAGTCGCGGAGAGAACCCGTGGCGCGGCCCGCGAACATCCACATCACCCTGGCGGTTTAGGCCTGGCAAATGGCGTCGTTCGCGCGCCAGGCGACGAGCCACCAGTCGCGGGCTCCGGAGACGGAGTCGCCCCCCCGCAGGCGCCACGGGGCCCTCCAGGGGCGCCGCCATCCCGCCAGACGGCGGCACGGCGGCCTCCAAGACACCAACACCGGCACCCACGGCGCGCTCTTCCCAGGTTGTGCGTGATGAGCAGCGTCACCCTGCTGGTGACCCTGCGCGCTGCCCTGGGAAGAGTCCCGTGCGCCCATCACATGTTGAGGAGGGCCAGCATGCGCGCCGAGGTGCTGACGTAGGTGGCGAACGACTGTGGGGCCGTGACGCAGCTCCTTCTAACATGGTTAGAAGTCGAGGTGCATCACGGTCCACCCAGCTCTCGCCGCCACCCACGCCAGCGGAGGCCCTAGCACGTGCGCAGCTGCTCCTCGATTTTCCTCCCACCACGGAGAAGCTTGACGAATGGAGGGCCACCGTCCGGAGCCTCGTCGGCATTGCCAACAACGATGAGTTGCGGCCGGCGGGACCCATAGGCCGTCGCTCTGCCATGTTACCGCGTGCCAGCGGAGGCCATGCCGGTGGCGACGCGGCCACGGTGTACTCCCCACCTCCATCCCGACCGCCCCGGGCGTCGGTCCGTCGCGGTGACGCTCGTGATGATATCTCCATCGCGTTGTCCGACCCGCAAACCAACCGCGATCAGCGTCAAGTCCTTCAGGAACGGGCTCATGAGGACGCTCGAACTACGATCGAGCGCCGACGTGATGCGCGCCACCAGTCGGACAGGCGGGTAGGGCCCGCTACGGACCACCCAGTGCTGGGAGGCTATGGTGGCCTACCTTACGAGGTGGGTTGTCCGGCTTTCACCCGTGAGCTACGGCAGTTCCAGTGGCCCTCCCACCGTACGTTCAAGACCGACGTTGGCGAGAAGTACAATGGCAAGACTCACCCGTCAGACTTCCTCAGCATCTACACCATCACGATGCAAGCTGCTGGGGCCCGCGACAATAAGGTGCTTGCCAACTACTTCCTGTTGGCACTCAAGTCTAATGTTATGTCATGGTTGATGCACTTGCCGGTGGATTCCATCTCTTCTTGGGCGGATCTGTGCCATGAGTTTGTTGGCGCCTTTACCGGAGGTCACCAAGCTCATGGCCAGGCGAGTGATTTACACATCATCCCCCGGAAGGAAGGAGAAAACCTGCGCAAGTACATCCAAAGGTTCAGCCGGGTGTAGTACAACATCCCCGATGTCCACCCCGCCGCCGTGATCAGTGCGTTCCATCAGAACGTGCACAATCGCAAGATGCGTGAAGAACTGGCGATGAACAGGGTTAAGGATGTGGCCGAGCTCTATGTTCTGGCCGATCGATGTGCTCGTGCTGAGGAGGGAAGGAAGTACCCCGGCGAAGATGCCGGTGCGGAAACCGACTCCACTGGCGACACTGCCACCCCACCGAAGAAGGGCCGACGCCCTAACAGGAAGCGCAAGGGCAAGGCCGTGCTTGCCGTTGAGGGATCCGACGACACCGGCGCCACCAAGAAGACTAAGGCAAGCGACCCCGGCAAGGAGGTTGCCGGGTGTGACGCTTGCCGGGCCTTGGTGGCTGCCGACAAGCCAAGAGGCTCCGACAAGCAGTACTGCAAGATCCACCGCACTAAGGACCATAATCTCCAAAATTGCCGGCAGGTAGAGCTGCTCGCCGAGAAGCAGAAAGCTGAGTATGAGCGGCGGGACAAGGAGAAAGGCCCAGATGGTGCCGAGGGATCCAGCAAGAAACGTGGCGGCCAAGGAGGCCACCGTGGCAAGGATAATCAGCAAGAGAGGCCCGCCCAGGGCCGCGACAAGAAGCAGGAAGACGATGATCATGACGAGGACGACGAATCCGGCAACCATGAGTTTCAGAAAGCCACAGAGGCCATGTGCGTCGATGGTGGCGCCTCGCTGCATACATCCCACCGCCAACTCAAGCAGTGGGCGCGTGAGGTCATAGCTGTGGAGCCATCATTCGACGCACGGAAGCCGCTGAAATGGTCCAGCACGCCCATCATCTTCGACACGAAGGACCACCCTGACCGCACTACTGCGGTCGGGTGCTTGCCATTGTTGGTTTCACCAACAATCCACAACCTCAAGGTGACAAAGATGTTGGTTGACGGCGGGGCCGGCCTGAACTTGATCTCACCTGTTGTGGTCAAAAGGCTGCAGATCCCTGATGGAGACCTCGAGGAGACGGGCACATTCCAAGGGGTTAACCCGGGGAGGAGCTAGCCAAAGGGAAAGATCACGCTGCCCGTGACATTCGGAGGTGAGCTGAACCATAGGACGGAGAGGATTGTTTTTGATGTAGCCGAGATCCCCTTGCCTTACAACGGGATCCTCGGCCGCCCGGCACTAGCCAAGTTCATGGCGGCTTCACACTACGCCTACAACATGCTGAAGATGCCCGGGCCGATGAACATCATCACCGTCCCCTCCGACAAGAAAGATGCGTTGATCTGTGCCAGTCAACTCTACCGAGAAGCGGTTGCAGCAGCTGCCGCTAAGGCAACTGCTCCTGCCGACGGAGCCCCGAGGGGGAAGAAGACCGGCGAGACCCCTCGCACCCACTCCGGTAAGCGCACCTCTTCGGGGTGTTGCGCTTCCGTTGAGAACGTGCCAGAGAGCTCCGCCGGCAAGAGCAAGAAGTCCAGAGCTACACCACCAGAGACCAAGAAGGTGCCGGTCAAGGAGGATGGCACAGGGGAGCTTTTACCATAAGCTCCACCCTCAACGGCAAATAGGAAAGCGAGCTCGTCACCTTCCTACGGGCAAATGTTGATGTGTTTGCATGGCAAGCCTCTGACATCCCCGGCGTTCCCAGGGAGGTGATTGAGCACCACCTTGCTGTCCGTCCTCATGTGTGTCCCGTCAAGCAGAAGGTCAGGAAGCAAGCTCTGGAGAGGCAGGAGTTCATCACGGAGGAAATCAGAAAGCTAGAGGCGGCAGGCTTGGTGAGAGGAGTACTCCATCCGACGTGGTTGGCCAATCCGGTAGTGGTGCGCAAGGCAAATGGGAAGTGGAGGCTGTGTATTGACTACACAGACATCAATAAGGCCTGTCCAAAGGATCCTTTCCCGTTACCGCGCATTGACCAGATTATTGACTCCACGGCTGGGTGTGACCTCTTATCGTTCCTTGACGCCTGTTGGGGAACGTTGCATAAAATAAAATTTTTCCTACGTTCACCAAGATCAATCTATGAGTTCATCCAGCAACGAGAGAGGGGAGTGCATCTACATACCCTTGTAGATCGTGAGCGGAAGCATTCAAGAGAACGGGGTTGAGGTAGTCGTACACGTCGTGATCCAATCACCGGAGATCCTAGCGCCGAACGGACGGCACCTCCGCGTTCAACACACGTATGGTTAGCGTGATGTCTCCTCCTTCTTGATCCAGCAAGGGGGAAGGAGAGGTTGATGAAGATCCAGCAGCACGACGGCGTGGTGGTGGATGCAGCAGGGATCCGGCAGGGCTTCGCCAAGCGTCTGCGGGAGGAGGAGGTGTAGCAAGGGGGAAGGGAGGCGCCAAGATGCAGGGTGCGGCTGCCCTTCCTTCCCTCCACTATATATAGGGGTTAGGGGGGCGCATGCCCCCTTGGAGATCCCATCTAGAGGGGGGGGGGGGGCGGGGCAACGGCCCCCTTAGGGTTTCCAACCAGGGGGGGCATGCCCCCTCGGGGGGCAACGACCCCCTAGGGTTTCCAACCCTAGGCGCCTTGGGCCCTTGGGTGGGGCGCACCAGCCCACCAGGGGCTGGTTCCCATGCCACTTCAGCCCATGGGGCCCTCCGGGATAGGTGGCCCCACCCGGTGGACCCCCGGGACCCTTCCGGTGGTCCCGGTACAATACTGGTGACCCCCCAAACTCTCCCGATGGCCGAAACAGCACTTCCTATATATATTTCTTCACCTCCAGATCATTCTGGAACTCCTCGTGACGTCCGGGATCTCATCTGGGACTCCGAACAACTTTCGGTTTGCTGCATATTAATATCTCTACAACCCTAGCGTCACCGAACCTTAAGTGTGTAGACCCTACGGGTTCGGGAGATATGCAGACATGACCGAGACGCCTCTCCGGTCAATAACCAACAGCGGGATCTGGATACCCATGTTGGCTCCCACATACTCCTCGATGATCTCATCGGATGAACCACGATGTCGAGGATTCAATTAACCCCGTATTCAATTCCCTTTGTCAATCGGTACGTTACTTGCCCGAGACTCGATCGTCGGTATCCCAATACCTCGTTTAGTCTCGTTACCGGCAAGTCACTTTACTCGTACCGTAATGCATGATCCTATGACCAGACACTTGGTCACATTGAGCTCATTATGATGATGCATTACCGAGTGGGCCCAGAGATACCTCTCCGTCATACGGAGTGACAAATCCCAGTCTCGATTCGTGCCAACCCAACAGACACTTTCGGAGATACCTGTAGTGCACCTTTATAGCCACCCAGTTACGTTGTGACGTTTGGTACACCCAAAGCACTCCTACGGTATCCGGGAGTTGCACAATCTCATGGTCTAAGAAAATGATACTTGACATTTGGAAAAGCTCTAGCTAAACGAACTACACAATCGTTGAGCTATGCTTAGGATTGGGTCTTGTCCATCACATCATTCTCCTAATGATGTGATCCCGTTATCAATGACATCCAATGCCCATAGTCAGGAAACCATGACTATCTGTTGATCAACGAGCTAGTCAACTAGAGGCTCACTAGGGACTTGTTGTGGTCTATGTATTCACACGTGTATTATGATTTCCGGATAACACAGTTATAGCATGAATAATAGACAATTATCATGGACACAGAAATATAATAATAACCATTTATTATTGCCACTAGGGCATATTTCCAACAACGCCTACTCAAGATACCACCAGATCTTCATGACAAAGGAAGATGAGGAAAAGACAGCATTCATCACCCCGTGTGGTATGTATTGCTTTTTACGGATGCCTTTCGGGTTGAAGAGTGCTGGCTCAACCTTTGCAAGAGCAGTCCAAATTGGTTTTGAGCCCCAACTACATAGAAATATGGAAGCTTATATGGATGACATAGTGGTCAAAACTAAGGACAAAGCAACCCTTGTGCAAGATCTGGAGGAAACATTTGAAAACCTGCGCAAGATCAACCTCAAATTGAACCCTAAGAAGTGTGTCTTCGGCGTCCCGTCTGACAAGCTTCTCGGGTTCTTTTTGTCCCAGCGCGGGATTGAAGCAGACCCAGATAAGATCAAGGCCATCGAGCAGATTGAGGCACCCAAACAGATCAAGGACGTGCGTCGGCTCACTGGCTGCGTTGCTGCCATGAGCCGGTTCATCTCCAAGTCTGTGGAGCGTGCCCTTCCTTTTTTCAAGATCTTGAAGAAGGCAGGGCCGATGGAGTGGACCCCAGAGGCCGAGGCAGCGCTGCAAGATTTGAAGAAATACCTCTCCTCTACCACAGTGCTGGTTGCGCCCAAACCACAAGAACCGTTGCTGCTTTATCTAGCGGCAACAAATTAGGTTGTTAGCGCCACACTAGTGGCGCAGAGGGAGGTTGATGAGGAGGCAGCAGCAGCGGCAGAGTTAGCGGTTGGCGGGCCGGAACCCTCCCCGGCAGGGCCCAGTCCCGGCAAGACTGAGTCCCCGGCAAGGCTCGGTCCCGGCAAGACTGGTGCCAGTATGATAGGACCCACGCGACCGGGTGAAGAGGCGCAGAAGAAGAAAATGGTACATCACCCTGTTTACTTTGTCAGCTCCCTCTTGCAGGGGGCTAGGTCGAGGTACTCAGGTGTGCAAAAGCTACTCTTCGGCCTCCGTATGGCTTCGAGGAAGCTGCGCCATTACTTCCAAGCGCATAAGATCAAGGTGGTCACCCGCCTCCCGTTGCAACAGATACTGCATAACCCAGATGCAACGGGGAGGATCGTGGAATGGGCCCTGGAGCTGTCAAGTTTCGGTTTGAAGTTCGAAAGTACATCGACGATTCAGAGCAGAGTCTTGGCAGAGTTTGTTGCAGAATGGACCGCAACGCCCGACAAGAGGTACAGGAGACCACTCTCCCCGGCAAGGAAACAAGTCGCAACTGGATCATGTACTTTGATGGTGCCTTCTCGCTGCAAGGCGCCGATGCTAGTGTGCTGCTTGTCGCACCCACTTGAGAGCACCTCAAGTATGTCATCCAGATGCACTTCCCTCAGGAGATGTCAACCAACAACACCGCCGAGTACGAGGGTTTGCTTGCCGGTCTCAGGATCGCGGCAGACCTTGGAGTTAAGAAGCTCATCGTCAGGGGCGACTCACAGCTCGTCGTCAGGTAGATCAACAAAGATTATCAAAGCCCGTTGATGGAAGCTTACGTAGATGAGGTGAGGAAACTGGAGGAGCGCTTTGACGGTATACAAGCGGAGCATGTCCCTCGGGCGGAGAACGACATCGCCGACTACCTGTCAAAGCGCGCTGCCCTCAAGCTACCTGTGGAACCAGGTACTTTTGTGCTTCAGTTAACCCAACCATCCGTTGAGCCTTCGACTGGGTAGAACAAGCGGAGGAAGCTAGGCCCCGACAAGTACTTCCCCACCGAGCTCCCCGGAGCCGCCGGTCAAGATGTTGCCGTGGATGCCGATCCTGCCGCGGGACAACCGACTCCGGCAGAACCTCAGGTCATGGCCGTGGAGGCGGACGCTCCCGTCACAGAAGAGATGCCTTTGGTCCTTGTCATCGAGCCACAGGCTCCGGCATGGGTGCATCACACTGTCCGATTCCTTCAAAAAGTAGAGCTTCCTGAGGAGCAGGAAGAGGCAGAAAGAGTAGCCCGCCGGTCTGCTCTGTACCAATTCGCTGATAACGTATTGTACAGAAGAAGACCAAATGGCCTGAAATTGATGTGCATCCCCCGGGAGGAAGGACTAAAGCTGTTGGCAGAGATACATGGAGGTATATGTGGCTCCCACATAGGGTCAAGAGCCCTTGCCGGCAAGGCTTTTCGGCAAGGTTTCTTCTGGCCCACCGCCCTCCAGGATGCGACCACACTAGTAACCAAGTGTGAAGCGTGCCAGTTCCATTCGAAGAAGCTCCATCAACCAGCTCAAGCCCTTCAAACCATCCCTCTCTCCTGGCCCTTCTCGGTCTAGGGGCTCAACATATTGGGCCCTTTCCCCCGTGCTGTCGGGGGCTTTGAGTACTTGTACGTCGCAATTGACAAGTTCACAAAGTGGCCAGAGGTGGAAGCAGTGAGGAAGGTGACATCGCAATCAGCCATCAAGTTCTTCAAGGGACTAGTGTGCCATTTCGGGGTGCCCAACAGGATCATCACCGACAACGGCACATAGTTCACAAGCCATGCCTTCATGCAATACATTGAAGATCTCGACAACAGGGTCTGTTTTGCTTCCGTGGCACACCCACGGAGCAACGGCCAAGTGGAGAGAGCAAATGCTGAAGTCCTGTGAGGCTTAAGGACGAAGACTTTTGATAGGCTGCACAAGAGCGGAAGGCGCTGGATTAATGAGTTGCTGGCGGTTCTTTGGTCGATCAGAACGATGCCAAATCGAGCCACCGGCCAGACACCCTTTGCCCTGGTTTACGGGGCAGAAGCAGTTCTCCCCACAGAACTCATATACGGGTCACCTCGAGTGCTCTCTTATGATGAGCTTGAGCAAGAGCGATTGTGGCAAGATGACGCGACGCTCCTTGAGGAAGATCGTCTCCGGGCGGCTGTGAGGGTAGCACGCTACCAGCAAGCCTTGCGCCGCTACCATAGCCGCAAGGTTCATGCTAGGAGCTTTGAGGAAGGCGACCTTGTTCTTAGGCATGTTCAATCGGCCAAGAATTCCAACAAGTTGATGCCGAAGTGGGAAGGCCCATATCGGGTAACATGAGTCACCAGGCCCGGCGCAGTCCGGCTGGAGATCGAAGATGTCGTTCCAGTGAGAAACTCCTGGAACATCGAGCATCTCCGCAAGTTTTACCCATAAGGCGCGGCTGCCAGGCCTCCCGACAAGCCACCCTTTTGTACAAGCCTTGCCGGCAAGGCATGTAGCCCTTTGTACAAAGCCAGGCATAGACCCTGAGCATAAATAAACGAAGCCCTGACGCCCTAAGATATAGCATGCATGCTAGATTGAGTCTCTTCCTCGATTAGGGTTGATAGTGCTTAGCGGCGGCTAACCCCTAGCTTAGAGGTCGAGTGCGCGTCTATTTGTTCTTCTCTGTCTTCTTTGGTTCGCAGGACACATAAGTATCCTCGCCGAGCTATTTTGGAGAAAAGGGGACGGACCAGCATCCGAGCCCCAGCAAGCCAAAGTTGTCGGGGGCTACAAGAGCAAAGATCCATCCCCGACAAGCCAAGGTTGCCGGGGGCTGCAGATCCAGATAAGTTCTCTACCCCTATCATGCGTTTCATTATCGACTGAGGTATGTGAAACCTCGTTTTATCCTTAGGCTACCGTGCTCCCCTCATTCCAGACCCTAGGACTCGTCTCCTGGGACCGAGTTTGGTCGTAGCCGCGGCAGCAAGGAAATGAAACGAGGAGCCTAAGCCCACCTCATCCCTGCCTCCGCCAAGGGCGTGAGAAAGATCGAGCAAAGTGGGGGGACGGCAAGGCCAGTTGCCGGGCAAAAAAACGTTTATCTTAAGGGTAACGAGGATTCGCTCCTTGTCGTGGGTTCCACCTACGAACGAAAAACCCGGCAAACATCCCTTTTTCATTAAAAAGCATCCCGTACAGGTATAGTTCATATGAAATGAAAAACATGAGCAAAGGGATTACAAGTTCTAAAGTTAACAAAGGCCCGAAGGCTTATAAGACTAAAAAAAGATAAGATACTCGTAATCCCTTTCTTGTCTCTCCCCTCAGGAAATGGAACAAGAAAGTAGAAGGGCAAAAGGGGCGCCTAGGCGAGCTACGAGTGGTAGAAGACACCAAGGGAACATCTCGGTGGCCGTCCAAGGGCTGGATGGTGATGGCGGCGCCGGAGGCAGAGCTCGAAGATGGGGCGGCAGGACGTCAATACGCGACGAAGGCGTCGGTGCCCGTGTACTCCGACTTGACGGCCTTGCCGCCCGCCCTCTTCCTCTTCCGCAGCCTCCCAACGGCTGCCGCCCAAGGAGACGACCCCGAGAAGTTCAAGGAGCCGGCGACACGGATGATGGGGTCGCTGGTGCCGCTCGGAGCGGCGCCCGACGCCTAGCCGGACCCGTCATCCTGCCGCCCGCTGGCCTTGTCGTCGCTGCCGTTGTCTTCCTCGCCACTCTCGCTCAAGGAGGAATCTTCGTCGTCAGAAGAGCTCTCCACGCAGCACCTTACGCGAGTCCCGAAGTGCTCGAAGATCTTGACGGAGAGGAGGCCACCCTCCATTAGTTTGAAATGGAGAGTGAGCCCATCCGTCAAGCTGTGGAGGCGAGTGAAGGTCTTCCACCCTCGGTGAAGATACATGACGTGAGGGGCGGGGAACTCGACGTCGGCCCATGTGCCGCTGTTCCCGCAACCCCTCATATGCAGCCGCAACGCCTGCGGCGGATCCAGCTCCATCTCCCACGCGAATGGAGTCGGGAGGCGAAGGAGACAGTGCGGTGGCTGGCGCAGCCTGATGAAGAATTCGCAGGGGTTGTCCTCGGCGTGGACCTCCATCAGAGGAGGAGCTGCTGGCGGAGGCGAGGCTGATCTGCCGCCCCGTCCTCCTCTCCCTCGAGCACCATGATGGCCTCGACCTCGCCCCCTCCCCCTTCCTCTAGCGGCCGGCTCCGCCACTATGAGCTCTTGGGGAGGAGCGATGCGCTGTCTGGCCAAAACCCTCGCTGCCACTGATGAAGCGTCGCAACGCCCCCTCACCATAGCAGAAGAAGAAAGGAAGCAGGAATGGGGAGAGGCAGATGGCCAAGGGTTGAGAGGCCCTGTTCCTCCTGCTCCCCTCTTTATAAAGGGGCGGGGGCGAGGCTCGGCCGCCCCCTCTCGGCCAATCCATCTTCTTGAAGTGACAGCAAGCGGGGCCACCGACCGCCCTCCCTGCTCCATTGAAGGCGCGTGGGAATCAACCCGCGCACGCGCGACTTCCTACGTCCCGCGCGCCTGTCATTCGCTCTGCATTATGCATGCAGCGAACGTGGCGCGAGGGGCGGGCGCAGTGGGACGCGTGGAGCGACGGTTCCCAAGCAAAGACAGTAAATGGGAGGCGGCCCTGCGGTCTCAAAGAGACACACAAGCCGCCTCTTTACTGTCAACCCCAAGGTGACGCCAGCATGCTTCCGTCATGCGCGCGTGCATGACCCCCACGTCGCGCGTTCAATGCAGGTCATGGGGAAGCGCAGCGAACGGAGCAGTGGCCGCGGTAAAAATCCGCCCCAACTGCCCGCGCACCATTTTGGGCCTGGCCCAACAACGTGTTGCGCTTATGTGTGGCCCAGGCCCGGGGGCTCCTGTCGTTGTAAAAAAGTAGGGGCTCCACTTTTGACCCCTTCACTTGTGCACGGGCAGTCAAAGCCTCCCGCCACGGCCACGCATAACAGGGCAGGAAAGGGAAGCCAGAGAGAAGCCAAAGCCACAAGACAAACAAAGCAACGACAAGGACCAAGGCCACAAAGATTAGATGGGCGAAGCAGGTTTCCCCGGCAAGGACCCTTGCCGGAGCAGCCTCAGCAGCCCCGGCAAGACCCTTGCCGGGGCAGCTCGCCCACGCCAGCCGAAGCGAGCCACCCTTGAGCCCACCAACGCTCGACAAACGCATTGGGACAGGGCTCGGGAGGCACCTCTGTGGTGGCATGCAGATCTTTGTGAAGACAAAGAATAGTCAAGATCAAATGAGGATGGGAAGGCAACCATCCTCACCGAAGAAACCCACAAAACCCCTGGCAAGATCCTTGCCGGGGGCGCCTGCGCGCCATGGCAAGACCTTTGCCGGGCCACTCGGCAAGACCCTTGCCGGGCCACCCGGCAAGGCCCTCGCCAAGCGCACCAGCAGGGCCACTACCAGGCCCGCGCCAGCCAAGCCTCTGCCACCGTTCGCATGAAGCTGCCGACCCAACCAGCTGGGTAGGCAACTGCGTGGTACCATGAAGCCCTTCGTGGAGGCTCCACCACCACGCCACCTTAGCTGCCTGCATGCCTACATGGCACCACATGCATCGCTGGCTAGGGCGCGTGTCGAAGCTTGAAGGAGCGGCGACGGACGGGACGGGCCTCGCCCCCGTCCCCGATAAAGTGAAGGGACACCTAAGCCTTGCATTAAATGTGCTTTATCTTGTAATACCAGCGATAAGCTTGCAACGCTATAGCACTTTCCACCTCCTGTGTGCCACTGTGGCAGCCCCTTTCGCCCATAAAAGGAGGCCCATGGCACACAGGAGAAGGATTCGGCTCTTTCGAACCTCACAGCACCTAGAGCTAGTTCAAGAGCTCAAGAACACTAAATACATCCACCAAAGCTGGATCGTAGGGTTTTACACATCTTTGCGGCCCAAACCTGGGTAAATCCCTTTGTGTTGTCTACTAGTCCTGCTCTTCTCACGATCCCCGCGCCCCGCAACCGTAGAAGGGATTCCAGTGATCCCATAGGTGTCGTTTCCCACAGACATTAACGCTTCCGCTTTCGGTCTACGAGGGTACATGGACACACTCTCCCCTCTTGTTGCTATGAATCACCATGATCTTGCGTGTGCGTAGGATTTTTTTGAAATTACTACGTTCCCCAACAAGGAGCGCCTCGATCTCCGCACCACCTTTTTCGCCACATACCCAGCGCGCGACTCTTGCGTGATTTGACAGGATTGCCCGGGCCCACGCGTCAGCCACTTGGAAGCGGGCCCTTAAAAGGCGACGGGGTCGAGGCGTTTGCACTATGCGTGTCCATTCTCCCTCTTCCTCCTCCGCTTCTCCATCGCATCTTGCTCTTTCTCTCTCGACGCTGCCGCCCTGCCACCATGGTGATGGACAAGACGGCGGTGCTGGAACGCGCGAAGAAGGCGACAGGGGCGGCGAAAGGCAAGAAGACGAATCGGGGATCGTCGTCGAGGTCTGCGCTGCCGCCAGGTTGGATCCAGGGCGATTGGATCCGATCTTCGCTCCAGTCAGAGGACTTAGCGGAGCTAGCTGACCCCGGCCTGATCGTCAATGGGTCTGCGAGGCTGTCAGAGGGGGAAACGGAGCCTCAGCCTCGACCGGGTGAGTGCGTTCTGCTCGCCACCACGTCGACCGCGGTTTCTCCCTTCCCCCGCATCCTTTTTTCTGGGATTTCTTGAACTTTTTCGGAGCCCAACTCCATCATTTCTTTCCCAACACCATTACGTACCTCGCTGCATTTGTGTCCATGTGCGAAAAGTTCCTGGGTTGTCGACCGCACTGGGGTCTTTTCAAGCACATCTCCACAATCCGCTCCCAGTCGGTGAAGAAAGCGAATTCGAGTGATGAGAGAACACACATTATCCAAATGTGTGGGGGCTTGGGTATCCAGAAGAGGAAAAGGAGTTTTCCCCCTCCATGACACTTCCTGAGTCAGTCAGGGGCTGGCAGTCAACCTGGTTCTACTGCCAGGACATTGCGACTCCAGGTCAGTCGACTGGTGTCGGTGTCAAAACCGCCGGATCTTGGATAGGGGGTCCCGAACTGTGCATCTAGGCGGATGGTAACAGGAGACAAGGGACACGATGTTTTTACCCAGGTTCGGGCCCTCTCGATGGAGGTAAAACCCTACTCCTGCTTGATTGATATTGATGATATGGGTAGTACAAGAGTGGATCTACCACAAGATCAAGGAGGCTAAACCCTAGAAGCTAGCCTATAGTATGATTGTTGTAATGGTTATGTTGTCCTACGGACTAAAACCCTCCGGTTTATATAGACACCGGAGAGGGCTAGGGTTACACAGAGTCGGTTACAATGGTAGGAGATCTACATATCCGTATCGCCAAGCTTGCCTTCCACGCCAAGGAAAGTCCCATCCGGACACGGGACTAAGTCTTTAATCTTGTATCTTCATAGTCTTGGAGTCCGGCTGACGATGATAGTCCGGCTGTCCGGACACCCCCTAGTCCAGGACTCCCTCAGTAGCCCCCGAACCAGGCTTCAATGATGATAAGTCCAGCGCGTATGTAGTCTTCGGCGTTGCAAGGCGGGTTCTCCTTTAAGTCCCATGTACCTGCCGAACAGTGTCCGACTTCCTTATCAATGTTGCGCTTCTTGGCTTCCACGCCCAATAATGGCCCTCTTCCACGCGTCGCACGAAGGCGAAAAGCCAGGGTATCTTTTATGTTTTACCCCCCAGCTGCGCAAGTAATCTGCCTATAAGAAAGGCAAGAATCCGGATCCAAATCACACCATCTTCCTTCCGCGAGTACTCATCGAAGCGCTTCTGACCCAAAATCCATTCCATCATGGACCGTCGACGCGGCTCCTCCTCTCGCGCCCCCAGCCCTCTGCCAGGAGATTGGAGGAGATGTTCTGTCCCGCACAGCGAGCTGGTGACGCTCCAAGCGGAGGGATATCTTTCTCCGGCCTTCATGGTTCCGGTTCGAGCCGGACTGGCCACCTACAAAGGTGGGAAGCAAGCGGAGGCTACCCCAAGTCCCAACAAAGGGGAGCGGGTATGCTTCGTCCCCTATCTGATAAGGGGGCTCGGATTTCCTATACATCCGTTCCTCCACGGGCTCCTGGAGTTCTACGGACTCCAGCTCCATCACCTCACGCCCGCCTCTATCCTGCATATCGCGGGTTAAGTAGCTCTTTGCGAGCTATTTCTGGGCGTCGAACCCCATTTTGCGCTGTGGAAGAGGTTGTTCTGCCTTGTGTCCTGCTCTCACGAGGGGTCCATATATCAAGTGGGCGGCGCCTAAATATGGCGCATTGCCGGGACCGGATACCCATCCGGAACCCCTAAGAAGGCGTCCGAAGACTGGCCTTCAGAATGGTTTTACATAGAAGACGCTCCGCTGCCGGACCCTGTTCGGATCGGCCTCCTGGAGTTCAGTAATGCTCCTCTGAAGAAACGCCTTAGTTGGCGCCCACGGAGCCCCCAGCTGGAGGAAGACAAGAGCGTCCATTATTTGATGGGCCAGATAAAGTTACTGGCCCATTCCGGGTTGACCATGATTGGAGTCATGGCAACGTGCATTATGCGGGGGGTGCAGCCGCTGCAATACAGGGGCCACCCTATGTGGGATTTCAACGCGAAGGACGATGCCACCCGTCATGGCCGCAAAGGGCCGGGATCGGCCGAAGATCTGGCGAAGATCCTGTCCGGCCTGTACAAGGGGGAGAAGGAGGATTTCCTCCAGACGAGCCCGTTAAATGGGTTCTCCATGAATAACCCTCGGCGTTGGGTAAGTGAACACTTTATGTGCCCGACCCATGCTTTTGAAGTTTAAGTTTCTCATATTATGTTATCGACGCAGGAGCTGCGTCGGGTTGTGGAGGGCATGCTTAGTCCAGCTCCGCAACCCGAGGATCCCGAGAGATCCCAGGATCCGGCCTCCGAAGAGGACCCGGACATAAAGGTGGAGCTAATCGACGGGGTGTTCCACCAACTCAGCATGGATAATGCTTTAGTCGCCATTACGGCTGACTACCCCGGCCTGTATCCGGCTCCCCAGGTGATTGTGACCGAAGTCCTGACACCATTATTTCTTCCTTGCTCATTTCTGACCACCGTATACGATGGTGTTTTGCAGGAGGCGCCCTCAAGGCGAGAAGCCGAGCCCACCGCGGCTAACCAACAAGGGTCAGTCCGGCCCAGTAGGCGGAAGAGGAGCGCGGCGCGGATTGAAACGTCGCCGCAAAGGTATAGCTCACGGTTCGTTATTTAGAGCAACGTTCCTAGGAAGTGTTTGAATGCTCATGACTTTGGTAGGAGAAAAAGCGCCCGCCGGACTGCGGGCGTAGAAGTTGCCAACCCAGCCTCTACCAGCCAAGCTCCAGCACCTGGTCCGGAGGGGGAGGCGAGCGCAAGGCGCGAGCCGGATACTCCTCCAATGGAGGATGCCGACAGACTGTCCGCCACCAAGTCTGAGGTGGAGAGCGGCATGAACCACAGGCGCCGCCGGACAGTCTTTTGTGACGCGTGCTTCTCCCCTGAGGCGTTGGATGCCTTTAACGCGGGGGACGCGCACCTCCGTGCTGCTCAAGATGGTTTAACCAGAGCCACGGAGCAGTATGTAAAAGACATACAGGTAAGAGATTTTAATAGTTGTATATGCCAGTAGCCCCCGAGACTTAAAATAGTTGTATTAACTGATTTAAGGATCAATTGAAATGTAGGATCTTACGAAGAAGAATACCCAACTGTCCCAGGAGCTGCAAGAGTGTAAGGCCCAACTTGAGGCCGCACTGACTGCCGCAGGAGGAGACACAGGGACCCATCCTGGTAACACATTAATATATTTGTTAAAAAGATAAGTGGTGTGCGGCGTGCGCGCAAGTTTGAAAATGACTTTGCAGGTGCTGCCGGGCAGGATCCGGACAGGCAAGAACTACTGCGCCAGCTGAAGGCCGGCGAGAGGGTGCTGACGAGGGTGCAGCAGGAAAGGAACAAGCTCCAGGATGCCCACGCCCAGCTTGGAGAAGAGCTGAAAGGCGTTCGGGCTGAGCTGTCTGGCTCCGTTAAGGAGAATCAGCGGCTTCGTCGCGGCATCTATGGTAAGTGCTTGAGCGAACTCCTTTGAAAAGAAGAGTTCGGTGAGGAAGTCAATTGACAAAATATGTCTGTAGCTATACTCACAGGTCGCCCTGCGGAGGAGATGCCCGTATCAACGGGTGATTAGCTTCCCGAGCTGGTGCAACTGCTCGAACGAGTTCGGCAGGCAATGAGCGGCGTTGTCCAGGCTTTATGGCCATCCCTCTCCCTACCCAAGGGCCTTGGAGAGCTTGCAGAGAAGCTTCAGGGAGTGCGGCAGCGCTTCCGTTTATGGAAGATGTCGGCCTGCCGGCAAGGTGCCAGGGAGGCCTGGGCCATGGTGAAGACGCGGTACAAGAAGGCGGATCCCAACCACATGGCCGAGGTCGGACCTGTGGGGCCTGATGGGAAGGAGATCCCTGTGAGTTTAGTATACGGCCAAGTAGAGTTGGCTGCTAAATTTTCCCAACGGGACTGTAAATTAGACAGCCTGTTAGACGGGATTGAGGAAGAATACAGTCAGTCGATTTGACAATGTATTGTAAAATGACATGTAAAATGCCTTCTAGTCGGATTGTAGATCGTTTGTCTTTGCCGACCTTTTCGCTTCAACCTCGGGACCCTAGAGTCCGGAGTGTGTCCGAATACCCTCTCGGTTAAGAAACAACCGGGGCATGCATGGAGACCAGGCGTAGGGGTCATTAATGCTTTATCAGACAAGTGCCCAACTAGTTATGTTATATTACATGGTTAGTAAGAAACATCTTCCAGGGAGAATAGTTCCATTAAGGGTTCCTTTCCCTGGGAGGCATGCCCTAAAGTGCATGTCCGGACTGCGAAAAGAGCAGGAAAACATCTGGGGGCAGATAAATAAATAGGTAAAAAAATCATCTTTCAAGTCACCGACCGAGTATTCCCTTAAGAACGCTAGCTTTCGGCTTCACCCAGTCTGAGGTACACATCCGGCTGACCCGACAGTAACAATCGCAGAGGTGCTCCCTTTACCTCCTAGCCGAACAATCGGGAACGTAGGGGTAAGCACAGGAGCCAGGCAACCCAGCTTGGCCAAAACTTAAGTCATATCGATGCATATAGTGGTGAATAAAAGGTACACGTGGAAGTGTGACACGTGTGATGGGCATGAAGCCCTTATAATTAAGCTTCTTGTAAAGAAGCCCCCAGGTATAATGAGTGCGGATAGCACATCAATTGTGTGCGAACAATGCGCAAGTAGGCCTTTTAGGGCTTTTATGGATAGGGTTGAGAGAAAAAAGAGAAACAAAAGGCAGCTAAAGTGTAAAAATTTGGACGGGGGAAGGGGACGAACTCTTAGTCTGGCGCTAGGCATAGAATCTTCGGAGGCGGGCTACGTTCCATGGGTTCGGCTCGAGTCGATTGTCCGACGCATTTCGCAGACGGTACGCCCCGCCGGTCAAGACTTGATCGATAATGAAGGGGCCTTCCCATTTGGGCTTGAGCTTGTCCTTTTTCTTGTCCGACAGGCGTAGAACTAGTTCGCCAACATTGTAGGTTTTAGCCCGTACTTCGCTGCTTTGGTATCTTCGAGCCTGCTGCTGATAGAATGCGGAACGAGCCTTAGCAACATCCTGTTCTTCCTCCAATGCATCCAAGCTGTCCTGCCGATCCAACTCGGCTTCTCTTTCTTCGTACATGCGCACTCGAGGTGAGTCATGAATAATGTCGCAGGGCAGAACTGCCTCTGCGCCGTATACCATAAAGAATGGTGTGAATCCGGTAGTACGGTTGGGCGTCGTCCGCAGCCCCCAGAGTATGGAGTCGAGCTCCTCTACCCAGTGCGTGTCCGATTTCGTCAGGGACTGCACTAGCCTGGGTTTGATGCCACTCATTATTAGACCATTTTCTCGCTCCACTTGACCGTTGGTTTGAGGATGATAGACTGAAGCGTAATCGAGCTTAATGCCCATATTTTTGCACCATAATTTAACCTCGTCAGCGGTGAAGTTCGTGCCGTTATCGGTAATTATGCTGTGGGGGACACCATATCGGTGTACTACCCCAGATATGAAGTCTATCACTGGTCCGGACTCTACTGTTTTAACTGGCTTGGCCTCTATCCATTTGGTGAATTTGTCCACCATGACCAATAGGTACCTTTGCTTGTGGGTTCCCCCTTTAAGGGGTCCAACCATGTCAAGTCCCCAGACCGCGAACGGCCAGGTAATGGGTATAGTTTTGAGGGCGGTGGGTGGCATATGGCTCTGATTAGCAAAGAGCTGACAACCGACGCATCTTTGGACTAAGTCCTGAGCGTCTGCCCGGGCCATCGGCCAACAAGATCCTGTTCGGAATGCCTTTCCTACAAGGGCCCGAGCTGCGGCGTGGTGTCCGCCTAGTCCGGCATGAATTTCAGCCAGAAGGTTTCGCCCTTCCTCTTCGGAGATACACCTTTGAAGGACTCCGGTTGCGCTTTTCTTATAAAGTTCTCCCTCATGGACCTTGTAGGCTTTAGATCGCCGAACTATGCAGCGGGCCTCATTTTGGTCTTCGGGGAGTTCCTGCCTAAGCAAGTAGGCTAGGAATGGCTCTGTCCACGGGGCGATTACTGCCATTATTTCGTGGGCTGAAGGTGTTATTTCATCGGCTGAGTCGCCGATTATGTCAGATTGTTTTGTCTCGGTTGGTGCGGCTGCTTCTGGTTTGTTATTTCCAGACTCCTCTTCCCATAGTACGGATGGCTTAAAGAGCCGTTCCAGGAAGATATTTGGAGGGACAGCGTCATGTTTTGTGCCGATGCGTGCCAATATGTCGGCTGCTTGGTTATTATCCCGGGCTACATGGTGGAATTCAAGTCCGTCAAACCGAGCTGACATTTTTAGGACAACGTTACGATAGGCTGCCATTTTCGGATCCTTGGCATCAAAGTCTCAATTTACTTGGGATATTGCAAGGTTTGAATCCCCGCGCACCTCTAGGCATTGAATGCCCATGGAGATTGCCATCCAAAGGCCATGCAAAAGGGCCTCGTATTTGGCTGCGTTGTTGGAGTCCGTGTACATTATCTGAAGTACGTATTGGACAGTGTCCCCGGTTGGGGACGTCAATACGACGCCAGCCCCCAATCCAGCCAACATTTTAGAGCCGTCGAAGTGCATAATCCAATTGGAGTATGCGCCGTACTCTTTACGGAGTTCGGCTTCGGTCCATTCAGCGACAAAGTCAGCCAAAACTAGCGACTTTATAGCTCGCCGAGGTTTGTAAGTTATATCAAATGGTAAGAGCTCAATGGCCCATTTTGCAATCCTGCCCGTCGCGTCGCGGTTGTTTATAATGTCGCTGAGGGGTACTTCGGAGGCCACTGTTATCGAACACTCTTGAAAGTAGTGTCGGAGCTTCCGGGATGCCATGAACACCGCATACGCTATCTTTTGATAGTGCGGGTAACGGGACTTGCAGGGGGTTAACACTGTGGATACGTAATACAATGGTTTTTGAAGAGGGAATTTATGCTCTTCTGTCTCTCGTTCGACGACGAGTACCGCTCTTACAACTTGATGTGTTGCCGTGATGTATAACAACATTGGTTCGCCCAGGTGGGGCGCAGCCAGGACCGGATTTGTTGCCAATATGGCTTTTATTTCTTCGAGTCCGGCAGTGGCAGCATCTGTCCACTCGAAGTGTTCGGTGCGCCTAAGGAGGCGATAGAGGGGCAATGCCTTTTCTCCTAGACGGGAGATAAAGCGGCTTAGAGCCGCCACGCATCCAGTCAATTTTTGTATTTGTTTGAGGTCCTTTGGGATATCCAGCTGTGACAGAGCTCGGATCTTGGCTGGGTTCGCTTCGATTCCTCTGTCGGATACAATGAAGCCCAGGAGCTTTCCGGCTGGTACACCGAAAACACATTTTTCCGGATTCAGCTTGATGTCATATGCTCTGAGGTTGTCGAATGTGAGCCTCAAGTCGTCTACTAGAGTTTCGACGTGTTTGGTTTTGACGACTATGTCGTCTACGTATGCCTCTACTGTTTTGCCGATCTGGGTGGCCAGACATGTTTGAATCATGCGCTGATATGTTGCGCCGGCGTTTTTAAGTCCGAAGGGCATCATGTTGAAGCAGAATGGTCCATATGGAGTGATGAATGCCGTTGCGGCTTGGTCCGCTTCCGCCATCTTGATTTGATGGTAGCCGGAGTATGCGTCAAGGAAGCACAATGAATCGTGTCCTGCGGCAGCGTCGATTATCTGGTCGATGCGGGGGAGGGGGAAGGGATCCTTTGGGTAGGCCTTGTTGAGGTCTTTAAAATCGACACATAGGCACCAGGATTTGTCCTTCTTTGGTACCATTACCAGGTTTGCTAGCCAATCCGGATGTTTGATGTCTTGGATGAATCCGGCTTCCAATAGTTTGGCTAGCTCTTCTCCCATTGCCTGTCTTTTGGGTTCGGAAAATCGTCGAAGAGCCTGTTTGACTGGCTTGAATCCTTTTAGGATGTTTAGGCTGTGTTCTGCCAATCTGCGTGGGATTCCGGGCATATCCGAAGGGTGCCAGGCGAAAATGTCCCAATTTTCCCGAAGGAATTCTCGCAGTGCGGCGTCTACATCAGGGTTCAACTGTGCCCCGATGGAAGCCGTCTTTGTCGGGTCCGTTGGATGGACCTGGAATTTTACTATTTCGTCCGCTGGTTTAAAGGAGGTGGACTTGGATCTCTTATCGAGTATCACATCGTCCCTATTCACAGTAGAGCGCAGCACGGTGAGTTCTTCTACCGCTAGGGCTTCGGATAGTGCCTCCAGGGCTAATGCGGCTGTCTTGTTTTCGGTGCGGAGTGCTATGTCCGGATCACTAACGAGAGTGATTATTCCGCCGGGCCCAGGCATTTTGAGCTTCATGTACCCGTAATGGGGTACGGCTTGAAAAATTGTGAATGCCTCTCGTCCTAATATAGCGTGATATCCGCTGTTGAATGGGGCCACTTGGAACGTGACTTCTTTGGATCTGTAATTGTCTGGCGAGACGAACACCACATCGAGTGTGATTTTTCGGTGCAGCGCGCTTCCCGGCTAGGGATTATTCCTCTGAAGGTTGTGCTGCTTCGCTCAATGCGGCTCCAGTCTATTTCTGTTTTTTGAAGAGTTTCCTCATAGATGAGGTTTAATCCGCTGCCGCCATCCATGAGTACCTTGGTAAGTCGAAAGCCGTCCACTATTGGACTAAGGACCAATGCGGCTGGTGCTCGGGCTGTTCGGAATTTAGGTTCGTCGCTGGCGTTGAAGGTGATGGCTATGTTGCTCCATGGATTTGTTGTTGCTACTTGGTAGACTTCGGCGAGGCTGCGGATTGTTCGCTTCCGCATATTATTTGATGCGAAAGTCTCAAAGACTGTTGATACCGTACCGGTATTGTTGGAGTGGTTTTCCGAGGCTAGAAGCTCCTCGCCACTTTTGGCCACCTGCCGTAATATCCAACATGCTCGAAGGCTATGTGTAGGGATGGCGCCCTCTGTACTGTGAATTTTATAGGGTCCGCTAAGCCATCCCTCCAGTATGGTTTCGTGCCCTTTATGGGGTTTTTGCTTTTTGGTTTTTGTACCTAGTGCCTGAGTGTAATGCACTCTTTTGTTGCGGACTAGGGTTGTATTCGGGGCCGGATTGTCCCAAAACTTATTTTCGGTTTTCCGGAAACTCTCCATCGCACAGTACTTTTGTACTATGGACGCAAGGTCGGCGAAGCGTGTAATTTCACGACAGCTGACGGCGTTCAAGATTCCCTCGTCCGTGCAATTATTGCAAAAAATTGAGATTGTGTTTTCCTCTCGGCAGTCCTTTATCCTGTCCATAACCAGGAGGAATCTGGCCCAGTAGTGATGTACTGTTTCAGTGGGCTCTTGCCGGATTAGAGATAGATCGCATATGTCTGGGCGGGTGGGTGGAATTAAGTCCGGAACCCTACCCATCTCGAGGCTCAAGGGCCGAGAAGTTTCCAAATTTGGAAGCTTGGATTGCTGGATGTTGACCAACGAGTCCGGTCCGATGCCTGACTTTAGGTTCAGTGCTTGATTGAAGTCCATCCCTCCGCGGGAATCCAGCATGGAGGGTTCGGGAGCCCGGACATGACTAGTTTTCAATACAGGAGAAGAGTCGCCGCGTTGTTCCTCTACCACTGCAACATGATGGGTGACCTGGGGAGAGTTAATCTCTCTCAGATCGGTTTTAAGCCCAATCTGATTTTAGTCTGTAGCGACTCCTAGGGCGGCGATGCGATCCAAGAGCTCGTTTACAGATGAGAACTCTATTGGATCCAGCCGCTCGGCGAATTCCGAGCTGACGTGAAGATTGCTTTTAACGACCTGAGAGGTCATTGTCGAAGCGGTGGCCGAACAGGCGGTCATGAGGAAACCACCTAGCCGGATAGTTTGGCCGGCGGCCAAGGCTCCTTTGACGAAGATACCGTCCTTGAAGACGGGAAGAGGCATCCTTCCTATCGGTGATGGCACAGAGGAACTCTCAATGAAAGCACCAATGTCGGTGTCAAAACCAGCGGATCTCAGGTAGGGGGTCCCGAACTGTGCGTCTAGGCGGATGGTAACAGGAGACAAGGGACACGATGTTTTTACCCAGGTTCGGGCCCTCTCGATGGAGGTAAAACCCTACTCCTGCTTGATTGATATTGATGATATGGGTAGGACAAGAGTGGATCTACCACGAGATCAAGGAGGCTAAACCCTAGAAGCTAGCCTATGGTATGATTGTTGTAATGGTTATGTTGTCCTACGGACTAAAACCCTCCGGTTTATATAGACACCGGAGAGGGCTAGGGTTACACAGAGTCGGTTACAATGGTAGGAGATCTACATATCCGTATCGCCAAGCTTGCCTTCCACGCCAAGGAAAGTCCCATCCGGACACGGGACGAAGTCTTCAATCTTGTATCTTCATAGTCTTGGAGTCCGGCTGACGATGATAGTCCGGCTCTCCAGACACCCCCTAGTCCAGGACTCCCTCAACTGGACTTCCCCCTTTTTCTTTAGATCGCGCCCAACAACCTTCTTCACTGAAAGTGACCGCTGCGGAGAGGGTGGAAACGAACATGTTGGTCGAGGGAGTGGTCCAGTTGATCAATCAGGGTGTCACCGGCATGGACTTGTCGGAAGTGTTTCTCAGTCAACGCATCCAGCCGCTCCAGGCTTGTGATCACTCGATGTGGATGTACTCTGGAGCCAACGACACCGCTCGGGTTCATCTAGAGGAGGTTTTGGCTGAGACAGTGGCCCTGTGGCTGAAGGGTATTACATGAAACAAGGACAACCCCAGGGGAGCCAGGAGAGTCGACCCATTCAGCGACAGCAACCAGCCAGATAAGGTTTGGTCTCTGCTACCGGCTGTACTTCAATATGTTTTGCGACTGTCTTTGAATCCGACTGATATCTGCTTGACTTCTTGTCTTGTAGGTTTACACTGAGATGTACTCGATGCCGAATGGTGAACAAGCACTGGAGCAAGACCAGGAGGGAGAGGACAACGCGGAGGAAAGCAGCGATTGACAATCTCCAGAAGACGATGACGAGGAGGAAAGCAATGAGTCGGACGATGACGAGATAGTTGACTCACCACCTCGCACGGAGCATCGATCCAAGCTACTCCATGATCCAGCGGGCGGGCATGGCAAAACCGTGGCTCCAAGCACTCAAGCACAGAAGCGCACTCGGACTTCGACTCCAGAGCCGACGGAGAAGGTTGCCAAGCATCCCAAGGTCGTCCCCTCAAAGGCTCGGAAGACTTTGCCCAAGATCAAGATGGACGTCCCTATTGCCTCTTGGTGAGTGTTCTTTCTTTCTCCTTTTTCTTTCACCAACTGATACTTTTGTTCTGACTGAATGGATTATAATCTTTTCCAGCCCAGCCTTAGCCGCGACTGATATGGACATTGACAAGGCCCCAGGTGACGAGGAAACCGATGACGCGACCACCTCCAAAGCTAGTATGTTCCATTCGACTTGAATTTATTATGCCGATTGAATTGTTGGCTGATTGAACTTTTGAGGTTGCTTTTTGTTGCAGCTCCATGGGACGTTATTGAGCTTCTGGATGATGAAGTGCCTCTGAGAAAGAGGAGGAGGAGGGACAGGGCGTCAAGCGGGAAAGCACCCGAGGGTCAGTTCCCTCAGTTGACACCAGTGCTTGAGACAATGGTCCAGCGATCCGGAGATCCGGCTCGGACCAATGTTACCTTTGCCAATCCGTTGTCGATTGACCGTCCATCAGGGTCGACTGCCCAGACCTCTGCCGCTCCAGTACAACTCCATGCATCTGACCCTGTGGCTGCTCCGACTGCATTGCCATCATCGTGTATAATTTATGAAGTATTCATGCTATTATATTATCTATTTTGGAAGTTTATGGGCTTTATTATACACTTTATATTATTTTTGGGACTAACCTATTAACCAGAGGCCCAGCCCATATTGCTGTTTTCTTGCCTATTTCAGTGTTTCGAAGAAAAGGAATATCAAACGGAGTCCAAACGGAATGAAACCTTCGGGAGAGTTATTTTTGGAACGGAAGCAATCCAGGGGACTTGGAGTGCACGTAAGGGAAGCAACGAGGAAGCCACGAGGCAGGGAGGCGCGCCCTACCCCCTGGGCGCGCCCCCACCCTCGTGGGCCCCTCGTGGCTCCCCTAACCAACTTCTTTCGCCTATATATGTCCATATACCCTAAAAACATCGAAGAGCATAATAGACCGGGAGTTCCGCCGCCGCAAGCCTTTGTAGCCACCAAAAACCAATCGGGACCCTGTTCCGGCACCCTATCGGAGGGGGATCCCTCACCGGTGGCCATCTTCATCATCCCTACGCTCTCCATGACGAGGAGGGAGTAGTTCACCCTCGGGGCTGAGGGTATGTACCAGTAGCTATGTGTTTGATCTCTCTCTCTCTCTCTCTCTCGTGTTCTTGAGGTGATACGATCTTGATGTATCGCGAGCTTTGCTATTATAGTTGGATCTTATGATGTTTCTCCCCCTCTACTCTCTTGTGATGAATTGAGTTTTTCCCTTGAAGTTGTCTTGTCGGATTGAGTCTTTAAGGATTTGAGAACACTTGATGTATGTCTTGCATGTGCTTATCTGTGGTGACAATGGGATATCACGTGATCTACTTGATGTATGATTTGGCGATCAACTTGCGGGTTCAGTGACCATGTGAACTTATGCATAGGGGTTGGCACACGTTTTTGTCTTGATTCTTCGGTAGAAACTTTGGGGCACTCTTTGAAGTACTTTGTGTTGGCTGAATAGATGAATATGAGATTGTGTGATGCATATCATATAATCATGCCCACGGATACTTGAGGTGATAATGGAGTATCTAGGTGACATTAGGGTTTTGGTTGATTTGTGTCTTAAGGTGTTATTCTAGTACGAACTCTATGATAGATCGAACGGAAAGAATAGCTTCGTGTTATTTTACTACGGACTCTTGAATAGATCGATTAGAAAGGATAACTTTGAGGTGGTTTCGTACCCTACAGTAATCTCTTCGTTTGTTCTCCGCTATTAGTGACTTTTGAGTGACTCTTTGTTGCATGTTGAGGGATAGTTATATGATCCAGTTATGTTATTATTGTTGAGAGAACTTGCACTAGTGAAAGTATGAACCCTAGGCCTTGTTTCCTAGCATTGCAATACCGTTTACGCTCACTTTTATCATTAGTTACCTTGCTGTTTTTAAATTTTCATATTACAAAAACCTATTCTACCATCCATATTGCACTTGTATCACCATCTCTTCGCTGAACTAGTGCACCTATACAATTTACCATTGTATTGGGTGTGTTGGGGACACAAGAGACTCTTTGTTATTTGGTTGCAGGGTTGCTTGAGAGAGACCATCTTCATCCTACGCCTCCCACGAATTGATAAACCTTAGGTCATCCACTTGAGGGAAATTTGCTACTGTCCTACAAACCTCTGCACTTGGAGGCCCAACAACGTCTACAAGAAGAAGGTTGCGTAGTAGACATCAAGCTCTTTTCTGGCGCCGTTGCCGTGGAGGTGAGTTCTTGAAGGTATATCTTTAGATCTTGCAATCGAATCTTTTAGTTTCTTGTTTTATCACTAGTTTAGTCTATAAAAGCAAAATACAAAAAAAATGGAATTGAGTTTGCCTCATACGCTTCATCTTTTTAATATCTTTCGTGAGAATGATGAGAAGGAAAATTGTGCTCAAGTGCTAGAAGAAGAAGTCTATAAAATGTTTGGCACTAAATCTTTGAATGATGAGCATGATTGCAATATTGTTCGTATGAATTCCTTGAATATCCATGATGCTAATGATATGCAAAGCCACAAGCTTGGGGAAGCTATGTTTGATGAAGATGATATTTTTTGTCCCTCAAGTTTTGATGAGCAAATTTATTATGATGAAAGCATGCCTCCTATTTATGACGATTATTCTAATGATACGTATGCCATAAAGAATAAACTTGCTTATGTGGAGAGTAGTAAAATTTCCATGCTTGTGGCTCATGAAAAGAATGCTTTATGTGATAGTTATATTGTTGAATTCATTCATGATGCTACTGAAAATTATTATGAGGGAGGAATATATGCTTGTAGGAATCGCAATAATATCAAGTTTCCTCTCTATGTGCTTAAACTTTTAAAGTTATGCTTGTTTTGCCTTCCTATGCTAGTTGATTATTGTTCCCATACGTTGTTTGCTCGCAAAATCCCTATGCATAGGAAGTGGGTTAGACTTAAATGTACTAGTAATATTCTTCATGAAGCTCTCTTTATGTTTCAATTTTTATCTTTTATGTGAGCATCATTGTCATCATCATGCCTAGCTAAAAGGCATTAAAGAAAAGCGCTTGTCGGGAGACAACCCAATATTTACCTTTACTGTTTTTGTGTGTTCACATGATTGTGCTACTGTAGTAATCATGTTTTATAGCTTTTGTTTCAATAAAGTGCAAGTAAGACCTTTAGGATAGCTTACGGTGATAGTTGTGTTGATCCTGCTGAAAATCAGAAACTTTTGCACCCAGTAAATTAGTTTTGATAATTCACATAAACGTTATTTTGATCTTATTCTTTTTTCTATGGATTGGTACACAAATTTCTCAGGCTTTCCTAATTTGGTAGAATGTTTTGAGCTACATAAGTATTAGAATGATACAGATTACTACAGACTGTTCTGTTTCTGACAGATTCTGTTTTCTATGTGTTGTTTGCTTTTTTGATGAATCTATGAGTAATACCGGAGGGTATGAACCATAGAGAAGTTGGAATACAGTATATATTACACCAATATGAATTTATAATGAGTTCATAACAGTACCTAAATGGTGGTTTTATTTTCCTATACTAACGGAGCTTACGAGTTTTCTTTTGAGTTTTGTGTTGTGAAGTTTTCAAGTTTTGGGTAAAGATTCGATGGACTATGGAATAAGGAGCGGCAAGAGCCTAATACTGGGGATGCCCAAGGCACCCAAAGGTAATATTCAAGGACAACCAAGAGCCTAAGCTTGGGGATGCCCCGGATGGCATCCCCTCTTTCGTCTTCGTCCATCGGTAACTTTACTTAGAGGTATATTTTTATTCACCACATGATATGTGTTTTGCTTGGAGCGTCATGTCATTTTATTTTGTTTTACTTGCTGTTTGAATAAAATATCAATATCTGAAATTCTTAAATGAGATTGAGTCTTCACATAGCTACATAATTATTTAATTACTCATTGATCTTCACTTATATATTTTTGGGGTAGTTTGTCATTTACTCGTGTGCTTCACTTATATCCTATGAGTAAATGGTTGAATGAGTTGAATGTCATAGATCTGAAATTATATATGTTTCATATGCTTACCCCATTGGGAGTAATGAATTTACATCTAAGAAGTAGAGGTGGTAAATTTATTGAAGGTTAGCAAGCATTGTATTGCTCACTTGAACAATTCATGAAAGAGTATTGAAGGAAGAGAGATTTCACATATAAATATACTATCTTAGACATCTTCTATGATTGTGAGCCCCATTAATTATTTTCAAACCTGAGCAAATTAGTTGAAGTTGGACAAGGAAGACAACATAATGAGTTATGCTTGGTATATTTTTATAGAAGTTATATTGTTATAGATCCTCCAACATGTGGTGCTTGTTTTTTAGAATCCTTTGCTAGCCAAAATATCTGTACTAAGAGGGAATACTGCTTGTGCATTCAAATCCCTTGAACCAAGTTTCTTCCATGAGTGTCCATCATACCTACCTATATGCGGTATTTATCTGCCGTTCCAAGTAAATTTGCATGTGCCAAACTCTAAACCTTCAAATAATAATCTGTTTTGTATGCCCGAATCGCTCATGTAGCGACTAGGGGTTGTCAGTATCTTCCATGCTAGGTGGGTTATTCTCACGATGAGTGGACTCCGCTCATCATTCACGAGAAAAATGGCTGGTAACTGGGATGGCCAGTCCCATGATCAAAATATCAAAGTCAAATCAGAATAATTGCAAACAAAACTCCCCCAGGATTGTTGTTAGTTGGAGGCACCCGTTGTTTCGGGCAAGCCATGGATTGATGATTGTTGGTGGAGGGAGAGTAAAAACTTTACCATTCTGTTTGGGAACCGCGTATAATGTATCCAGTATGGAATAAACTGGGAACCCTTGGTTGTTATGTTGACAATGAAAGCATACCTCTCAAAATTATTTTCATCTCTATTTCAAAAATCGAGCTCTGGCACCTCAGCAAATCCCTGCTTCCCTCTGCATAGGGCCTATCTTTTACTTTTATGCAGGAGTCAGTAGTATTCCTTCTCATTCCAACCTACTCTTTAGTTGGTAAGCATCATGTGATGGGAAAGATCTAAGCATATATGCCCATTCAAATATATTTGATCATGAATTATTATTGTTGACAATTATCTATATGATAAGTAAGTTGGGAGGCGAAACATTAAGCCCCTATCTTTCTCTATGTTCGATCGATGCTATTTGTTCTAGAAATATGTTTTGAGTGGTAGCAATGGAAGACTATATGATAGTTGGGTATGTGGGATTTGCTAAATCAAAGCTCTGACATAGGCCCTTCCTGAAAATAAGATGAATTGCAATTGTTTGATGACTGAGCATGAAGTTTCCTAGTTTTCAAGAAAGTTTGTGGTCTATGCTTTAACATTTGAATAGCTTGTTACTTGATCATGAGAAGTTTTATGAGATGAGTTGTTGTTATGACATATAATGATGCTAGAAAAGGTGATTGAAATTATCATTGATCAAACTTATGCACCGACTAGCATTCACACTTCATAAATTATTTCTTTTATCATTTACCTACTCGAGGACAAGCAGGAATTAAGCTTGGGGATGCTGATACGTCTCCAACGTATCTATAATTTATGAAGTATTCATGCTATTATATTATCTGTTTTGGAAGTTTATGGGCTTTATTATACACTTTTATATTATTTTTGGGACTAACCTATTAACCGGAGGCCCAGCCCATATTGCTGTTTTCTTGCCTATTTCCGTGTTTCGAAGAAAAGGAATATCAAACAGAGTCCAAACGGAATGAAACCTTCGGGAGAGTTATTTTTGGAACGGAAGCAATCCAGGGGACTTGGAGTGCACGTAAGGGAAGCAACAAGGAAGCCACGAGGAAGCCATGAGGCAGGGAGGCGCGCACTACCCCCTGGGCGCCCCCCACCCCATGGGCCCCTCGTGGCTCCCCTGACCGACTTCTTTCACCTATATATGTCCATATACCTAAAAACATCGAAGGTCACAATAGATCGGGAGTTCCGCCGCCGCAAGACTCTGTAGCCACCAAAAACCAATCGGGACCCTGTTCCGGCACACTGCCGGAGGGGGGATCCCTCACCGGTGGCCATCTTCATCATCCCGGCGCTCTCCATGACGAGGAGGGAGTAGTTCACCCTCGGGGCTGAGGGTATGTACCAGTAGCTATGTGTTTGATCTCTCTCTCTCTCTCTCTCTCTCTCTCTCTCGTGTTCTTGAGGTGATATGATCTTGATGTATCGCGAGCTTTGCTATTATAGTTGGATCTTATGATGTTTCTCCCCCTCTACTCTCTTGTGATGAATTGAGTTTTCCCCTTGAAGTTATCTTGTCGGTTTGAGTCTTTAAGGATTTGAGAACACTTGATGTATGTCTTGCATGTGCTTATATGTGGTGACAATGGGATATCACGTGATCTACTTGATGTATGCTTTGGTGATCAACTTGCGGGTTCAGTGACCATGTGAACTTATGCATAGGGGTTGGCACACGTTTTCGTCTTGATTCTTCGGTAGAAACTTTGGGGCACTCTTTGAAGTACTTTGTATTGGTTGAATAGATGAATCTGAGATTGTGTGATGCATATCGTATAGTCATGCCCACGGATACTTGAGGTGACAATGGAGTATATAGGTGACATTAGGGATTTGGTTGATTTGTGTCTTAAGGTGTTATTCTAGTACGAACTCTATGATAGATCGAACGGAAAGAATAACTTCGTGTTAGTTTACTACGGACTCTTGAATAGATCGATCAGAAAGGATAACTTTGAGGTGGTTTCGTACCCTACAATAATCTCTTCGTTTGTTCTCCGCTATTAGTGACTTTGGAGTGACTCTTTGTTGCATGTTGAGGGATAGTTATGTGATCCAGTTATGTTATTATTGTTGAGAGAACTTGCACTAGTGAAAGTATGAACCCTAGGCCTTGTTTCCTAGCATTGCAATACCGTTTACAATCACTTTTATCATTAGTTACCTTGCTGTTTTTATACTTTCAGATTACAAAAACCTATATCTACCATCCATATTGCACTTGTATCACCATCTTTTCGTCGAACTAGTGCACCTATACAATTTACTATTGTATTGGATGTGTTGGGGACACAAGAGACTCTTTGTTATTTGGCTGCAGGGTTGCTTGAGAGAGAACATCTTCATCCTACGCCTCCCACGGATTGATAAACCTTAGGTCATCCACTTGAGGGAAATTTGCTACTGTCCTACAAACCTTTGCACTTGGAGGCACAACAACGTCTACAACAAAATGGTTGCGTAGTAGACATCACATCGCTCTTCACTACATACCAGACTCCAGATGACTCACCGAGTGCCGCCAGGGAGGCCCTTCTCCAGGTAAATCTCGTGATGGAGCAGATGAAGGTGGTGCATGAGGCCCGTCAGGTAGCTTATAAAGACAGCACCGCTCTGCAAACCAACGTCAAGGTTAGTTGATTCCCGACTGGTCTCTTGAATAATGATAGTTGCCACTGTTGCTTTGTTGTCCATATGGTGCTCTTGGATGAGCGTTTTGTAACCTATTATGTGCATCTATCATGGGTCTGTGTTTCACATCCAATCATCCACTAGGGTGTTTTCTGTCTTAGAGCATAGTTCTTCCACTTGAGTCGACTAGGTTGATTCGAGTGTTTTTCCGAACCAGTGGGGGCATGCAGAGTACACCCACTGGGTGTAGTCCCCGGGATAGCGGTCGATTGTAGTCCCCGAGACTAGGTGTAGTCGGCTGGGGTTTGAGAATCTCCTCCCCCCTTTTTTAGTCACGCTAAGTGCACCCACTGGGTGTAGTCCCCGAGACTACTGTTGAATGTTTGATTTAATGGTAGTCTTAGAACAACTTTCACTGTGATTGACTTTTGTTTCTGTCGACTGACATATCTTATTTGCTGACTGCAGAGGTCTTGTGATCTTGGGGCTCAACTTTCTGAACTGAATAAGAAGCAAATCAGCCTCAACCTTGATCTGGAACTAGCCAAGAAGAACCTCAAGAATGCTCAGGATGAAGCAGCTATCATGGGAGGTAACCAATCGTTGACTGTCCACCTTGTGACTCGCTCTTCCCCATTTTTTTAGTCTCTTTGAACCGAGTGATTCCACTCGAACATATGTGCGTAGTGAAAACCGTCAACTTCAAGCTCGTTTGAAGAATGTTATTTCTTTAGAGAAAATGAAGTAGGCTCTAGAGAAGAAGGATCAGGATCTTGCTGCGGCCCAGAAGGAGGCGCGAGAGAAAACAGCGCTTGCGGACAAGAAGTTGGCTTCAGTCAGCAAGTTGGAAGAGGAGAACTCCAAGTTGAAGACCGCCGTCTCTGAAGCCAACCGGGAGGTCAAGCAACTGAAGAAAGACACGGACAACTTGACCGACAAAGTTGGAAGAATCAAGGCCAAGAAGGGCAGCAGCTTGCTGCGAAGTTGGTCTTGAAGCTTGAAGGTATTCTTGTTCGACTGATTCGTTGACATCGACTGACATGTCTTGTTAAACTGTCGACTCACTATTTTTCTGACTGTGCAGAACTTTGTCAAGACTTCGAAGCAGAAACCGGGCGGGTCGAGACGGGTCTCGACCCCATAAATTGTCCTGTCAAAGATTACGTTGCAATGAATGTGCTGCGGTTGGAGTCACGCATGGAAAGTGCTGTGGTTATCTTGCCCGACTGAAGCCGGCGATGTCACGGGTTGACGCCGAACTCATGCCCCAGGCGGAACTCTTACAGGATCTCGAGTCTCTGATGACTCGACTGAATCAAATACCTGACCGAGTGCAAGAATGGAAGAAATCATCTGCTCGCTGTGGCGCCAACGTCGCCCTGTCATTGGTCCGAGTGCACTGCAAGGATGTCAGAGAAGACAAGCTGGGGGCCCTCAAGGTTGTGAACACCAAAAAGCACAGTTTCCAGTCCTTCATGGACACTTTCCTTGTCGCCACTCACATTGCAGACAGCATCGACCTTGACAGTTTCTACGATCCAGCAAGTCCTTCTCCTGACGAGTGAACAAAACATTGTGCCCCACTTTTATTTGCCTCGGAATGCTGAGTGATGATGTAACCGTTAAACTCTTTCAGGCTTGAAGCCTGAGCACTTCTGCCAGTTGTGGCCCTGAACTTTTGCAGGATTTATCTGAACTTGAATTCCCTTGAATATCATGGCTTTTGTTTTGGTTTTGAACTATTTTTGAATGTCTTTCAATTCTGAATGAACTTGATCTTTTTGCCTTTTATCGAGTGAAGTGTACATTGTTCTTGTGACGCAGCTCAGACGTGGTGTTCAGTCAACACCTCATTGTCCTTGCGGATCGGGATGGTACATTGTACTTGTGATGCAGCTCAGATGCAGTGTTCAATTGACACCTCGTCGTCCTTGCGGATCAGGATGGTACATTGTACTTGTGACGCAGCTCAGACGCGATATTCAATCGACACATCGTCGTCCTTGCGGATCGGGATGGTACATTGTACTTGTGACACAGCTCAGACATGGTGTTCAGTCGACACCTCGTCATCCTTGCGGATCAGGATCACTCATTGTACTTGTGACGCAGCTCAGACGTGGTGTTCAATCGACACCTATTCGTCCTTGCGGATAGGGATGGAGCGTACGTTGTATTTGTGGCGTAGCTCAAAGGATATTTGTGACCTAGGCGAGTACGGGGTCACATCTAAGCCCCCGAGTGGGAGGATTGCTCTCCACTCGGAATGTTTTTAACTTAGGCGAGTACGGGGTCGCAGCTAAGCCCCCGAGTGGGAGGATTACTCTCCACTTGGAATGTTTTTAACTTAGGCGAGTACGGTGTCACAGCTAAACCCCCGAGTGGGAGGATTGCTCTCCACTCGGAATGTTTTTAACTTAGGCGATTTCGGGGTCGCAACTAAGCCCCCAAGTGGGAGGATTGCTCTCCACTCGGAATGTTTTTTTAACTTTGGCGATTTCGGGGTCGCAGCTAAGCCCCCGAGTGGGAGGATTGCTCTCCACTCAGAATGTTTTTTAACTTAGGTGAGTACGGGGTCGCAGCTAAGCCTCCGAGTGGGAGGATTGCTCTCCACTTGGAATGTTTTTAACTTAGGCGATTTCGGGGTCGCAGCTAAGCCCCCGAGTTGGAGGATTGCTCTCCACTCGGAATGTTTTTTAACTTAGGCGAGTACGGGGTTGAAGCTATGCCTCCGAGTGGGAGGATTGCTCTCCACTCGGAATGTTTTTTAACTGAGGCGAGTACAGGGTCGCAACTAAGCCCCCGAGCGGGAGGATTGCTCTCCACTCGGAATGTTTTAACTTAGGCTAGTACGGGGTCGCAGCTAAGCCCCCGAGTGGGAGGATTGCTCTCCACTCGGAATGTTTTTAACTTAGGCGATTTTGGGGTCGCAGCTAAGCCCCTGAGTGGGAGGATTGCTCTCCACTCGGAATGTTTTTTAACTTAGGCGAGTACGGGGTCGTAGCTAAGCCCCCGAGTGGGAGGATTGCTCTCCACTCAGGATGTTTTTAACTTAGGCGAATCAGGTTCGCGGCTAAGCCACCCACTGGGGGATTTGGACACAAGTGATTGCGAGGAACCAGTCATTAAGATACTGTAAAAATCTTGTCTTTGGAAAATAAACTGAAGTGCTTTTATTACAACTCGTTGGGTCGAGTGATTTTAGGTATAGAAAGGATGAAGCAGCTCTGCGTTCCATGCGCGTGGCTCGTCCATGTTCTTGGTTAAGTTGTAGATGTGGTACACTACATTGTGAAGCACCTTGGTGATGTTGAAGGGACCTTCCCAGGCCGAAGTGAGCTTGTGAGGTCGTTTATGATCCACTCGGAGCACAAGGTCCCCTTCCTGAAATGCTTGACCTCTAACATTGCAAGCGTGGAATCGACGCAGATCTTGCTGATAGATGGTCGACCGAACCAAAGCCATCTCACGCTCTTCCTCCAGGAGATCAACTACGTCTTCGCATGCTTGCTAAGCTTCAGCTTCTGAGAACAGTTCCACTCAGGGAGAATTGTGCAGCAAGTCACTCAGAAGCACAACTTCATCACCATACACCAGGAAGAAAGGGGTTCGATCAGTCGACCGGTTGGGTGTTGTTCTCAGCCCCCATAGGACCAACGGCAATTCAGTCACCCAATATCCAGCAGCATGCTTAAGGTCGCGCATCAGTCAAGGCTTTAACCCTTGAAGGATCAAACCATTTGCCCTTTCTGCATGTCCATTCGACTGCGGGTGTGCGACAAACGCATAGTTGACCTGAGTGCCTTGGGATGCGCAGAATGCCTTGAACTCATCAGAATCAAAGTTGGAGCCGTTATCTGTGATAATGCTGTGAGGAACTCCATATCCGAATATCAACTCCTTGACGAAACTGATGGCAGTGCCTGCTCCAAGGTTTTTGATGGGCTTGGCTTCGATCCACTTGGTGAACTTGTCGACTGCTACGAGCAAATGGGTGAAACCAATCGCGCCGGTCTTGAAGGGTCCAACCATATCCAATCCCCAGACTGCAAACGGCTAAATGAGTGGAATAGTCTTCAGGGCAGATGCAGGCTTGTGGGACATGTTTGTAACGCCCCGGATACAACTTTCCATATTCGTAACTCCAACTCTTGCCTTTTCCGGAGATGCGATATGATATTTTCCTTCGCGGTTGGGTTTTGTCTTTTGTTTTGCATTTTGTTCATATCAGGCTTTTCATCTCATAGCATCATGCGCATTGCATCGACATTGTTTTCTTAAAACTTGCATCCGCTCGTAGTTGTCGTTCCTCGCTTCTTTCCGTTGCGTTCGTTGACCATTTCGAGACCAACCATGTTTTCGTTCCCCTCTTGTCAAACCACCTAACCTCTCTTCACAACCACCGACCCCCTCTTGCGTGCGTCCGAAAACTTCCCCGAACCTGACCCAGGCTGTCATTACCGTTGGTTTTGGATCATCCCCGAACATCTACAAAACATCTCCGTTTTCTTAATTGGACTCCCTAACCTATTTTCTCAACCGTCTGTTTTCGATCGGAGGGACTAGGTAGCCCCTAAGCTAACCCTTCCTATAAATAGACCCCTAACCCTAAATTTTAGGAGCAATGTCCCATCCATCCCCACGCCGCCGCCACTCCACCGAATCCTCCTCGGGATCTGCCCTGCCCGATTCACCCAACCAGCGCCTCCCCTGGTCTCCTCGTTTTCATCTCCTGCCCAATCCATCCACCGGCCAGCCTCCTCCTTCCTCGGGATCGAACCCGAGCCAACGCGCGGAGCTCCTCGATCCATCCCCTCCTCGATCCACCTCACTCTCAGCCGAGCTCCTTGATCCATCCCCACGACCGTGCGCCTCCGACCTCGAGCGCCTCCTCGCCATCGCCTGCACCTCCATGGCCTCGCTACCGCGCCGCTCCAGCGACCCAGCCGCTCCAGCGACCTCGACAACAGCAGGACCAGCCCTGTCGCCCCTCTCCTTCCTTCCTCCATTTCTTCTCTCTCGCTCCCTCTGATGGTGTCGCGACGCTGCCGTTTTGCAGGAACCTGCTGCCCATGGAGCTCCTGGAGGTTCCCGTCGCCTCCGCCTCGTTCCTGGGAGGGAAGCCCTCACGCCCGCTCCTCCCGTCGCCCCGAGCGCCAAGTTCCTCACCGCCGTGCCCTGCATCCGCGTCGCTCGCCCTGCTTCCTCTGCTTCGTCCAGGACCGCGAGTAGCATCGGCTCGCTCGTTCGAGCGTTGGCCGCGGCCTGCCCAGGTCCTTCGCCTCCGGGGCCACCAGCAACCTCCCCAAGCCTACCCTTCCTGGCCGGATCCCACCGCCGCAGCCGCTCCTCGCCCACAGCTCCGCCCAGCCGCCGCCATCTTCTTCCCGGAGGACCGCCGACGCCGCAAGTCCCGCTGCTGCCTGCTTCCTCTCATCAGAGACGAACGAGCGCTCACCCGCGTGCGTTGACCGCGCCCGTGTGGACCAGGCCTCGATCGCCTCCAGCCTCAGGCCCAGCGCCTTGCCTCAACCCTCCATCGAACCGGGCCGAAGCCCATGGTGAGGCCACCCACCAGCGCCCCCTTTTTTTCCCTCCTGTTGGGCCAGCTTGATTTGGCCCGCTGTGTATTTTTTCCTGCTGCTACGATTTGCTAATTATTCCAGGTTTTACAGATTTGCAAAAAACCCTCCTAGTTCATGCATTTAATTACTCACAAACCATGCATCTTATGTAAATAATTTAAACATGAAAAATGCTTAGAATTGCATCTAGTTTCATAATATGCTGTTTTCATCCATGTTTAAAATGTTTAAAATGATGTTTGTTTAAATTTGCTCAAATGCCATGCTAAAATGATTTATTTCATAACTAAATAACCGTAGCTCGGTTTTAAATAAACTTTATATGTAAATGGGGTGGAAAAATGCCTAGTTTAACATGGTGCACTCATCTTGCATGTTTAACAACTCTAAAAGATGGTTTAGGGCAGAACAGTAGCAAATTCGAAATATGTGTATGAGGATTTTCCGGATTTGTTCTATGTTGTTTCCGGCCTCATTTAAACTTGCTTTGATGTGTTGCTCTTGTTTGCATCATCTCTTGCCATGAGTAGCCTCATCTAGCTTTGTCATGCATCATGCTTGGTTGTGCATCATGTCTTGTCTATGTGTGGTGTGTTTACTATGTTATGTGCTTCTTCTCGATAGTTTCTGTTTCGTTGCGATCGTAAGGATTCGTTCGCCTACGCTTGGTTCGTCTTCATGGCTTCATCTTCTTCATGGACTCATTCTTCTTCCTAGCGGGATTTCAGGCAAGATGACCGCTACCCTGGATCTCACTACCATCATTGCTATGCTAGTTGCTTCGTTCTATCGCTATGCTATGCTACCTATCCTTTGTTCTATCGAGCCTCCCAAATTTCCATGTCAGCCTCTAACCTTGTCACCCTTCCTAGCAAACCATTGCTTGGCTATGTTACCGCTTTGCTCAGCCCCTCTTATAGCATTGTTAGTTGCAGGTGAAGTTGAAGATTGCTCCATGGTGGATAGGATTGTGTTGGGATATCACAATATCTCCTATTTAATTAATGCATCTATATACTTGGTAAAGGGTGGAAGGCTCGGCCTTATGCCTGGTGTTTTGTTCCACTCTTGCCGCCGTAGTTTCCGTCATACCGGTGTTATGTTCCTGGATTTTGCATTTCTTACGGGGTTGGGTGATTTATGGGACCCCCTTGACAGTTCGCTTTGAATAAAACTCCTCCAGCAAGGCCCAACCTTGGTTTTACCATTTGCCTCACCTAGCCCTTTCCCCTTGGGTTTCCGGAGCCCGAGGGTCATCTTTATTTTAGCCCCCCTGGGCCAGTGCTCCTTCGAGTGTTGGTCCGAACCGAGCTGCCTGCGGGGCCACCTCGGGGAAACTTGAGGGTTGGTTTTACTCGTAGCTAGTCTCATTCGGTGTTGCCCTGAGAACGAGATATGTGCAGCTCCTACCGGGATTTGTCGGCACATCGGGCGGCTTTGCTGGTCTTGTTTTACCATTGTCGAAATGTCTTGTAAACCGGGATTCCGAGACTGACCGGGTCTTCCTGGGAGAAGGAATATCCTTCGTTGATCGCGAGAGCTTATCATGGGCTAAGTTGGGACACCCTGCAGGGTATTATCTTTCGAAAGCCGTGCCCGCGGTTATGTGGCAGATGGGAATTTGTTAATGTCCGGTTGTAGATAACTTGACACCAGATTCAAATTAAAACGCGTCAACCGCGTGTATAGCCGTGATGGTCTCTTTTCGGTGGAGTCCGGGAAATGAACACGGTTTTGGGTTATGTTTGACGTAAGTAGGAGTTCAGGATCACCTCTTGATCATTGCTAGCTTCACGTCCGTTCCGTTTGCTCTCTTCTAGCTCTTTATTTGTGTATGTTAGCCACCATATATGCTTAGTCGCTGCTGCAACCTCACCACTTTACCCCCCTTCCTTTCCCATTAAGCTTTGCTAGTCTTGATACCCATGGTAATGGGATTGCTGAGTCCTCGTGGCTCACAGATTACTACAACAATAGTTGCAGGTATAGGTTATGTGATGATCATGACGCGAGAGCGATGTTTGCTTGTCTTGGAGTTCTTCTTCTGTTTCTTTTTCGATCAGGGGATAGGTTCGAGGTCGGCAGCCTGCGCTAGCAGGGTGGATGTCGTTTGAGTTTCTGTTTGTGTTTCATCCGTAGTCGGATGGTGCTCTTATGTAAGATGATGTTGTATTCGTGTGGCATTGTATGCCTTATGTATGTATCCCTTTCTATTATGTAATGTTGATGTAATGATATCCACCTTGCAAAAGCGTCTTCAAGATGCGCTTCTATCCTTGTTGGGACCTTCGAGTTCCTTTAGGATAGGGTCGCATCTTGGGCGTGACAAGTTGGTATCAGAGCCTCGACCGACCATAGGAGCCCCCTTGATTGTTGGCCGTTGTTGAGTCTAGAAGAAAACTATTTTGAGTCTTAGGATTATATATATCGGAGAGTAGGATTCTTTTTACTCCTCAGCCCCCTTCGTTGCTCTAGTGAGGACTCTCGACGTAGATGTTTTGTCTTTCCTCTCCTCAATATTTCACTAATTTTTTTTAGGATCACGCGGGTATCTTGGGATCGTTCCAATAGTCTTGTGACGAGAACATTGTTCTTGGTGCCTCCTGACATTTAGGGGTTGTGGCAGTGTCCCGGGGAGTTGAGCTCTGAGGTGTTGTCGTCACAATTTTATCGTTGCATTTCTGGAATACCTGAGTTTTGCCGACATCGAAAATCTCTTTTATGCAGTTGTTGGTGAGATAACCTCGACGCCACCCAGTACTGGGGAGTTCGGGAGTATTGCCATAGCTCATATAACGGATGCTTTTCAAAGGTCGAGGTACACGATTTCCGGAGTTTTCTTGGTTATGTGTTGACGGATGGATACAGCTGGATGTAGGGATTGTTAGTTTGGGTGAGATATATTGCTTCCCCTGTATCCCCAACACCACATTGCATAACCAGAAAGTTTCGGGAGTTTTATAGGTGGGAATTCAAGTAGCTCCTAGAATATCTTTCCGACAAATGCCTGGTATGGGATTGGGTAAATCTCTATCATATGTATTTGTTCCGCTTATTTCTGCAAGCCAATCCTTTGTTTTGTTTTGAGTTGTGGTATTTGAGTTGCTTCAGTGTCAAGTGTTGATTCCATACCTTTCAAGCGGTGTTCTCATATTTCTATGGGAGTACTAATCCTTTTGATCATTGAGATTGTCATGTCAATTCTTTCCAACCGGTGTGCTTCTCTTTAAGTGGATCCGATCATTTCAACATTTGTGAGATCAATTCTAAGTTTTCTCAACAGTATCCATTTCAACCGTCCCCAAGTTGCCTTTGTTTTCCCGCCCTCCCACCCTTTTTCTTCCCAGAGTCTGAGTCTCTCTCGACCACCAATTTCATTCGTGTGGAACCTCTTCAGTCTTTCGTCAATTGTTTCAACCGGTGAATTCTCGTCTTGGTGGACATTCTTCATCTCTTTTTCTTCTCCAGTGGATTCAATTCCAATTTTCGGGTTGATTATATTCTTTCCCTTGGCTCAAGTGTTTTCCCTGCTCGTTTGCCTCTCGCCATTCAATCATTCCAGAGTTCGGAAGACATCTCAGGAGATTCGTCTATGTTCCAATTAATTCGAGGGTGTCACCTCATTCAAATATTTCAATTGTTCCGATGCATCATATATTTGTTCAACAATCCTTTTTCAACGGTGTTTTCTTTTAGTGGGCCCTAACCCACAGGTCTTTTCCCAGGATCTTACCTGACTCTTCTAATTTCCCGGAGTTATTCTCAAATTCTTTTCAAGGTGACGTAAGAATGGATCCCATCAGTCACATGCCTTCTCCAAGATCTCTTTCAAATTCTTTTCATTGTTGGCTCAACCTCTTCGTTTTCCAATTCTTCCCGGTGAATTGTGCCTTTGCTACTTTCATTTTCAATTCTTACGGTGGTTCGTTCAAGATTTCACTTACTTTGTTATCATATCAAATATTCGTTGTTTCCAAATCTCACTGGTGGTTCCATCAATATCTTCTCAAGTTTGCACTATATCTCTATCTTTAATCATTTTTCAATGAGAATAAGTAGTATGAAAAATCCATTGTTTGTCATCAATTTAAATTGGTGAAGGATACACATAACGTAATTCTTATTATTGTTTCATCCAAGTGATCTAGTTTCTTCTTTCCATCATTGTTCATCATGTCACATTTCTCGGTTCGAGATGCTTCATCTTTTCTTTTCCGAAGTTCCAAGTTTTCCGCATTATCGTCGCGAAGCTCTATCTAAATCATTGCAAGGCTTCACCTTGTGTTTTCCACTTCTCTTTCTTTTTATCATCCTTTTATTATCGGAGTTCTTCATTGAGGCTCTACATGGTGGTTCATCAAGGATTCTCTTCATTCTTCAATTGTTCTTCAAGATTTCTCTCGAAGTTATGATCCGCCAAGCTATACTCTAAATTAAACATGATGCTCAACACATGTTTTGTTTTGAGGCGTTCGAATATTCTTCTTCTTGCATTTCGAAGTGCAATTCTTTCTACCTTAGCTTTTGAGGTGGTGTTATATCATTCTTGGCAATTTCCATTCAGGTTTCGCGATTCTCATGTTGTCAAGAATGAGGTATTTTAAATCCATCAATCTCTTTGTTGGAGTTATCTTGTGTCATATTTCACCTAAAGCCTTCCCTAAGGAATGTTGCTATTGTGGTGCTTATCAATGATCCAAGTTATCTCTCTATCATCTTGGTGGAAGAAGTTTTTCATCTCGTTGGTGTTATCAATTATATTAGTTGTTTCCGTAGTGGCAGTATTTCGCCTCAATTTTGAGAAGTTTTCCATAAGCCCACTACAAGCTTATTCGTTTCGTTGTTGGTTTTCCAACAACTCCGTTCTAACCTTCTTGGAAGGGTGCTTTCCAAGCTCAGTTGTGGCAGAAGTTGGCATTTTCTTCTCCATTCTGTTATTCCAATGATCTATTTTCTATTCTTTTTTTCCAGAGGCATTGTGATGTTACTCTCTTCGACCCATCTTCTCGTTTTGTAAATATCATGTTCTTTTCGTTGCTTATCCGTTTAACAGGAGTGTTATGTCCTCTGCTCAAGTTCTTTTCATCTTATCAATTCTTGCATCTCTTTTCAACCGGAGTGCTGTATGAATTTGTTCTTCCTTGTTCCTTGTTTATCTCGTTTCAACCAGAGTTGTTCCAGTTCATTCTTGTCCTTTGTACTTCTCATTCATAGCTTTGCAACCTTCAAGGTTCACATAGTGTTCCTCGTTTCTATTTTCTACCGCAGTGCTCTCAATTGTGTTCAACTCCGTTGTTTTCTTTCTTTCATTTTGCTCAACCTCTCAAGGTTCATGGTTTCACTCGTTTGTCAAAGAAGCAACTTTGTTTTACCTCTTCTCTTCTCTTCCATTTTCTCTCCTGTACCATCCTAGATCTCGGGACGAGGTCCTCTCGTAGTGGTGGAGTGTTGTAACGCCCCGGATACAACTTTCCATATTCGTAACTCCAACTCTTGCCTTTTCCGGAGATGCAATATGATATTTTCCTTTGTGGTTGGGTTTTGTCTTTTGTTTTGCATTTTGGTCATGTCAGGCTTTTCATCTCATAGCATCATGCGCATTGCATCGGCATTGTTTTCTTAAAACTTGCATCCGCTCGTAGTTGCCGTTCCTCGCTTCTCTCCGTTGCATTCGTTGACCGTTTCGAGACCAACCGTGTTTTCGTTCCCCTCTTGTCAAACCACCTAACCTCTCTGCACAACCATCGACCCCCTCTTGCGTGCGTCCGAAAACTTCCCCGAACCCGACCCAGGCTGTCATTACCATTGGATTCGGATCATCCCCGAACATCTACAAAACATCTCCGTTTTCTTAATTGTACTCTCTAACCTATTTTCTCAACCGTCTATTTTCGATCGGAGGGACTAGGTAGCCCCTAAGCTAACCCTTCCTATAAATAGACCCCTAACCCTAAATTTTAGGAGCAATGTCCCATCCATCCCCACGCCGCCGCCACTCCACCGAATCCCCCTCGGGATCTGCCCTGCCCGATTCACCCAATCAGCGCCTCCCCTGGTCTCCTCGTTTTCATCTCCTGCCCAATCCATCCACCGGCCAGCCTCCCCCTTCCTCGGGATCGAACCCGAGCCAACGCGCGGAGCTCCTCGATTCATCCCCTCCTCGATCCACCTTGCTCTCAGCCGAGCTCCTCGATCCAACCCCACGACCGTGCGCCTCCGACCTCGAGCGCCTCCTCGCCATTGCCTGCACCTCCATGGCCTCGCTACTGCACCGCTCCAGCGACCCAGCCGCTCCGGCGACCTCGCCGCTCCGGCGACCTCGACAACCAGCAGGACCAGCCCCGTCGCCTCTCTCCTTCCTTCCTCCATTTCTTCTCTCTCGCTCCCTCTGATGGTGTCGCGACGCCGCCGTTTTGCAGGAACCTGCCGCCCATGGAGCTCCTGGAGGTTCCCATCGCCTCCGCCTCGTTCCAAGGAGGGAAGCCCTCACGCCCGCTCGTCCCGTCGCCCCGAGCGCCAAGTTCCTCGCCGCCGTGCCCTGCATCCGCATCGCTCGCCCTGCTTCCTCTGCTTCGTCCAGGACCGCGAGAAGCATCGGCTCGCTCGTTCGAGCGTTGGCCGCGGTCTGCCCAGGTCCTTTGCCTCAGGGGCCACCAGCAACCTCCCCAAGCCGACCCTTCCTGGCCGGATCCCGCCGCCGCGCAGCCGCTCCTCGCCCACAGCTCCGCCCAGCCGCCGCCATCTTCTTCCCGGAGGTCCGTCGACGCCGCAAGTCCCGCTGCCGCCTACTTCCTCTCGTCAGAGACGAACGAGCGCTCGCCCACGTGCGTTGACCGCGCCCGCGTGGACCAGGCCTCGATCGCCTCCAGCCTCAGGCCCAGCGCCTTGCCTCAACCCTCCACCGAACCGGGCCGAAGCCCATGGTGAGGCCACCCACCAGCGCCCCCTTTTTTCCCTCCTATTGGGCCAGCTTGATTTGGCCTGCTGTGTATTTTTTTCCTGCTGCTGCGATTTGCTAATTATTCCAGGTTTTACAGATTTGCAGAAAAACCCTCCTAGTTCATGCATTTAATTACTCACAAACCATGCATCTTATGTAAATAATTTAAACATGAAAAATGCTTAGAATTGCATCTAGTTTCATAATATGCTGTTTTCATCCATGTTTAAAATGTTTAAAATGATGTTTGTTTAAATTTGCTCAAATGCCATGCTAAAATGATTTATTTCATAACTAAATAACCGTAGCTCAGTTTTAAATAAACTTTATATGTAAATGGGGTGGAAAAATTCCTAGTTTAACATGGTGCACTCATCTTGCATGTTTAACAACTCTAAAATATGGTTTAGGGCAGAATAGTAGCAAATTCGAAATATGCGTATGAGGATTTTCCGTATTTGTTTTATGTTGTTTCCGGCCTCATTTAAACTTGCTTTGATGTGTTGCTCTTGTTTGCATCATCTCTTGCCATGAGTAGCCTCATCTAGCTTTGTCATGCATCATGCTTGGTTGTGCATCATGTCTTGTCTATGTGTGGTGTGTTTACTATGTTGTGTGCTTCTTCTCGATAGTTCCTGTTTCATTGCGATCGTGAGGATTCGTTCGTCTATGCTTGGTTCGTCTTCATGGCTTCATCTTCTTCATGGACTCATTCTTCTTCCTAGCGGGATTTCAGGCAAGATGACCGCTACCCGGGATCTCACTACTATCATTGCTATGCTAGTTGCTTCGTTCTATCGCTGTGCTGCGCTACCTATCCTTTGTTCTATCAAGCCTCCGAAATTGCCATGTCAGCCTCTAACCTTGTCACCCTTCCTAGCAAACCATTGCTTGGCTATGTTACCGCTTTGCTCAGCCCCTCTTATAGCATTGTTAGTTGCAGGTGAAGTTGAAGATTGCTCCATGGTGTACAAGATTGTGTTGGGATATCACAATATCTCCTATTTAATTAATGCATCTATATACTTGGTAAAGGGTGGAAGGCTCGGCCTTATGCCTGGTGTTTTGTTCTACTCTTTCCGCCCTAGTTTCCGTCATACCGGTGTTATGTTCCCGGATTTTGCGTTTCTTACGCGGTTGGGTGATTTATGAGACCCCCTTGACAGTTCGCTTTGAATAAAACTCCTCCAGCAAGGCCCAACCTTGGTTTTACCATTTGCCTCACCTAGACCTTTTCCCCTTGGGTTTCCGGAGCCCGAGGGTCATCTTTATTTTAGCCCCCCCGGGCCAGTGCTCCTTCGAGTGTTGGTCCGAACCGAGCTGCCTGCGGGGCCACCTCGGGGAAATTTGAGGGTTGGTTTTACTCGTAGCTAGTCACATCCGGTGTTGCCCTGGGAACGAGATATGTGCAGCTCCTATCGGGATTTGTCGGCACATCGAGCGGCTTTGCTGGTCTTGTTTTACCATTGTCGAAATGTCTTGTAAACCGGGATTCCGAGACTGATCGGGTCTTCCTGGGAGAAGGAATATCCTTCGTTGATCGCGAGATCTTATCATGGGCTACGTTGGGACACCCCTGCAGGGTATTATCTTTCGAAAGTCGTGCCCGCGGTTATGTGGCAGATGGGAATTTGTTAATGTCTGGTTGTAGATAACTTGACACCAGATTCGAATTAAAATGCATCAACTGCGTGTGTATCCGTGATGGTCTCTTTTCGGCGGAGTCCGGGAAGTGAACACGGTTTTGGGTTATGTTTGACGTAAGTAGGAGTTCAGGATAACCTCTTGATCATTGCTAGCTTCACGACCGTTCTGTTTGCTTTGTTCTCGCTCTTATTTGCGTATGTTAGCCACCATATATGCTTAGTCGCTGCTGCAACCTCACCACTTTACCCCCCTTCCTTTCCCATTAAGCTTTGCTAGTATTGATACCCATGGTAATGGGATTGCTGTGTCCTCGTGGCTCACAGATTACTACAACAACAGTTGTAGGTACAGGTTATGCGATGATCATGACGCGAGAGCGATGTTTGCTTGTCTTGGAGTTCTTCTTCTGTTTCTTCTTCGATCAGGGGATAGGTTCTAGGTCGGCAGCCTGGGCTAGCAGGGTGGATGTCGTTTGAGTTTCTGTTTGTGTTTCATCCGTAGTCGGATGGTGCTCTTATGTAAGATGATGTTGTATTCATGTGGCATTGTATGCCTTATGTATGTATCCCTTTCTATTATGTAATGTTGATGTAATGATATCCACCTTGCAAAAGCGTCTTCAAGATGCGCTTCTATCCTTGTTGGGACCTTCGAGTTCCTTTAGGATAGGGTCGCATCTTGGGCGTGACAATGTTGGAGTAGAACTGGCAGCCTACGCACTTGTCAACTATATCTTTCGCCATCTCATTTGCTCGAGGCCAATAGAATCCCGCTCGGTATGCTTTGGCCATGATGGTCCGAGAGGACGCATGGTGACCACAGGTCCCCGAGTGGATATCGTTTAGGATCATTCAGCCTTTTCCCGGGGTGATGCAGCGTTGAGCCACTCCTGTGACACTTTCTCTTTAAAGCTGCCCTTTCATCACGGTGAAAGCTTTTGATCGACGGACTATCTGGCGAGCCTCATCTTCATCCTCTGGGAGCTCCTTTCTAAGAATGTACGTGATGTACGGTACTGTCCAATCGTGCGTGACCACCAAGACTTCCATGATTAGGTCGACCATAGCTGGAACCTCGATCTCAGTTGGGTTGGTTGAACTTATCGGTTGCGGGGGCTCTTTCTTGAAGGGATCTTCTTGTACTGACGGGGTATGGAGATGCTCCAAGAGCACATTGCTGGGGATAGGCTTCTGAGTGGAACCTATCTTCGCCAGATCATCAGCAGCTTGATTCTTGATTCGTGGTATGTGGTGGAGCTCCAACCCCTCAAACTTCTTCTCTAGCTTTCTCACTGCATTGCAATAACTTGTCATTGCGGGACTCCTGACGTCCAATTCCTTCATTACTTGGTTAACCACTAAGTCTGAGTCACCATAAACCATCAAGCATCGGACGCCGAGTGAAATGACCATACGCAACCCATACAATAGTGCCTCATACTCAGCTTCATTGTTCGAAGAATCAAAGTGAATCTGGAGGACATAACTGAGCTTGTCTCATCGTGGGGGCAATAAGACCACTCCTGCACTAGAGCAATTTAACATCTTGGATCCATCAAAGAACATGGTCCCATGTTCCGACTGAATTTGAATCGGCTGTCGTTGTTCTGTCCACTCTGCGAGGAAATCTGCAATTGCTCGAGACTTAATGGCCTTCTTTGCCTCAAATTTGATATCTAAAGGAAGAAGTTCAATCGCCCACTTTGCCACTCGACCAGTTGCATCTCTATTATTCAGAATCTCTGACAATGGAGCGTTGCTGATGACTAAAATTGAGTGATCAGAGAAATAGTGTGCAAACTACTTCGTGGTCAGGTAAATCCCATAAACAAGCTTCTGATAGTGAGGATATCTCTGCTTGGATGGGGTTAAGATTTCTAAAATGTAATACACGGGGCACTGAACTTTGAAGGCCTTGCCTTCTTCTTCCCGCTCGACTGTGAGCACTGTGCTAACAACTTGTCCCGTGGCTGCGATGTAAAGCAGTAGAGGCTCCTTGCTAACCGGAGCAGCAAGCACCCACAGGGTGGACAGCAGGGCTTTGAGCTCCTCAAACTCTGCTTCAGCTTCGTCATTCCACTCGAACTTGTCAGACTTCTTCATCAGTTGGTAAAGAGGCAGTGCCTTTTCACTGAGTCGTGAGATGAATCGGCTCAATGCAGCCAAACAACCAGTAAGCTTCTGAACGTCATGCACACGCACTGGGCATTTCATTCGGAGGATTGTGCCAATCTTCTCTAGATTTGCGTTGATCCCTTGTTCGGAAACGAGAAAACCGAGTAACTTACCACCTAGGACTCCGACTGTGCATTTTGATGGATTGAGCTTGATATCATACCTTCTCAGGTTGGCAAAGGTTTAAGCAAGGTTAGTCAGCAGGTCAGAACCTTTGCGTGACTTAACCACTATATCATCCATGTATGCTTCCACATTCCGACTGATTTGAGTGAGCAGGCACTTCTGAATCATGCGCATGAATGTGGCACCAGCATTCTTGAGGCCAAAGGGCATAGTAACATAGCAAAAACACCCGAACGGGGTGATGAAAGCCGTCTTTATCTCATCGGGTCCATACAGTCGGATCTGATGGTATCCGGAATAAGCATCCAGGATGGACAGTCGCTCACATCCCGCAGTTGAGTCGACTATCTGGTCGATGCGGGGCAGAGGAAAATGATCTTTCGGGCAGGCCCGATTGATGTGCTTGAAGTCAATACACATTCAAAGTGAGTTGTCTTTCTTGGGAACCATAACAACATTAGCAAGCCACTCGAAGTGGTATACCTCGCGGATGTACTCAGCAGCCAGGAGCCGAGCCACCTCCTCGCCAATGGCCTTTCTCTTCTCCGTGGCGGACCGACGAAGATGCTCCTTAACGGGTTTTACTTTTGGGTCAAGTCGCAAACGGTTCTCAGCCAGTCCCCTGGGTACACCTGGCATGTCAGATGGCTTCCATGCAAAGATGTCCCAGTTCTCACAGAGGAACTGGAGGAGCGCTTCTGCCTATTTGCTGTTGAGTGTCATCGAGATATGGGCGGAGAAGCATTGGGGTCGGTCAGGTGAACATGGACTGGCTTGGTCTCGCCGGCCGACTGAAATGTGGACTCCGAGGCAGGCCTCTTAGCACGCAGCAAATCACTCAGATCTGCAGTCTTTCTTGAAACTCTACTACTGCCATTTGCTCATCTGCTATCTTTGCCCCGTCTTGAAGATAATCTTATGCTCTTTGACGGTTACCGGAAACTGTTATTACGCCTCTGGGGTCAGGCATCTTCATCTTGAGATATACATAGCATGGTCGAGCCATAAAGCTAGCATAAGCAGGTCTGCCCAAAATGGCATGATATGCACTCTGGAAATCCACAACCTCAAACGTCAAGTTTTCCTTGCGGAAATTCTTCTCGTCGCCGAAAACCACGTCAAGATTGATCTAGCTGAGTGATTCGGCTTTCTTTCCTGGGATGATTCCATGGAACCGCATGTTGCTCTCGCTGAGTTTGGACATTGGAATGCCCATTCATTTGAGGGCCTCAGCATACAGAATATTCAGGCCACTGCCACTATCCATCAGAACCTTGGTCAGTCGTGTGCCTCCCACGACTGGGTCGACCACTAGCGCTTGCCGCCCAGGGGTGGCTACACGTGCCGGGTGGTCGGACTAGTCGAATGTAATGGTTTTTTTGACCACTTCAAATACTTTGGTGTTGCCGGAGCAACCCTATTCACCTATCTATTAATGATCTCCAGTCGACTTTTGCTCTCGATATCGGCAAAAATCACCAAGGTGGCATTGACATTGGGGTAACCATCATATCATCCTTATCTTCTTCTTCCTTCTCGGACTCTTTGTCCTTATCACTGGGTTTACTTTCTCGGAAGTTCTGGATTAGGATTCGACATTGTCGAGTGGTATGTTTGGGGAGAATCAGGTTCCCCTCCTCATCCTTCTTGGTGTGAATATGACACGGCAAATCCATCACATCGTTTCCTTCCTGGTCCTTCACCTTCTTAGGGATCCAAGGTCCTTTGGGCTTCCCTTTGAACTTTCGTTGATTCAACACTGCTGCCTCGACAGGACCTGCTGCCTCAGCCTTTCGATTTTGCTTCCAACCAGAATTTCCTCCACCAGTGTCCTGGGCGACTGTTTTGTGCTTACCGCTCCGAAGTCGGTTCTCCTCTTTGCCATTAGCGTACTTGGTTGCAATCTCCATCATCCGATTCAAAGACATATCTCTAGTCCGACCAAACTTCAGATTGAGCTCTCTGTAGCGAACTCCTTCCTTGAAGGCACATACTGCTTGGTGATCCGACACATTCTCCACTGTGTGGTGTAGAGTGATCCATCTCTGGATATAGTCTCTCAAGGTTTCATTTGGTTTCTGCATGCAATGCTGCAACTTCGGTAGACTAGCAAGTCTTTTGCAGGTGCCCTCAAACGTTCTGGTGAACACTCGGGCTAACTCATCCCAACTCAAAATGCTCCCAGGGGCCAACTGATTCAGCCAAGCCTTGGCAGAACCTTCAAGCATCAGAGGAAGGTGCTTCCTGGCCACCTCATTGCTGCCGCCACCAATGTGCACAGCCACTCAGTAGTCTTCAAGCCAAGTATCGGGCTTCGACTCTCCTATGAACTTACAGACGCCAGTCGCCAGTCTGAAGTTATGAGGAATCTCAGCGGCTCTGATGGCTCTTCCGAAACACTCTAGGCCGAAAACATGGACTCTGCTTCCACTGGGTCTGTCTCGATCCAGCCCTTCTCTGTATGCTCTGTTCCGGTCAGCCAAACGCTGCACAAGGACAGACCTTGTGAAAGAGCAATCATGCCCTTACATCATGTTTTGATGTTGCTGACAATCATACATGCTGGGGACTAACAATGGCTGTCAAGTAAATCTCAGGTATTAGTCCCCGGTTCATCGATGTGTGTGGATCAAGAGCTTACAAGTGGTTTTACTCAAGGATGAAGCATAAAAGTGTTGGGGAACGTAGTAATTTCAAAAATTTCCCTACGCACACGCAAGATCATGGTGATGCATAGCAACGAGAGGGGAGAGTGTTGTCTACGTACCCTCGTAGACCGAAGCGGAAGCGTTGACGCAACGTAGAGGAAGTAGTCGTACGTCTTCCCGGTCCAACCGATCCAAGCACCGTTACTCCGGTACCTCCGAGTTCTTGACACACGTACAGCTCGATGACGCACCCCGAACTCCGATCCAGCAGAGGTACGGGGAGGAGTTCCGTCAGCATGACGGCGTGGTGACGATCTTGATGTTCAACCGTCACAGGGCTTCGCCTAAGCACCGCTACAATATGACCGAGGTGTAATATCGTGGAGGGGGGCACCGCACACGGCTAAGGAACGATCACGATGATCAACTTGTGTGTCTATGGGGTGCCCCCTACCCCCGTATATAAAGGAGAGGAGGAGGGGAGGGCCGGCCCTCTACTATGGCGCGCCCTGGGGAGTCCTACTCCCACCGGGAGTAGGATTCCCCCTTTCCTAGTCCAACTAGGAGTCCTTCCATGTATTAGGAGTAGGAGACAAGGAAGGGGAAGAGAGAAGGGAAGGAAGGAGGGGGTGCGGCCCCTCCCCCTAGTCCAATTCGGACTAGGCCATGGGGGGGGGGGGCGTGGCCTGCCCTAGGCAGCCCCTCTCTCTTTCCCGCAGGGCCCAATAAGGCCCAATACTTCTCCCCGACGAATTCCCGTAACTCTCCGGTACTCCGATAAATACCCGAATCACTCGGAACCTTTCCGAACTCCGAATATAGTCGTCCAATATATCGATCTTTATGTCTCGACCATTTGGAGACTCCTCGTCATGTCCCCGATCTCATCCGGGACTCCGAACTCCTTCGGTACATCAAAACTCATAAACTCATGATATAACTGTCATCGAAACCTTAAGCGTGCGGACCCTACGGTTCGAGAACAATGTAGATATGACCGAGACACGTCTCCGGTCAATAACCAATAGCGGGACCTGGATGCCCATATTGGTTCCTACATATTCTACGAAGATCTTTATCGGTCAGAGTGCATAACAACATACGTTGTTCCCTTTGTCATCGGTATGTTACTTGCCCGAGATTCGATCGTCGGTATCCAATACCTAGTTCAATCTCGTTACCGGCAAGTCTCTTTACTCGTTCCGTAATACATCATCTCGCAACTAATTCATTAGTTGCAATGCTTGCAAGGCTTAAGTGATGTGCATTACCGAGAGGGCCCAGAGATACCTCTCCGACATTCGGAGTGACAAATCCTAATCTCGAAATACGCCAACCCAACAAGTACCTTTGGAGACACCTGTAGAGAACCTTTATAATCACCCAGTTATGTTGTGACGTTTGGTAGCACACAAAGTGTTCCTCCCGTAAATGGGAGTTGCATAATCTCATAGTCATAGGAACATGTATAAGTCATGAAGAAAGCAATAGCAACATATTAAACGATCGGGTGCTAAGCTAACGGAATGGGTCATGTCAATCAGATCATTCAACTAATGATGTGATCTTGTTAATCAAATAACAACTCCTTGTTCATGGTTAGGAAACATAACCATCTTTGATTAACAAGCTAGTCAAGTAGAGGCATATTAGTGACACTCTGTTTGTCTATATATTCACACATGTATTATGTTTCCGGTTAATACAATTCTAGCATGAATAATAGACATTTATCATGAAATAAGGAAATAAATAATAACTTTATTATTGCCTCTAGGGCATATTTCCTTCAGTCTCCCACTTGCACTAGAGTCAATAATCTAGTTCACATCACCATGTGATTAACACCCATAGTTCACATCACCATGTGATTAACACCCAAAGGGTTTACTAGATTCAGTAATCTAGTTCACATCGCTATGTGATTAACACCCAAAGAGTACTAAGGTGTGATCATGTTTTGCTTGTGAGAGAATCTTAGTCAACGGGTCTTTCACATTCAGATCCGTTATGTATTTTGCAATTTTCTATGTCTACAATGCTCTACACGGAGCTACTCTAGCTAATTGCTCCCACTTTCAATATGTATCTAGATCGAGACTTAGAGTCATCCAGATCGGTGTCAAAACTTGCATCGACGTAACCCTTTACGACGAACCTTTTGTCACTTCCATAATCGAGAAACATATCCTTATTCCACTAAGGATAATTTTGACCGCTGTCCAGTGATCTACTCCTAGATCACTATTGTACTCCCTTGCCAAACTCAGTGTAGGGTATACAATAGATCTGGTACACAGCATGGCATACTTTATAGAACCTATGGCCAAGGCATAGGGAATGACTTTCATTCTCTTTCTATCTTCTGTCGTGGTCGGGTTTTGAGTCTTACTCAATTTCACACCTTGTAACACAGGCAAGAACTCTTTCTTTGACTGTTCCATTTTGAACTACTTCAAAATCTTGTCAAGGTATGTACTCATTGAAAAACTTATCAAGCGTCTTGATCTATCTCTATAGATAATGATGCTCAATATGTAAGCAGCTTTACCGAGGTCTTTCTTTGAAAAACTCCTTTCAAACACTCCTTTATGCTTTGCAGAATAATTCTACATTATTTCCGATCTACAATATGTCATTCACATATACTTATCAGAAATGCTGTAGTGCTCCCACTCACTTTCTAGTAAATACAGGCTTCACCGCAAGTCTGTATAAAACTATATGCTTTGATCAACTTATCAAAGCGTATATTCCAACTCCGAGATGCTTGCACTAGTCCATAGATGCACATTTTGTTAACACCTTTAGGATCGACAAAACCTTTTGGTTGCATCACATACAACTCTTCTTTAATAACTCCATTAAGGAATGCAGTTTTGTTTATCCATTTGCCAAATTTCATAAAATGCGGCAATTGCTAACATGATTCGGACAGACTTAAGCATCGCTACGAGTGAGAAAATTTCATTGTAGTCAACACCTTGAACTTTGTCAAAAACCTTTTTCGACAAGTCTAGCTTTGTAGATAGTAACACTACTATCAACGTCCGTCTTCCTCTTGAAGATCCATTTATTTTCTATGGTTTGCCGATCATCGGGCAAATCCATCAAAGTCCACACTTTGTTCTCATACATGGATCCCATCTCAGATTTCATGGAATTAAGCCATTTTGCGGAATCTGGGCTCATCATCGCTTCCTCATAGTTCGTAGGTTCATCATGGTCTAGTAACATGACTTCCAGAACAGGATTACCGTACCACTCTAGTGCGGACCGTACTCTGGAAGACCTACGAGGTTCGGTAGTAACTTGATCTGAAGTTTCATGATCATCATCATTAGCTTCCTCACTAATTGGTGTAGAAAGCACTGAAACTGATTTCAGTGATGAGCTATTTTCCAATTCGGGAGAAGGTACAGTTACCTCATCAAGTTCTACTTCCTCCCACTCACTTCTTTCAAGAGAAACTCTTTCTCTAGAAAGGAACCATCTTTAGCAAAGAATATCTTGCCTTTGGATCTGTGATAGAAGGTGTACCCAAAATTTTCCTTTGGGTATTCTATGAAGACGCACTTCTCCAATTTGGGTTTGAGCTTATCAGGATGAAACTTTTTCACATAAGCATCGCAACTCCAAACTTTAAGAAACGACAACTTGGGTTTCTTGCTAAACCACAGTTTATATAGTGTCGTCTCAACGGATTTAGATGGTGCCCTATTTAACGTGAATGCAACTGTCTCTAATGCATGATCCCAAAACGATATTGGTAAATCCGTAAGAAACATCATAGATTGTACCATATCCAATAAAGTACGGTTATGACGTTCGGACACACCATTATGATGTGGTGTTCCAGGTGGCATGAATTTGTGAAACTATTCCACATTGTTTTAATTGAAGACCAAAATCGTAACTCAAATATTTGTCTCCACGATCAGATCGTAGAAACCTTATTTTCTTGTCACGATGATTTTCCACTTCACTCTGAAATTCTTTGAACTTTTCAAATGTTTCAGACTTATGTTTCATCAAGTAGATATACCCACATCTGTGAAGGTCAGAAAATAACGATACCCGCCGCGAGCCTTAACACTCATCGGATCGCATACATCAGTATGTATTATTTTCAATAAGTCAGTTGCTCACTCCACTGTTCCGGAGAACGGAGTCTTAGTCATCTTGCCCATGAGGCATGGTTCGTAAGCATCAAGTGATTCATAATCAAGTGATTCCAAAATCCCATCAGCATGGAGTTTCTTCACGCGCTTTACACCAATATGACTTAAACGGCAGTGCCACAAATAAGTTGCACTATCATTATTAACTTTGCATCTTTTGACATCAATATTATGAATATGTGCATCACTACGATCGAGAGCCAACAAACTATTTTCGTTGGGTGTATGACCATTGAAGGTTTTATTCATTTAAATAGAACAAAAATTATTCTCTGATTTTAAATGAATAACTGTATTGCAATAAACATGATCAAATCATATTCATGCTCAACGCAAACGCCAAATAACATTTATTTAGGTTTAACACTAATCCCGAAAGTATAGGGAGTGTGCGATGATGATCATATCAATCTTGGAACTACTTCCAACACTCATCATCACTTCCCCTTCAACTAGTCTCTGTTTATTCTGTAACTCCTGTTTCGAGTTACTAATCTTAGCAACCGAACAAGTATCAAATACTCAGGGGCTACTATAAACACTAGTAAGGCACACATCAATAACCTGTATATCAAATATACCCTTGTTCACTTTGCCATCCTTCTTATCCACCAAATATTTAGGGCATTTCCGCTTCCAGTGACCATTCCCTTTGCAGTAGAAGCACTTAGTCTCAGGCTTAGGTCCAGACTTGGGCTTCTTCACTTGAGCAGCAACTTGCTTGCCATTCTTTTGAAGTTCCCTTCTATCCCTTTGCCCTTTTCTTGAAACTAGCGGTCTTGTTAACCATCAACACTTGATGTTCTTTCTTGATTTCTACCTTCATCGATTTCATCATCATGAAAAACTCGGGAATCATTTTCATCATCCCTTGCATACTATAGTTCATCACGAAGTTCTACTAACTTGGTGATGGTGACTAGAGAATTCTGTCAATCACTATCTTATCTGGAAGATTAACTCCCACTTGATTCAAGCGATTGTAGTACCCAGACAATCTAAGCACATGCTCACTAGTTAAGCAATTCTCCTCCATCTTTTAGCTATAGAACTTGTTGGAGACTTCATATCTCTCAACTCGGGTATTTGCTTGAAATATTAACTTCAATTCCTGTAACATCTCATATGGTCCATGATGTTCAAAACATCTTTGAAGTCCCGATTCTAAGCCATAAAGCATGGTGCACAAAACTATCAAGTAGTCATCATATTGAGCTAGCCAAACGTTCATAACGTCTGCATCTGCTCCTGCAATAGGTCTGTCACCTAGCGGTGCATTAAGGACATAATTCTTCTGTGCAGCAATGAGGATAAACCTCAGATCACGGATCCAATCCGCATCATTGCTACTAACATTTTTCAACACAATTTTCTCTAGGAACATATCAAAATAAACATATGAAAGCAACAACGCAAGCTATTGATCTACAACATAATTTGCAAAATACTACCAGGACTAAGTTCATGATAAATTTAAGTTCAATTAATCATATTACTTAAGAACTCCCACTTAGATAGACATCCCTCTAATCCTCTAAGTGATCACGTGATCCAAATTCAACTAAACCATAACCGATCATCACGTGAAATGGATTAGTTTTCAATGGTGAACATCACTATGTTGATCATATCTACTATATGATTCACGCTCGACCTTTCGGTCTCCGTGCTCCGAGGCCATATCTGCATATGCTAGGCTCGTCAAGTTTAACCTGAATATTCCGCGTGTGCAAAACTGGCTTGCACCCGTTGTAGATGGACGTAGAGCTTATCACACCCGATCATCACGTGGTGTCTGGGCACGACGAACTTTGGCAATGGTGCATACTCAGGGAGAACACTTCTTGATAATTAGTGAGAGATCATCTTAAAATGCTACCGTCAATCAAAGCAAGAATAAGATGTATAATAGATGAACATCATATGCAATCAAAATATGTGACATGATATGGCCATGATCATCTTGCGCCTTTGATCTCCATCTCCAAAGTACTGTCATGATCTCTATCGTCACCGGCACGACACCATGATCTTCATCATCTTGATCTATATCAATGTGTCATCACATGGTTGTCTCACCAACTATTGCTCTTGCAACTATTGCTATCGTATAGCGATAAAGTAAAGCAATTATTTGGCACTTGCATCTTATGCAACAAAGAGACATCCATAGGGCTTCTGCCAGTTGCCGATAACTTCAACAAAACATGATCATCTCATACAACAACTTATATCTAATCACGTCTTGACCATATCACATCACAACATGCCCTGCAAAAACATGTTAGACGTCCTCTACTTTGTTGTTGCAAATTTTACGTGGCTGCTACGGGCTGAGCAAGAACCGTTCTTACCTACGCATCAAAACCACAACGATACTTCGTCAAGTTAGTGCTGTTTTAACCTTTGCAAGGACCGGGCGTAGCCACACTCGGTTCAACTAAAGTTGGAGAAACTGACACCCGCCAGCCACCTGTGTGCAAAGCACGGCGGTAGAACCAGTCTCGCGTAAGTGTACGCGTAATGTCGGTCTGGGCCGCTTCATCCAATAATACCGCCGAACCAAAGTATGACATGCTGGTAAGCAGTATGACTTATATCGCCCACAACTCACTTGTGCTCTACTCGTGCATATAACATCAACGCATAAAACCTAGGCTCGGATGCCACTGTTGGGGAACGTGGTAATTTCAAAAAATTTCCTACGCACACGCAAGATCATGGTGATGCATAGCAACGAGAGGGGAGAGTGTTGTCTACGTACCCTCGTAGACCGAAGCGGAAGCGTTGACGCAACGTAGAGGAAGTAGTCGTACATCTTCCCGGTCCAACCGATCCAAGCACCGTTACTCCGGCACCTCCGAGTTCTTGACACACGTACAGCTCGATGACGCACCCCGAACTCCGATCCAGCAGAGGTACGGGGAGGAGTTCCGTCAGCATGATGGCGTGGTGACGATCTTGATGTTCAACCGTCGCAGGGCTTCGCCTAAGCACCGCTACAATATGACCGAGGTGTAATATCATGGAGGGGGGCACCGCACACGGCTAAGGAACGATCACGATGATCAACTTGTGTGTCTATGGGGTGCCCCCTACCCCCGTATATAAAGGAGAGGAGGAGGGGAGGGCCGGCCCTCTACTATGGCGCGCCCTGGGGAGTCCTACTCCCACCGGGAGTAGGATTCCCCCTTTCCTAGTCCAACTAGGAGTCCTTCCATGTATTAGGAGTAGGAGACAAGGAAGGGGAAGAGAGAAGGGAAGGAAGGAGGGGGTGCGGCCCCTCCCCCTAGTCCAATTCGGACTAGGCCATGGGGGGCGCGCGGCCTGCCCTAGGCAGCCCCTCTCTCTTTCCCGCAGGGCCCAATAAGGCCCAATACTTCTCCCCGGGGAATTCCCGTAACTCTCCGGTACTCCGATAAATACCCGAATCACTCGGAACCTTTCTGAACTCCGAATATAGTCGTCCAATATATCGATCTTTATGTCTCGACCATTTCGAGACTCCTCGTCATGTCCCCGATCTCATCTGGGACTCCGAACTCCTTCGGTACATCAAAACTCATAAACTCATGATATAACTGTCATCGAAACCTTAAGCGTGCGGACCCTACTGTTCGAGAACAATGTAGACATGACTGAGACACGTCTCCGGTCAATAACCAATAGCGGGACCTGGATGCCCATATTGGTTCCTACATATTCTACGAAGATCTTTATCGGTCAGACCGCATAACAACATACGTTTTTCCCTTTGTCATCGGTATATTACTTGCCCGAGATTCGATCGTCGGTATCCAATACCTAGTTCAATCTCGTTACCGGCAAGTCTGTTTACTCGTTCCGTAATACATCATCTCGCAACTAACTCATTAGTTGCAATGCTTGCAAGGCTTAAGTGATGTGCATTACCGAGAGGGCCCAGAGATACCTCTCCGACATTCGGAGTGACAAATCCTAATCTCGAAATACGCCAACCCAACAAGTACCTTTGGAGACACCTGTAGAGCACCTTTATAATCACCCAGTTATGTTGTGACGTTTGGTAGCACACAAAGTGTTCCTCCCGTAAATGGGAGTTGCATAATCTCATAGTCATAGGAACATGTATAAGTCATGAAGAAAGCAATAGCAACATACTAAACGATCGGGTGCTAAGCTAACGGAATGGGTCATGTCAATCAGATCATTCAACTAATGATGTGATCTTGTTAATCAAATAACAACTCCTTGTTCATGGTTAGGAAACATAACCATCTTTGATTAACAAGCTAGTCAAGTAGAGGCATATTAGTGACACTCTGTTTGTCTATATATTCACACATGTATTATGTTTCCGGTTAATACAATTCTAGCATGAATAATAGACATTTATCATGAAATAAGGAAATAAATAATAACTTTATTATTGCCTCTAGGGCATATTTCCTTCAAAAAGTTGATTACATATTTTGTTTTCTTGAGTATAGGATCCCGCACTATTAAGAGGAGATCGATAGGGTTAGTTGAAGGCTTGCTCTTGCCACGAACTTCCTAACCATACATGCACATGCCAAAAACCTTCATGTTGTGTCTCTTGACCGCCGGATGTCCGGCCTCCTTGCCGGATATCCGGGCCTAGCCATCCAGAATACAGTAGTATACTGGGCTGCACGTCGCATGTCCAGACTTTCCCCGGATGTCCGGGCCTTCCTGTTATGCCGGATGTCCGGGCCCATTCCAGATATCCGGGCATAGCTATCCAGAGAATGTTTTTATGCTTGGTTGCGCGCTGGATGTCCGGCCACCTTCCGGATGTCCGGGTCTTCCTGATATGCCGGATATCCGGGCTTGGGCCCCGGATGTTCGGCCCCTCTGTTCTTTTGTTCTGCCTTTGTTCTGTTCCTCGCAGCTTACCATGCCGGATGTCCGGCCCCTAGCCCGGATGTCCGGCCTGCTCACTCACTTACACTACAACGTCCATATTCTAGCTCACACTATATATAGCCTTTCTTTCCCCATGGGAGAGGGTTGACCATTCACTTTGAACAAACCCTAGAACACTTCTCACTCTCTCTCTCATTCCTACACACCAAATCTTAGATGCCCAAGGGATTTGAGAGCTTTGGAGAGAAGTTGTCCGATCAAGAGATAGATCCACTTCTCCCCTTCTTTGCACCCAAGGAATTCGTGATTTGAGCAAGTCTTGAGCTTTTCCCCATCGATCTTGTTACTCTTGGAGGTTGGAGACTCCTAGGCGGTAGGAGTCTTTCGGAGAGGAATCGACCTTTGTGATTACCCCCGGAAAAGTTTGTGAGGGTTTGGAGACCACCCCAAGGTCTACCACTAGTGGTTGAGAAACGCCTTCATGGTGTTGTCTCAAAGGGAGAATAGGGTGAGCCTTCGTGGCGTTGGTGTGCCTCGTGGTAACATCCACCTCTCTAATGGTGACGTAGCTTCCCTCCAAGGAAGTGAACATTGGCATACATCCTCGTCTCCCGAAGTTGCGGTTATTCCTAACCCTAACTCTCTACTTGTGGTTACTTGTCTCTTAGCACTTACTTATACCATATTGTGTTTGTTTACTTACATACTTGTGTTTCTTGTTTATCTTGCTTAACACTTAATACTACACTTACAATTGTTAGGCTCACTTTCATATTCCGCATTAGTGCCTAAAATTGCTAAGTAACAATTAAAATTTGTAATTGTACCTATTCACCCCCCCTCTATGTCCATCTCGATCCTTTCAATTGGTATCAGAGCCTCGTGCTCTATTCTTGTGGCTTAACCGTCCTAGAGCGAGATGAACCCGGATGGGACTCCCCTGGTTGTAGATCCTAAGGATAAAGGTGAGGCTTCCTCTAAAGTCAAGTCCTTTACGTCGGAGGATCTAGAACGGGCCCTTGCTAAGCAAAAAGAGGAGCATGATGCTACTCTTGAGGCCTTGGTCCAAATGAGATTAGCCACGTTGTCCACGGTGCTTGCACCACTCTCGGGTGGTGCTGCTTCGAGGCCAACTGTTCCTACTCCATCACTTGGTCAACAACCTCCTAGCAATGAACATGCCAGTGTTCCTTGGATTTATGCAAGACCTCAGGTTGAGAAACCAAGATATAATCCTCAAGGCAAACCTCCTTTACTTAGTGCCAGTTCCGATTTTGCTTTGTGGAGAGTTGCTATGCAGGATCATCTTCGACATGGAAACGATGAGATGCTTGAGATCTTGGAGTATGGCTATCATGTGGTTGATCCAAAGAACCCCACACCAAGAGAAATATATGACAAGAACCTCAATGATACTGCAATCATGTGTATAAGGAGAGGTATGGATGAAAAGCAAAGGAGACCGTTCATACACATCACAAGTGCCAAGGAACTATGGGAAAGTGTTATACGATCCAAGACTGGCACTTCTACCCTCCAGAGTGCTCAATATGAAATTACCAAGGGGCAATTGCAAAGCTTTTGTATGGAGAAAGGTGAAACCCCCAATCAACTCCATGAGCGTCTCATGACTCTCACTGTCGATATTGAGTCATGTGAGTGTGACAAGACACAAGATGGATTCAACATGACTAAGAGGTTCCTTGTGGACAAGTTGCTTCATGCTCTTGCTCCATATCACCATCAAATGGTGTGGGACATAAGACAACACCATACCTTCAAGGAGATGACTACAGATGACATCGTATCCACCTTTCAACTATTTGAAGAGTCAAAGGCTAATGCCACAAAACATCTTGCCATGCATGGTTCCCCATCATCAAAGATCAATCTTGCATTGAAGGCCAAGCATGTATGTGAAGATGAGCAAAGTGAAGAAGAAGAAGAAGAAGAAGATGATGATGATGAAGATGGAGATGAGATTGAATCCGATGAGGGCCCTTCATATGAAGACATGGCTCTTTTTGTCAAGAAGTTTAGCGCGGGAAGATTTCAAAAGAAGAAAGTAAGAAAATGCTACAACTGTGAAGAAACCAACCACTTCTCCAATGAGTGCCCTTATGAGAAGAGAGAAGATAAACCAAGGTTTCCCAAGACCTTTCCCAAGAAGAAGTTGCCAAATCCTTTGAACTCCAAGATCAAGAAGAGAGATGGAAAAGCAATGGTTCCTCAAGAAGAATCCGATCCGGATGATGTTAGTGGTGTTGCCGGAGTTGCTCAAGACTCTCAAAACACTTTGAGGTTAGTAAACAAGAGTGGTGATGTGGTCACCTACAACTACATGAAGGATTAAAAGGGCAACGCTCACAAGTGCCTAATGGCAAAGGCCGTGATAGAAGATGGAGAGGACCAAAGCTCTCCTGACAAGGTCAAGGTAACTCCACGATCAAATCCTCCTCTTTTCACTCCTTCTAGTCCTAGTGATGAGTATCTTGATGCGGAGGATAGCTATGAGGATGATGATCTAGATGATCCTATACTTGCTAAACTTGATAAGTTCATGTGTTCCCTCAAAGGAAAGAAGCTCACTATGTTTCGCATGCTTATGGAGATGGTGAGTAAGCACACCATCACCATTAAGGAACTCGAAACCCTCGTCACCGAGGAAAAGGAAAAATGTGAAATCCTTGAGCGGAAAGTCCAGTATGAGGAAGCACGAAATGATGAACTATGCTTAAAAATTGGTGCAAATATTGATGTTCATACTATTGATCTTGCCTCCTTGAAAAAGGCTATTTACTCTGGCAAAGAGTTGATGAATGATAAAAGTAAGCTTGTGAAGTCTCATGCTTCTCTCCCTAAGGATTATGAGATCCTATCCGTCTCTCTCAAGACTAAGGAAGAAGAGCTCACCATTCTTACAAAGAGTTTTGAAACGCTCAAACTTACTTATCTTAAAACTCTAGCCAAGGCTTACTCTTCTCCTATTATCAATGTTGATGCTTGTACTACTAACTCTAGTAGTGATCTAGCATCTATTCTTGAGGAAAATCATTTTCTCAAGGCTCAAATCGATAAAGGTCTCATGGCATGTGCTCAAGGGCAAAAGAATCTTGATGAGATATTGAGCCAATACAATGAGGTGTTTGCCAAAGAGGGGCTCGGGTTTGACCCGAGCACAAGCAAGAAGAAGACATCCTATCAAAAGTGCACCACCCCCTTAAAAGAAACTTTTGTACGAGAAGGGCACAAGGAGAAAGGTAAGGTTGTTTGTGGGAAGGCCTCAAGGGGCATGCCCACTGTCAACAAGCCAAAAGAGTTCATGCCTCCATCCTATGTTCTTCGTAAGACTAAGGATGGAGAAGTTTATGCAAAGTTTGTTGGTCCTCGTAATGCATTTCGGTTTTATGCTATTTGGGTCCCTAAGACACTTGTGACTAACTTGAGAGGTCCCATTGCAAAATGGGTGCCTCTAACCAAGTAATAATTGTGTGTAGGTTGCCTTCTCCGGTGGAGTAAAATGGGTGATTGATAGTGGATGTACAAATCATATGACCGGAGATAGCAAATTGCTCTACGATTTCATGGAAGCTATTCAACCTTTCATGAGAATTATGTTTGGTGGTGGTTCAAAAGGACAGGTACTCGGGTTGGGCAAGGTGGCTATCACAAATGACATGTCTCTTGCAAATGTCATGCTTGTCCAATCCCTTAAGTACCATTTACTTTCTGTTATCCAATTGGCATCTGTTGGTTATGATACTCTCTTTGGACTAAAGGATGTGAAAGTCTTTAAGAGAGATACTCTTGAAGTGGCCTTTGTTGGAGAGTTGGATGGCAACCTTTACACGGTTGATTTCTCGAAAGAGAGCACTTTCCATGCAACTTGTCTAATGGCCAAGGCCGACAACGGGTGGCTATGGCATCGCCGTCTAGCCCATGTCGGCATGAGAAATCTTCAAGATCTCTTAAAGGGTAATCACATCCTTGGACTAACTAATGTCTCATTTGAGAAAGATCGTGTGTGTAGTGCATGCATAGCCGGGAAGCAACATCAATCAAAGCACCCACCCAAGAATATTATGTCAACTTCAAGGCCGTTGGAGCTCCTTCATGTGGATCTCTTTGGGCCTCCCTCATGGGATATTCTTGGTGGGAAAAACTATGGACTTGTCATTATGGATGATTACTCAAGGTATACATGGGCCTTCTTCCTCAAATCCAAGGACGAGACGAAGATCACCTTTATTGATTTTGCCAAGCAAGCACAACGCAAGTTTGACAAAGAAATCCTAGCAATAAGAAGTGATAATGGTTCTGAGTTCAAGAACTACACCTTGGAAGAGTTCCTTAGTGATGAAGGGATTGAGCATCAATATTCAGCTCCATACACTCCCCAACAAAATGGTGTAGCAGAAAGGAAGAACCGCACACTTGTGGAGATGGCAAGGTCCATGTTGGATGAATACAAGTCACCACATAGTTTTTGGGCCGAGGCCGTCAACACTGCATGTCATGCATCAAACCGGCTTTTCCTCCACACTATATTGGAAAAGACTCCATATGAGCTTCTAACTAGGAACAAGCCAAATGTCAAGTACTTTCGTGTATTTGGGTGCAAATGTTTCATCCTCAACAAAAGATAACGGTTAGGAAAATTTCAATCCAAAACGATTGAGGGCATATTTTTTGGCTATGGATCAAACTCTCACACCTATAGAGTCTACAACAAATCCAATGGATGTGTTGTAGAAACTTGTGACGTGGTGTTTGATGAATTTAATGTCTCCCATGGGGAGCAAGTTGATCTAAGTAATGCAGGTGAAGAAGATTCCTCTGAAGATATTTTGACCATGGGTGTTGGTGCACTTCTTCCTATGGAACAAGAACCTCATGATGATGAAGAAGAAGATGGAAGTCTCACACAACATCAAACTACTTCAACACCCATACCTTCACAAGTTCCTATTGCCCAACCAATGCCCTTTGCCCAAGTAGAAGAAGATGATCAAGTTCCTCTTCATGATAATCTTCAAGAACAAGATCATAATCAAGGGCAAGAACAAGAAAGTCCAATCATTGACAAATGCAATATGAACAAGAAGATCTTCCCCCACACATTAATGATCCATATGTTGAGGACATGGATGATGGACATGAAGTTGAACCTCGTGAAACCCTTACTTCCATCATGCCTCGAGTGGCCGGTCGTGTTGATGTGGACAAAATTCTCACTGGCATATCGGAAGGTAGAGTCACTCATAAACATTTGACAAACTTTTGTGCTCACTTCTTGTTTGTGTCTAGTATTGAGCCACTCAAGGTACAAGATGCATTGATGGACAACGATTGGCTCGTTGCTATGCAAGAAGAGTTGAACAGTTTTGAATGCAATCAAGTGTGGTCATTAGTTAAGAGGCCATCTACCGAGCACAACGTCATTGGAACAAAATGGATTTTCAAGAACAAACAAGATGAGAATGGTGTAATCATCCGCAACAAGGCAAGGTTAGTGGCACAAGGGTACTCACAAGTTGAAGGTTTGGACTTTGGTGAGACCTTTGCTCCCGTTGCCCGTCTTGAATCCATTCGCATCTTACTTGCTTATGCCGCTTTCAATGGCTTTACATTACATCAAATGGACGTGAAGAGTGCTTTCCTTAATGGTCCTCTACAAGAAGAAGTATATGTGTCACAACCACCTGGGTTCGTTGATCCCGATCACAAAGACTATGTGTACAAACTTCATAAGGCTTTGTATGGCCTCAAACAAGCACCTCGTGCTTGGTATGATCATTTAAAGAAGTTTCTACTCGATGATGGTTTTGTGAGAGGGGTGATCGATCCCACTCTTTTTACTAAGAGGGATAAAGGTGATTTTATCTTATGCCAAATCTATGTAGATGGTATTATTTTTGGTTCTCCTAACATTCATTTGTGCAAGAAGTTTGCGACTTCAATGACCAAGAATTTTGAAATGTCACTCAATGCGGATTTGAAGTTCTTCCTCGGATTTCAAATTCAACAATTTCAAGAAGGAATTTTCTTGTCTCAAGCAAAATACCTCAAGGATATCCTAGAGAAGTTTGGTATGTCTGATGCTAGTCCATGTAAGACACCAATGCCAACCAAAATAACACTCACTGAAGACACAAACGGTATCCCCTTCGACCCATCTAAATACCGCTCTATGATTGGTTCATTGCTTTATATTTGTGCATCTAGACCAGACATCATGTTTAGTGTATGCATGTGTGCTAGATTTCAAGTTTCCCCTAGGGAAAGTCATCATAAGGCGGTTAAGCATATTCTTAGATACCTTGTTCACACCCCAAAGTTGGGTCTATGGTATCCCAAGGATGCTAAGTTTTATCTCATTGGGTACACGGATGCGGATTGGGCCGGAGACAAAGTGGATCGTAAGTCCACTTCCGGTGCATGTCAGTTTCTTGGACGCTCCCTGGTAAGTTGGTCATCGAAGAAACAAAACTGTATTGCCGTCTCCTCCACAGAGGCTGAATACATTGCTGCCGCCAGTTGTGCAACTCAGTTATTATGGATGAGGCAAACTTTGAAGGATTACGGTATCACCTATAGACATGTGCCTCTTCTATGTGATAATGGAAGTGCCATCAACATTGCTGAGAACCCCAAGGATCATCTCCGCACCAAGCACATTGATATTAGGTATCACTTCTTGAGAGATCATGTTGAGAAGGGTGATATTCACATTGATCACATTGGTACAGATTTGCAACTGGCAGATATTTTCACCAAACCATTGGATGAAGCAAGGTTTTGTCGACTTAGGCGTGGACTTGGTATCTTGGAGCTTGACAACATTATGTGAAATCTAGTACTCATCCATGCATAAACTTAATGTCTTGTCTTGATGTAGGCATATATTTAGGGGGAGACACTCAATCCATGAGTTCTCTCACCTTACATAATGCATAAATAGAACAAACACTCTCAAAGTTATCATAGTTTTCAAACTAGGGTACTTTAACATGATGGAGTCGTGACAATGTGCTTAAAGTTTATATCTTTGTGGTACTATGTTCCATATGCTCAAACATGGTGACCTTGGTCACCGCTTGTACAATGCTTATATGGACCTTTCTTTCTTAATAATGTTTGGATTATTAATGCATCTTAGCATGGCCTTAGATGTCTCAGGTTGTCTCCCTTATTAATCTCATGTAAACTCCTTGGCGATGTCTATATTAAATTACTCTTGTTGGCCCCCTCCTTCACATCTTTCCCTCGCCCTTGTCTTCTGTCCAGTAGCCGAACATCCGGCTCTCTCGCCGGACATCCGGCTCTCTCGCCGGACATCCAGGTCCTGGGAAAAATTCCTTGCCCCTCAAAATGATCATCAACCACCTACAGTGGCCGGACATCCGGGCCTCAGCCGGACATCCGGGCACTGCTTCTTTTGTTCTCTATTTTCCACTCGCCGGATATCCGGGCCTTGCCCCGGATGTCCGGCCCGTCGCCCGCAGTCGCGTATATCTGGGGAGGGGTGTGGGATTTGGGGGCAGTTCCTCACTTCTTTCGTTCGTCTCCTCATTTCCCCTCACAGCCGCCGCCGCCGGGCCATCACTCCGGTGCTTCCCGGGCCATCTCCACTAACCTCCGGCCCCGATCTCCTGCTCACGGACACTTCTCCTCCCAATCTACAATTCTATCCAATCCATTTCTTGGGTTGTTGTGTGAATCCCTCGGGAGGGACCGGTGTATCGTGGGATTCACCGCCGGAGTTTCTCATGGCACGAACCAAAAACTGCGGCCCCAATCGCCCCGAGCCTTCTTCCAGGGGTATGGATGCTATCTCTACTCCATTCTACTCCTATGGAGACGGCAAAAATCTTAGATTTTCACTCTCTCATGGATATCTTGGCGTCTATGTCTCTCTTGAGTGTTGGTGTCTCTTGCTTAGGCCTACAAATCTGTCAATGAGCTTGTCTAATCAATTTAAATCATGGTCATGTCTCATTTTCTTTGCTCTAACACTGGACTTTGTTTATGGTTATGCTCAAAAATGGTCATCCCATTGTTTAAATTGTCTTATCCTTGTTCATACATGTTGCCTCCATCTCATCGAGATCTCTCATTATCCATTCCAGTTGTTCGCCGGCAAGGCTCAACCGACTCCGATGAGCATGCTCGGCCTAAGAAGAAGAAGGCCACCACCACCAAGAAGAAGAAGCGGGCACCATCCACTAGTCCATCGGACTTAGATCCTGATGATGCGGACTATGTTGGGGAGGAAGAGGAGGTTCATGCACCCAAACACTCCGTTGGTCAGTCCAAGCCTGGCACTAGGAGGGCGCCGGTGCCTCAAGTTCGTGGTTCTGCAATGCCTGCTGTCCGTGGTCGTCGCATCTCTATGGAGCTTCCGGACAGTGGAGATCGTTGTTCTCACGACTTCAAAACTATGGCGGCAGCTCAATATCTTACTTTTCGATGGGATGTCAATTAATATGAGATGGTGGTTGATGCAGAGGATCCTCGATTTCGGACTCGAATGCAGCAGGATCTCCTCACTCATACTTAGATCTCAACTTCCTGCGTGAGAATCCTGACATGTTCCCTAACAATCACATCGATATCATTGATGATATGACCCTTGGTCCCGCAATGACCTTCAGGTGTGATTGGAATGAAGCTGCCATTCTACAGTTCTATGCCACCTGTTTCTTTGGTCCGGACAACACTCTCACCTGGATGACTGATAACACTCACCTATGACAGGTTTGTTCAGATTCCGGGTCTATCCGGTGTTGGCCATCGCATCCACAGCATGGATCCTGAGCACAAGCCCAAAGCAATTGAAGCTTGCTTGCCACTTGTCAAACCTACCTCTAAGCTCTCTAAAGCAGAACTTGAATGCCCACTCAACAAGGTATCTATCTTCCGTGCTCCTTACTACATCCTCTATCAGTGTGTGCTCCGCACTCTCTATCCTAAGAAGGGAGACTGCTCAAGGGCTTATAACTATTGCATTGACTTGATGGTTCTTATGCATGACAAACCCACTCAGCCTCTGGACACAGCCCATTTCATTTGGCATGAGATCCGTCTTTGCAGTTTCATTCAGACGTGCTAGTTTCCTCATGCTCCTTTCATTCAGGCTCTGATTGATCACACTACTCCATTTGAGGTGGTTAAGACTACTGTTCATTCTAGTTGGAAGCCTGCTTCTCACATGCGAGTGATGCCTGCTGCTCAGACTGCTGCTCGGTCTCAGTCTAAGAGGCCTGCTGGTGGGACTCAGCCCACTGATTCCTCTGTTCCATCATTGTCGTCAGCTCCTCATGGACGCCTTGCCATGTTCCTCAGCAAGGCTCAATCTGCTATCATGAAGTCAATCACTTTCAGCTGTCAGCAAAATCATGATGTTCAAAAGCGCCTCATCATCTCCAAGAATCAGCTCAAGCAGCGCCTCCGTGACCACGGGAGCCCAGTGAGTGATGATGATCCTATTCCCGCGGCTCTGTCCACCTCTACCTTCGGTTTTCCATCTCGTGGCGAGTTTCCTGAGTTCTTTGATGATCATGATGACATTCGCCAGGAGTGATGGAGTGGAATTAGTTCTTCGCCCCTTTTTACTTGCTGCCGTCAAAGGGGGAGAAGTAGTATCCTAGTAGTATCCTAGTAGTAATCTTAGGTCATGCTATGGCTATGATATGATTGACTATTTGTGTTCACTATATGTCCACTATTATTCGAACTTGCTATGTTTGCTATCTATGGTGCTTAATCGTGTGAGTAACTGTGATATTATCTTGGATTATTATGTGGTTATGATATGCTGTTATGTCTGAGTTATTGTGGTTTCATATATGCATTCCATGCACACATTCAGGGAGAGCAAGCAAATAGAAACAGAGACTTAATCTTGTACTTTTGCTCTCATGTTTGTCAATTCTAAGATTATTTATTGCACCTATGATACTACATGTATGGTTGTCATCAACAAACAAAAAGGGGGAGATTGAAAGAGCAATCATGCCCTTACATCATGTTTTGATGTTGCTGACAATCATACATGCTGGGGACTAACAATGGCTGTCAAGTAAATCTCAGGTATTAGTCCCCGGTTCATCGATGTGTGTGGATCAAGAGCTTACAAGTGGTTTTACTCAAGGATGAAGCATAAACGTTGATTACATATTTTGTTTTCTTGAGTATAGGATCCCGCACTATTAAGAGGGGATCGATAGGGTTAGTTAAAGGCTTGCTCTTGCCACGAACTTCCTAACCATACATGCACATGCCAAAAACCTTCATGTTCTGTCTCTTGACCGCCGGATGTCCGGGCCTAGCCATCCAGAATATAGTAGTATACTGGGCTGCACGCCGGATGTCCGGACTTTCCCCAGATGTCCGGGCCTTCCTGTTATGCCGGATGTCCGGGCCCATTCCGAATATCCGAGCATAGCTATCCAGAGAACGTTTTCATGCTGGGTTGCGCGTAGGATGTCCGACCACCTGCAATGTCCGGGTCTTCCTGATATGCCAGATATCCGGGCTTGGGCCCCGGATGTCTGGCCCCTCTGTTCTTTTGTTCTTCCTTTGTTCTGTTCCTCGCAGCTTACCATGCCAGATGTCCGGCCCCTAGCCTGGATGTCCGGCCTGCTTACTCACTTACACTGCAACGGCCATATTCTAGCTCACACTATATATAGCCTTTCTTCCCCACGGGAGAGAGTTAACCATTCACTTTGAACAAACTCTAGAACACTTCTCACTCTCTCTCTCATTCCTACACACCAAATCTTAGATCCCCAAGGGATTTGAGAGCTTTGGAGAGAAGTTGTTCGATCAAGTGATAGATCCACTCCCCCTTCTTTGCACCCAAGGAATTCGTGATTTGAGAAAGTCTTGAGCTTTTCCCCATCGATCTTGTTACTCTTGGAGGTTGGAGACTCCTAGGCGGTAGGAGTCTTTCGGAGAGGAATCGACCTTTGTGATTACCCCCGGAAACGTTTGTGAGGGTTTGGAGACCACCCCAAGGTCTACCACTAGTGGTTGAGAAACGCCTTCGTGGTGTTGTCTCAAAGGGAGAATAGGGTGAGCCTTCGTGGCATTGGTGTGCCTTCGTGGTAACATCCACCTCTCTAATGGTGACGTAGCTTCCCTCCAAGGAAGTGAACATCGGAATACATCCTCGTCTCCCGGAGTTGCGGTTATTCCTAACCTTAACTCTCTGCTTGTGGTTACTTGTCTCTTAGCACTTACTTATATCATATTGTGCTTGTTTACTTACATACTTGTGTTTTATTGTTTATCTTTCTTAACACTTAATACTACACTTACAATTGTTAGGCTCACTTTCATATTCCGCATTAGTGCCTAAAATTGCTAAGTAACAATTAAAATTTGTTATTGTACCTATTCACCCCCCTCTAGGTCCATTTCGATCCGTTCACCTTGCATTGAAGCCGGGCTCTCTGGGGTTGACTGGAACTCTTCGGTCATTCCCATATGGACGCTTGTCATCATATCGCCGGGGCGCGTATGACCCGTCCCTCGGAAGGGGTGAAGGCTCTCGACAATGGTTGCCGCTGGCGTACTCACGATCATATTCTCTATGAGCTCTTCCCAGGTGCCGATCCTGGCGGTGATCACAACCTCCATGCTGCAAAGGCGACCTAGGACTGTGTGCCGACTGAATGGTGTCTGCTCTTACCGATCTGTTGTGGATCCTGTTCCACGACTGGGATACAACGGAGTTCTGGTCTCCTGCTGCTCGGAGCAGCGCTCTGATCTGTTCCAAGCCTCTTCCAGGCTCCGAACGGGGCGGCTAAATGGACTCTGTGATACGCGCAACAGCTGCAAGATTCTGAATCAGTGTGCCGAATACTTGAGTTTCCGGTGGAAACAATTGCCGTGGACGTCGACTGGACTTGGGGATCAGTTGACGAGCACGCTCGTCAAGAGAATGTTGGAGATTCTCTAGACGAGTGAGCTAATCCAGCATGGCCAGGCGCACTGCCTCCAAGGCCCGGGCCTCAGCGGTTTCCCCTATGATGGGGGTCTCTGGAGAGCCTCCACGTTACGGCGATGCAGCTCATCTCTCCGCTGCGAACTGAGAGGCTGGGGCTGATACTCGTCATGGCCGAATGACCGGGCAGTCGCTTCTACCACCGTCTCCGCTGCGATGAAAACTAGGAGGACCGCGATAGGAGTCGACCATGAGGACCTCCGCCGCGGGGTCACAACTCCCGCTCTCGGAAAAGGTATCTATGAAATCAGTCGACAGGTCAACCGATCCGCTGGGAAATACATCGGGCTCGATCCCTGTGACTTGGGGGGTGAACGCTGACGAGCCACCGCGTGTCTCACCCACCGCTGGATCCGCGAACGCCCAGACCACTTGCAGCGACGTCCAGCAGAGTGAGACGACGACGTGATGACCGACTGGTACGGGGAAGACGGCTGCCGAAGGAGGACGCCGCAGGAACTCACGCGGAAGTGCGACGAGCCACGAACCGGGAGAGCCTCAACATCGAGGGGGGCCTCCTAGAGCCAGGCGGAGTCGTCGACGACGAAAGTGAGCGCGCCGAGTCAGAACTCGCGGCCCATGACCAAACCGCCGCCGGAAGCCATGCTGATGAAGATCGAAGAAAATGCAACCTCGCTAGAAGTCGCTAAGACGCTTTACCCCATGGTGGGCGCCAACTGTCGTGGTTCTAAGTCTGACAGTAAGTATAGGGGGTAAAAATGAGGAGGCAAGGTCCTATCTACGGTGAGATTGTACGCAAGTGTTTACGAGTTCAGGCCCCTCTCGGAGGAGGTAAAAGCCCTACATTTCGGTGCCCTGAGACAGTCGACTGGATTATGGGAGTGTGTGTTATAGGGGGTGCGAACCCTTGTCCCAGAGGAGGGGGTGGCTTATATAGAGTGCGCCAGGACCCCAGCCATCCCCCATTACAAGGAGTTCAATGTACATAAAGACGGGTCGTTACTGATAACGCCAACCATAAGTGCTATTAATGATCTTAAATACTACGGAGTGAACGCCCGACCGTTGCAGTTCTGAGTGACTCCTGGTCTTCAGTAGGTCGAGTGGTTTATTGTATGGTCGAATGACATCAGGAAGGAGGGGTACCCGAGTGATTAATTGGTCGAGTGGATTGTACTCGACGCCTTCACTGGGCACTCCCTGTTATCTCTTGGGCTTCTTTGCTTCTAGGGTAGTGACCTTGGGTAGGGCGTATAGGCTAGGCCTATGACCCTACCCTAGGTCTATATCATCATCAGTACCCTCCTCTATCCTGTTTGACTGTATTTGAAAATGGTAGCAAGTTAATACATTCAAGTGGTACAAAGCAGAAATAGATGGCAACAAGTATGGCAACAGAGACTAACATCATGCTTGTTCTTTCTCATTACTAGACCTGGCTTTAGTGTTTTGTGGCAAGATGTGCATCTATGACCCACAAGATTGCAATTGCTGCATGTAATTGATGCCATCCTAGATGTGTCTTTAGGAGCTGGTGGCTCAAACTAGCTCCTTCTCCTTTTGGTTTGCTCCTTCCCTGGTTTATCCTTGAAAACTGGGGGTTCTATGTCTCTAGTTTTGGTCTTAGGCCAGAGGTCAGGTCTAGGTATAGGAAATATGATGGGACTGTATGCTGCCAGATACATAGGCTTTTTGAAGAAGTCATGCACAAAATCTTCAGGCCTTAATTTGGCTTTGGTAATAGCAGAGACTGCATGATTGCATGGCACTATAGTCATATCCCATTTTCTACACCCACATGTCTTATGCTGCAAGTTAACTGCATAGGTATTCTCATTGCTTGTCACTTGGTAAATATTTGGCCCAACCATCAATGCTTGATAGTTCCTAGAGTGTTTCTTTGCTTCTTCAAGTAACACAACATATGTTGGGCATATTTCCCACTTGGCTAACTGTGTCTTACTCCTATTTGTATTGAACCTGACCATCAACTTAGTCCTGATTTAATCTACCATGGTCTTTATTGGTTTACCCCTCACATCTAATATCATCTTGTTTAACACCTCACTAATATTGTTGACAACTAGGTCAGTTTTGCAATTGAAGTCCATGGCATATCTAGCCCAAGCATGTCTAGGAATTTTATTTAACCAAGTCCAGGCAGCCATACACTCTACTTTAAGACCATCCATTGCAGCAAGATGGCCATGTTTAGTATAGGAGTAACTTGCTTTATCCATGTACTTCTTTAATTCTGACCCCCTAAAACCAGCAGTCTGGAAGTTTTGGTAGATGTGTCTAAGGCAGAATCTTTGGGGGTAACTGGGGAAAACTTGGCTCACAGCTTTCAGAAGACCCTATTTGGAGAAATTACCAAACTTACTAATAAGCAACGAATATTAACTACTTCTAGCAATTAGTATGAACTACTTATATCAACTAGTAATGAGCAATGAATATTAACTACTTCTAGAAATTACTATGAACTACTTATATCAACTAGTAATGAGCAATGAATATTAACTAATACTAATCAAAATCTATGAACTACTAGTAAGAAATTACTATGGACTACTAATACTAAGCAAATTCTATAATACCTCCTGTCTATCAGAGATTATGGTGTAAAAACCAAATCTCCCAGATTCTCCACCAATAGCTGCCTTCAGTTCTGTGAGAAACCAGGTCCAACTCTTTGTGTCTTCTTTGTCCACAACTCCAAAGGCAATGGGATAGATGTTATTATTCCCATCCCTTCCTGTGGCAGCAAGGAATTTTTGGCCAGTAGAGAGCTTGATGAAACATCCATCCAAACCTGCAATGGCACACAAGATATGTTATAAACAAAGTATGGTGCACCACACTTATGTCATATATAACATAGTTTAGTAGTCACCTATGAATGGTCTGCATCCATTCAGAAATCCCTCCTTGCAAGCATTTAAACATATGAACAAACCATGGAACCTTGGATTGATGCTTGGATGGTCTTTTAGGAACTTAGTAGTGACAATGCACCTACTACCTAGATTGGTGCCTAACACAGCCTGCAAGTAATCACTGATCCTGGTGTATTACCCCCTCTGATCTCCTTGCACCACCTTAATAGCATTGTTCTTAGCCCTGTAGGCCATATGAGTGCTGATCTCAACTCCATACTTGCTCTTTAGATTTTGCATTATTGTACTTACTGGTGTGTTCAGGTCTGTTCTTATTGCTTCTAAAACTTGATGTGTAACCCACTTTGTAGTCACCTTGGTGCTCTCTGCTACAGCTGGACATGTGTGCAGCAAATTTGTTTTCCTAATGCAGAAAATTTTCTCTTTTCCCACCACAGAAGCTGCAATGAAGAAAGGGCAGTCTTCATGTGTGCACACAGCTATAATTCTGTCATTGCAGTTCCTATGAAACTGATAGTTTCTGTTCTGTGCTATGTGGAAAGTGAGAAGTGCCCTTCTGAATTGGTACACATTATCAAAGCATAGCTTCTTAGCAAACTGCAGCTCTGGGCTCTCTCTATCCTCATGATACCATACCCTTGGTTTGGGTTTTTAGCCCTAGACTTACTGCCTAGCACAAATGCTAGGGCCATCATCTTGCTCCTCCTTCAAATCACCAGGATCTAGATCCTCATCAGATGATGGTACCCAAACATCCTTAAACTGTTGCTCCAAACTAGCATGTGATCTTGTGGTTGGCCCCTTTCTTACTTTCAACTTCTTCCTCTTTTGCCCCTGTGGTAGCACCTCCTTTTCAAGTTCCTCATGATCTCGATGCTCCTCTTGCACTACATTTTCCTCATGCACTTCCTCTTGTATCTCATATGGTTCATCTACATTTGTGTCACCTTCAAAGTGTAAGAGTGGGTCCTCTTTCTGCCTCCTTAGCTTAGCCATCCTAGCCATGAAATCCTCATCTTCCTCCAAGTCAGAGTCATCTTCAGTTAGTAGCACAGGAAGTTTTCTTTTCACTGCCTGCACCCTCTCAACATTCTTCTGATGTTGCTTAAATCTCTGAATTTTTGATCTCCTTCTAAGCTCCATACTTCTTTCTAACTCCTGCTGCTCCATGTCAACATCATCTCCATTGCCTTGCTCAATATCAACATCTGCTTCATTGCCTTGCTCCATATCAACATTGTGGCTCTGCTGTGTGGAGAAAAACTGGATTGGTTCAGGCTCCTCAACTACTGCATCTCTTTTTGATACTTTGGATGCTGACTTGTACATCACCCCAACATCATTCACCTCATATACCATGCTCTCTCCAACATTGCCTATAGGAACTTGCTGATCACAAACATAACCTCTGTTTATATCTGCAGGTCTGGGCTCACTACCCCTAACTATTGTCAGGTTTACTATGTTCTGATCTCTATTGGCAATGTCATCCAGCATCTCATCCACCTTGTTATCATCACATATCTCCTCCAAACCAGCTACTCCCAACCCAGCATCCCTCACATAATACATATAGTCTTTACTTCCATATCCTACCGTCTCTATGAGTGCTAACAGATTATAAAATGTGATGTCTGAAACACACATAGTCCTTTCCAAGTTATCCATATCATGAAAGTGCAGTCTAACCTCCCAAACATCATCAGACAAGCTACAAAAAGGAACAATTCTTATACTTATTAATTAAACAGTATAGTACTAACTATAAACAATACAAGTGACCAATTTAAAATATACAATGCATACCAATTTAAATAAGAGCAAAATGTGACCCTAATTTCTACTAAATAAAAAGTGCATCCTAACCCAAATAGCGATTAAAATCAACTCTACATGGATACTAAAAAGTGCATAGCTATTTGTCTACTAAACAGAGCATGGGAATAGCACTCTCTACTGAACTAAAAAATTATCACTATATTGTCTCCTAAACAGAGCATACTAATATCACTACAATCCAATTTATAGAGCAGATGAACACTTAGTACTAGGCAAAAGAACCATTTTTGATTTACACACATAACCCTAACTATGGAATCGATAGAAAATGAGGGGGTGGGGGAGGCAGAGGAGATATCTTACTCCACACCGCCGAATGCAGATGCCCAGTGGTGGCTCCTCGTCGGAGTAGCCTGCACAGCACGGGCCAGAGCGTCGGCGACACAGTACTCCAGCGACGGGGACGGTGGTCTGCTCCACGGGGCCTGGCTAGGGTTAGAGCTCCCGCAGACCTCCTCGGGTGGCTTTGGATCTCCGCCACCAAGAAACCCTCCTGCACCATCGCCACCTCCGCCATCCACTCCGCCGCCGGCGTCCGGGCTCGCCGTTGCCATGAATGAGACAAAGAGAGAGGAGAGCACGCCGTCACGGGGATGGTGGGGAAATTTCCAGATGCGGGAGAAGTGTCGATTCGATCTGGTCTCTTGACCTAGCGGGGGCGTCGGTGGGCACTGTTGCACCGTTACATGGCGTCAGCTCACGACCGTGACGCCACGCCGACAAGACATAGTCCCACCTATCATAATAGTGCTTAAACTACCCGAACAGGAGGTTTGGTGCTTTCTGCAAAAGATTAGAAAAAAATCAGTGTTTTCTGCAGCAAAAATGTAGAAGAGTGCTTTCTGCAAACCTAAGCTGAAATGTGGTGGTTTTCTGCAATTCACTCGGCCTCGACCGTAGCCCTATCGCCAGTTGTTCGTTGCTTCCACCACCTCATACGTCTGCGAGCCATGCTGATGCTTCAACTCTTTGCCCGTGGGCATCCATGTTAGATGTGAACTTGGCTGACTCAGATATTGTTTTCACATGTAATTGTTGTGAGAAACAAAATTCCGTTGTTTTCGAAGCTTATTTTCTTTATGGTTGAAACAGATGTAATGGGAGCTTCCAACATGTAATTTGTTTCAACTGTTGTAAATTGTGTATCTGGTATTTCTCTATTTTGCTTCCTATATATGCATAAGAACGATGCTTCCTACACAACAACAAAGTTATGCATGCTTCACAAAACCAATATGCTTGCTACACAACTGGAGATTTTTTTTTCTATATGTAGTATATAAGCATGCTTGCTTCCATCGTTAGTACAGTATGATTCATCACAGCAAAATAAAGCTTCTGTTAAACACGAAATAACTATGCATCTAACATTAGTACATTGAGCATCTAACATTACTACATTATGCCTCACATGTTCAAATCTCATGTCGCCTACACCCCAGTAGTAGCCCCACCACCACACAAGTGCTTTTATAGTTGAGAACTTCACATGAAAGCAATTTATTAGTTGAGGGAAACAAAATAAATTTGATATCTTCGAATTTTAGTTTGACATATTTAGGTCATCCCAATCTGTGCTTCATAACTCACATAATACAAGTGCTTCGGTGGTCCATATAAAATGCTTCGGACATACCATGCTTCCGGTGAGTTCCTGGTGCATTATTTTTTCTAGTTATGGAATAGAAAGCAAAGAATATGGAGGAAGCACAAGAAAAGAACTGATCAACGAAAGTTAAACCTGCATGATTTGTGGGGTAGTTGCCAGGAAACAAACTGCATGCAAACTGCCCAACAGGCCCACGTTGTAATATCCCACGAACTAATCTGTGGATGCCGTGTAGATTTACGAACCCCTGTACATGCATGACGTGCTAATCCGGATTAGGGAAATCTTGCACTTCCATAGGAGGAATTTTTTAGTTTGCGTTATTACCCAGCGCTGAAGCGAATTCCACTGTCATTAGCTAGTACCTTCATCGAGGTAACCATTTGTTTTGACCAGTCAATTCTGCTTGTCGCACCACCACTGTGTGCAGCTCATTTACTGTTTTTCTCCCCTTCCTCGTCCCTCACCTACCAAAATAAGCTCACGCCCGTGCTGAAGAACAAACTATCCATGGATCCGCCCCCACCCCAAGTTTCACGACACATACTCACCGTCTGGACGCAATCCATCCTTGAAAGCATCTCTAAAAGCAGAGCTGCTTCAACCCCCCGCCGGCTTCTCAGGTATGGAAAATCTACAGATCAAAAGCGCAACTCACTATGATTTTACCCTAGATCATCTAGCACTGCAATCTTTTTGAATGAATGTTTTTCCTTTTCAACTTATTAATTTTTGCCCTCTGCCTCCCCTGCTCACTAAGATTTAGTCTCGCATCGCAAGATTGTCCAGTGGCAGCGCGATGGCTAGCCGCAGCAACTCCGGCGGATAGGCACCCCCGCAAGATGTAAACAACCCATTTACTGATAGAGTCGAAGAGCCTGCTAGGAACACGCTAGCCGATGCAACTCTTACCTCTTGCATATCTATCCAGGAGTTTTGCTACGTGGTATCATGGGTTAGTAACTTCAAACGCGGTCTCATGACGGAGACTAGATTCGGAGGCGTGATGCATTTAAAAATAACACACAAGCTTAATTTGAAATTCAGCTCATCATTGATGGTCAGAGTAGATCCAGATGAATGCGTATTAGAACTTGATCAATCAAGGAAAATACCAATCACAGACCAAGAAATAAATGATGCATTCGGTTTGCCACAAGGAAGTAGGAGTATTCCTCCAAGGCATTCAGATGTCTCTAAAGTTTGCATAGAGTTCAGCAGATTGGCTTCACGCATTAGTACAAAAGGTGTTCATAGTTTGAAGGCTGCTGAATTTATATTATCGAAGCCATTAGATGATAATTCAAGCAAAGTGGTTTGTGAATGTTTCAAGATAGCATTTATAATTTTCTCAGTCGGGCATGTCCTAAATCCTTGCACCAAGCATGACTATACCAGTGTTGATTACTGGGCAGCACTTGTCGTCCCGTCAGAGATGAATTCATACAACTGGTGTAGGTTCGTCGAAGATAGTTTGATGAAAGACGTAAGAAAGATCAACTCCGACATCGCCAACGACAACAACACAATTCACATAGTTGGATGTCACCTTCTTCTCTAGGTTTTTATGCTCAACATTCATCTACACCACATGTTTATTCATGTTGATCTTACATCTCTTCCACACAGGTACTTGCTTTGGACAAGATTGAAGCATCGAGCAAGCACATTTCACATAATATCCTCCCATGTGTGAAAGTTTTTGATCACGAATCAGTAAAGAAGGCAATTGACTCAATTACATCCCACCAAGGTCAAGAAGTTATTTTCGCAGGCACAAAAGTAATCAAAACATAATTTTTATTTAAGGCCATGCCTTTTTCTCTTGCACCCACACTCACTAACAATTCCATCTGCTATTGCATTCTTGTTTCTAGTTTCTTCTAAAGGAGATTGTCCATCCAGAGCATAATGTGCCCAAGTCAACAGTACACCATACCAACCATACCAACAGCAAGATGTCTGAACTTCCTCTTCAAAGGGTCCTGGTCGTGCAGCGATTAAGATTAAGTCATGAAGCACGATTGTGAAGGAAATATGCCCTAGAGGCAATAATAAAGTTATTATTTATTTCCTTAATTCATGATAAATGTTTATTATTCATTCTATAATTGTATTAACCGGAAACTTAGTACATGTGTGAATACATAGACAAAACATATAGTCCCTAGTATGCCTCTACTTGATAAGCTCGTTAATCAAAGATGGTTATGTTTCCTAAGGATAGACATGTGTTGTCATTTGATGAATGGGATCACATCATTAGGAGAATGATGTGATGGACATGACCCATCCGTTAGCTTAGCATTATGATCGTGTCAATTTCATTGCTACTACTTTTTTCATGACTTATACAAGTTCCTCAGACTATGAGATTATGCAACTCCCGAACACCAAAAGAACACTTTGTGTGCTACCAAACTTCACAATGTAAAAGGGTGATTATAAAGGTGCTCTACAGGTGTCTCTGAAGGTGTTTGTTGGCTTGGCATATATCAAGATTAGGATTTGTCACTCCGTGTATCAGAGAGGTATCTCTGGGCCCTCTCAGTAATATTCATCACTATAAGCCTTGCAAGCATTGTAACTAATGAGTTAGTTGTGGGATGAAGTATTACAGAACGAGTAAAGATCCTTGCCGGTAACGAGATTGAACTAGGTATGATGATACCGATGATCTAATCTCGGGCAAGTAACATACCGATGACAAAGGGAACAACATATGTTGTTATGCGGTTTGACCGATAAAGATCTTCGTAGAATATGTAGGAACCATTATGAGAAACCAGGTTCCACTAGTGGTTATTGACCGGAGATGTGTCTCGATCATGTCTACATAGTTCTCGAACCCGTAGGGTCCGCACGCTTAATGTTCGATGTTCGGAGTACCGGGAGGTTACCGGAACCCCCCGGGGAGTCAATGGGCCTTAGTGGGCCCTAATGGAGATAGGAGGCAGCGGGCAAGCGGTGGGGAGCGCCCCCCTAGGCTCAAACCGAATTGGTTTAGGGTTTGGGGGGCCGCCCCCCTTTCCTATTTCTCTCCTCCTCCTTCCTCCTTCTCCTAATAGGAATAGGAAAGGTGAGGAGCCAAACCTACTTGGAGTATGACTCCCCCCCTTGGACGCGCCACCCCTTGGCCGGCCTCCTCCTCCCTCCCTCCTTTATATATGTGGGAGGGGCACCCCATAGACACACAAGTTGAACAAGTTGATCTGTTAGCCGTGTGCGGTGCCCCTCTCCACAATTACACACCTCGATCATACCGTTGTGGAGCTTAGGCGAAGCCCTGCGCCGGTAGCATCATCATCACCGTCACCATGCCGTCGTGCTGACGGAACTCACCCTCGGCCTCAACTGGATCAAGAGTACGAGGGATGTCTCAAGCTGAACGTGTGCTGAATGCGGAGGTGCCGTACGTTCAGTACTTGGATCGGTCGGATCATGAAGACGTACGACTACATCAACCGCGTTGTCATAACGCTTCCGCTTTCGGTCTACGAGGTTACGTGGACACACTCCCCCCTCTCATTTCTATGCATCACATAGATAGATCTTGTGTGATCGTAGGAATTTTTTTGAAATTACCGCGTTCCCCAACAGAGGCATCTGAGCCAGGTCTATGCGTAGATGTTATATGCACGAGTAGAACACTAATAGTTATGGGCGATAATAGTCATACTGCTTACCAGCATGTCATACTTTGATTTGGCGGTATTGTTGGATGAAGCGGCTCAGACCGACATTACGCGTATGCTTACGCAAGACTGGCTCTACCGACGTGCTTCGCACATAGGTGGCTGGTGAGTGTCTGTTTCTCCAACTTTAGTTGAATCGAGTGTTGCTACGCCCGGTCCTTGTTGAAGGTTAAAACAACAAACTTGACAAAAAATCGCTGTGGTTTTGATGCGTAGGTAAGAATGGTTCTTGCTAGAAGCCCGTAGCAGCCACATAAAACTTGCAACAACAAAGTAGAGGACGTCTAACCTGTTTTTGCAAGGCTTGCTGTGATGTGATATGGTCAAGGCATGATGTGATATAAATTGTTGTATGTGATGATCATGTTTTGTAACAAAGTTATCGGCAACTGGCAGGAGCCATATGGTTGTCCCTTTATTATATGCAATGCAATCCCATGTAATTGTTTTACTTTATCACTAAATGGTAGCGATAGTCGTAGTAACAATAGTTGGCGAGACAACAATGATGCTACGATGGAGATCAAGGTGTCGCGCCGGTGACGTTGAAGATCATGATGATGCTTCGGTGATGGAGATCATGCGCATAAGATGATGATGGCCATATCATGTCACATATTTTGATTGCATGTGATGTTTATCCTTTATCCATCTTATTTTGCTTAGAACGTCGGTAGCATTATAAGATGATCCCTTACTAAATTTCAAAGTACAAGTGTTCTCCCTGAGTATGCACCGTTGCTACAGTTCGTCGTGCCAACATACCATGTGATGATAGGGTTGTTGGGGAACGTAGTAATTTCAAAAAAATTCCTACGCACATGCAAGATCATGGTGATGCATAGCAACGAGAGGGAAGAGTGTGTCCACGTACCATCATAGACCGAAAGTGGAAGCGTTAGCACAACGTGGTTGATGTAGTCGTACGTCTTCACGGTCTGACCGATCAAGCACCGAAAGCACGGCACCTCCAAGTTCTTGCACACGTTCAGCTCGATGACGTCCCTCGAACTCCAATCCAGCCGAGCTTCGAGGGAGAGTTCCGTCAGCACGACGGCGTGGTGACAATGATGATGTTCTACCGACGCAGGGCTTCGCCTAAGCACCGCTATGATATTATCGAGGAGGACTATGGTGGAGGGGAGCACCGCACACGGCTAAGAGATCAATGATCAACTGTTGTGTCTATGGGGTGCCCCCTCCCCCGTATATAAAGGAGTGTAGGAGGGGGCCGGCCACTGGGAGGAGGCGCGCCCAAGGGGGGGAGTCCTACTCCCACCAGGAGTAGGACTCCTCCTTTTCCTATTTGGAGAGGGAGAGGGAAGGAAGAGGAAGGAGGGAGGAAGGAAAGGGGGGGCCCGCCTCCCAATTCGGATTGGGCTTGGGGGGGGCCCTTCCTTGCTCCTTTCCCCTCCTTTCCACTAAAGCCCATTAAGGCCCATATACCTCCCGGGGGGTTCCGATAACCTCCCGAAGCTCCAGTATTGTCCCAATCTCACTCGGAACCATTCCGGTGACCAAATATAGTCGTCCAATATATCGATCTTTATGTCTCGACCATTTCAAGACTCCTCGTCATGTCCGTGATCACATCCGGGACTCCAAACAACCTTCGGTACATCAAAACACATAAACTCATAATATAACCGTCATCTAACTTTAAGCATGCGGACCCTACGGGTTCAAGAACTATGTAGACATGACCGAGACACGTCTCCGGTCAATAACAAATAGCAGAACCTAGATACTCATATTGGCTCCTACATATTCTACGAAGATCTTTATCGGTCAAACCTCATAACAACATACGTTGTTTCCTTTGTCATCGGTATGTTACTTGCTCAAGATTGATTTTGCCAAAGTTCCGCCTCGTGGAGGCAGAGTTTCGTCCCGTAAGCTTGCCCACGATTTTTTCCAGGGTAAAAGTGATGATATAGCAGAAGATGGATGCCGAAGGCCCACTAGGGGGCCCAGGAGATAGGGGGCCCGCCCTATAGGGGGGGGGGCGCCCCCCCTCCTGGACAGGGTGTGGCCCCCCTGGCCTATTTCTTTCGCTCAGAAATTCTTATTAAATCCAAAATTTTGTTCCGTGGAGTTTCGGGACTTTTGGAGCTGTGCAGAATAGGTTTCCAATGTTTGCTCCTTTTTCAGCCAGAATTCCAGCTGCCGACATTCCCCCTCTTCATGGTAAACCTTGTAAAATAAGAGAGAATAGCCATAAGTATTGAGATATAATGTGTAATAACAGCCCATAACGCAATAAATTTGGATATAAAAGCATGATGCAAAATGGACGTATCAACTCCCCCAAGCTTAGACCTCACTTGTCCTCAAGCGGAAGCTGAAATCAAAAAATATGTCCACATGTTTAGAGATAGAGGTGTCGATAAAAATAAAATACGGACATGAGGGCATCATGATCATTCTAATAACATCAACATATATAGATTTTGTCATATGATTTCCTATGCTCAAGTAATAAGCGATTCACAATGTCAAGTATGGTTCAAAAACTTCATTGGGAACTAACAAACTATAATCTCAGTCTCAGTCATTGAAGCAATTGCGATTTATCGTAACATCAGAAAGAGTCAATAATAGAGCTTTTCAGCAAGCTCACATACTCAACTATCTCGTAGTCTCCTATAATTGCTAACACTCACGCAGTACTTGTGGTTATAGAGTTTCAGCCGGACACTGAGAAAGATAGGGGCTTACTGTGTTGCCTCCCAACATATTCACCTTTAGGTGATGTCAACAATAATGGCCCATGCTAACTTACATCCAATTGGATATATGCATCATGATCTTTCAAACACGAGGAGCTTGCCAAAGGAGAAAATGAAAAAGGGAAAGGTGAGGATCACCTTGACTCAAACATAAAGTAAAAACATAAAGTAAAAGATAGGCCCTTCGCAAAGGGAAGCAGAGGTTGTCATGCGCGTTTAGGGTTTATGCACAAAATCTTAATGCAAAAGAATGTCACTTTATATTGCCCCTTGTATGTGGACCTTTATTATGCAGTCCGTTGCTTTTATTACTTCCACAACAAGTTCATACAAAGCTTATTTTCTCTGCACTAATAAGTCATACATATTTAGAGAGAAATTTTTATTGCTTGCACCGATGACAACTTACTTGAAGGATCTTACTCAATCCATAGGTAGGTATGGTGGACTTTCATGGCAAAACTGGGTTTAAGGACATTTGGAAGCACAAGTAGTATCTCTACTTGGTGCAAGGAATTTGGCTAGCAGGAGGGGGAAAGGCAAGCTCAACATGTTTGGAAGGTCAGTGACAATATAATTTAACTGAGATGTCGGAAAACATAAACCATTATGTTGTCTTCCCTGTCCAACATCAACTCTTTTATCATGTCATACTTAATGAGTGCTTCACAATCATAAAAGATGTCCAAGATAATATATTTATATGTGAACCCCTCTTTCCTTATCACTTCCTATTAATTGCAACGATGACCAAGGCTACGTTCATCAACTCTCAACATTTTTATGCCTCATACTTTCTATGTGTGAAGTCATCACTACCCATAAGATCAATATGAACTCTTTTATTCTTTCTACTTTCTCAAGATCATAGCGACATAGCAAAGCCCTTGAATCAACACTAATCTTTATTATAGATAACTCACGGACTCGATTACAAAAAGAGATCACAAAGCAAAACTCAAAACTACTTGATATCAAAACTTCAAACTACTAGATCAGGATACTACTAAAAGGATCGAACTAAATAAAGCGGTAAAGATAGGAGTGTGATGGTGATACGATACCGGGGCACCTCCCCCAAGCTTGGCAGTTGCCAAGGGGAGTGCCCATACCCATGTGATTATTTCTCCTTTTTCACAGTTGGTGTTATGATCTTCTTGGCGATGATTCCCTTCAGGATACGGTTCTCCTCTCGAGCTTATTGACTTGTTGTTTGAGGTCCATAATTTCTTTACGGAGCTTGCACGTAACGGCCAAAGCTCCTTTTACCCAAGGATATTGCATAGCTTCTGGAGAACACGTGAAACTCTTTTTCATATTTTCATAAGAAAGAAATCGAGAGTTGGAAGGGATGACCGAAGCAGGGACAGCTAGGCTAGGTAGTTCCCCCATAGTGAATTCTGCTTGGAGACGAGAGGTAACTTCTTGATCTTCCTCCATGGCATCTATCCTTTTCAAACCAGCCTCCATCTCATCCTCCGTTGATGGTCCAAAGTGATAGGCATCGCTATTTTCTCATGGACTTGGCGTTGGGTGAGATACCCAGCTCTCCCCAACTGACTCCTGAGAAGACATCTTGCTTTATTCTGCAACAGGAACAGCTCGAAACAAAAACATAGGATATTTGCGTGATACGGTGGTCAAAACCTTAATGAACCTCGTGTAAAAACCAGCGTGACCAAGGAAACTTCTTATACCTTTTATGTCCTTGGGACATGGCATCTTTTCAATAGCATCAACTTTGGCTTTATCAACTTCAATACCTGTCTCGGAAATCTTGTGCCCCAAGACAATGCCTTCATTAACCATAAAGTGACACTTTTCCCAATTCAGGACGAGACTAGTGTCTTCGCATCTCTGCAAAACTCGATCAAGGTTGCTCAAACAATCATCAAAAGAGGATCCATAGACGGAGAAGTCATCCATGAATACCTCACAAATCTTTTCACAAAAATCAGAGGATATAGCCATCATGCATCTTTGAAAGGTAGCAGGTGCATTACATAAACCAAAAGGCATACGTCTATAAGCAAAAGTACCAAAAGGGCAAGTAAAAGTAGTTTTAGATTGATCCTTCGCTGACACATGTATCTGAGAGAAGCCAGAATAACCATCTAGAAAGCAAAAATGTGTGTGTTTGGATAGCCTTTCTAGCATTTGATCAATAAAAGGTAAAGGGTAATGATCTTTCTTAGTAGCTTTATTTAACTTACGGAAATCAATTACCATCCTATAACCTGTAATAATTCTTTGCGGGATCAATTCATCTTTATCATTAGGAACAATGGTAATACCTCCCTTTTTAGGGACACAATGGACAGGGCTTACCCATTCACTATCAGCAACGAGATAAATAATACCTGCCTCAAGGAGCTTTAGTATCTCCTTTCTTACCACTTCCTTCATCTTGGGATTTAATCGTCTTTGAGGATCTCTAACTGGTTTGGCATCTTTCTCCACTAAAATTTTGTGTTGACATAATGTGGGACTAATGCCCTTAAGATCATCCAGAGTATATCCAATAGCAGCTCGGTGCTTCTTCAGATTTTTCAATAATCTTTCTTCTTCTTTCTCTCAAAGGTTAGCACTAATAATAACATGATATATTTCTTTTTCATCAAGATAAGCATACTTAAGATTATCAGGTAATGGTTTGAGTTCAAACACGGGATCACCCTTGGGTGGAGGGGGATCACCAAGAATTTCAATGGGAAGGTTATGTTTCAGCATCGGTTCCTGTTTAAGGAATACTTCATCTATTTCTTCCCTTTCCTTCATAAACATATCGTTTTCATGGTCTAGCAAATATTGTTCGAACGGATCAGTTGGAGGAACAGCAATGCAAGCAAGACCAATAATCTCATCCTTACTAGGTGGTTCCCTTTCACGAGGTTGTCTACTAAACTTAGCGAAATTAAACTCATGAGACATACCATCTATGCCAACAATGACAACATTCTTTTCACAATTAATCTTAGCACTAGCAGTATTCAAGAAGGGTCTACCAAAAATAATGGGGCAAAAATCATCTTGTGGGGAACCAAGAACAAGAAAATCAGCAGGGTATTTAACCTTCCCACACAAAACTTCAACATCTCTAACAATCCCAATAGGTTTAATGGTATCCCTATTAGCAAGCTTAATAGTAACATCAATGTCTTCCAATTCAATGGGTGCAATGTCGTGCATAATTTCTTTATAAAGATCATAATGTATCGTACTAGCACTAGCACCCATATCACATAAGCCATGATAACAATGATCTCCTATTTTAACAGAAATAACAGGCATGCCTACAACATGTCTACGTGTCTTAGTATCAGGTCTAGCAATATTAGCAGTTTCACCCAAGAAAGAAATAACATGCCCATCTAAGTCCTCATCCAAGAGATCTTTAATCATAGCAATACTAGGTTCAACATTAATTTTCTCAGGAGGTGTATAAGTCCTAGTATTACTCTTACGAACAACAGTCGAAGCTTTAGCATGATCTTTTATCCTAACATGAAAAGGAGGTTTTTCAACATAAGCAGTAGGAACAATAGGATCACTGTAGGTAATAGTCTCTTCTTCAACTGTAATAGGTGCAACTACTCTCACTTCAACAGGAGGATTATATTTAAACCACTTCTATTTAGGGAGATCAACGTGAGTAGCAAAATATTCACAAAAAGTAGCTACTATCTCAGAGTCAAGTCCATACTTAGAGCTAAATCCACGGAAAGCATCGGTATCCATGAAAGATTTAACACGATCGAACTTAGGTGTCATACCTGACTCCTTACCATCGTCGGAACCCCAATCTTCAGAGTTGCGTTTAATTCTTTCCAATAAGTCCCATTTGAAATCAATAGTCTTCAGCATATAAGAACCAGCACAGGAAGTATCGAGCAGGTTGCGATTATCAAGAGAAAGCCGAGCATAAAAATTCTGAATAATCATTTCCCGAGAGAGCTCATGATTGGGGCATGAATATAACATTGACTTAAGCCTCCCCCAAGCTTGAACGATGCTTTCTCCTTCACGTGGCCAGAAATTATATATGTAATTACGATCACGATGAACAAGATGCATAGGATAGAACTTCTGGTGAAATTCCAACTTCAATCTCTTATAATTCCAAGATCTCGTATCATCACATAGCCTATACCATGTCAATGCATCTCCCTTCAAAGATAAAGGGAAGACCTTCCTTTTGAAAACATCATCGGGAATACCTCCAAGCTTAAATAATCCACAAACTTCATCCACAAAGATAAGGTGTAAATCGGGATGCAATGTTCCGTCTCCTGCAAATGGATTAGCTAGCAGTTTTTCTACCATACCCGAAGGAATCTCAAAGTGAATATTTTCGTAAAGTTCAGTAGGTTGAGGAGCAACTCTTTGCTCTTCTGGTTGGGGTGAAGATACCCCAAACAAGCCCCTCAAAGGATTAGTTTCCATAGAGACAAGTAACAGAAAATTTCAGCACACTATATAAATGTTTCCTTACCAAGTTCCACTCACCAAAAGCGCTACACTCCCCGGCAACGGCACTAGAAAAGAGTCTTGATGACCCACAAGTGTAGGGGATCTATCGTAGTCCTTTCGATAAGTAAGAGTGTCGAACCCAACGAGGAGCAGAAGGGAATGATAAGCAGTTTTCAGTAAGGTTTTCTCTGCAAGCACTGAAATTGTAGGTAATAGATAGTTTTGTGATAAGATAAATAGTAACGAGCAACAAGTAAATAAAGTAAGTAAAGTGCAGAAAGGTTGACCAATAGTTTATGTAGCAAAGGATAAGCCTGGACAAATTCTAATAATGATAAAGGAGCTCCCAAGGACACATTGGGAATTATCGTCAAGCTAGTTTTCATCATGTTCATATGATTCGCGTTCAGTACTTTGATAATTTGATATGTGGGTGGACCGGTACTTGGGTACTGTCCTAACTTGGACAAGCATCCCACTTATGATTAACCCCTATTGCAAGCATCCGCAACTACAAAAAGAAGTATTAAGGTAAACCTAACCACAACATTAAGCATATGGATCCATATCAACCCCTAACGAAGCAACGCATAAACTAGGGTTTAAGCTTCTGTCACTCTAGCAACCCATCATCTACTTATTACTTCCCCATGCCTTCCTCTAGGCCCAAATAGTGGTGAACTATCATGTAGTCGATGTTCACATAACACCACTAGAGGAAAAGACAACATACATCTCATCAAAATATCGAACGAATACCAAATTCACATGACTACTAATAGCAAGACTTCACCCATGTCCTCAGGAACAAACGTAACTACTCACAAAGCATATTCATGTTCATAATCAGAGGAGTAATAATATGCATAAAGGATCTGAACATATGATCTTGCACCAAGTAAACCAATTAGCATCAACTACAAGGAGTAACCAACACTACTAGCAACCCACAGGTACCAATTTGTGGTTTTGATACAAGATTGGATACAAGAGATGAACTAGGGTTTTGAGAGGAGATGGTGCTGGTGAAGATGTTGATGGAGATTGACCCCCTCCCAATGAGAGGATCGTTGGTGATGACGTTGGTGATGATTTCCCCCTCCCGGAGGGAAGTGTTCCCGGCAGAACAGCTCCACCAGAGCCCTAGATTGATTCCGCCAAGGTTCCGCCTCGTGGCGGTGGAGTTTCTCCCGTAAGCTTTCCCACGATTTTTTCCAGGGTAAAAGTGATGATATAGCAGAAGATGGACGCCGGAGGCCCACCAGGGGGCCCAGGAGATAGGGGGCGCGCCCTATAGGGGGGCGCGCCCCCCTGTCTCCTGGACAGGGTGTGGGCCCTCTAGCCTATTTCTTTCACTCAGAAATTCTTATTAAATCCAAAAAGTTGTTCGTGGAGTTTCAGGACTTTTGGAGCTGTGCAGAATAGGTTTCCAATGTTTGCTCCTTTTTCAGCCAGAATTCCAGCTGCCGGCATTCCCCCTCTTCATGGTAAACCTTGTAAAATAAGAGAGAATAGCCATAAGTATTGAGATATAATGTGTAATAACAGCCCATAACGCAATAAATTTGGATATGAAAGCATGATGCAAAATGAACGTATCAATGTACTTTGTGAAAGTCCAATTAAGCGTCTTCATCTATCTCTATAGATCTTGATGCCCAATATATAAGCAGCTTCATCGAGGTCTTTCATTGAAAAACTTTTATTCAAGTATACTTTTATGCTATCCAGAAATTCTATACCATTTCCAATCAATAATATGTCGTCCACATATAATATTAGAAATGCTACAGAGCTCCCACTCACTTTCTTGTAAATACAGGCTTCTCCAAAAGTCTGTATAAAACCATATGCTTTGATCACACTATCAAAACGTTTATTCCAACTCCGAGAGGCTTGCACCAGTCCATAAATGCATCGCTGGAGCTTCAACACTTTGTTAGCATCCTTTGGATCGACAAAACCTTTTGGTTGCATCATATACAACTATTCTTCCAGAAATCCATTCAGGAATGCAGTTTTGACATCCATTTGCCAAATTTCATAATCATAAAATGCGGCAATTGCTAACATGATTCGGACAGACTTAAGCATCGCAACGGGTGAGAAAGTCTCATCGTAGTCAACCCCTTGAACTTGTCGAAAACCTTTTGCAACAAGTCGAGCTTCATAGACAGTAACATTACCATCAACGTCAGTCTTCTTCTTGAAGATCCATTTATTCTCGATGGCTTGCAGATCATCCGGCAAGTCAACCAAAGTCCACACTTTGTTGTCATACATGGATCCCATCTCAGATTTCATGGCCTCAAGCCATTTTGTGGAATCTGGGCTCATCATCGGTTCCTCATAGTTCGCAGGTTCGCCATGGTCAAGTAACATGACCTCTAGAATAGGATTACCATACCACTCTGGTGCAGATCTTAGTCTGGTTGACCTACGATGTTCGGTAGCAACTTGATCTGAAGTTTCATGATCAACATCATTAGCTTCCTCACTAATTGGTGTAGCCATCACATGAACCGGTTTCTGTAATGAACTATTTTCCAATAAGGGAGCAGGTACAGTTACCTCATCAAGTTCTACTTTCCTCCCACTCACTTCTTTCGAGAGAAACTCCTTCTCTAGAAAGGATCCATTCTTGGCAACTAAAGTCTTGCCTTCGGATATGTGATAGAAGGTGTATCCAACAGTTTCCTTTGGGTATCCTATGAAGACACATTTCTCCGATTTGGGTTCGAGCTTATCAGGTTGAAGCTTTTTCACATAAGCATCGCACCCCCAAACTTTAAGAAATGACAACATTGGTTTCTTGCCAAACCATAGTTCATAAGGTGTCGTCTCAACGGATTTTGATGGTGCCCTATTTAACGTGAATGCGGCCGTCTCTAAAGCATAACCTCAAAATGATAGCGGTAAATCAGTAAAGAGACATCATAGATCAAACCATATCTAGTAAAGTACGATTATGACGTTCAGACACACCATTACGCTATGATGTTCCGGGTGGCGTGAGTTGCAAAACTATTCCGCATTGTTTCAAATGTAGACCAAACTCGTAACTCAAATATTCTCCTCCACGATCAGATCGTAGAAACTATATTTTCTTGTTATGATGATTTTCAACTTCACTCTGAAATTCTTTGAACTTTTCAAATGTTTCAGACTTATGTTTCATTAAGTAGATATACCCATATCTGCTCAAATCATCTGTGAAGGTGAGAAAATAACGATACCTGCTGCGAGCCTCAACATTCATTGGACCACATACATCAGTATGTACGATTTCCAACAAGCTCGCTCCATAGTTTTGGAGAACGGCGTTTTAGTCATCTTGCCCACGAGGCATGGTTCGCAAGTACCAAGTGATTCATAATCAAGTGATTCCAAAAGTCCATCAGTATGGAGTTTCTTCATGCGCTTTACACCAATATGACCTAAACGGCAGTGCCACAAATAAGTTGCACTATCGTTATCAACTCTGCATCTTTTGGCTTCAACATTATGAATATGTGTATCACTACTATCGAGATTCATCAAAAATAGACCACTCTTTAAGGGTGCATGACCATAAAATATATTACTCATATAAATAGAACAACCATTATTCTTAGATTTAAATGAATAACCGTCTCGCATCAAACAAGATCCAGATATAATGTCCATGCTCAACGCTGGCACCAAATAACAATTATTTAGGTCTAAAACTAATCCCGAAGGTAGATGTAGAGGTAGCGTGCCGATAGCGATCACATCGACTTTGGAACCATTTCCCACGCGCATCGTCACCTCGTCCTTAGCCAGTGTCCACTTAATCCGTAGTCCCTGTTTCGAGTTGCAAATATTAGCAAAAGAACCAGTATCAAATACCCAGGTGCTACTGCAAGCTCTGGTAAGGTACACATCAATAACATGTATATCACATATACCTTTGTTCACCTTGCCATCCTTCTTATCCGCCAAAAACTTGGGGCAGTTCCGCTTCCAGTGACCAGTCTACTTGTAGTAGAAGCACTCAGTCTCAGGCTTAGGTCCAGACTTGGGTTTCTTCTCTTGAGTAGCAACTTGTTTGTTGTTCTTCTTGAAGTTCCCCTTCTTTTTCCCTTTGCCCTTTTTCTTGAAACTAGTGGTCTTATTGACCATCACCACTTGATGCTCCTTCTTGATTTCTACCTCCGTAGCCTTTAGCATTGCGAAGAGCTCGGGAATTGTCTTATCCATCCCTTGCATATTATAGTTCATCACGAAGCTCTTGTAGCTTGGTGGCAGTGATTGAAGAATTCTTTCAATGACGCTATCATCCGGAAGATTAGCTCCCAGCTGAATCAAGTGATTGTTATACCCAGACATTCTGAGTATATGCTCACTGACAGAACTATTCTCCTCCATCTTGCAGCTGTAGAACTTATTGGAGACTTCATATCTCTCAATCCGGGCATTTGCTTGAAATATTAACTTCAACTCCTGGAGCATCTCATATGCTCCATGACGTTAAAAACGTCGTTGAAGTCCCGGTTCTAAGCCGTAAATCATGGCACACTGAACTATCGAGTAGTCATCAGCTTTGCTCTTCCAGACGTTCATAACATCTGGTGTTGCTCCTGCAGCAAGTTTGGCACCTAGCGGTGCTTCCAGGACGTAATTCTTCTGTGCAGCAATGAGGATAATCCTCAAGTTACGGACCCAGTTCGTGTAATTGCTACCATCATCTTTCAACTTTGCTTTCTCAAGGAATGCATTAAAATTCAACGGAACAACAGCACGGGCCATCTATCTGCAACAAACATAGACAAGCAAAATACTATCAGGTACTAAGTTCATGATAAATTTAAGTTCAACTAATCATATTACTTAAGAACTCCCACTTAGATAGACATCCCTCTAATCATCTAAGTGATCACGTGACTGACCTATTGCAGGAGCATATGCAGATGTTATGAACGTTTGACTAGATCAATATGATGACTACTTGATAGTTTAGTGCACCATGCTTTACGGCTTAGAACCGGGACTTCAAAATCATTTTTGAAACGTCACGGAGCATATGAGATGTTCCAAGAGCTGAAATTGGTATATCAGACTCATGTCCGTGTCAAGAGGTATGAGACTTTTGACAAGTACTTTACCTAAACGATGGAGGAGAATTACTCAACTAGTGAGCATGTGCTCATAATGTCTGGGTACTACAATCACTTGAATCAAGTGGAAGTTAATCTTCCAGATAAGATAGTGATTGACAGAGTTCTCTAGTCACCATCACCAAGTTACTTGAACTTCGTGATGAACTATAGTATGCAAGGGATGACGAAAGCGATTCCTGAGCTCTTTGTGATGTTGAAATCAATGAAGGTAGAAATCAAGAAAGAGCATCAAGTGTTGAGGATTAACAAGACCACTAGTTTCAAGAAAAGGGAAAAAGGAAAGAAAGGGAACTTCAAGTATAATGACAAGCAAGTTGTCACTCCCGTGAAGAAGCCCAAAGCTGGACCAAAGCCTGAAACTGAGTGCTTCTACTACAAAGGAAATGGTCACTAGAAGCGGAAATGCCCTGAATATTTGGTGGATAAGAAGGATGGCAAAGTGAACAAGGGTATATTTGATATACAGGTTATTGATGTGTACCTTACTAGTGTTTATGGTAGCCCCTGGGTATCTGATACTTGTTCGGCTGCTAAGATTAGTAACTCGAAATAGGAGTTATAGAATAAACAAAGACTAGTTGAGGGTGAAGTGACGATGTGTGTTGGAAGTGGTTCCAAGATTGATATGATCATCATCGCAAACTCCCTATACTTTCGATATTAGTGTTGAACCTAAATAAATGTTATTTGGTGTTTGCATTGAGCATAAATATGATTAGATCATGTTTATTGCAATACGAGTATTCATCTAAGACAGAGAATAAATTGTTATTTTGTTTACATGAATAAAACCTTCTATGGTCATACACCCAATGTTGATGGTTTATTGAATCTTGATCGTAGTGATACACATATTCATATTATTGATGCCAAAAGATGCAAAGTTGATAATGATAATGCAACATATTTGTGGCACTGCCATTTGGGTCATATCAGTGTAAAGGGCATGAAGAAAGTCCATAAAGATGGACTTTTGGAATCACTTGACTATGAATCATTTGATACCTGCGAACCGTGCCTCATAAGTAAGATGACTAAAACTCCGTTCTCCGGAATAATGGAATGAGCTAATGACTTATTGGAAATAATACATACCGATGTATGCAGTCCAATGAGTGTTGCTGCTCGTGGCGGGTATCGTTATTTTCTGACCTTCACAGATGATTTGAGCAGATATGGGTATATCTACTTAATGAAACAAAAGTCTGAAACATTTGAAAAGTTCAAAGAATTTTAGAGTGAAGTGGAGAATCATCGTAACAAGAAAATAAAGTTTCTACGATCTGATCGTAGTGGAGAATATTTGAGTTACGAGTTTGGCCTTCATTTAAAACAATGTGGAATAGTTTCACAGCTCACGCCACATGGATCACCACAGCGTAATGGTGTGTCCAAACGTCCTAACTGCACTTTATTGGATATGGTGCAATCTATGATGTATCTTACCGATTTACCACTATCATTTCGGGGTTATGCATTAGAGACAACTGCATTCACGTTAAATAGGGCACCATTATAATCCGTTGAGACGATGCCTTATGAATTGTGGTTTGGCAAGAAACCAAAGTTTCCATTTCTTAAAATTTGGGAATGCGATGCTTATGTGAAAAAGCTTCAAACTGATAAGCTCGAACCCAAATCGGAGAAGTGCGTCTTCATCGGATACCCAAAGGAAATTATTGGGTACCCTTCTATCACAGATCCAGAGGCAAAATCTTTGTTGCTAAAATGGATCCTTTCTAGAGAAGGAGTTTCTCTCGAAAGAAGTGAGTGGGAGGAAAGTAGAGCTTGATAAGGTGATTGTACCTTCTCCCAAATTGGAAAGTAGTTGATCACAGAAATCAGTTCCAGTGATTCCTACACAAATTAGTGAGGAAGCTAATGATGATGATCATGAAACTTCAGATCAAGTTACTACAGAAACTCGTAGGTCTTCCAGAGTACGGTTCGCACCAGAGTGGTACGGTGATCCTATTCTATAAGTCATGTTAATAGACCATGATGAACCGACGAACTATGAGGAAGCGATGATGAGCCCAGATTCCACGAAATGGCTTGAGGCCATGAAATCTGAGATAGGATCCATGTATGAGAACAAAGTGAGGACTCTGGTGGACTTGCCCGATGATCGGCAAGCCATAAAAAATAAATGGATATTCAGGAGGAAGACGGACGTTGATAGTAGTGTTACTATCTACAAAGCTAGACTTGTCAGAAAAAAGGTTTTCGACAAAGTTCAAGGTGTTGACTATAATGATATTTTCTCAACTGTAGCGATGCTTAAATCCGTCCGAATTATGTTAGCAGTTGCCATATTTTATGAAATCTGGCAAATGGATATCAAAACTACATCCCTTAAATGGATATTCCTTAAAGAAGAGTTGTATATGATGCAACCAGAAGGTTTTGTCAATCCTAAAGGTACTCACAAGGTGTGCAAGCTCCAGCGATCCATCTATGGACTGGTGCAAGCATCTCGGAGTTGGAATATACGCCTTGATGAGTTGATCAAAGCATATAGTTTTATACAGACTTGCAGTGAAGCCTGTATTTACAAGAAAATGAGTGGAAACTCTGTAGCATTTCTAATATTATATGTGGATGCCATATTGTTGATTGGAAATAATATAGAATTTCTGGATAGCATAAAGGGATACTTGAATAAGAGTTTTTCAATGAAAGACCTCGGTGAAGCTGCTTACATATTCTGCATCAAGATCTATAGAGATAGATCAAGACGCTTAATTGGACTTTAACAAAACACAGACCTTGATAAAGTTTTGAAAAGGTTCAAAAATTGATCAGTCAAAGAAAGGGTTCTTGCCTGTATTACAAGGTGTAAAGTTGAGTAAGACTCAAAGCCCGACCACGACAGAAAATAGAAAGAGAATGAAAGTCATTCCCTATGCCACAGTCATAGGTTCTATAAAGTATGTTGTGTTGTGTACTAGACCTATTGTGTACCTTGCCATGAGTTTTGACAAGGGGGTACAATAGTGATCTAAGAGTAGATCACTGGACAATGGTCAAAATTATCCGTAGTGAGGACTAAGGAAATATTTATTGATTATGGAGGTGATAAAAGAGATCATCATAAAGAGTTACATCAATGCAAGCTTTTACATCGATCTAGATGACTCTAAGTCTCAATCTGGATACATACTGAAAGTGGGAGAAATTAGCTAGAGTAGCTCCGTGCAGAGCATTGTAGACATAGAATATTTGCAAAATACATACGACTCTTAATGTGACAGACCCGTTGACTAAACTTCTCTCAGAGCAAAACATGATCACACCTTAGTACTCTTTGGGTGTTAATCACATAGAGATGTGAACTAGATTATTGACTCTATTAAACCCTTTGGGTGTTGGTCACATGACGATGTGAGCTATGGGTGTTAATCACATACAGATGTGAATATTTGTGTTAAATCACATGGTGATGTGAACTAGATTATTGACTCTAGTGCATGCGAGAGGTTGAAGGAAATATGCCCTAGAGGCAATAATAAAGTTCTTATTTATTTCCTTAATTCATGATAAATGTTTATTATTCATGCTAGAATTGTATTAACCAGAAACTTAGTACATGTGTGAATACATAGACAAAACATATAGTCCCTAGTATGCCTCTACTTGACTAGCTCGTTAATCAAAGATGGTTATATTTCCTAACCATAGACATGTGTTGTCATTTAATGAACGGGATCACATCATTAGGAGAATGATGTGATGGACATGACCCATCCATTAGCTTAGCATTATGATCGTGTCAGTTTCATTGCTACTGCTTTCTTCATGACTTATACAAGTTCCTCAGACTATGAGATTATGCAACTCCCGAATACCGAAGGAACACTTTGTGTGCTACCAAACGCCACAACGTAAAAGGGTGATTATAAAGGTGCTCTACAGGTGTCTCCGAAGGTGTTTGTTGGGTTGGCATATATCGAGATTAGGATTTGTCACTCCGTGTTTCGGAGAGCTATCTCTGGGCCCTCTCGGTAATACTCATCACTATAAGCCTTGCAAGCATTGTAACTAATGATTTAGTTGTGGGATGAAGTATTACGGAAAGAGTAAATAGACTTGACGGTAATGAGATTGAACTAGGTATGATGATACCGACGATCGAATCTCGGGCAAGCAACATACCGATGACAAAGGGAACAACGAATGTTGTTATGCGGTTTGACTGATAAAGATCTTCGTAGAATATGTAGGAACCAATATGAGCATCTAGGTTCCGCTATTGGTTATTGACTGGAGACGTGTATCGGTCATGTCTACATAGTTCTCGAACCCGTAGGCTCCGCACGCTTAACGTTCAATGATGATTTTTATTATGAGTTTAAGTGATTTGATGACCGAAGGTTGTTCGGAGTCCTGGATGAGATCACAGACATGACGAGGAGTCTCGAAATGGTCGAGACATAAAGATTGATATATTGGAAGGCTAAATTAGGACACCAGAAGGGTTCCGGAGTGTATCATATATTTTTCGGAGTACCGGGTGGTTACCGGAACCCCCCGGGGAGTCAATGGGCCTTAATTGAAGGAAATATGCAATAGAGGCAATAATAAAGTTATTATTTATTTCCTTATATCATGATAAATGTTTATTATTCATGCTAGAATTGTATTAACTGGAAACATAATAGATGTGTGAATACATAGACAAACATAGTGTCACTAGTATGCCTCTACTTGACTAGCTCGTTAATCAAAGATGGTTAAGTTTCCTAACCATACACATGAGTTGTCATTTGATTAACGGGATCACATCATTAGGAGAATGATGTGATTGACTTGACCCATTCTGTTAGCTTAGCACTTGATCGTTTAGTATGTTGGTATTGCTTTCTTCATCACTTATACACGTTCCTATAACTATGAGATTATGCAACTCCCGTTTACCGGAGGAACACTTTGTGTGCTACCAAACGTCACAACGTAACTGGGTGATTATAAAGGTGCTCTACAGGTGTCTCCGAAGGTACTTGTTGGGTTGGCGTATTTCAAGATTAGGATTTGTCACTCCAATTGTCGTAGAGGTATCTCTGGGCCCACTCTGTAATGCGCATCACTATAAGCCTTGCAAGCATTGTAACTAATGAGTAAGTTACAGGATGATGTATTACGTAACGAGTAAAGAGACTTGCCAGTAACGATATTGAACTAGGTATTGAGATACCGACGATCGAATCACGGGCAAGTAACATACCGATGAGAAAGGGAACAACGTATGTTGTTATGCGGTTTGACCGATAAAGATCTTCATAGAATATGTGGGAGCCAATATGGGCATCCAGTTCCCGCTATTGGTTATTGACCGGAAACATGTTTCAGTCATGTTTACATAGTTCTCGAACCCGTAGGGTCCGCACGCTTAAGGTTTCGATGACAATTTTATTATGAGTTTATGATTTTTGATGTACCGAAGGAGTTCGGAGTCCCGGATGAGATTGGGGACATGACGAGGAGTCTCGAAATGGTCGAGACATAAAGATTGATATATTGGATGACTATATTCGGACACCGGAATAGTTTCGGGGGTTATCGGATATATATCGGAGTACCGGGGGTTACCGGAACCCCCCCCCCCCCCCGGGAACTAATGGGCCTTGTTGGGCCCTAGTGGAGAGAGAGAGAGAGAGGGGCCGGCCAGGGCAAGAGGCGCGCCCCCTCCCCTTGAGTCCAAATAGGACAAGGAAGGGGGGGGGGCCTTGCCTTTCCCCTCTCCCACTCCTTCCTTCCCCCTCCTTCTTGGACTAGGAAAGGGAGGGGCAAACCTACTTGGAGTAGGTTTCCCCCTCCTAGGGCGCGCCACCCCCTTGGCTGCCCCCCTCCTCCTCCCCCCCTTTATATACGGAGGAGGGGAGCACCCCATGACACACAAGTTGATCTTCGTGATCGTTCCTTGGCCGTGTGCGGTGCCCCCCTCCACCATATTCCACCTCGGTCATATCGTAGCGGTGCTTAGGCGAAGCCCTGCGTCGGTAGAACATCATCACCGTCACTACGCCATCGTGCTGACTGAACTCATCCCCGACACCCTGCTGGATCAGAGTCCGGGGATCATCATCGAGCTGAACGTGTGCTGAACTCAGAGGTGTCGTACGTTCGGTACTTGGATCGGTCGGATCGTGAAGACGTACGACTACATCAACCGCGTTGTTCTAACGCTTCCGCTTTCGGTCTACGAGGGTACGTGGACAACACTCTCCCCTCTTGTTGCTATGCATCACCATGATCTTGCGTGTGCGTAGGAATTTTTTTGAAATTACTACGTTACCCAACAGTGGCATCCGAGCCTAGGTTTTATGCGTAGATGTTATATGCACGAGTAGAACACAAGTGAGTTGTGGGCGATACAAGTCATACTGCTTACCAGCATGTCATACTTTGGTTCAGCGGTATTGTTGGATGAAGCGGCCCGGACCGACATTACGCGTACGCTTACGCGAGACTGGTTCTACCGCCGTGCTTTGCACATAGGTGGCTGGCGGGTGTCTGTTTCTCCAACTTTAGTTGAACCGAGTGTGGCTACGCCCGGTCCTTGCGAAGGTTAAAACAACACTAACTTGACGAACTATCGTTGTGGTTTTGATGCATAGGTAAGAACGGTTCTTGCTCAGCCCATAGCAGCCACGTAAAATTTGCAACAACAAAGTAGAGGACGTCTAACTTGTTTTTGCAGGGCATATTGTGATGTGATATGGTCAAGACGTGATGCTATATTTTATTGTATGAGATGATCATGTTTTGTAACCGAGTTATCGACAACTGGCAGGAGCCATATGGTTGTCGCTTTATTGTATGAAATGCAATCGCCCTGTAATTGCTTTACTTTATCACTAAGTGGTAGCGATAGTCGTAGAAGCAATAGTTGGCGAGACGACAACGATGCTACGATGGAGATCAAGGTGTCGCGCCGATGACGATGGTGATCATGACGGTGCTTCGGAGATGGAGATCACAAGCACAAGATGATGATGGCCATATCATATCACTTATATTGATTGCATGTGATGTTTATCTTTTATGCATCTTATCTTGATTTGATTGACAGTAGCATTATAAGATGATCTCTCACTAAATTTCAAGATAAAAGTGTTCTCCCTGAGTATGCACCATTGCCAAAGTTCGTCGTGCCCAGACACCACGTGATGATCGGGTGTGATAAGCTCTACGTCCATCTACAACGGGTGCAAGCCAGTTTTGCACACGCAAAATACTCAGGTTAAACTTGACAAGCCTAGCATATGTAGATATGGCCTCGAAACACTGAGACCGAAAGGTCGAGCGTGAATCATATAGTAGATATGATCAACATAGTGATGTTCACCATTGAAAACTACTCCATCTCACGTGATGATCGGTTATGGTTTAGTTGATTTGGGTCACGTGATCACTTAGATAACTAGAGGGATGTCTATCTAAGTGGGAGTTCTTAAGTAATATGATTAATTGAACTTAAATTTATCATGAACTTAGTCCTGGTAGTATTTAGCAAATTATGTTGTAGATCAATAGCTCGCGGTGTTGCTTTCATATGTTTATTTTGATATGTTCTTAGAGAAAACCGTGTTGAAAAATGTTAGTAGCAATGATGCAGATCGGATTCGTGATCTGAGAATTGTCCTCATTGCTACACAGAAGAATTATGTCCTTGATGCACCGCTAGGTGACGGACCTATTGCAGGAGCAGATGCAGACGTTATGAACGTTTGGCTAGCTCAAAATGATGACTACTTGATAGTTTAGTGCGCCATGCTTAAACGGCTTAGAATCGGGACTTCAAAGACGTTTTGAACGTCATGGACCATATGAGATGTTCCAGGAGTTGACGTTAATATTTCCAGCAAATACCCGAGTTGAGAGATATGAAGTCTCCAACAAGTTCTATAGCTAAAAGATGGAGGAGAATCGCTCAACTAGTGAGCATGTGCTCATAATGTCTGGGTACTACCATCAATTGAATCAAGTGGAAGTTAATCTTCCAGATAAGATAGTGATTGACAGAATTCTTTAGTCACCATCACTAAGTTACTAGAACTTCGTGATGAACTATAGTATGCAAGGGATGATGAAAACGATTCCCGAGCTCTTCGTGATGTTGAAATCGACGAAGGTAGAAATCAAGAAAGAGCATCAAGTGTTGATGATTGACAAGACCACTAGTTTCAAGAAAAGGGCAAAGGGAAAGAAAGGGAAACTTCAAGTAGAATGGCAAACAAGTTGTCACTCCCGCGAAGAAGCCCAAAGCTGACCAAAGCCTGAAACTGAGTGCTTACACTGCAAAGGAAATGGTCACTCAAAATGGAAATGCCCTTAATATTTGGTGGATAAGAAGGATGGCAAAGTGAACAAGGGTATATTTGATATACAGGTTATTGATGTGTGCCTTACTAGTGTTTATAGTAGCCCCTGAGTATTTGATACTTGTTCGGTTGCTAAGATTAGTAACTTGAAACAGGAGTTACGGAATAAACAGAGACTAGTTGAAGGGGAAGTGACGATGAGTGTTGGAAGTAGTTCCAAGATTGATATGATCATCATCGCACACTCCCTATACTTTCGGGATTAGTATTAAACCTAAATAAATGTTATTTGGCATTTGTGTTGAGCATGAATATGATTTGATCATGTTTATTGCAATACGGTTGTTCATTTAAAGTTAAAGAATAATTGTTATTCTGTTTACATGAATAAGACCTTCGATGGTCATACACCCAATGAAAATAGTTTGCTGGATCTCGAACGTAGTGATACACATATTCATAATATTGATGCCAAAAGATGCAAAGTTAATAATGATAGTGCAACTTATTTGTGGCACCGCCATTTGGGTCATATCGGTGTAAAGCGCATGAAGAAACTCCATAAAGATGGATTTTCGGAATCACTTGGTTATGAATCATTTGATGCTTTCGAACCATGCCTTTTGGGCAAGATGACTAAAACTCCGTTCTCCAGAACAATGGAACGAGCTACTGACTTGTTGGAAATAATACATACCGATGTATGCGGTCCAATGAGTGTTGATGCTCGTGGCGAGTATCGTTATTTTCTGACCTTCACAAATGATTTGAGCAGATATGAGTATATCTACTTAACGAAACATAAGTCTGAAACAGTTGAAAGGTTCAAAGAATTTCAGATTGAAGTGGAAAATCATCGTAACAAGAAAATAAAGTTTCTACGATCTGATTGTGTAGATGAATATTTGAGTTACGAGTTTGGCCTTCAGTAAAAATAATGTGGAATAGTTTCACAAACTCATGCCACCTGGAACACCACAGCGTAATGGTGTGTCCGAACGTCATAACCGCACTTTATTTGATATGGTGCGATCAATGATGTTACTTACCGATTTACCAATGTCATATTGGGATTATGCATTAGAGACAGCTGCATTCACTTTAAAAAGGGCACCATCTAAATCCGTTGAGACGACACCGTATGAACTAGGTTTAGCAGTAAACCTAAGCTGTCGTTTCTTAAAGTTTGGAGCTGCAATGCTTATGTGAAAAAGTTTCAACCTCATAAGCTCGAACCCAAATTGGAGAAGTGCGTCTTCATAGAATACCCAAAGGAAACTGTTGGGTACACCTTCTATCACAGATCCGAAGGCAAAAACATTCGTTGCTAAGAATGGATCCTTTCTAGAGAAGGAGTTTCTCTCAAAAGAAGTGAGTGGGAGGAAAGTAGAGCTTGATAAGGTAATTTGTACCTTCTCCCGAATTGGAAAGTAGTTCATCACAGAAATCAATTCCAGTGATTGCTACACCAATTAGCGAGGAAGCTAATGATGATGATCATGAAGCTTCAGATCAAGTTACTACCAAACTTTTTAGATCTTCCAGATTAAGATCCGCACCAGAGTGGTATGGTAATCCTATTCTGGAAGTCATGTTACTAGACCATGATGAACCTACGAACTATGAGGAAGCGATGATGAGCCCAGATTCCGTGAAATGGCTTAAGGCTATGAAATCTGAGATGGGATCCATGTATGAGAACAAAGTATGGACTTTGGTTGACTTGCCCAATGATCGGCAAGCCATAGAAAATAAATGGATCTTCAAGAGGAAGACGAACGCTGATAGTTGTGTTACTATCTACAAAGCTCGAATTGTCAAAAAAGGTTTTCGACAAGTTCAAGGTGTTGAATACGATGAGATTTTCTCACTCGTATCGATGCTTAAGTCTGTCCGAATCATGGTAGCAATTGCCACATTTTATGAAATCTGGCAAATGGATGTCAAAACTGCATTCCTTAACGGATTTATTAAAGAAGAGTTGTATATGATACAACCAGAAGGTTTTGTCAATCCTAAAGGTGCTAACAAAGTGTGCATGCTCCAGCGATCCATCTATGGACTGGTGCAAGCATCTCAGAGTTGGAATATACGCTTTGATGAGTTGATCAAAGCATATGGTTTTATACAGACTTTTGGAGAAGCCTATATTTATAAGAAAGTGAGTGGGAGCTCTGTAGCATTTCTAAATACTATATGTAGATGACATATTGTTGCTTGGAAATGATATAGAATTTCTGGATAGCATAAAAGGATACTTGAATAAGAGTTTTTTAAAAAGAAAGACCTTAGTAAAGCTACTTACATATTGAGCATCAAGATCTATTGAGATAGATCAAGACGCTTGATAAATTTTTTCAATGAGTACATACCTTGATAAGATTTTGAAGTGGTTCAAAATGGAACAGTCAAAGAAGGAGTTCTTGCCTGTATTCCAAGGTGTGAAGTTGAGTAAGACTCAAATCCCGACCACGACAAAAAATAAAAAGAGAATGAAAGTCATTCCCTATGCATCAGTCATAGGTTCTATAAAAGTATGCCATGTTATGGTCCAGACCTATTGTATACTCTGCCCTGGTTTGGCAAGGGAGTACAATAGTGATCTAGGAGTAGATCACTGGACATTGGTCAAAATTATCCTTAGTGGAATAAGGATATGTTTCTCGATTATGGAGGTGACAAAAAGGTTCGTCCTAAAGGGTTACGTCGATACAAGTTTTGGCACCGATCCAGATGACTCTAAGTCTTAATCTGGATACATATTGAAAGTGGGAGCAATTAGCTAGAGTAGCTCCGTGCAGAGCATTGTAGACATAGAATATTTGCAAAATACATACGGCTCTGAATGTGACAGACCCGGAGACTAAACTTCTCTCATGAGCAAAACATGATCATACCTTAGTACTCTTTGGTTGTTAATCACATAACGATGTGAACTAGATTATCGACTCTAGTAACCCTTTGGGTGTTGATCACATGACGATGTGAACTATGGGTATTAATCACATACAGATGTGAATATTGGTGTTAAATCGCATGGCGATGTGAACTAGATTATTGACTCTAGTGCAAGTGGGAGACTGAAGGAAATATGCCCTAGAGGCAATAATAAAGTTATTATTTATTTCCTTATATCATGATAAATGTCATTATTCATGCTAGAATTGTATTAACCGGAAACATAATACATGTGTGAATACATAGACAAACATAGTGTCACTAGTATGCCTCTACTTGACTAGCTCGTTAATCAAATATGGTTAAGTTTCCTAACCATAGACATGAGTTGTCATTTTATTAATGGGAACACATCATTAGGAGAATGATGTGATTGACTTGACCCATTCCGTTAGCTTAGCACTTGATCGTTTAGTATGTTGCTATTGCTTTCTTCATGACTTATACACGTTCCTATAACTATGAGATTATGCAACTCCCGTTTACCGGAGGAACACTTTGTGTTCTACCAAATGTCACAGCGTAACTGGGTGATTATAAAGGTGCTCTACAGGTGTCTCCGAAGGTACTTGTTGGGTTGGCGTATTTCGAGATTAGGATTTGTCACTCCGATTGTCGGAGAGGTATCTCTGGGCCCACTCGGTAATGCACATCACTATAAGCCGAGGAAGCATTGTAACTAATGAGTTAGTTACAGGATGATGTATTACGTGACAAGTAAAGAGACTTGCCGGTAAGGAGATTGAACTAGGTATTGATATACCGACGATCGAATCTCGGGCAAGTAACATACCGATGACAAAGGGAACAACGTATGTTGTTATGCGGTTTGACCGATAAAGATCTTCGTAGAATATGTGGGAGCCAATATGGGCATCCAGGTCCAGCTATTGGTTATTGACCGGAAACATGTTTCGGTCATGTCTACATAGTTCTTGAACCCGTAGGGTCCGCACGCTTAAGGTTTCGATGACAGTTTTATTATCTGTTTATGAGTTTTGATGTATCGAAGGAGTTCGGAGTCCCGGATGAGATCGGGGACATGGCGAGGAGTCTCGAAATGCTCGAGACATAAAGATTGATATATTGGACGACTATATGCAGACACCGGAATAGTTCCGGGGGTTATCGGATATATATCGGAGTACCGGGGGTTACCGCCCCCCCCCCCCCCTCCGGGAACTAATGAGCCTTGTTGGGCCCTAGTGGAGAGAGAGAGGGGCCAGCCAGGGCAAGAGGCGCACCCCCTCCCCTTGAGTCCGAATAGGACAAGGAAGGGGGGGGGCGGCGCCCCCCTTGCCTTTCCCCTCTCCCACTCCTTCCTTCCCCCTCCTTCTTGGACTAGGAATGGGAGGGGCAAACCTACTTGGAGTAGGTTTCCCCCTCCTTGGGCGCGCCACCCCCTTGGCCGGCCCCCTCCTCCTCCCCCTTTATATACGGAGGAGGGGAGCACCCCATGACACACAAGTTGATCTTTGTGATCATTCCTTAGCCGTGTGCGGTGCCCCCCTCCACCATATTCCACCTCGGTCATATCGTAGCGGTGCTTAGGCGAAGCCCTATGTCGGTAGAACATCATCACCGTCACTACGCCATTGTGCTGACGGAACTCATCCCCGACACCCTGCTGGATCGAAGTCCGGGGATCGTCATCGAGCTGAACGTGTGCTGAACTCGGAGGTGCCATACGTTCAGTACTTGGATCGCTCGGATCGTGAAGACGTACGACTACATCAACCGCGTTGTTCTAACGCTTCCGCTTTCGGTCTACGAGGGTACGTGGACAACACTCTCCCCTCTCGTAGCTATGCATCACCATGATCTTGCGTGTGCATAGGAATTTTTTTGAAATTACTACGTTCCCCAACATTAATGGGCCCTAGTGGAGATAGGAGGCAGCGGGCAAGCGGTGGGGCGTGCCCCCCCTAGGGTCAAACCGAATTGGTTTAGGGTTTGGGGGGCCGGCCCCCTTTCCTTCTTCTCCCCTCCTCGTTCCTCCTTCACCTAATAGGAATAGGAAAGGGGGGAGCCAAACCTACTTGGAGTAGGACTCCCCCCTTGGGCGCGCCACCCCTTGGCTGGACTCTTCCTCCCTCCCTCCTTTATATACATGGGAGGGGGGCACCCCATAGACACACAAGTTTAACAAGTTGATCTTTTAGCCGTGTGCGGTGCCCCCCTCCACAGTTACACACCTCGATCATACCGTTGTGGAGCTTAGGCAAAGCCCTGCGCCGGTAGCATCATCATCACCGTCACCATGCTGTCGTGCTGACGAAACTCACCCTCGACCTCAACTGGATCAAGAGTACGAGGGATGTCATCGAGCTGAATGTGTGCTGAACGCGGAGGTGCCGTACGTTTGGTACTTGGATCGGTCGGATCATGAAGACGCACGACTACATCAACCACGTTGTCATAACGCTTCCGCTTTCGGTCTACAAGGGTACGTGGACACGCTCTCCCCTCTCGTTGCTATGCATCACATAGATAGATCTTGTGTGATCGTAGGAATTTTTTTGAAATTACCGCGTTCCCAACAGACTGGACATGTAGAGTTTACCAACATAATTTTCCGAAAGTACCCTAACATGGTACGACATCACACTGAGAGCTTAATATCTCATCTATAGGCAGTAGTTAATTTATCTCGTTATGTCCCGTGTTAAGTCATTGTTATGTAGGCAGATGACCTCATCAGAATCATACTGAAAGAACACAACACCAAGCTGATGGCAAACATGACTGAGATACGGCACACCACTCAAGTCGGCATGCTAAAATTTCTTGATGAGTTGGTGGCTTGTTTTTTCCAGCCATTGCATATGTTGCCAACTTGCCGGTCTCGCCACATGCCGGTTGATAGATAGCACCCCAGCAGGTATTGCCCACAAACCATGTTTTGTCTAACTATCATCTACCATTTTTATTTAATATTTTTTGTTCAATTTTTCATCGACAAGCATTTTTACAGGCCAAATAGTGGCCCATGACCGGTAGGGACACGCAAGTATGCTGCAGGACGATCTTTCCGATAATGAATGTTGTTTCTCGTCCTGATAAATTTGTTCTCACACACTCACTAGAGCAATATGAACCATATTGATGCTTATAATATCCCTTCAAATAATTAACAGCTGGCAGCTCCACTGGACATGTCCATCAAGCTCGGAAAAGGGTATATGTAGACAACACTGACAACATTCTGGATGACACACACATCGGTATTTTATTTTTACCATTTACATGCATTTTCTATGGGTATATTTAAGTCCGCACCAATCACATACTAATAATACATTCTGCCCAAAATCAGGACAAAACAAGAAGCACCAGAACAATGACTTTTGGGGAACGCAGTAATTTCAAAAAAATTCCTACAATCACGCAAGATCTATCTAGGAGATGCATAGCAACGAGAGGGAAGAGTGTGTCCACGTACCCTCGTAGACCGAAAGCGGAAGCGTTTAGTAACGCGGTTGATGCAGTTGAACTTCTTCGCGATCCAACCGATCCAAGTACTGAACGTACGGCACCTCCGCGTTCAGCACATGTTCAACTCGATGACGTCCCTCGTGCTCTTGATCTAGTTGAGGACAAGGGTGAGTTCCGTCAGCATGGCGGTGTGGCGACGGTGATGATGATGTTACCAGCGCAGGGCTTCACCTAAGCACTACGGCGATATGATTGAGGTGTGTAACTGTGGAGGGGGCACCGCACACGGTTAAGAGAAACTTGTGTGTTCTAGGGTGCCCCCCTGCCTCCGTATATAAAGGAGGGAGGGGGAGGCCGGCCGGCCCTAGGGACGCGCCCAAGGAGAGGGAGTCCTACTAGGACTACTAGTCCTAGTAGGATTCCTCCACAAGGAATAGAGGGGGAAGGAAGGAGAGGGAGAGGGAGTAGGAAAGGGGGCGCCGCCCCCCTTCCCTTGTCCAATTCGGACTGCTAGGGGGGAGGTGGCCTGCCCTGGCGGCCCTCCTCTCTCTCCAATAAAGCCCATGGTGGCCCAATAGTTCCCCCGGGGGGGTTCCAGTAACCCCTCCGGCACTCCGTTTTTACCCGAAACTATCTGAAACACTTCCGGTGTCCGAATAACATGGTCCAATATATCAATCTTTATGTCTCGACCATTTTGAGACTCCTCGTCACGTCCGTGATCTCATCCGGGACTCCGGACAAACTTCGGTCAACAAAACACATAACTCATAATACAAATCGTCATCGAACATTAAGCGTGCGGACCCTACGGGTTTGAGAACTATGTAGACATGACCGAGACACATCTCCGGTCAATAACCAATAGCGGAACCTGGATGCTCATATTGGCTCCTACATATTCTACGAAGATCTTCATCGGTCAAACCGCATAACAACATACGTCGTTCTCTTTGTCATTGGTATGTTACTTGCTCGAGATTCGATCGTCGGTATCATCATACCTAGTTCAATCTCGTTACCGGCAAGTCTCTTTACTCGTTCCGTAGTGCATCATCCCATAACTAACTCATTAGTCACATTACTTGCAAGGCTTATAGTGATGTGCATTACCGAGAGGGCCAAGAGACACCTCTCCGATACACGGAGTGACAAATCCTAATCTCGATCTATGCCAACCCAACAAACACCATCGGAGACACCTGTACATCATTTTTATAATCACCCAGTTACGTTGTGATGTTTGATAACACACAAGGTGTTCCTCCGTTATTCGGGAGTTGCATAATCTCATAGTCAGAGGAACATATATAAGTCATGAAGAAAGCAATAGCAATAAAACTAAGCTAACGGATGGGTCTTGTCCATCACATCATTCTCCTAATGGTGTGATCCCGTTCATCAAATGACAACACATGTCTATGGTCAGGAAACTTAACCATCTTTGATTAACGAGCTAGTCTAGTAGAGGCGTACTAGGGACACTTTGTTTTGTCTATGTATTCACATATGTATCATGTTTCCGGTTAATAAAATTCTAGCATGAATAATAAACATTTATCATGATATAAGGAAATATTAAATAACAACTTTATTATTGCCTCTAGGGCATATTTCCTTCGGTCTCCCACTTGCACTAGAGTCAATAATCTAGTACACATCGCCATGTGATTTAACACCAATAGTTCACATCACCATGTAATTAACACCCATAGTTCACATTGCCATGTGACCAAGACTCAAAGGGTTTACTAGAGTCAATAATTCTAGTTCACATTGCAATGCGATTAACACCCAAAGAGTACTAAGGTGTGATCATGTTTTGCTCGTGAGAGAAGTTTAGTCAAAGGATCTACCACATTCAGAGCCGTATGTATTTTGTAAATTTCTATGTTTACAATGCTCTGCACGGAGCTACTCTAGCTAATTGCTCCTACTTTCAATATGTATCTAGATCGAGACTCAGAGTCATCCAGATCGGTGTCAAAGCTTGCATCAACGTAGCTCTTTATGACGAACTCTTTATCACCTCGATAACCGAGAAATATTTCCTTACTCCTCTAAGGATAATTTTGACCGCTGTCCAGTGATCTACTCCTAGATCACTATTGTACTCCTTTGCCAAACTCATGGTGAGGTACACAATAGGTCTAGTATACAACATGGCATACTTCATAGAACCTATGACTGAGGCATAGGGAATGACTTTCATTCTCTTTCTATTTTCTGTCGTGGTCGGGTTTTGAGTCTTACTCAACTTCACACCAGGCAAGAACTCCTTCTTTGACTGTTCCATTTTGAACTACTTCAAAATCTTTTCAAGGTATATACTCATTGAAAGAAATCTTATCAAGCGTCTTGATATATCTCTATAGATCTTGATGCTCAATATGTAAGCAGCTTCACCGAGGGGGTTCCGTGATATCATCCGGGACTCCAAACAAACTTCGGTCATCAAAACACATAACTCATAATACAAATCGTCATCGAACGCTAAGCGTGCGGACCCTACGGGTTCGAGAGCTATTTAGACATGACCGAGACACATCTCCCATCAATAACCAATAGCGGAACCTAGATGCTCAAATTGGCTCCTAAATATTCTATGAAGATCTGATACGTCTCCAATGTATCTACAATTTTTGATTGTTCCATACTATTATATTACCCGTTTTGGATGTTTATGGGCTTTACTTTATAGTTTTATACCATTTTTCGGACTAACCTACTAATCGGAGGCCCAGCCCGAATTGCTATTTTTTTTTGCCTATTTCAGTGTTTCGAACAAAAGGTATATCAAACGGAGTCCAAACGGAATGAAACCTTCGGGAGCGATCTTTTTGGAACAAACGCAATCCAAGAGACTTGGAGTGGACATCAAGAAGTCAACGAGGCGGCCAAGAGGGTGCCCAGCACGCCCTAGGGGGGTGGGCACGCCCCCACCCTCGTGGGCCCCTCATGGCTCCACCGACCTACTTCTTCCTCCTATATATATCCACGTACCCCGAGAACATCCAGGAGCACCACGAAAAACTATTTCCACCGCCACAACCTTCTGTATCCGCGAGATCCCATCTTGGAGCCTTCGCCGGTGCTCCGCCGGAGGGGGAATCGACCATGGAGGGCCTCTACATCATCTCCAAGGCCTCTCCGATGAGTTATGGGTAGTTTACCACAGACCTTCGGGTCCATAGTTATTAGCTAGATGGCTTCTTCTCTCTCTTTGAATCTCAATACAAAGTTCTCCTCGATCTTCTTGTAGATCTATTTGATGTAACTCTTTTTGCGGTGTGTTTGTCGAGATCCAATGAATTGTGGGTTTATGATCAAGTTTATCTATGAGAAATATTTGAATCTCCTCTGAATTCTTTTATGTATGATTGGTTATCTTTGCAAGTCTCTTCGAATTATCAGTTTGGTTTGGCCTACTAGATTGATCTTTCTTGCAATGGGAGAAGTGCTTAGCTTTGGGTTCAATCTTGCGGTGTACTTTCCCAGTGACAGCAGGGGCAGCAAGGCACGTATTGTATTGTTGCCATTGAGGATAAAAAGATGGGGTTTATATCATATTGCTTGAGTTTATCCCTCTATATCATGTCATCTTGCTTAATGCATTACTCTATTCTTATGAACGTAATACTCTAGATGCAGGCAGGAGTCGGTCGATGTGTGGAGTAATAGTAGTAGATGCAGAATTGTTTCGGTCTACTTGTTGCGGACGTGATGCCTATATACATGATCATGCCTATATATTCTCATAACTATGCACTTTTCTATCAATTGCTTGACAGTAATTTGTTCATCCACCGTAACACTTATACTATCTTGAGAGAAGCCACTAGTGAAACCTATGGCCCCCGGGTCTATATTTTATCATATAAGTTTCCCATCTATCTTTTATTTGCATCTTTACTTTTCAATCTATATCATAAAAATACCAAAAATATTTATCTTATCATATTATCTCTATCAGATCTCACTTTCGCAAGTTACCGTGAAGGCATTGACAACCCCTTTATCGCGTTGGTTGCGAGGTTCTTGTTTGTTTGTGTAGGTACGAGGGACTTTTGAGGAGCCTCCTATTGGATTGATACCTTGGTTCTCAAAAAATGAGGGAAATACTTATGCTACTTTGCTGCATCACCCTTTACTCTTCAAGGGAAAACCAACGCAGTGCTCAAGAGGTAGCAAGATCTTTATCGGTCAAACCGCATAACAATATACATTGTTCCCTTTGTCATCGGTATGATACTTGCTCGAGATTCGATCGTCGGTATCATCATACCTAGTTAAATCTCGTTAACGGCAAGTCTCTTTACTCGTTCCATAGTGCATCATCCCGTAACTAACTCATTAGTCACATTACTTGCAAGGCTTATAGTGATGTGCATTACCGAGAGGGTCCAGAGATACCTCTCCGATACACGGAGTGATAAATCCTAATCTCGATCTATGCCAACCCAACAAACACCATCGGAGACACCTGTAGATCATTTTTATAATCACCCAGTTACGTTGTGACGTTTGATAGCACACTGTATTCGGGAGTTGCATAATCTCATAGTCAGAGGAACATGTATAAGTCATGAAGAAAGCAACAACAATAAAACTATACGATCATTATGCCAAGCTAATGGATGGGTCTTATCCATCACATCATTCTGCTAATGATGTTATCCCGTTCATCAAATGACAACACATGTCTATGGTCAGGAAACTTAACCATCTTTGATTAACGAGCTAGTCTAGTAGAGGCATACTAGGGATACTTTGTTTTGTCTATGTATTCACACATGTATCAAGTTTCCGGTTAATACAATTCTAGCATGAATAATAAACATTTATCATAATATAAGGAAATATTAAATAACAACTTTATTATTGCCTCTAGGGCATATTTCCTTAAATGACCAAGGCAGTTCTGTTCAGGACGACAACCACACACATCTTTCTTTGTCACCGACCACACCGGCTTTGGGCACCGACTCATCACTGACCTAATTAGTCTTGTTTATTATCATGATAAGTTGTTTTACAGTATTTTAATGGTTTATGAAGACCGGTCCAGAGTTTTTTTTTCATAGTTAACAGACACGACCCCACCAACCAAACATTTATCTTGCAAATTCTTTGTGCCAGACCCATGGTCTTCCACTCCCTTGCCCCCTTATTCCAATTCCGATTCAAGCAAAGCCATTGCCTTCTGCATCTTAAATGGTTATGCTGACAACATGTCTAGGTAATCTCCCTTCAGAAAACATAATTTGACGTGGTTCATCATATTGATACATTACTGTATCTCTAACTTTATTTTTGCATACCAGGACATGGATTGATCACCCAACGCCCAGGCTGTTAATATTGCAGGGGAATATTGTACGTGACCAGATCATCGACAAGGAGGCAACAAGCCATGAATGCTTGACTCTGATTCTTCGTTGTTTAGCAAAAATCGAGCGGACCAACTCAACAAGTGAAGATGGTGCAATTTGGCGAAAGTTAATGGAGCCGGACTTTACGGTACATTCCTATATGTTGGTTCTTTTTTGCGCAATCTCTGCTGATTTAATCTGTGTCAAGTTTTGATATGAATTCCAAAATTTTCAGACTCTTGTCATCCTCAACATAGACCCCACGTTTGCCGTTTCAGTCCAAACCGAACTCCTAATGGAGAAACACGTCGACCGGTGTCGAATGGTACGTCAAATCTATCAGATCTGGCCACACTGCTCTTTTTACATGTACTAACACTATTCATTAACTTTCACATTTCAAATGCAGTTCATTTTCCATACCCCTCTTCATTACGGCCGGTGCTATTATATCTTAGATATGTTGAGGAATAGGATCGCCGTTCTCAACCCGCAAGGAGGCCCCTTTGGATTTATGACCGATCGAGTAAAATTCCATGAACCAGTCAGTCATGCTATCCATGGGTCATTCTTCAGATGTGTAGAATCCTTCTTCTCAAGTTGGCCCTGCACATCTAATGGATGGACAAGAGACTTCCCTAACAAAAAAATTCCAAGGTATTATTGGAGCTTTATGTGCTTACATAAGATAATGTTTATCATCAACTATATATTCATGTCAGGAACCGTTAACATATATAAATCACCATGGCATCGTCACCAATGAGCAGTCCAGAATCTATTCGTTGTTCATGGCAAGGCACTACAACGGCGAGTCACTACGGATCCCGACCACGAAGGTTTCTGTGTAAAAACTACTCTTCAACAATTTTCAAAAAACACACTAATCATTTCAGTCTTAATATTTCTGCCAGGAGAACATATGTATAAAAACAACTCTTCAACATTTTTCAAGAAACACACTGACCGGCCCTGTCTTATTTTTCTGCTAGGAAACATATGTTCTTTTCGCTGGTCCATCGTACAAGATGTTATGAAGTTTGAGGACAACAAATAAGACATATCATACATGGCAATGTAGCACATCAGATCATCTATAAACAATTTGTAGTTTGGTAGCAATTTTCAGTAACCAAATGAGAAATGTACCCTAGTCGGCTCATTAGGATTTTTTATCAGGAGTTTGGTTTGCACAAACATCCTTTGCTATGTACCTTGAATAATTATGCCAGGGCATTGTAATATATGCTAGCTGGACATGGATTTGTGTTCGTTTAGCCCATACATGTTGTTGAAAACAAAATTTTTGACACACAACATGCATGAAATTCAAATTTTGTTCACACGGTTACATTTGGTACAAAACATTAATTAATGCATAAACAAATTCTAGCACACCACAAACCATAACACGAGACATAAAAATTCATAAAGGTTCCCTAAACAGACGACCATGACCGCAAACACATCGAAACATAGACATCTCCTTCAGCGCCCCAGATGGATGAAGACGCTTGCCCCGATCACTAGGCAAGCCACCAGTATGAATACTAGCAGACGACGCTTGTGCTGTAGCCTTGTAATTGACAGGCGCATGCTCTCGTCTCGATTCTCTTCAAAAGTAGATCTGACGGCTCAACCCAAGTCGATGCAGTTGCTTCAATATGCTTCAGGTTGGGGCCGCGCCAGCCATGCATGTTGCGATCAAGGATTCTGTTGTGTGCTTCTAGAGCCCACACAACATTCCTCAGATCAAACAGCGACTGAGTGAAAACCGGGCTCGTTTCATCGTCCACCCACCAGAAAAAACCACACCAGAAAGACTGCCCGAGTAGCATATACCAACAACCAAAACATATGAATAGATTTTGCATGGCATAAAAATGTTCGAGCTTATGAACTCACCCTCCCCGCGGCAGGCAAGGTATCTTCTTCCTGGGTTGTTGTTGCTCCACGAGATCCACATCGGCGCTTTCGCCCTCGGAGCGCACAAGCAGTACTTGGCCGGCTCGTAAGCCAAAGGAGCTTGGCGGTACGGCACCGGAGCGTGGCTCTGCCGGCGAGCTGAACCAGCCGTTGATCTTCTGTACGAGGAGTTCGACATGCTCACGATCTAGGGTTTCTAAGCTTTTGCATGAGGGGGACTTTCTGGAACTGTTTATGCAAGAGGCGTCTCCTCACTCGAACGACTGGTGGTAGCATATTTATGGCGTTGTCGGCACGACCATCCTCGGCCTGTCTTCGGACCTATATGGGCCACACCAGATGCACACATATAGTGTGTGGTAACGCAGCCCAATCCTCCCCGCCTCCCCCGACACACTATTACTCGCCCAAAACCGGATGCATGCATCTCATGCCTCCCAAAAACTGTAACTGGTACTCCCTCCGTTCCTAAATAATTGTCTTTATAGCCATCTCAAATGGACTACAACATACGGATGTATGTAGACATGTTTTAGAGTGTACATTTATTCATTTTGCTTCGTATGTAGTCACTTGTTGAAATCTCTAAAAAGACAATTATTTAGGAACGGAGGGAGTAAAAGCTAAAGTCGTCGCATGAGCTGCATGCATGCATGCATGCACACTTACTAGCCGGCCAGCTTGAACGGTCCCAGCCTTTTTCTTAACTCCATGCTCATATTTGGGCCTTTTTCTTAACTCCATGCTCACATTTTGCATATAGCACGACCACCACACATCCCGTATCACATGCATGCACCAGCACACCGTGGCAAGCCCTAGATGATCCCGATGAACAATTTGATGGCGCATGCAAGGCATCTCGAACTCTTTGCGACGCGTCGGAGCAGTCAGGAATCAAGCTAGCTGTTGATCTAAGATGAAAAAAAAAAGAAATCATGCTCAGTTAGAAGAACTTCATATTGCAAGAACAGATCTTCAAACTTTCTACCTTAGTTGCCCCTCCATCTCGACGAACTCCATATTTCAGTCGAGGATGCAATAGATCCAACCGAAACCCCGAGAGCTTCGGGGTTACGTTTTTGCTTTTATGTGCCACACTCAGGCTGACTATATTGAGTGGTGCGAAATGCGTGGGTCCTGGCTAAAACACCACGCACGCAAAATGTTGGCCAGGTACTTATTGGGCCATATCATCTACCTCATGCAAAGCGGACCTAAGCCGAGTTTCACATAGGATGCCATCATGCTTGGTATAAGTGATAGCGCAAACGGGGTACCGGACACACTATATTGGACCTAACGTGAGTATTTAGTACCACTTGCATGTAGTATATGTTCCACGTATTGTTTTTATATTAAAGCTTGTTGCTTGTTCCTCCCATCACGATGCATGCAGTGCACGACGTGGATAAAGTGCGCCAATGCCGCCGTGCACTGAAAGTGCGCTCTGAACATGCATCTCTCTTCTCTCGTCACACCAGATCGCCCTATCGTTCTGATGCGACACTCATCGCGGCGGCGAGACGCCGGGACAGCAAAAAGCCGATGCGAGGAGGTGGAGCGGAGGCGCATGCATCTTCGTCTCAGAGACTCAGACCATGGCCGACGTCGCCCCAGAGCACAGGTACTAGACCCTCTCCCAAATCCATCAGGAAAAATGTTTGGATATTTGCGAACTCTTGGGTCCTGAGGTGCTCGCCGGAGCTGGTAGGTTGGGGCGGGAGGAGTTCATCTGTTTGATTGTAGAGGGGTGAGGGCAGTTGGGGAAGAGGAGGGGGGTGTTGGAGTTGGGCGGCGGTGTGTTCTTTTGCTGTAGAGTAGATGGTGTTCAGATGTGCGGGTTCAGTACAGAAGTTGTTATCTGTTGAGCACATGCATTTTGATACTGATTTTGCTAGCGATTTTTTATCATGGAAAATGCGAGGGTTTATTTTGTTAGAATGTGATCCTTTTTGATTCAGGGCAGCAACATCATAGCCTACATTGTTTGAGCTAGCAAATTACTGCATAGAATTTTCAGGCATTTTCAAATTTGTTGTATAATAGTTAAGACATTTCATCTTCAGTGCAACACACATACAGGTTGAGTAGTGTTTTTGAGAGTTTTTAGTTCTGCTGCTTCTCTCACTGAAATTGTATAATAGTACAGCAGAGCTATATGGCTCTTGCATTGGTTTAGTTTCTGAATGTACTTCACTGTATATGTGTAGTAGTTCAGCTGATGGCTCATTTTGCATTTTTTTTGTTTTCTGCTTCTTCACTGTTTTTTTATGCTGAACCTAGAATGAGATGCATGCTCATTCTAGTTAGTATACTGAGCACAGCAACCCTGCATTTTTTTTACAGTGACGGGCTTCAGTTTTTTCGGTAATAGTAGTGTTTTCCGCAGCACATACTGATATGCATACTCATTGTTTTGAGGTTTTTATCTGTGATGATTGCTTCTTCTTTTTTTTCATTCCTGTTGCCATGGAGGCAGTGGTGCTTCATTTTCAAATCATTCCATATTTTTATATATAGTGTGTTTCGTTCCGCTATTGTTGTTGCATAGGTTCGTAACAAAGCGATATAATATGTTGTCGTTGTTGTTCTTTTTGTTTTTGCAGAGACTCAACAATGGATGATGAGGAACCTACTAATGGATCTTTCTCAGCACGTGTTTTTGCCTTGGTTGTGTCTGTTTGCGCGGAAACATCTGAATGATGAAAAGAGGGTAGTCATAAACAAGTCAGCTTCGGATCTATGATGAATATCGCCTCATTCTCTGTACTAGGTGAGCTTACAGACTGAACCTTGCATTTTGGGCTTGTGATTTACATGCATGGGGCAAGGTAATGTGATAGGGCTTTTTTCATCAGTGTTTAATGGATTATATGATCTTTTGCAGTTGCTTATATCCAGGGAGTGTGGGTTTTTGTGTTTTTTTGTTTGACCAATAGTGCGCCAGTGCTTAGATAAGTTGGTTTTTATCTCAGTAGATGTTGTTTCATCACGTAGTGACCAATGCAATGGGAGTGTTGTGTTTTATCCAATGATTTTCTAAATGGTGTTGTTGCATAGATTTCATAAGGCAGTATAACGAGATTTCTTCTCTTTTTGATGCAGAGCCTCAAGAATGGATGATGATATTGAAGAACCTACTGATGCGTCCTTCACAACACGTTTTTCAGCTTCTCGCTTGCGTCAGGTTGCTGAGAAACATCTGAATGACGACAAGAGGGGAATCTGAAATGATTGCAACTTTGTTTCTTTGATGAATATTTCCCCCTTTTATGTACCATATGAGCTGCTAGACCGGGTAGTCATGAAGATTGACCCTAAGCAGGGTTTGTTTAGGTATAAAAAAATACCCCCATCGCAACTTTTTTGGATTTTTGGTTTTCTTTGTTGCAATGTTTCATTTCTGAATGACATGTGTCTTTCTGCTTTTTAAGTCATAAAAAGAAAGATATATCTGTACTTAAGAAGGCGAGGAACCACGAAATTGCGACCACTGAGAGGTCTTGGGTTCTTTTATGCATCACGCTTGTGCTAGTGCTTCGCACCGGCAACATGGTGCCCTTGAGTACCTTGCTAGCCTGAAGGACATCGCTGAACTCGACGATTTTGCGTGAGACGAGCGCATCTTGGCTGCTGCATTGAGAGGTGAAGAAGTACCGACACAAAGAAGGAGGCTTGGGGTTCCAAGCTTCTTGATTGGTCGTTGCCTACCAATGTTTCTGGTATGTTCATTTTTTCTCTAGCATTTTCTCTCCGACAAATATTGGTCCTCTTTTTTCAAGTTCATTCTCTGCTCGCAACAAGCTCGTAACCCCCTATTTTTCTTTTTTTATTTTTGTGAAATGCAGGTAATATACAAGGACCATATGGAGGTGCCACGATCATGCATTAGTGAGCAAATGGGGTGGTTCGCGCACCGAAATGCCATTGCTCCTCCGCTGCGGCAAGGAGGTCGTGGCATCGTGCTGCTGCTGCATGTGAGCTCGTCGAGATGAGAGCTCATCTCCCTCAACTCTGGCGGCACCCACCGTTGTGCTGTGTTGCAACACCCTCGGTGCTACCACGTGGGACTGTTGTGGCGGGGCGTCCGCTGCTGCTGCTTTGCAACACCACCGCTAGTACAAGGGCTGTTGCGTGTGCGCACGTCCAGGGCATCCCCCTCAACTCCGGCGTCCGCCACTGTTGTGCTAGTTGCAACACCATCAATGCTGCCGGCGAAGGCTGCTGTAGCGGGGCGTCTGATACTGCTGCTTTGCAACAACACCGCTACTGCAAAGGCTGCTGCGTGTGCGCTCGACGCGGCAGGGCATCTCCCTCAACTCTGGCGGTCACCGCCGAAGCTGCATTGGAGCACTAGTGCTGCGATTGGTCACTACTATGTAGTGGGCGTCTGGTGATGCTACTTTGTAACACCAGCGCTGCTGCAAGGTCCACGACGGCGACGCGTGCTGCGATCCCAGGGGGGTTGCTGAGCTGCGAGCCAACAAGCTGTGAAGCCGAGGGTTCGATGCTAAGTACAATGGTTGATCGTCATCGCTTTGTGCCCGTGCTACGAGGAGCCTGCCATTCGGTGATGTGAAGCAGGCCATGGAGAAACTATTTTAGCGTTGCGCTTCCTATTGTCACGCGAGTGGCGAGGCAGGGGATATGATAGAGTGAGACGAGGGGTTAGATCAGGCGGTTATTAATGATTTAATCATGCGGCTGGCGAGGCGGTTGATCGCCTGCGGGGATCAGCGGGTTGATTTGTAGCCTTGCCATTTTTCAATTTGGATGCATTGGGACCCAAGACCAGTGGGTATTTCCGCTCAAAAATGCTAGACGTGCAGGAAACTTTTACAGGAATTAACGGACTACTCTTCTCCCCTAACTAATCCCCCCCCCCCCCCATTTCAGGGTGGGGCCCGCTTCATCCTAACAACCAATCAACACACCACAACTCAGCCTAGCCTGTAAAACTTCTGTAAAACACCTGTAGATGTAGCATTGCCGATTTCCGCTCTAAGCATCGCTTGTCTTCTACTCCATCCGTTCTAAATTAATATAAAGTCGATTTATTTATTTTGAGACGAAGGAAGTATATCACAAAGCTCACTGGTAAAAAACGATCAGGAGCGATACACGCGATCGATTGCGTCGGCTGCCTCGATTTTCACTTGGTCAAGCGCTGGTTGGGCTATGGTCCCTACTGCAGCAAGGAGAGAGGTCCATCCTCCAAACCAGCAACACGTGGGGGGCAGGGGGCTGATGAGATTTGCCATTGTAGGGTGTCGATGCCGGTAACCGCCTCCATCAGCTGGTATGTAGGTTGCTACGGGATCGCAGCAACTCCTTGCGTCACGCCAGGATGTGGTAACGAGAGGCAGAAGGAAAGCGCGTAAGAAGAAGCACATAGGAAGGATTGTATTTCAGAGAATAATGTTTACAATGCCAGTTGTCTTTCTCCCCTCCACACGCTAGCTATATAACGGTTCTATTACAGGTCACACTAGGCCGGCCCAACGGCCATCCACCCACTCAAGGCACGGCAAGGCCCAGGTCGTTGCATGCCCCTCCCCTTAAGCAACAGGACGCCCTCGGACTGTTCACCATCACGCTGTTGTCGTTCGCGCCACATCCGACGCCCATTCCCAAGTTGCCATGGACACAGGAAGGCCTCTCCATGCAATCTTCAGTTGCTGTCGCGTGTGTCCACCAACCTGCACCAAACGGGATTGCAATACCTGTGCCGGTGTCATAGCCGTTGACAGAAGTACTGCATCAAGCGTCTCTGTCTGCATTGCAGTCTGGTCTGGGGGCTTGGCCGGCTTCAGCAGGGACACATGAACTATAGGATGGATTTTGCTTGATGCTGGAAGATCCAGTCGGTAGGCCACAGTTCCAATCTTTTCCACGATCTGGTAGGGTCCAAAGTACTTGAATCCGAGCTTGTGGTTGGAGCGTCTCACCACTGATTGCTAAACATACGGTTGCAGTTTCAGATAGACCCAATCGCCCACTGCAAATTGCCAGTCAGACCTGTGTTTATCCTCTTGCGCTTTCATCCTATGTTGTGCTCGGAGGAGGTGTTCTCAAATTAACCCTTGCATCATTGTACGTTTAGCCAGCCAGCCGGAGAGATCTGAAGATAGAGAACTCTGCAGATTGGAAATGCCCAAATGTTTGGGTTGATAGCCATATAATACTTGGAACGGTGTATGTCCCAGAGCTGAGTGATAGTTTGTATTGTACCAGTACTCGGCTTGAGGCAGCCAGTATGCCCATTTCTTGGGAGCCGAGTGTACCATGCATCTCAGGAATGTTTCCAGGCATTGGTTGAGCGTCTCCGATTGGCCATCAGTTTCTGGGTGACTAGCAGAACTCATGTTCATTTTCGTGTCAGAAAGCTTGCATAACTCTTGCCACAACGTGCTTGTGAAGATAGGATCTCTGTCTGTTACCACTACTTGAGGAAGGCCATGCAGTTTATACACATGATCCATGTATAGTTGGGCCACCTGGAGAGTAGTGAATGAGTGTGACAACGGAATGAAGTGAGCGTATTTGCTGAATTTGTCAATGACAACCAGTACAGTGTCAAAGTGTTTGCTCTTGGGAAGACCACCAATGAAATCCATGGTGACCATGTTCCAAGCTTCTTTAGGGACTGGCAAAGGACTGAGCAGTCCAGGTTTTTTTACATGCTCAGCTTTGGCTTGTTGACATACAGTGCATTCCTTCACATAATTCTGAATGTCTTGTTTCATAGCTGGCCAAGCAAACAGTGCCTTAATTCTCTGATATGTTCCTTGAAATCCAGAATGACCCCCACTCCACTAGAATGTAGAGACAACATAATAGCCTGATGAGCTTCAGTGTTGTGACCCAGCCATACTCTGTCTTTATATCTGATGATCCCTTGGTGTAGCACATATCCTTTGTCATTAGAGCCATTCAGAGCCAATTCTTGTAACAATTGCTTATCCTCTTGGTGTTGCTGATATCCTTCAGCTACCACACTCAACCATTTAGGTGTGCAGAATGATATGGTATGTAGTTCAACAGGAGTAGGTGGTCTGGACAATGCATCAGCAGCTGTATTATCCTGGCCTTTTTTATATGTGATGGTGTATCTTAGTCCAAGCAATTTTAAGAGAGCTTTCTGCTGCATAGGACTAGTGATTTTCTGATCTTGCAGGTGTGTCAGACTCCTGTGATCGGTTGACAGTGTAAAGGGGGCATGCTGTAAGTAACTTCTCCACTTATCCACTGCCAGGATGACAGCCAAACATTCCTTCTCATATGTGGACAGAGCTTGAGCTTTAGGTCCCAATGCTTTGCTCAAGTAGGAGATAGGGTGTCCTTCCTGCATGAGTACTGCTCCAATGCCACTGTTACTAGCATCTGTCTCAATGACAAATGTTTTCTTGAAATCAGGTAGAGCTAGAACTGGGGCTTGAGCTAGAGCAGTTTTAAGGCTTTGAAAGGCAGCTTCTGTAGTGGGTGTCCACTAGAATATCACATCCTTCTTCAACAAGTCAGAGAGAGTTCTGCTGATAATCCCATAGTTTTTGATAAACTTCCTGTAATAACCCGTGAGTCCCAAAAATCCTCTCACTTGCTTGACATTGGTTGGTATAGGCCAGTTCTGAACTGCTGCAATTTTAGCTGGGTCAGTCTGAACTCCAGCTCCACTTATGACATGTCCCAAGTATTCTAGTTCTTGTTGGGCAAAAGAACACTTGCTGATCTTCACATACAGTTGATTCTCTTGCAGAATTTTAAAGACTTGCTCCAGATGTTGGAGGTGCTCCTCTAGAGTTTTACTGTAGATGAGTATGTCATCCATAAAGACTAACACACATTTCCTTAGTAGCACTGCAAACAGGATGTTCATTGCAGCTTGGAATGTTGCAGGTGCATTAGTCAGCCCAAAGGGCATAACCTTGAATTCATATAAGCCATGGTGAGTTTTAAGTGTTGTTTTATGCTCCTCACCTGCTATCAACCTGATTTGATGGTATCCTGATCTCAAATCCAATTTGGTAAAGTATTTGGCTCCTGCTAATTCATCCAGTAGCTCTTCTACTATAGGCATGGGATATTTGTGTTGAACTGTGACAGAGTTTAACATCCTATAGTCCACACAAAATCTCCAGGTGCCATCCTTCTTTCTGACCAACAGAACAGGGGAGGCAAAAGAGCTGCAGTTGTGCTGAACCACTCCTTGTTGAAGCATAGTAGCTACTTGCTGTTCAATCTCTTGTTTCTGGATTGGATTGTATCTATAAGGTTTCACATTCACAGGTTTTGTTCCAGGTATGAGAGGTATCTGGTGGTCAAATTCTCTGTGAAGTGGCAGGGTAGTAGGGGTATTGAACAGCTGTTTGTGTCTGTTGATCAGAGGTTGCACTGTGGGTGGTATATCAGTTTCTGACATAGGTCTTTCTGCCATATGGCAGAGATGAATAACTTGTTCAACTGCTCCAGTGTTCAGTAGCCCTTGCAAGTGCTTCCCAGAGATGGCCTTACATGCATTGGGTTGGTCTTTAACACCTCGAAGTGTTATTCTTGTTCCTTGATATTTGAACCTCATGATTTTTTTCCTCCAATCCACCCACATAGGGCTCATAGTTTCAAGCCACTGCATGCCCAGTATGATGTCATAAGTGCCCAGTGGTAGAACCTTCAGCTGAGTGTTGAACGTTTGACCCTGACAAAACCACTGTAAATTAGGCACTTGTGTAGTGCAGGGCCGAGTACCCCCATTGGCAACAGTAACAGTTGCTGCAGGAATATCTTCTGTTGAACATTTTAGTTCCTTGGCCAAATCTGCTCTAATAAAATTAGTGGAACTCCCAGAATCTACCAGGATCAGCAGTTGGCGTTTCCCTACCATGCCCTGTAATTTGATACTTTCCTTAGAAGATGTTCCCGTAGCTGCTTGCACAGATAGTTTCATACAGTCATCGCTCTCTTTGTCAGTTGGTTCAGTTGGTTTCTGTTCACTGTCAGAGTCACTAACAGCCGAATCTTGTGACTGCAGAGCATCCCATAGTTCCTCCATTACATGTAACTGCACTTTACTGGGGCATTTGTGACCTGGTCCATATTTTTCTCCACACTTGAAGCATTCTCCTCTTGCTCTGCGCTGAGCCCTGAGATTGTCCACTTTATCTGATACCCGTGGTTGCTCTTCAGGTCTTTTGTCCGCTGGTGAAGGACCTATTAAACCTTGATGTATATATGGCTTGGATCTGAAATGTGGCTCCCATTTCTTGCTGTATTTTGTGGTGTCCTCTGCGAGCAGTGCTTCTTGTGTTTGAGCTAAGGAGTAAGCTATATCGACTGAAGTTGGTTGTTGTAACTTGACCGGTGCTCTGATGGATGGTTTCAGTCCTTGTACAAAGCGATTGATAAAGAATGTTTCATCATAGGAGTGATTGTATACCAACAGCTTGTGCATCTACTCCTCGAACACATGGGCATATTCATCCACAGTTTCTGTATGCTTCAACGCAAAGAACACATCAGTCGCTCTCGTATATTTATTTCTGTTAAACTTCGCAAACACTGCTACACACAGCGCTGCCCAACTGTCGATCGTGTGCATGGCTTCATATGTCTGAAGCCAGAGAGCTGCATTGCCTGCGAAGTGCATTGTGGCAAAATCAACCCATAGTTCCTATTGGACCTTATACATGCGGAAATATTTTTCACACTGCTGCTTCCACCACTTGGGGTCCTCCCCATCAAACTTGGGAAAATCGGAGTGAGGAATCCTTGGTTTGTACTGACTGTGATGTGCTCGATGAGTATGAGCCGGTGACAAGTCTGAATCCTCATCCGAAAAAACTTCAGCAGTATGAAATGGAGACTGATTTTGCTCACCCAACATTGCCGACTGCCAATTCTAACGAGGTCCACGGTACTCTGCAGCCTGAGGCGCCTGGAGACTGCTCTGCCCTTCCGCGCGGACTGTGGAGGATCGCTGCTGCGGCTGTGGCTGAACTTGTCCCGTCGGAGGTGCATGCTCGAGTTGATCCACACAGCGCACAACACCATCCAACGCCTGCTTCATCTCAGCCATCGCTGCATCTAGTGAATTGTTGGCGATGAGAACCCTGCCGAGAGTCGCTTCAGTGCGTCCCAGCGACGCGGTGGTCGTCTGTGCCAGCGCATCGAAGGCCTTGGCAGAAGAGGCGGCGTACTTGTCAAGCGAGTCCTGGATCTGGTTGACGCGTTTCGCCGTGGCCGCCCCAGCTTCGGACACCGCCTTGCTCTGCTGGATCGTGTCCTGCACCAGCTTCTGCAGATCCGCCAGGGAGAGCTCTGCTGCCGCCATACGAGCAGAGATCGTCGGCTTGGTGGACTGCGCCGTTGGATCCGGTCGATCTACTCAACCAAACGCAGGTACAACGAGGTGTTTTGCGCGGAATCACCCGAGGGGATCCGCACCCTTGCCTGGAATTAGGAGTTAATCGATGGATTGATCGCGAGATGTGGATGAAATTTTTTGGGGAAACAGAGGAAGCGGATCGATACACGGCTCTGAATACCAGATGCTACGGGATCGCAGCAACTCCTTGCGTCACGCCAGGATGTGGTAACGAGAGGCAGAAGGAAAGCGCGTGGGGAGGAAGAAGAAGCACAGAGGAAGGATTGTATTTCAGAGAATAATGTTTACAATGCCATTTGTCTTTCTCCCCTCCACACGCTAGCTATATAACGGTTCTATTACAGGCCACACTAGGCCGGCCCAACGGCCATCCACCCACTCAAGGCATGGCAAGGCCCAGGTCGTTGCATAGGTACACAAACTCCTTCGCAATCTCTCTTCTACATTGTTTTCTCATCACCAACATCTAGGGTACGCAGATGGGGATGGTTGTTCAATGGTCGAGATTCATAATTTTAAGGTAAATGTGTAATTTCTATTCTCTTTAATCATTTATTTATGCTCTTGCAAATCATGATTCTGATGTAACATATGCTTTCTATGTGATTTTTTATAACTAACTGGCCTTGAACTAGCTTCGATAGTAGAGGTTGTTTTTTTGTAAAACTTTAGTTGGATCACATGTCTTGCATACTGCATTTGGGTGCATGCTTGATGCTATTAACATTTGTTTTGTATTCAGGTGCTGTACCAGCAAAGATATTTACAGGATGAGGATGGATATTGATCAGTCCTACCGTACCCCTGCAAATGAGGCTTTGCATGCCGGGGGTTCTTGTGGGACATCCACGAAGAGAACCGAGAAGTTGGAAAAGTAAGGAGCTCTGTTCGGTCTCGGGATGGTTTGTTCCGCGTGCATGAGGTCTTGGAACAGAGGCATCAGATAATGATTAATAACAGTATGATTTTTAAAACATTTCCGAAGCTGACAGTGTCTGTCTTGTGTAATGGATAACCCTCATTTAGATCTGGAGTGAGGTGATAGGAGTAGTAAGCAACAGTAGGAAACCAACACAACCTCTTATATAGTTGTGTGAAGATGCTCATCTTTCTTTCAGCAACTGCAAATTTCTGAATACGATACAAGAACCAGGTCATAAGCATCAGTGACATCATTTATGTAAGTAAATGATCAGATTTGTACCTTTCATCTGTGCTAAAGATTCCAATATATTTCTATTTGGAACAGGAAATGATTTTTATGCAAGAAACTACTTTTTGTAGAAAAAAATTCTGTTAACAATTAAATCGAAATAAAAATTGTTTGAACATAATAAATTGTATGAAGATTATACAAATGATTGTTTGACATTTTAGATCATATGCTCCATTGCCTATGGTCAGTGCTTGTAGAAGTACCCACAGTCTCATGCTTTTATGTACTAGCGCATTGGCTCTACAATCAACACTGGCTCACTAGCGAGCTGGAAATATTTTGTGTAAAAAATGCAGCCTTTGACTATTTCTCAAGCATCAGAGGTGCCGTAGGATAGATGGATTGATAGCCGAAGTTTACTGAGGATGTAGTCCTGGATCATGGTGAACTTGTGTTGCCATTTTGGTTGGATATTATGTGCACGCACCTGCATATATTTACTATATGAGCCTGAGCCGGGAAACATTTGCTGGTCACTGGTCAGATATTTTTCTACCACATGTAGCAATGGACACGATGATTGACCCCTCTTAGATGCACCTTGCAGCAGGATATATAGTTGATGAGCACCGTCATGATGTCATTTTCAAACCTCTGGAGTTGTTTATGGTGACATGGGTACAAGCCCTTTGTCTTCAGGGATGTGTCCCGCAAGGTATAATCAAGATAGTGGTGGAGATCCTAGGATGCTTTGGCTGGTTATGTACACGATACCGTTGATTTCTTTTGCTAAATACACATCTATAGGGCAGAAAACTAATGATAATTGTGAAGGTAAGATGCACAATCTGCAAAACTGCTTCCGTAAATCATGGTTTTAGGACGCATTCAGTTGTGCAACCGTCCCAGACTGTTTTCATGCCAGATAGAAATATCCTTGAAGGGGTGGTCGTCTTGCATGAAACGCTCCATGAGATCCACTCAAAAAAACTAGATGGTGTGATTTTTAAAGTGGATTTTGAAAAAGCATATGATAAAGTTAAATGGCCTTTCCTTCAACAAGCTTTGCGTATGAAAGGATTTGACAAGGCCTGGCGAGACCAGATTGAATCCTTTACGCAAAAAGGGAGTGTAGGGATTAAAGTGAATGATGATATAGGTCACTATTTTCAGACACACAAAGGATTAAGGCAAGGAGATCCCATGTCACCGATTCTATTCAACATAGTGGTTGATATGCTATCTATTTTAATAGGTCGGGCTAAGGATGCGGGGCAGGTTAGTGGCTTGGTTCCGCACCTAGTTGATGGTGGTATATCCATATTGTAGTATGCTGATGATACTATCATCTTTATGGAGCATGACTTGGCGAAAGCGAGAAACATGAAGCTTGTGTTGTGCTTATTTGAACAATTGTCTGGGCTCAAGGTTAACTTCCATAAGAGTGAATTGTTTTGCTTTGGAAGAGCTAATGATGACCAGGAGGCATATAAGCAATTGTTCGGATGTGAGTTGGGTTCGTTACCGTTCACGTACTTAGGTATACCCATTCATCATCGTAAGCTGACGAACAAGGAGTGGAAGTGCATCGAGGATCGTTTTGAAAAGAAACTGAGCTGTTGGAAAGGGAAGCTCATGTCATATGGAGGGCGATTAATTCTGATTAATTCGGTCCTCACCAGTATGCCTATGTTTCTTTTATCCTTTTTTGAGGTCCTGGTGGGGGTCAGGAAGAGGTTAGACTTTTATCGATCTCGATTCTTTTGGTAGAATGATGAGCTTAAACGAAAGTATAGGCTTGCAAAATGGGACATCATCTGTAGGCCGAAGGACCAACGGGGTCTAGGCATTGAAAATCTAGAGATCAAGAATAGATGTCTCCTTAGCAAGTGGCTATTTAAACTTTCGTCCGAGATAGAGGCTACTTGGGCTCAGATTTTGCGAAATAAGTATCTTCAGTCTAAAACATTGGCTCAGGTGACTGTGCGACTGACTGACTCACTGTTTTGGAAAGGTTTGATGAGAGTCAAGCCCCTCTTTTTTAACAGGTCAAAGATCTTAGTCGGTGATGGGGCTAATATGAGGTTCTGGGAGGATACGTGGCTTGGGGAGACGCCCCTTGCACTTCAATATCCTACTTTCTACAACATTGTTCAACGTCAAGAAGCTTGCGTTGCAAACGTCTTACAGTCCACGCCTCTCAATATTAGCTTTCGGAGGACGTTGGTAGGCGATCGTTGGGAGGTATGGCTTCATCTTGTACGAAGGCTGATGGATGTCCAGCTGTCTCAGCAGCCAGATAGATTGTATTGGAGACTGACTAAGGACGGCGTGTTTTCGGTCAAATCCATGTATCTGGATGTCATAAACACTAGTGTCATTCCATACTCGAAGCACGTCTCGAAAGTTAAGGTACCTTTGCGAATCAAAGTGTTTATGTGGTTTGTGCATAAACAAGTCATTTTGACAAAGGATAATCTGGCAAAACGCAATTGGATGGGTTCTGCTAGGTGTAGTTTTTGTGATCATAACAAAACTATCAGGCGCCTCTTTCTAGATTGTCCGCTGGCTAAGATTCTTTGACGTTCGATTCATATTGCTTTTAATATTACTCCACCTACCTCCATCAACATGTTATTTGGAACGTGGCTTGATGGGGTTAACTCGGATATAGCGAGGCACATTCGTGTTGGAGTTTGTGCCTTATTATGGGCAGTCTGGAACTGCAGAAATGATTTAGTTTTTAACAGAGCAACGAACTTTCACGTTTTGCAGGTTATCTTCAGGGCCACAGCATTGATCCGTATGTGGTCGCTACTCACTTCGACGGAGACCAGGGGGCGTTTGGCTACTGCGTCTACCTGATGGGAGATGGTAGCTCGGGTTATTTTCAACCGGTTTGGATGGCGGTTATGTAATAGGTTAGGCATGTAGTACTCCTATTTTGTTTGCCTGTCGATTGTGGCTTTTTGATTAGGCTCGTATGAGCGTTCTGTTTTTATTTCGTACTTTGAGACATTGGAGACTTTGATACTGGTTTCGTTTTTAATAATATGAGCCGTATGCATCTTTCTGATGCAGAGGCTGGGGTAACCCCCCTTTTCGAAAAAAATATGGATAAATCTTGTTTTACTTCCGTTCCTATGATATAATATAATGCATATGGAGAATGTTCTTTACTTCTAAAACGAAGAAGCTACCAAGGTTCTAGCTTTTGCCCTCAAACGCTTAGACAATGGTGTGCACATCCATGAACAACCGTTGATGACCTCTACTTCCAGTGTTCTGTTCATTTCCTTCCAAATATCATATTAGTTGTGTAATTAAGTCTCCTAAACCTACTTGGTCTAAATCGTAATAGATCATAATGAGCCAAAAGGAATTGTTTCACCCGAAGGAAAACCTGGACCCTATTGGTTTATTTCAAACTGAACATGTACGACAGTCTTTGTGTATAGTCATGCAAAGTATGCAAATGATTTGGCTATATTGGACTGCAACAAATTGTTGACATGCTATGTGTCTATCTCTTGGGATAGGCAGTGAAATATATTAGTTGAGTACCCTGTTAAATTTAGAAGTATGTTGCTTGAGGTAACCGTAGAACTATTCAGACTGATTCGTTTTATTGCAGACCATAGGGCGATATTTTGGGAGTCTAACGATCATGGTGCATTTGGTATAGCAGAGGGCCATATTTTTGACTGATTTCATATGTTCTTCGAAAGTATATATTGGTTATTCCTTATTAATGCAAATTTATCTTATATTATGTTAGATACGATGCTTATAACTTTATCAACAAATAAACCCTTGCGCAGACTGTTCTTCAGGTTCAATGTTCAAATTGTTGAAAAATAAGGTCCAGATCTGTAGAGTTTGGGAGTTTCTCCTCAAGTGTAAACTCCATAAAACATACTCCATTCCTCCAACAAGTATTTCCGGACGGAGGTATTATAATTCATCCTTTACAAGGAAAAGAAAAGTTGGATGATTTAGGGCTCTGTGAAAATAATTTCTTTGTTTCACCATTTTTGTTTCTTTCTTAACTGTCATTTGCTCTATTTTCCAATTGTATACTTTGCTTTTGTATTATATTGTACTAAACACAGGTTGTTCAACTATCAGAGATATTGATGGCTTGGGAAATCATATGGCAGTTGGATCTGATGATGTCTGATGAAAGAACAGTCACAAGCAGAGATGGCCTAAAGGCATCTCGGGATACAACTGTTCTTTTAGTATGCCTTTGACGGACATAGGTCAGCGTTTCCGGTCAGGATGAGCTTTGATTGTAAATGATATCAGATATGCTCATAGAAGTAGGGTTGCGTGCGTATGTTCATAGGGGTAAGTGTGTGTGCTTGTTGTGAGGGTTTGCATCTGTATAAGTGTTTCTAAATAAACTTAAATTTATTAAATTCTATATAATTAAACCTTATTATTGAATAATAGTATTACTAAAATGGGTTTATTTGTGTACTCTTTCTACAAGGATATACCAACAACAAGGACTAAGCGGCGCAGCAAGGTGCGCGTGCCCTTCAGTATTATCTTAGGCTGGAAGGTTGTGCATTCTTCGACAAGTCTAAAGTTGTTTTCTACTAACAAAAATGCAAGATAGAAAGCAGAATGACACGCATGAACTGTTTGACATCTACTAAATCACTAAGCTCCCTGGGGCAAAATCGTCTAGGAGCGATCCAGGTATTGGTTTTGGCATGTCCCTTTGATTTTGACTCGGTCTCCTCTCCGTGAGGCCATTTGTGGGGCCTTTTTTGTCAGTGTTGGCTGTTGGGGGAATGGGCTTGTACAATTAAATTCCTTTTTTTGAATGTTGGTAGGAGATCCACCAAATTCATTGATTAGGAAGGTAAGAATATAAAGGAGGCCCAAGCAGGCAAGGCACCAGTTAAGGACACTGATGCAAAAAAAAAGACATAAAATTACAATCAGCAATGGTCAAAAGAGATATTAGCATAGGCCAAGGATGTGTTTGGTTAGAGGGAGATATTAAGGTGGACATGGGCATCCTTGTCCAGCTGGATAAGGATAGCCAATTTTTCTGTTTGGTTGCATGGATAAAGTTAGCCCATATTTTGTTTGGTTAGAAGGATGAATCCGTTTGGTTGTGGGTGAGGCTAGCCCATTTTTCAATATGAGGCAATCAAATATGATACAAGAACATTTGTAGAAAGAAGCAATCCTAGCCAAACAAACTCATCAGTAGTACAAGCTTAATGTTAACTTCAATACACATCATAGTTCAACATTTCCATATGTAAAACACAAGTGCATAGAGCACATAGTTCGACATTCCATATAGTACTAGATCAAATCTATATAGTTATACAACCCATGCATAGTTCAATATTTTGGTTGTAATCAAAAGAACAAGTCCATACAACCCATAGCTCCATTGTTTTGGTTGTCATCAAAAGCATAAAGTTAAACACCCATATAAAATCAGCATGCTTCAGCTTCAGGAAAGGTACTCTTCACATACTTAGAGACCCAAACCTTTCTTTGAACACCCCCCAGGACCTTGAATGTCGTTGCAACACGAGGATTGTCAACCAAATAGGCATAGTAATGACCAAGGGAATCCATATCAAAGCCAGAGAGTTCTTTCATCTCATCCCAAAGACCATCAATGGCAGGGTTGACGTCGTTAGCAAGTTTCTCAATGGCAACAACAAGCCTTTCACTTGAAGCCATTATGGTTGCAACCATCCTATCTTCAACAGAAGGATTAGTTTTGGCTTTCTTCAACTTGGGAGTGGCTGACTCATCACAAGTGTGTGATTGGGCAACCTCTTCATTCGAGGCAGCAGCTTTGTTGGTTTTCTGTTCTTCAAGATCAATCACCTCCATCGCTAAAGGGTCACTTGAGCCTTTTGCATATTGCCCCGTAGTCATGCCTGCTCCAACGATAACCATCATCTCCTCATAATGTTTAATAGGCTTGTTCAGGAAGGGTTCATCTTCTTTGTGGTCCTTTGTAAACAAAAGTAATCATTTCAGCAAGGAATGTGAGTATAAATAAATTCCGGCAAGTTATAATGCATGAAAGAACTCATTTCAGCAAGAATTTGGCTATAAAAGCTCATTTCAGCAACTAACATGGAGTATACATAAGGTCCAGCAAGTGGTAATGCATAAAAGAATTTATTTCAGCAAGAATTGGGCTATAAAAGTACTCATTTCAGCAAGGAAATGGAGTATAAAAAAGTTCCAGCAAGTGATAGTGCATGAAAGAAATCATTACAGCAAGTATTAGGAGATATGTAACCAATTTCAACAACTATTTTACATTAGAAAACTCATTTCAGCAAGTATTTTGGACAAATGGAACCAAAGCCTGGTTTGGCTCCATATCCGGCATCAACAAGATAAAATTTTCCTAAATACGAGGAGCATTTGGGTTGCTTAGGCTTCGGAGAGCACCTTTCTTTCGGTTTTGTCAACTATTTAGAGATTGCAATTTGCTAAAGGACACAATCCATATGTCCACTGAGCAGCAAGTAGCAATGTTTTTGCACACCGTTGGTCACAACGTTCAGAATAGGGTAACTGGTGGGAATATTGGTAGATCTGGTGAAGTTGTTAGCCGGTATTTCAAAAATGTACTCCATGCAGTTGGTGAGCTTCGAGATGAACTTATTAGGAAGCCTCATTGGGGACCCAAAAAAAAAGGAAACCATCAGTGGGATCCATACTTTAAGGTATGACACCGAGTGACAACTACATTTTGTCAGTGTAGGCACAAATCTGTTTAAATCCTAAATTTTGGTTTTCATTTCCACTTAACAGGATTGTATTGGAGCTATTGATGGTACACATGTACGTGCCTCTGTTACACCTGATATGGAGGCTGCCTTTTGTGGTAGAAAGAAATATACTACTCAAAATGTGATGGCGGCTGTTGATTTTGATCTTCGATTCGCATATGTGTTGGCCGGTTGGGAGGGAACAACGCATGATGTTGTAGTATTATGCGATGCTTTAGGACGTGAAAATGGTCTACGTGTCCCACAAGGTAATAGATTAACCATGTAGATACATGTTGTTAATGATTAACCATGTTGTCTATAAGTAACCCAACTGCTCCTCGTATTTAGGAAAACTTTATCTAGTTGATGCCGGATATGGAGCCAAACCAGGATTCTTGCCTCCTTTTCGTGGCGTGAGGTACCATTTAAATGAGTGGGGAAACAATCATGTGCAAAATGAGATGGAGCTGCTCAACCTTAGGCATTCTTCTATTCGCACAACTGTAGAACGGGCATTTGGGTCATTGAAGAGAAGATTCAAAATCCTTGATAACGCCACTCCATTCTTTCTTTATCCTACTAAAGTAGACATTATTGTGGCCCTTTGCATTATTCAGAATTGGGTTTTAAATGATGGGATTGATGAATATATCATACCCGAGGATGAATGGGTGGCCAATATCCTCATGCTTCATCATCAACTGGCCAAGCACAAGAACATGCATACATGGATAATTTTAGGCAAGGACTTGCTGATCAAATGTGGGAAGACCGACAAAACTATTTGCATACATGGCTAATTTTAGGCAAGGAATTGCTGAAATTTAATTTTTTATGTTGAAATACTTACAGAATTGCTTGTTTCTCTTCAAATACATGTCCCAATTTAATTCTTCATGTTGAAATTGCTTGCTGATTTGGTTCTTTCTCTCCAAATACTTGCTGATATGCTTGGTGAAATTGTAGGATATGGTTGCTAGGCAAATCTCATGGACACCTACCATGTCATCATACGTGCTAGCCCATCTATGTGGTTTGGTGACTGGTGGCCATAGACCAGGTACCACCTTCAAGAATGTCCACTGGAATGGTTGTGCCACTGCTATGAATGAACATTTTCAGCGCACCGACTTGATTGGAACCCACATGGCAAATCACACAAGGACGTGGAAAAGGAAGTATAAACAAATAGTGCACCTCAACTCATTGAGTGGTGCACTTTGGGATGAAGATAACTTTATGATTGTTCTTGATCATGAGCATTACACAAACCATATTAAGGTATCTATTTTTCTTCCCTTTAGTACATGCTAGAATTGGTTCCATTTGTCCAAAATACTTGCTGAAATGAGTTTTCTAATGTAAAATAGTTGTTGAAATTGGTTACATATCTCCTAATACTTGTTGTAATGATTTCTTTCATCCACTATCACTTGCTGGAACTTTTTTATACTCCATTTCCTTGCTGGAATGAGTACTTCTATAGCCCAATTCTCGCTGAAATAAGTTCTTTTATGCACTACCACTTGCTGGACCTTATGTATACTCCATGTTAGTTGCTGAAATGAGCTTTTATAGCCAAATTCTTGCTAAAATGAGTTCTTTCATGCATTATAACTTGCTGGAATTTATTTATACTCACATTCCTTGCTGAAACGATTACTTCTGTTTACAAAGGACCACAAAGAAGATGAACCCTTCCTGAACAAGCCTATTAAACATTATGAGGAGATGATGGTTATCGTTGGAGCAGGCATGACTACGGGGCAATATGCAAAAGGCTCAAGTGACCCTTTTGCGACGGAGGTGATTGATCTTGAAGAACAGAAAACCAACAAAGCTGCTGCCTCGAATGAAGAGGTTGCCCAATCACACACTTGTGATGAGTCAGCTGCTCCCAAGTTGAAGAAAGCCAAAACTAATCCTTCTTTAGAATATAGGATGGTTGCAAGAATAATGGCATCAAGTGAAAGGCTTGTTGTTGCCATTGAGAAACTTGCTAGCGATGTCAACCCCGCCGTTGATGGTCTTTGGGACTAGATGAAAGAACACCCTGGCTTAGATGTGGATTCACTTGCTAATTACTATGCCTATTTGGTTAACAATCCTTGTGTTACAACGACATTGAAGGTCCTGGGGGTGTTCAAAGAAAGGTTTGGGTCTCTAGGTATGTGAAGAGTACCTTTCCTGAAGCCGAAGCATGCTGATTTTATATGGGTGTTTAACTTTATGCTTTTAATGACAACCAAAACGATGGAGCTATGGGTTGTATGGACTTGTTCTTTTGATTACAACCAAAATATCAAACTATTCATGGGTTGTATAACTATATAGATTTGATCTAGTACTATATGGAATGTCGAACTATGTGCTCTATGCACTTGTGTTTTACATATGGAAATGTTGAACTATGATGTGTATTGAAGTTAACATTTAGCTTGTACTACTGATGAGTTTGTTTGGGTATGATTGCTTCTTTCTACAAATGTTCTTGTATCATGTTTGATTACCTCATATTGAAAAATGGGCTAGCCTCACCTACCAACCAAACAGAAAAATGGCTAACCCCAACCATGATTCATCCTTTTGACCAAACAAAATATGGGCTAACTTTATCCACACAACCAAATAGAAAAATTGGCTATCCCTATCCAGCTAGATAGGGATGCCCATATCCACCTCAACATCTCCTTCTAACCAAACACATCCCAAACCGAGTATATCCCAGGAACTGTAGCTGGTACGCCGACTTAGCCCTGTACATGCCATCATGGGTGAAATACCATTTTATTTGGTCTGGCTGGTCTGCCATGAGCACCACGGTATCCTGGAGGGCAGCAAGTTCAGTGAGCTCCAGTTGTAACACAAATGGGAGGCCAGGAGCAAGGTCCTGAAGCCATTTTTCCTCATGCAAGGCCTCTGTAAGTGCATCTGCTGCCACCCCTAGTTGATTTTGAAGTATCGACGACAAACTTGGTTGAGGGACTAATGTGTTTGTGATATTCACAAGAGAACACAGGTAGAAGCCCCTATTGATTCGCTTTACCCATCGAAGATGACCCCTAAAAATGTATGAAGACATTGAAGACAATGGTGGAGGGCGAAGACATTCGTGTCGAAGATAATGACACGAGAAGACATTCGTTTGAAGACAATGGAGCGCGAAGACATGGTTCTTTCGTAGTTTCATTTTCTTCTTTCCCGAGTTGTACAAACCACTGAGCTGTTAAGTGGGGTCGAGGTAAACAAAGTCAAAAAACTAACGTGATGCTCAACCTAAAATCATATGTCTTCAAACGAAGACAACAAAGAGAAAATCTTATCCTGTACTGGATGAGTCAGTTTTACTTGTAGCCTAAGGCAAGCTGCCTCGTGTGTTTGAAATCCGACCATTGGACACACATTGGTTGTCCATTGATCCAGGGTCATTTCGGACATATCATGTCAGGTTGTCTCCTGGCTATAAATATCCCACCCCCTCCATCATAATTTGGTGGCTGCTCTGAGTTAGTGTACGACTTTTTTCATTTGAGAGCAACCCACCTCCGAAGCTTTTGAGAGAGAATCCTTGCAAAGACAAACCCAAAACACCCAAAGCCCAAGGTGTGTTAAGCATCACTAAAGCCTTTCTGTTCTGTGTGAACCAAAAACTTATTACACTTGAAGACTATGATCTTCCAATCAGTTAGGCATCGTGTTATGAGCATCCAAGAGTCATTGTGGATTGCCGATGAACGAAGTCTGTGAAGGTTTGAAAGTCTACCTTGAAAACTTAACTGAGTGATTGGGCGAGATCTGCCGGCATTAGCTCAAGGGGAATAAGGTAAAGACGTGGTCTTCTGAGTTCAATTTCAGCCTCCCTAACCAGACGTACAGTTGTCACAACAACTGGAAATGGTCTACCAAATCCTCATGTTTATCGAGCAACTGGTTCTATCACTTCACTCCTTTACTTACAGTTTAGTTTCGTGAAGTCTTTGCTTGCCTGTTCTGTTCGAAGAGACTGTGTGAAGACATCCGCTCTGATTGCATATTTGTCTTCACAATATCTTCCAATTATGATCTGTTCTACCTAGCTGCTACTTGTCCTCGTGCATCATCTATAGTGTACCTTGACACTCTTACATGGCTAGTGTAGTTTATCTTCCGTTGTATCCTGTTTAGTTAGTATTTTACCTGCCTATCTTTGAAGACATTGCCTGTCTCAAAGACTTTCATAAAAATCGCGTATTCGCCCCCTCTAGTCGATAACTACCACTTTCAATTGGTGTCACATCAAGGTTCTTCCTTGTTTTGTGTGATTCGATTTAACCACCTGGAGTTTTAGCTATGTTGACTGTAGGGATAATCAAGGTCTCCGCTGTGTGCCCCGTCGTCGATGACACTTATTACCTGTACTAAAAGAATAAGATGCACATGCATCTTGAAGCCATTGACAACGACCTTCGGTATGTCGTCAGGACTGGCGTTCCCAAATTCTGTGAAGGTGTAACCAATGCTGATGTGAAGAGGTTCGCACAATTGGACTCGACTGCCAAGAATATCATCTGTGTTCATCTGACCAAAGGACAGTATTGTCATGTGAGTGCTCTGGAGTCTGCTAGTCTGGGACTGACTGTCCAAGGTCGACAAAGGCGTCTCAACTCAGAAAGACTCAAGAATCGATGTTCTTCGCAATCTCTTCAGCCGCTTCAAGAGGCTTGACAATGAGAATGTTCAGATTAACTTCCATCATCTTACTGATATCACCAACGAACTTCGTGCACTTGGCGCCACTGAAATCACCAAGCATGAAATCGTGAAGAAGTTATCGAGATCACTTGATAGCTCATTTGACACCCTATCATTCTAGATCCTTCTGATATACTTGAGAGGCTCAATACTCATGAGTTCTAGCTATATGAGAAGAGATATATCTATGGTCCAAACTATGGGCGATCTCGCGCTTTGAAAGCAAAGACTGTATCTTCATCTGAAGACTCTGACTGCAGTTCAAGTGGACCTAAAGACTTTGGCAAAGAACTTGCAATACTCATGAGGAAATTCCAAAAGTTCTCCAAGAAAAACCGCTTCGATAAGTCTTCAAAATCTAGCTCAAAGAATGCTCAGACTTCCACTCGTGACTACAAAAAGAGAACCTACCACAAATGCAAGAATCCATGCCATTACACATCTGAATGTCCTCAATGGGAAAAGGAAGCCAAGAAAAAGAAGAAGAGCAAGGAATATGACTCTGAAGATAATAAGTCGAAGAAATACTCAAAGTCTTCATCTGACAAGAAGAGTTCATCTAGAAAAGCTTGTGCATTCATCGGCAAGGAAATGGGTTCAGAGGAGGGGTCCGCTTCCGAGGAGGCAGAGGTGGAGTCCGAGGAGAAATCTGATTCAGGCGCGGCTAGTCTGGCTCTAGCTTCAGCATCACCAAGTCCATCTTCAGCACCGAAGACAATGGCCACCAATAACCCACAAGTAAAGGGGATCGTTTGTAGACTTTTGTCGATAAATAAGATCATCAAACCCAGCAAGGAGCTAAAGGCAGAACTAATATTCCCTCAAGTTCTATCAATCACCGATACAACTCTAGCACACTTGACGTTTGCTTTACCTAGAACAAGTATGAAAATATTTTGCAAGAATAAAACTATGAGTACTTTGAGAGAATAAAACTACGAATCAATTGGAAGGTAATAAAAGTAGACAACTTTTGTCAACAAGAAAGTCATTTGTCCATAGGCAATCGATAACTAGACCGGTTATCATTCTTGCAATTTTACATGAGGGAGGGGCATGAGCTAACATACTTTCTCTACTTGGATCATATGCACTTATGATTGGACCCCTAGCAAGCATCCACAACTACTAAAGATCATTAAGGTCGTGAAACCTAACCATAGCATTAAGTATCAAGTCCTCTTTACTCCCACACGCCATAACCCACTTATCCGCGTTTAGGCTGCTGTCACCCTCGCAACACCGACAATAAGCAAACCATGAACATATTACAACAACCTACATCGGGGGCCCCTCAGTTTGCGCGACACGGAGGGCACCGTAGGATAGCACCATAAATAAAATATACAATCATACCAACCAAGATCACGATTAACCCATAGGACAAAACGGATCTACTCAAACATCATAAGATAACCATAGATCATTGGGAAATAATATATGGAGTTGACCACCATCTTTAAGTACAGATTACAGCGGGGAGAAGAGGTGTTGCACTACTGCATAGAGGGGGATAAAGTTGGTGTTGACGGTAGCAAGATTGTTGATGTAGATCGCTGTCATGATCCTCGCCAAAGTGGCACTCCAGCGCCACCGAGAGAGAGGGAGGGAGAGAGCCCCCTCCTTACTCTTCTTCCTTGGCCTCCCCCCTAGATGGGAGGAGAGTCCCCCCTCTGGTCCATGGCCTCCATGGCGGCGGAGGAGCAGGAGCTCCTCCGAGATTGGATCTATCCCCCTGTCCCATCTGTTTCGCGTTCCTATTTTCTGGCCCTTCACCGTTTCTTAAATTCCCGGAGATCCATAACTCCGATTGCACTGAAATTTTTACATGATTTTTTCCATGAATTATCTTTCTTGCGCTAGAAGAAGGGCCCCAACCACCTTACAGGGAGGGCACAAGACACCTAGGCACGCCAGGGGGTGCCCGGCGTGCCCTGGTGGGTTGTGGAGGCCGTGGTCTCCGTTAGCGTTGATTCCACCTCCCAAAAATCACATATATTCCAAAATAATTCTTTGGAAATTTTTATCGCATTTGGACATCCCTTGATATGGATTTTCTGCGAAATAATAAACATGCAAAAAACAGGAACTAGCACTGGGCACTGGATCAATAGGTTAGGCCAACAAATCATATAAAATGTTTTTTTGACCGTGAAATCATATAAAATGTTGCCAAAAGTATGTAAAAGTTGTATAATATTGGCATGAAACAATAAAAAATTATAGATACGATAGAGACATATCAGCCATGTTACCGAAGTTGAAGCCAATGATGACAACGACTTTGCTCCTACCTACTGCTTCATGGCAAGAGGCGCAAAGGTAAATTCGTGCGGTGCCTACTTTCAGACCTCTAGTGTGATGGGGAACGAAGCATGAAAATCAAAAAAATTCCTACAAACACTCAAGATCTAATCTAGGAGATGTATAGCAATGATAGGGGAGTGGTGTCTACATACCCTTGTAGACCGAAAGCGTTAACAATCTAGAGATCGTGGTTGGCATAGTCGTACTCGCGTCGCGATCCAATCCAATCAAAGTGCCGCACGTGGAGCACCTCCGAGTTTGGCACACGTACGGCTAGACGACGTCCTCTCCTTCTTTATCCACAAAGTGAGGGAGAGGAGGTAGGTGAGATCTGAACCAACACGATGGCATGGTGGTGGTGGTGGTAGCGGAACTCCGGCAGGGCTTCGCCAAGTGCGTACTAGTGAAATGTGGGATGAGTTGGGAGAGGTAACGGGCAAGGGCCCAAGGGGGGATGCCCCCAACGCCTCCCCACCTTTATATAGGTGTGGAGGGGGCTGGTGGCTTGCCGCCCTAGGGTCGTTGGTCAAAGGGGGAGGAAGGAAATCCCTCCTTTCCTTCCCCACAGATTGTTATCCCCTTTTTTAGGGATCATGATCTTATCCCTTTGGGATATGATACTATTCCTTTTAAGGGAGGATCTTGGTGCGCCTAGACTAGGGTTGTGGGGACTTTCCCCACTACCCACACTTATGTGGTCCCACAAAGTAGGTGGTCCCCACTCTGGAACCTTATAGAACCTTCCCGATACAATACCAAAAAAACTCAAACTTTTCCCGGAACCCTGATAACAACTTTCCATATATAAATCTTTACAGAGCTCCTCGTGATGTCCCAGATCCCATCCAGGACTCCAAACAACCTTCTTACTTTCCACTATTAATATCTCAACACTACCCTAGAGCTACCGAACGTTAATTGTGCGACCCTACGGGTTCGAGAATCATGCAGACATGACTGAGACTCCTCTCTGGTCAATAACCAATAGCAGGACCTGGAGGCCCATATTGATTCCTACATATTCAACGAAGATCTTTATCAGTTGAACCACGATGTCAAGGATTCAGTCAATCCCGTATGCAATTCCCTTTGTGCGGTGATATGTTACTTGCCCGAGATTCGATCGTCCTTATCTCCATACCTAGTTCAATCTTGTTACTGGCAAGTATCTTTACTCGTTCTGTAATACAAGATCCCATGACTAAAATCATTAAACACATGAATCTTCTTATTATGTTGTATTACTGAGAGGGCCTAGAGATATCTCTCCATCACACGGAGTGACAAATCCCAGTCTCGATCCACACAAGCCAACAAACACCTTCGGAGATACCCGTAGAGCACTTTATGATCACCCAGATATGAAGTGACGTTTGATAGCACACAAGGCATTCCTCCAGTATCTGGGAGTAGCATGATCTCATGGTCGAGGGAATAGATACTTGACATGAAGAAAGCTATAGCAAATAACTAAACGACCTAATGCTAAGCTTATGGTTAGGTCTGTCCATCACATCGTTCTCCTAATGATGTGATCCCGTTATCAAATGACAACTCATGTCCATGGTTAGGAAACCTTAACCATCATTGATCAATGAGCTAGTCTAGAAGAGGCTTACTAGGGACACGGTGTTGTCTATGTATTCACACATGTATTCAAGTTTCTGGTCAATACAATTCTAGCATGAATAATAAACATTTATCATGGACGAGAAATATGATAATAACCAATTTATTATTGCCTCTAGGGCATATTTCCAGCATAGTGAAGATGACTCTGAATGTGAATTCAAATCTAGCTATACGACACTTGCTAAAATTGCAACTAAACAACTGACTACTATGGAAAAGATTCAAGATTTGTTAGACAAAAGCGATGATCTGTTGGATGAGAAATGAATCGAACTCAATCCTTAATCAAAGACATAAAAAATCTTCGAGTTAACTATGAGGAACTTCAAAGTCGTCAGGAAACCCTCTCAGCTGATCATGAGAAGCTTTCCTACGATTATCTTCAAGGGAAGCAAGATCTAGAAAAACTGAAAGCGTCTCATGATGATCTTCGAATAGAAAACGACTCACTACTCGCTCAACAGATCAGTATCACACATGAAGAATTTGTGCCACCTTGCTTAAAATGTCTTGAGCGTGATAATGCTACTTCCTCTACTGAATGTTCAAATGCTTCTAAGATAGCAATATCTTTAACTGCCGATGTGGAAACTAATCCCTCTTTTGAGGAAACCACTACTACTGTTGATGATAATGCTAGGTTGAAGACATTGCTTGAAACATGCATGTACAAAAGCCTCAAAGGGCATCAGACTCTATGTGATGTCCTCAAGAAGCAGATTTCGATCTGAAACCCTAGGAAAGAGGGTGTTGGGTTCAAAAGGAAAATTAATGTTGATGGATCTTACTAGAAGCCTGAGCAGTACACCAAAACCACCTGGGTTGCTACAAAGGGCTCCTCAGTGGATCCATCCACATTATCTGGCTTTAACTGTGCTAACCCTATCATCATTGATGAGTCATTTAACTCCAACTATAAACTATTCAAAAATCAGAGTGGTGAAGTGTTTGCCAGGTTTTTTAGAACTAACTATAGGAATGCGTCCGCTATGAAGAAGATTTGGGTACCTAAAAGTCGTCTTGAGGAGCTTCCCGTGAATATCATCATGACACCACTAGGGAAGAAGACAAACCTCAGACCAAAGGCTTGATATGGCCCAAAATCTTCATACACACAGAGGGCCTCATATCACTACAAAAAAAAGACACATCCGTGACATTTTGTCCCGAACAAGAACTTTTTCTGTCATGGTTATGAAACTTTTATGAGAATAATTGTGACAAAAACATGTATCATCATAGATGTGGTGGGCTCTTACTTCTGTGACAAAAAATCATGACAAAAAATGGGCTTTTCGTCCTAGGCGGGCCGGGGACGCACCTGCATGACATTCTTTGGGCCGCCCATGACGGAAAAAATCGTGGTAGAAGCGACGACGAGGAAAAATTTGGGGAGTTCCTGGTTACCGTGGGTGGTCAGGGCCGAGTGGATGCACGGAGGTTTGCGCGTTTCTCTTGTATAGGTACGCACGTGCATGTGTGTGAGGCGTTGGGCTCTAACTGAACCCAAGCAAGGCATTTGCTTACTAAACCCAAGCGATTGCACTAGCTACGTTACTGAACCTGAGCGATCCATCCCTTGGCTATTAACTAAACCCGAGCGATTCCTTCGCTGTTGGCCGAACCCGAGCGATTCCTTTGCTATTGCTACTAACTGAAGCTGATCAAACCCGCCTCTTGATGAACAATGAACGTTGCTAGGGGTTGGATGAACAGGACCCCGTGGTAGTAGGTCGTTGCCACTAGATGAACAAAACCCCGAGGAGGCTGCCACACACCCGAGCCGGTTGGGGGTGGATGAACTGGACCCCGTGGAGGGCTGGTTGAATAGTAGCCGGTGGAGGCTAGATGAACAGTAGCCCGTGGATGAACAGTAGCTGATGGAGGTAGGGGGAAGACGCGATGGATGCACAGTAGCAGGTGGAGGCTGGGGCAAACCGACAGTGGATGAACAGTAGCCCGTGGAGGCTGGAGCGAGGTAGTAGACGGTGGATGAACAATAGCCCCTGGAGGCCTAGAGTCCCGTTTTGCGGTATGCCACACCTTTCCTGATGAACAGGACCCTGTTTCGACCGTAGGCACTCCAACAGAAGTCTGTTTCCTCTGTTTTGTGGTACGCCACTCCCCTCCTGATCAACAAGACTCCGTTTTGACCGTAGGCACTCGAACAGAAGTCCGTTTCCTCTGTTTTGCTGCCAGACCCTTCCCGATGAACATGACCCTGTTTCGACCATACGTGATCGAACAGAAGGCCGTTTCCTCTGTTCTACGGTATGCCAGACCTCATTTCGGCTGTTCCGTCCAAGCTGGTTGTCTCCCGATGAATAAGACATATTCCAACCTAGTCGGTTGCCTCCCGATGAACATGACGCTGTTTCCTCCGTTCTGACCCAGCCGGTTGGCTGCCAATGAACAGGACATCATCGCTGTACGCGTTCGAGACCGATCGACCACTATGTACATACACGTTCGCGAATAGGATAACACTACGATGCTTCAACATGGTGGGTCCCAGTTGTGAGGGGGTAAGTGTCGTGGTTCTAAGTCTGACAGTAGAGTGGGGGGTAGGTATGGAGAGGCAATGTCCTAGCTATGGAGAGGTTGTAAACACAAGCGATGTACGAGTTCAGGCCCTTCTCGGAGGAAGTAAAAGCCCTACGTCTCGGAGCCCTGAGGCGGTCGAGTGGATTATGTGTATAGGTGTTACAAGAGTGCGAACCCTTCTGCCTGTGGAGGGGGTGGCTTATATAGAGTACGCCAGGACCCCTGCCAGCCCACGTAATGGAGGGTTTAAAGTATATTAAGTCTGGGGCGTTACTGGTAACGCCCCACATAAAGTGCCTTAACTATCATTAAGTCTATTCAATTACAGGCCGTTGCAGTGCAGAGAGCCTTCTGACCTTCTGGTGGTCGAGTGTATCTTCATGGTCGAGTGAATCTCCATGGTCGAGTCCTTCTGGTCAGTCGAGTGGGTTCCTCGTTGGTCGACTGGAAGGTGATCTCTTCTAAGGATGTCCCTGGGTAGGACATTTTAGGTCAGGCCTATGACCCTACCCTAGGTACATGAATCCATCATTAGCCCCCGAATGGATTGAGGCTTGAATGAGGAAGGAGTTGATGTTGTTTCCGATCGACTTTTGCATACTGGCTATGCGTCGTTCTCGATTAAGATCTTCTTTGTTGATAACGAGCAACTTTTCTTCAGTCGACTCGATCCATTCTTGTCTTTCGTCGAGTGATCTTTTAGACTTTGCCGGTTCCCGAGCGACGGATCGCAGGAAATCTCGCGTCTGACAGACCGATCTGCCGCTCGCGGATTCCACGGGATACGAAATTTGGGGAAGCGCACGAAGCGGAACGAACCGCGGCGCTCGGACGGGACGGGACATAAACGCCTCGATTTCCGCGCCGCTTTTTCCGCCACGTATCGTGTCAATGCAACTGTTTCGGGATATGATTAGGTGGCCTGGGTCCACCTGTCATCCACTCGGAAGGGATGTTATAAATGCAACCAGCGAGGGTTTTCTGAACAGTGCTCCATTCTTTCTCTTCTGCTCTCCTCGTCTTCGCCCAACGCGCTCGCTTTCGCCCCCGCAAAGCTCTTCCTCGCGCACCTTGCCGGTAGCCATGGTCAAGGAGAAGACGGCAGCGTTGGAGCGTGCAAAGAAGGCGTCGGCGGCGGAGAAGGCGCCGGCGGCGGAGAAGGCGAAGGGGAGATCCACCAGCCGTAGCGGGTCTTCGTCGAGATCCCGCCTGCCGAAGGGCTGGGTCCAGGGAGATTGGATCCAGTTGACCATCAGGGAGAAGGATCTCCTCGACATGGCCGACGACGGGCTGATCCCCCACGGCGTCGCAAGGCTTGCAGGGAAAGAGTGGCAACCCCAGCCGGAAGAGGGTGAGTGTGTGCTCCTGGCCACTCATATTGATCGAGGATTTTCTCTGCCACCGAGCATTTTCTTTCGTGGTTTTTTGAACTTCTTTGGAGCCCAACTCCACCACTTTACTCCGAACTCCATCGCGTATCTTGCTGCGTTCGTATCCATGTGCGAGAGTTTCCTGGGCTGTCGACCGCACTGAGGCTTGTTCAAGCACATCTTCACGTGTCGTTCTCAGACCGTGAAGAAGGCGAGTCCAGGCGATGAGAAGACCCAAGTTGTCCAAATGTGCGGGGGTCTGGGAATTCAAGTGAGGAACAAGAGCACCTTCCCAGCTATGACGTTTCCCGAGTCGGTCAGGGGCTGGCAGTCGACTTGGTTCTACTGCCAGAACGAGCTGACGCCGGGGCAGTCGAGTGGACTCCCCCCATTCACCATGAGTTGAGTGAACAAGCCCTCCTCTCTGAAGGTGGTTCCGGAGGAGAGGGCTGATGTGAAGATGTTGATGGATCGCGTGGTGCAGTTGGTTCGGGACGGCGTGACTGGCATGGACCTTCTGGAGGTTTTCCTTCGGCGGCGAATCCAGCCTCTTCAGTTCCGGAGCCATGGCATGTGGTTGTACTGCGGGACTGAAGACGAGACCCGAGTCCACCCGGAAGCAGTCGACGACGCCACGGTGGAAAGATGGATGGTCGCGGTCACTGGGAATAAGGATAATCCCCGTGGATCCAGGAGGATTCCCCCACTCGACCATCACACCGTTCCAGATAAGGTATATTTGCTCTGCCTTCCATTGTGTATTTGTCGAATTTGTTTCTGTATGTTCTGCGACTTGGTCGATTGATCTCTATCTTGACGTCTCCCAGGCCCTCACCGACCTGTATTCGATGCCCAATGGAGCTCAGGCTCCGACTGAGGAGGGAGAAGCCAGCGGGGGCGAGAGCCAGGAGGAGTGGGATTCAGACGCTGCCGAAGATGACGATGACGACGACGACGATGACGAGGACGAAGAGGAGGAGGAGGAGGAGGAGGTTGCACCACCGCGCTCGGAAAGGCGGTCGAAGCTTGTCAATGACCCCGCGACTAAACGCGGTAAGGGGGTGGCGACTGCCTCGCAGTCGACCAAACGCCCTCGGACCGCTTCTCCGGTGCCGAGTGAAAGGGCTCCGAAGCAGTCGAAGGTGGCTCCGCCGAAACCCACCAAGCTCCTGCCGAAGATGAAGGTGTCCATCCCCACCATATCCGGGTAAACACGTTACTTGAGTTCTCTTGTTTTGTATAAGCTTTATCTCTGGTTGATACTTGAGTTGGTCGACTGATTCTTTGGAACTTCAGTGCTGCAACTTCTGAGACCTCAGGCAAGGCTGACGACCATGAGATGGAGGACGCGGCAACCTCAAATCCTGGTACTGTACTCTCAATTCTGTCCTTAGTCGACTGACTCATGATTTCTAACTTTGATTCCTTTTCTGAAGCTCCACCCCATGACATTATCACCCTTCCTGAGGATGATGATGATGAGGATGAAGAACCGCTGAGGCAGAGGATGAGCAGGAAGGCGTCTACTGGTACAGCCACCCCGGATGCGACGGCGCCCGAGACTGTGGTCACGGATGGGGAGAACCCCACTCGACACACCGTGTCTTTCGCGGTGCCGTTGACGAGTGCTCATCCCACTTCGTCGAGTGCTGCCCAACCCTCGCTCTTCACAACACATCACGTCCCAGAAGACCAGGCCAGCGCTGCTAAGGAGGCGATACGCCAAGCGGGGATTATGATGGAGCAGGTGAAGATCGTCCGGGATGCAAGCCAAGCAGCTTATGACGCTAGCTCCACCCTTCAAAGCAATGTTCAGGTCAGTCGACCACCGCCTGTTCTGTTAGGATATGCTATCAAAACTTTTTCTTTCTGAAATCCATAGCAATCACCCGGTGGGTGTGTCGAGAAAAAACTCCGTGTTAGCGGGGGCACGCTGAGTGCACCTGCTGGGTGTAGTCCCCAAGGCTAAGGTCGACTGCTGGCAGTCGGCTTTAGGCTTTATAAGTAAAGGTTGTTCACCATTCGACTTGATCGAATGGTTTCCGACTGGTCAACTGGTCGACTCTATCTTGAACAGAACTAGTGGGGGCACGCTGAGTGCACCCACTGGGTGTAGTCCCCGAGACTGTGGTCGACTGCTTGCAGTCGACTACAGTCTGAAGAGCACGGCTTTTTTTGGTCGACTGGTCGACTCTGTCTTGAACAGAACTAGTGGGGGCACGCTGAGTGCACCCACTGGGTGTAGTCCCCGAGACTATGGTCGACTGCTTGCAGTCGACTACAGTCTGAAGAGCACGGCTTTTTTTGGTCGACTGGTCGACTCTGTCTTGAACAAAACTAGTGGGGGCACGCTGAGTGCACCCACTGGTGTAGTCCCCGAGACTACGGTTGAATGCTTGCATTCGACTGTAGTCTTAGAAACGTATGATTTTTCCCTATCCACTCAGAAGTGAATCATCTTTGATATTTTGTCGATTGGTTCTTCGTAGAAATCTTGTGACCTTGCGGCTCGCTATACGGAACTGGAGCAGAAGCACATTCAGCTCGAGCTGGATCTGAAGCTGGTGCAGGAGAATCTGACGAAGGCGAAGGAGGAGACCAAAGGTATGTTCGGTGAGACCTCGATGACTCCTTTTTCCTTCCATTTGTTTCAAAATCTGACTTTGCTGTAACTTGCAGGCAAGGTGAGGGAGGCCCAGAAGAAGGACCTTGAGCTAGCTGAGAAGACCAAGCTTGCTGATGAGAAGTTAGCTTCAGTCACCAAGCTTGAACAGGAAAATACCAATCTGAGAGCTGCTCTGGCGATTGCCTCCAAGGATGTTGACCGACTGAAAGCTGACAAGACTACCCTGACCGAGAAGATCAACCAATTGACTGGGAAGAAGAATGACCTGGAAGGCTTCCTGGGTGGTCTTGCCAAGAAATTGTTCCTTATGCTCGAAGGTAATCTTTTTCACTCGACCAACATTTTCAACTGTGATGCTTCCATTCGACCATTGTCTTGATTCAGCATTTTGTCCTTGCAGAATTCTGTCGGAACTTTGAAGAAGAGACTAGCCAGTTGGAGCCGAACCTTGACCCTGTCAATTCTCCGGTGAATGATGAAGTTGCTATGAATGTCTTCCGACTGGAGTCCCGCATTGCAGCTGTTGTGGACTATCTTGCAAGGCTGAAGGCCGCCACTTCTCGCATCGACTCGATGCTTTGGCCCGGGGCAACACTTCAGAATGACCTCGAGTCGTTGATGGCTCGACTAAACGCGGTCCCCAACCGTGTGCAAGAGTGGAAGAAGTCCTCGGCTCGGTGCGGCACAGATGTTGCCCTGTGTCTGGCCCGAGTCCACTGCAAGGACGCGCGAGAAGATAAGCTGGCGGCTCTCCGAGTGGCCAACACCAAGAAACACGACTTCGGGTCCTTCATGGAAACTTTCATCGCTGCTGCTACCCGGATCGCAGACGGGATCGACCTCGACGAGTTCGTTGCTCCTTCCAGCCCTCCACAGGAGGGGTAAAAAACTTTTCTTTAAGCCTGACCCTTTAAATTTGCCTCGGTATGCCGAGTGGAATTGTAACCGGTAAACCTTAACAGGCTTAGTGCCTGAGCACTCTCGGTTCCTTTAGGTATCGACCTAAACTTGGATTTGATATTTGGATATGATTGCTCTTGGTTCGAATTGTCCTTTGCAGGTTCACAGCAAGATGTCCAATGAAGTCGACTTATTCCTTAGGCGAGCACTGGGCTGCAGCTAAGCCTCCGAGTGAGAGGTTTGCTCTTCACTCGGCAGGATTTTTTATAACTTAGGCGAGCGCTGGGCTGCAGCTAAGCCCCCGAGTGAGAGGTTTGCTCTTCACTCGGTAGGATTTTTTATAACTTAGGCGAGCGCTGGGCTGCAGCTAAGCCCCCGAGTGAGAGGTTTGCTCTTCACTCGGTAGGATTTTTTATAACTTAGGCGAGCGCTGGGCTGCAGCTAAGCCCCCGAGTGAGAGGTTTGCTCTTCACTCGGTAGGATTTTTTATAACTTAGGCGAGCGCTGGGCTGCAGCTAAGCCCCCGAGTGAGAGGTTTGCTCTTCACTCGGTAGGATTTTTTATAACTTAGGCGAGCGCTGGGCTGCAGCTAAGCCCTCGAGTGAGAGGTTTGCTCTTCACTCGGTAGGATTTTTTATAACTTAGGCGAGCGCTGGGCTGCAGCTAAGCCCCCGAGTGAGAGGTTTGCTCTTCACTCGGTAGGATTTTCACGTTGTATTTGTGGCGAAGCTCGGAGGAGAGAGTCGCAGTCTATCTGCACCTCGTCCTCTTTGCGAGCCCACATTATACTTATGGCGTAGCTCAGAGGAGAGGGTCGCAGTCGACTTGCACCTCATCCTCCTTGCAAGCGTATGTGGTACTTAGGCGAGCACTGGGCTGCAGCTAAGCCTCCGAGTGGAAGTCTGGCTTGTCACTCGGTAGGATTTTTTATAACTTAGGCGAGTACTTGGACTGCAGCTAAGCCCCCGAGTGGAAGTCTGGCTTACCACTCGGTAGGATTTTTTATAACTTAGGCGAGTACTTGGACTGCAGCTAAGCCCCCGAGTGGAAGTCTGGCTTACCACTCGGTAGGATTTTTATAACTTAGGCGAGCACTGGGCTGCAGCTAAGCCCCCGAGTGGAAGTCTGGCTTACCACTCGGTAGGATTTTTTTATAACTTAGGCGAAACAGATTCGCGGCTAAGCCTCCGAGTGGAAGTCTGGCTTACCACTCAGTAGGATTTTTTATAACTTAGGCGAAACGGATTCGCGGCTAAGCCTCCGAGTGGAAGTCTGGCTTACCACTCGGTAGGATTTGTACAAACTTAGGCGAAACGGATTCGCGGCTAAGCCACCCGCTGGGGGAAAAAGTGACAAAAATTATGAAGGAATTATGGCACTATTATTTCGAGATCCATGAACTACAGAAGTATTTTATTACAACTCATCCGAGTGGAAAAATTTTAAGTGTAAAACGGGCGGAGCAGATCCGCATTCCAAGCTCAGGGCTCTTCGATGTTGTGTTCGACGTTGTAGAGATGGTATGCCCCGTTGTGGAGAACTTTGGTGACGATGAAGGGTCCTTCCCAAGAAGGAGCGAGCTTATGCTGTTTCTGCTGATCCACTCGAAGAACCAGATCTCCTTCTTGGAAGGCTCGACCCCTCACATTCCTGGCGTGAAAGCGACGCAAGTCTTGTTGATAGATGGTCGATCGGATCAGAGCCATCTCCCTTTCTTCCTCTAGAAGGTCGACTGCGTCCTGACGCGCTTGCTCAGCTTCTGCTTCGTTGTAGAGTTCAACTCGAGGAGCATTGTGAAGAAGATCACTCGGCAAGACTGCCTCAGCTCCATAGACCAAAAAGAATGGAGTTCTTCCGGTCGACCGATTGGGTGTGGTCCGCAAACCCCAAAGCACCGAAGGGAGTTCGTCGACCCATGCTCCAGCCGCGTGCTTGAGATCACGCATCAGTCGGGGTTTTAAACCCTTGAGGATTAAGCCATTGGCTCGCTCTGCTTGTCCATTCGACTGCGGATGAGCGACCGAAGCATAGTCGACTCGTGTGCCTTGAGCGTTGCAGAAATCCTTGAATTCTTCCGAGTCAAAGTTCGATCCATTATCCGTAATGATGCTGTGCGGGACTCCATATCTGAACGTCAGCTCCCTGATGAAGATAACCGCAGTACCGGCGTCAAGATTCTTGATTGGTTTAGCCTCAATCCACTTCGTGAACTTGTCGACTGCGACTAGTATGTGTGTGAAACCACTTCGACCTGTTCTCAAGGGACCGACCATGTCCAACCCCCATACTGCGAACGGCCAGACGAGTGGAATGGTCTTCAGAGCTGACGCAGGCTTGTGTGACATATTGGAGTAGAACTGACATCCTTCGCACTTGTCCACTATTTCCTTTGCCATCTCATTCGCCCTTGGCCAGTAAAATCCAGCTCGGTATGCTTTGGCTACAATGGTCCGAGAGGACGCATGGTGACCACAGGTCCCGAGTGGATATCATTAACAATGATTCGACCTTCTTCTGGCGTTATGCATTTTTGACCCACCTCAGTCGGGCTTTCTCTATACAGCTGTCCTTTGATAACGGTAAAGGCTTTGGATCGACGGACGATCTGCCGAGCCTCTTCCTCATCCTCTGGGAGCTCTTTTCTCAGGATATATGCGATATAGGGAATTGTCCAGTCGGGAGTGACCACTAAAACCTCCATGACCAAGTCGACCACTGCTGGGACCTCAACCTCAGTCGGATCTGTGGCACTCTTGGGCTGTGGAGCTTCCTCTGTGAAGGGATCTTCTTTAACTGACGGAGTGTGTATATGCTCCAAAAACACACCACTCGGAATGGCTTCTCTTTTGGAACCTATCTTTGCCAGATCATCTGCTGCTTGATTTTTCAGTCGGGGGATGTGATGGAGCTCCAACCCCTCGAACTTCTTTTCCAGCTTCCTCACTGCATTGCAGTATCCAGTCATGGCTGGGCTTCTCACGTCCCACTCCTTCATCACCTGGTTGACCACTAAATCTGAATCGCCATAAACCATCAGGCGACGGACGCCGAGTGAGATGGCCATGCGCAATCCATATAAAAGGGCCTCATACTCTGCCTCATTGTTGGAGGAATCAAAGTGAATCTGGAGCACATATCTAAGCTTATCTCCTCTGGGGGAAACCAGAACAACCCCAGCACTAGAACCATTCAGCATCTTAGAGCCATCGAAGAACATGGTCCAATGCTCCGAGTGAACTTCAGTTGGCTGTTGTTGTTCAATCCACTCGGCGAGGAAATCTGCTATTGCCTGGGACTTAATGGCTTTCTTTGCCTCAAACTTGATATCAAGGGGAAGAAGTTCAATCGCCCATTTCGCCACTCGACCAGTTGCATCTCTGTTGTGCAGAATCTCTGATAGTGACTTAATGTCAACATCGTGCACTCGCACGGGGCGTTTCATTCGGAGAATAGTGCCGATCTTCTCTGGATTAGCGTCGATCCCTCGCTCGGAAACGAGAAAACCGAGTAACTTTCCACCAGGAACTCCGAATGTGCACTTCGATGGATTGAGCTTGATATCGTACCTTCTGAGGTTGGCAAAGGTTTCAGCGAGGTCAGCAAGCAGGTCGGAACCTTTTCGCGACTTGAAAACGATATCATCCATATACGCTTCCACATTCCGACTGATTTGAGTGAGAAGACACTTCTGAATCATACGCATAAATGTGGCTCCGGCATTCTTGAGGCCGAATGGCATGGTGATATAGCAGAAGCACCCGAATGGAGTGATGAAAGCTGTTTTTACTTCGTCGGGTCCATACAGACGGATCTGATGATACCCGGAATATGCGTCTAGAAAAGACAATCTCTCACATCCCGCGGTCGAGTCAACAATTTGATCTATGCGAGGGAGAGGAAAATGATCTTTCGGGCAGGCCCGATTGATGTGCTTGAAGTCAATGCACATGCGGAGTGATTTGTCCTTCTTGGGAACCATGACGACATTAGCGAGCCACTCGGAGTGGTATATCTCTCGGATAAATCCTGCCGCCAACAGTCGAGCCACTTCCTCACCAATAGCTTTTCTCTTCTGGACGGCGGACCGCCGAAGATGCTCTTTGACTGGTTTTGCTGATTTGTCGACTCTGAGGCGATGCTCAGCCAGTCCCCTGGGAACACCTGGCATGTCAGCTGGCTTCCATGCAAAAATGTCCCAGTTCTCACGGAGGAACTGGATGAGCGCTTCTTCCTATTTCGGGTCGAGTGTCGTGGAGATGTGGGTCGGGGCTGCATCGGGGTCGGTCGGGTGAATGTGAGCAGGCTTCGTCTCACCAGACGACTGAAATGCAGATTCTGTGGCTGGTTTCTTGGATCGCAACAAATCACTCGGATCTGCGTTTTGCTTGTATTCTTCGAACTCGACCGCTGTCACCTGGGAATCGGCAATCTTCGAGCCCTTCTGAAAGCACTCTTCTGCCTTTTTCCGATCGCCAGTGACAGTGATCACTCCTTTGGGACCTGACATTTTCAGTTTGAGGTACACGTAACATGGTCTCAGCTTGAGGTACACGTAACATGGTCGAGCCATGAACCGTGCATAGGCGGGCCTCCCCAAAATGGCGTGGTACGCGCTCTGAAAATCCACAACCTCAAAGGTCAACTTTTCCTTGCGAAAATGTTTTGAGTCGCCAAAAACTACGTCCAGAGCTATTTGGCCGAGTGAGTTGGCTTTCTTCCCTGGTATGACTCCGTGGAAACTCATGTTGCTGGTGCTCAGTCGGGACATCGGGATGCCCATTCCTTTCAGTGTGTCTGCATACAACAAGTTCAGCCCACTACCACCGTCCATCAACACTTTCGTCAGTCGAGTGCCTTCGACAACTGGATCGACCACCAAAGCTTGCCTCCCAGGGGTGGCAATATGAGTCGGGTGATCAGATTGGTCGAATGTGATGGGTGTTTGGGACCATCTCAAATAACTTGGTTTTGCTGGGGCAACCATATTCACCTCACGGTTAATGACTTTCAGTCGACTCTTGCTTTCCACATCCGCGAAGATCATCAAAGTGGAGTTGATATGCGGATATTCTTCCTCACTGTCCTTTTTGTCTTCGGCCTTGTCTGACTCCTTCTCCTTGTTCTTAGACTGTTTTCCCTGAAACTGTTGGATCAGGAGTCGACACTGGCGAGTGGTATGCTTTGGGTAAATGATGTTGCCCTCTTCATCTTTCTTCGTGTGGATGTGGCATGGCATATCCATCACGCCGTTTCCTTTTTTATCCTTTACTTTCTTAGGATTCCAGGATCCTTTTGGCTTCCCTTTGAACTTTCCCTGAGCCACGGTCAGGGCCTCTCCAGGAGCTGCTGGCTCGGCTTTCCGCTTCTGTTTCCGACTGGAATTTCCCTTCTCCGACTGACTTGGCTTATACTTGCCGCTTCGGAGTCGGTCCTCTTCCTCGCCATTGGCGTACTTGGTAGCAATCTCCATCATTCGACTCAGGGTCATGTCCCCGGTTCGACCAAACTTCAGACTCAATTCCCTGTTCTTGACGCCATCTTTGAAGGCGCGGACTGCTTGATGATTAGACACATTTTCCACAGTATGGTGCAGAGTGATCCACCTCTGAATGTACTCTTTGAGAGTCTCATTGGTCTTCTGCACACAAACTTGCAGCTCTGTCAAACCAGCTGGTCGCTTGCAGGTTCCTTCAAAAGTTCTGACGAACACTCGGAACAAATCTTCCCAAGTGTAAATAATGCTAGGAGGTAACTGATTCAACCACGCTCTGGCTGAACCTTCCAGCATGAGGGGCAAATGCTTCATGGCCACCTCGTCATTCCCACCGCCAATCTGAACAGCCACTCGGTAGTCCTCAAGCCAAGTTTCAGGCTTGGACTCCCCAGTGAATTTGCTGACTCCTGTCGCCAACCTGAAATTGGGGGGAATCACTGCGGCTCTGATAGCCCTGCTAAAACACTCTGGACCAGAAACATGCACTCGACTGCTCGTGGGTGCATCTCTCTCGGGTCCACCTCGATGGGCTCTGTTCCGGTCGACCAAGCTTTGCACGATAATGGATCGCGCGTTGAAGCCTGGTCCCCTGGGGTCGACTGGAACTCTTCGCCCCGCACTGAACTGACGCCTGTCATCCTGTCGCCGAGGAGCGTAAGACCCTTCCCTCGGAGGGGAAACGGGCACTCGACGCCTGTCATCTCGGTCGTGTCGGTCTCCATACTGATCACGCTGGTTGTCGCGCCCTTCCCGCCGCGGAGGCGATCTGGGACTGTGAGCCGACTGAACCGTATTCGCAAGGACGGATCGACTGTGAATTCTGTTGCGCGACTGCGACACGGCTGAGTTCTGGTCCCCTGCTGCTCGGAGCAAATCTCTGATCTGCATCAAGCCTCTCCCAGCTTCCGACTGTGAAGGCTGGATGGACTCTGCTATACGGGTTGCTGCTGCTAAATTCTGAATTGGCGTGCGGTATACCTGAGTCGGCGGGAAGAGTCGACGTCGACTGGCTTCGGGGACTCGTTGCCGCGCGCGCTCGTCGAGTGCTCGCTGAAGGTTCTCCAGACGAGCGCGTTCAGCCACATTGGCCAAATGTGCCTCCTCCAAGGCGCGAGCCTCGGGGGTTTCTCCCGCAATGGGAGTATGCAGGGCATCCATGTTCCTGCGGCGAAGCTCTTCTCTCTGCAGAGAGTCGAGTGTCTCGGGCTGGTACTCCTCGTGGTCCTGAGCGGGGCCACCTCCACCGCCCGCTCCACCACCATGGGCGAAGCCGGGAGGACTGCGGGGTCCGTCGACCATGAGAATTTCCGCCGCTGGATCACTGCTATTACATTCGGATGCAGTCTCTACGGAGCCAGTCGACAGATCGAACAGGCCGTAGAGAGATTCGTCGGGCTCGATTGCTGCAACTTGTGCGATGGCCGCCTGGCGAGCCATTGCGTGCTTCACCCACCGCTGAAGCCTCGACCGACCAGAGCGCTTGCGCTGGTGGGAGACCGGACGGGCGACCGATAAAGGAGTCGACCGATAGGGGGCCGACGGTTGCCGCAGCAGAACGCCGCGGACACATGCGCGAAAATGCGTCACACCGCGGACGGGGAGCGCATCAACGTCGAGTGGAGCCTCCTGGAGCCACGCGGAGTCGTCGGCGACAAAGGCGAGAGCGCCAAGACGGATCTCGCGTCCCTCGACCAAAACTCCAGCAGTCATCATGATGAAAGTACTCGGAAATACTGCAACTTCTCCACAAAATCGCTAAAACACCGGCCCCACGGTGGACGCCAACTGTCGTGGTTCTAAGTCTGACAGTAGAGTGGGGGGTAGGTATGGAGAGGCAATGTCCTAGCTATGGAGAGGTTGTAAACACAAGCGATGTACGAGTTCAGGTCCTTCTCGGAGGAAGTAAAAGCCCTACGTCTCGGAGCCCTGAGGCGGTCGAGTGGATTATGTGTATAGGTGTTACAAGAGTGCGAACCCTTCTGCCTGTGGAGGGGGGTGGCTTATATAGAGTACGCCAGGACCCCTGCCAGCCCACGTAATGGAGGGTTTAAAGTATATTAAGTCTGGGGCGTTACTGGTAACGCCCCACATAAAGTGCCTTAACTATCATTAAGTCTATTCAATTACAGGCCGTTGCAGTGCAGAGTGCCTTCTGACCTTATGGTGGTCGAGTGTATCTTCATGGTCGAGTGAATCTCCATGGTCGAGTCCTTCTGGTCAGTCGAGTGGGTTCCTCGTTGGTCGACTGGAAGGTGATCTCTTCTAAGGATGTCCCTGGGTAGGACATTTTAGGTCAGGCCTATGACCCTACCCTAGGTACATGAATCCATCAGTAAGGAGGCCCTTCCTTCCATGTGAAGATGTAGCTAGTGGATCCCAGCTGTTAGGGGAAACATTTTTTTCGTGAAATATAGAGGCCCTTCCGATGGGTCCCCGTTGTCAGGTACGGTGGAGGAATCATTATTTTGCGCTTAATAAGGAGGCTCTTCCTTGCGTGCGGCCATGGACCCAGCTGCCAGCCTCCACATACAGTCCTCTTCCAGTTGACGATAGTGAGGCCTAGGAAGGGAATGACATGGAGACGGGGAAGACTCGACAGTTTTTCCCACACGGAGGGGAGTGCAAGGGTTTACTGGTTCGTCTGCCGTCACTGTAGAATAACAGGAGGTGTGGGTAAGTAGAGGGATGTCCAGGCCAGCGATGGGACTAGGGCAGGGCGGGGAGGCCTGCACGACAGCACTGCCGCCCACATGAGACAGGAGCAAGATCAGAGGTTGAAGAAGAAGCACGACTGTTGGATTAACATTCAACGGTCTAACTGCTAGAATCATTTGTTGACTAAGTTGACAAAGCCCTACGTACGTGTCAGCTTAGTAGGCCCACAAGTCAGCAACCAAATCTACTGGGTCCCAACTGTCATCGGGAGGAATAGTTTTTTCACATAACAAGGAGGCACTTCCTTCCGTGCAAAGATATAGCCGATGGGTCCCACCTGTCAGCATGAGCAATCATTTTTTCGCATAAAAAGGAGGCACTTGCTTGTGTGGGCCCCTACTGCCATCCTCTCCACTTACATCCCTCTTCATATGGCTGTTGTTTGTTGACCATGTTGACCATTTCGCGCCAAGAGCACCAACGCGGTGGATGATGGCGAGGCCTAGGAAGGGAATGGCTTGGAATTGGCGAAGCCACATCAGTGGATGCCCATGCCGAGGGGAGTACGAGGGCTGATTCGTCGACTATGGGGTGCGGCTGACATCACCGAAAAATAACAGGGGGTGTGGGTGAGTAGAGAAAAGGCTTGGCCAGCGGTGGGATTAGGGTGGGGCCACTGGTACGCGTCGGTGCTATACAAACAGATTTTAACCCCTTTCCGCGATGGCATTTGCAACCGTCGCCAAGTGAGTGTGGGCGATAGGGGGGTCCTTCCCACACGACCCAAAAATCGTTGGGGATAGGCCCTCCTGGGACACCAAATGAGCTTGTGTGCGATCGGGTGAGGCATCGAAACCCAATCATTTTCGTAGGTATGTACATCCCACATGGTGAATCCCAGAAAAAAAATCCGTAGGTATGTATATCACACACAGTCAATCCAAGAAATACATTTCCGTTCTTATGTACATCCCACACAGTCAATCCAAGGAAAACGTCGTATGACATCGCACACAGTTTTATGTATACGCTCGTGTGTGAAAGGTGTAACTATCACACACGCTCTGCCATGGTTAACTGTTTGCTTTTATGAACTATATCACGCACGATTTGATGTAGAAAACTTTGTGGCATTGGGCTATCCATCACAAGCGCTTTTACTATCAGAACCGTTTGCAAAGTTCCATTACCGTCTGTTCTCTTTTTACATCGCACACGCTATTATTTTTTCTAACCGTGTGCACATTATTTTATTAGCTCCTGTATATTTTTATTTTTTCCTGTAATTTATTATTCAAATTGGAAATTTTGAAATATGAAACGTGCAATTCAAATTCCCAGCACAATGGTTCAACAATGAACCCATAAATAAAATTGCCAGTAAAATATGTTCAGTAATCAGGATTAGACAACAATTAACTATGATGAACCACAATATTTAAAGGCAGTAAAGGTGAAGAGACAAGTGTAAATCATTTTGACTGCCGACGGTGTTAAAGAAGCGGAATGCCCATAATGTGCCTTCCTGCATTCCATAGGCACGAACCACTTTTGTCCAACCCCTTGTGACGATCGCCCGCCCATTCTTCACCGCCTCCAGGAAGACTTCTAGAGCATTATCATGGTAGCATGAATTATATACTTTAAACTTAGTTGCCTCCACTCTGGTCATGTAGTTTGCAAGGTAATCATCAGTAAATAGCTTCGGAAACAACTGAAAAGAAAAAAAGTATCATATACTGAGGTCTAATAGAGTAACTTGTTGTGGGCAGGGGGAAAAGGCAACACATTACTTACCATCCTAAAGTTCACTATTGTCTTGGACAAAGTGTAAATAAAGAGCTTAATTCCAATCACCCGTTTGTTTTGCCTAACAATCTTTCTTGGTTTCCTCACTTGACGCTTGTTCATGAATTTCTCATTGTCCCATACGAAAAAGGGATCGATGCGTGGATCAGTACCGCTCATATATATACCTACAAGCAACCAGTAAATGTTAGAAGCTAAACTGAGATTACACAAATGATGTAAAATACAACTACCTATGTTCCTAGGTACAAGTTTTTTTGAGATTTCAATACGAACTACATACCAGTGTATATAGAATTATAGATATAGTTTAGATTAGAATTTGGATTCACTTATTTTGCTCCTTATGTAGTCTATATTGGAATCTCTAAAAATACTTATATTTAGGAATAGATGGTGTACAAGACATGGGATGCAGCTAAACTCGATGGCAAACAACAACATCGCCCATTGTAGCCTTGTGTAAGTACATGGAAAGCCAATGTTAAGTACAACAGGGTTAACATCCACCAAAAATAGCAAATGGTAATAAAACGGCAGCATCTGTAGTGATATCTTCATTGCGAAAGAGTAGCACGGTAGCAAAGGGATGGATAAAAATCGATACAAATGTTAATTGCAACAGGCTTAACACCATCCTAATTCATGTTTTGTAAGTTTGTAGCCATTGAAATACAACTCTTTAAAAATGGATACAACTGTTAATTGCAACAAGCTTAATGGCCATTGAAACCGGTACTGATAAAAATGCAATTGGCAGAACATCACAGGGCAAGTGCTGCCAGAGCAGATAATGGCCCCATTGTCCATAAAAAGGCAGGGAAAATAGCTAAAATGTTTTAGGCTTGTTTACTACAACATGCTTAATACATCGACCGTACAAAACATAGCCATTAATTGCAACTGGTATTAGTAAGATTGAACTGGTGAGTACATACATGGTAAGTCCTGAGAGGTGGTTGCTGGGGCACTTCATCTTGGCCAGAGCCCGCCCAAAGTCAGCGGCGGCGGAGGCGAGCTATTCCTCTGGGTCGAAGCATGGATCAGTGCCACTGACATGTGTACCTACAGGCAACCAGTAAATGGTGGAAGTTAAACCGCAATTGCACAAATGACGTGAAATACTGTAAGACATGGGATGCAGCTAACCTCGACGGCAAACAATAGTATCGGCCATTATGACCCTGCGTAAGTACATGCACAAGCATGTTAAGTACAACATGGTTAGCATCCACCAAAAATAGCAAATGGGCAGCATCTCTAATATATCTTCATTGCAGAGAGTAGCATGGTAGCAAATGGACAGATTAAAAAATGGATACAACTGTTAAATGCAGCAGGCTTAACAACATCCTAAGTCATGTTTTGTAAGTTTGTAGCCATTGAAATACAACTGTTTAAAATGGATTCAACTATTAATTGTAACAGGCTTAATAGACATTGAAACCGGTACTGATAAAAATGCAATTGGCATAGTTAAACATCACAAGGCAGGTGCTGCCAGAGTAGAGAATGGCCCAGATGTCTATTAAAAGGTAGGGAAAGTAGCAAAAACATGTTAGGCATGTTTACTAGAACATGCTTAATACATCGACCGTCCAAGACATAGCCATTAATTGCAACTGGTATTGGTAAGATTGAACTGGTGAGTACATACTTGGTAAGTCCTGAGAGGTAGTTGGTGGGGCACTTCATCTTGGCCAGAGCCCGCCCAAAGTCAGCGACAGTGGAGGCGAGCTATTCCTCTGGGTCGAAGCGTGGATCAGTGCCACTGACATGTATACCTACAGGCAACCAATAAATGGTAGAAGTTAAATTATAATTGCACAAATGATGTGAAATACTGTAAGACATGGGATGCAGCTAACCTCGACGGCAAACAATAGTATCGGCCGTTATGACCCTGCGTAAGTACATGCACAAGCATGTTAAGTACAACATGGTTAGCATCCACCAAAAATAGCAAATGGGCAGCATCTCTAATATATCTTCATTGCAGAGAGTAGCATGGTAGCAAATGGACAGATTAAAAAAATGGATACAACTGTTAAATGCAGCAGACTTAACAACATCCTAAGTCATGTTTTGTAAGTTTGTAGCCATTGAAATACAACTATTTAAAATGGATTCAATTGTTAATTGTAACAGGCTTAATAGACATTGAAACCGGTACTGATAAAAATGCAATTGGCATAGTTAAACATCACAAGGCAGGTGCTGCCAGAGTAGAGAATGGCCCAGATGTCTATTAAAAGGTAGGGAAAGTAGCAAAAACATGTTAGGCATGTTTACTAGAACATGCTTAATACATCGACCATCCAAGATATAGCCATTAATTGCAACTGGTATTGGTAAGATTAAACTGGTGAGTACATACTTGGTAAGTCCTGAGAGGTAGTTGGTGGGGCACTTCATCTTGGCCAGAGCCCGCCCAAAGTCAGCGACGGCGGAGGCGAGCTATTCCTCTGGGTCCAAGCGTGGATCAGTGGCACTGACGTGTATACCTACAGGCAACCAATAAATGGTAGAAGTTAAATTATAATTGCACAAATGATGTGAAATACTGTAAGACATGGATGCAGCTAACCTCGACGACAAACAACAACATTGGACGTTATGACCCTGCGGAAGTACATGGACAGGCATGTTAAGTACAACAAGGTTAACATCCACTAAAAATAGCAAATGGGCAACATCTCTAGTGATATCTTGAGTCATGTATTGTATGTTTGTTGCTGGTATTGGTGAAATTGAGTTGCACACGGTAATATTTGAACATCACACAGTGTGCAGTACTAAAATAAACAAGGAACGAACATGCTTAATACATCAATCGTACAAATCATAGCTATTGCAAGTGGTATTGGTAAGATTTAGATGGTAAAATCTTACATGTTAAGTCCTGGGGGGGGGGGGTAGTCGCTGGGGTACTTCATCTGGGCCAGAGCCTGCACCATGTCGGCGGTGGAGGCGGAGGTGAGGTGTTCCTCCGGGTCAACACACACAGCAGCCATCGCGCCATGGACCGCCATCAGCACCTGGCAGTGAGGATTTGGAGGCATGAGGATGTTTCACAAGCTCCATTTAAGCAATCAAGCCAGGGCCGTGATAGAGATTGGTGGGTTACCTGACTGGATCCGAGGAGAAGGTAGATGTGGTTGAACCTGTGGTTGCGATGGCGGCGGTTTGACATACTGGTAGGGGGAGGTGCGGGGGGGGGGGGGGTACTGAGGGTGGGGTGTGGTTGTAGGAATAAATTCTGAAATCACGCGCCTAATGAAAATTTCGCTGTGAAACTTGAAACTTGGGCGGAGGAAACACACAACACAGACGAAGCACGTAAAATACTCGTGTGCGAGAAAAAAGAAATTTGGAAGATCCCGTCTCCAAAAAATGTACACGTGTAGTTGATTTTTTCGGTCAATGGTACGCCTGGTTTATTAGGAAACATCGCACAAGTAACTGACTTATGGATCATTAACGCAAAAAAACATAGACAGGTACGACATAGAAACTGTGTATTTTGTGATCTTCTAATGATTAACGCAAAAAACGCACAAAGGCACACATGCTAATCAACGCTCAAAGCCCTCAAAGGATGCTCTTAATGACATTGTACATTAATACTACAAACTTAATGTACTACTGGTAATTTGCTCTAATACTACAAACTTGAACTACTTCTCACACGCTGCAATCGGGGCATGCTGGCCAGACATCGGCGTTCTCCTTCCTGGCCTTGTAGGTGGCAGCCCACCATGCTTCGATCTCCGCCAAGCTCTCCTCACTATGGCGTGCGACCTCTTTTTTCTTCCAGTGGCTGGACTCTCTGTTCTTGATTGCTTTCTGCCTTTTCTGCTCCTTATGTGCGGCTTTGGTCGCCTCTAGATCCACCACCCATTCGACCATTGCAGCCTCAAAGTCCTCCCATGTAACTGTCTGGCCACCGGCGGTGATGAACTTGGTGCGGCGAGATGCCATCACTTCCTTACCATGTGTGCGGTCGCGGGCGGCGAGGAACGTGGCGCGGCGGGGTGCCATCGCTTCCTTACCAGTTACTGTGCACCGCGGTGCCATGGACGACGCCTGGAGAGAGCTCTGGGACAGAGGGGCCGGGCAGCCGTATAGTGCGGTGGTATTCAAGATCTCAACGACAAACGACAAAAGAAATTTGGCTTCCCTTACAATTTTGCTTGTTCATTGTCGCACACGGTTCATCTCCGTCGCTTCCGGAAACTGTGTGCGGCTGAGCCTATTGTGTGTTGCGTTATGATTGGCCAGAACCCCAGCCACGCAGATCGCACGTGTGCACCGTAGGATGCGCCATGATCGAATGACAATCCACGTCCCTCACATCACACCATGCACCTGTAGCTGGATTGGATTTATATGCGAAAAATGCCTAGAAAATGCACATAATCCCCTAAATATGGTAAATGAGCCCAGAAAAATGCCAAATTTGAACACGGTGATTTGCAGTGTGTATGTTCGTCATAGAAAAAAACTCCAGGGCAAAGAACGGAGAAAATTTGGATTCCCCTTCAACCTTGGTGATTTCCCTCTCGAAAGCATGGAACTTCCTCGGTGATGGTTCGATTTATGAAGGGCGTGCATGACGACATAAGCCAAACCTTCTCAAATTTTTACCAGGGCATCGTGAGGTCATACCATGGCACACCATGCCAGGCGTCATGTTTTTCAAGCATTTATTTCATTTTTGTATAGTTTAAAACCCAATAAACAAAAGTTTATGGTTGACTATTGCCACACATTTCATCGAAATATCTGTCCCTTCCTTGTAGAAGGCACGAGAATTTACTAAATGGCACAAGCATGGTTTCCAGGCCGTTCTTGTGCACCGTTTCATGCATCGATTGTTTGAATTTGAATTATGTGCATTAATGCCTAGGAAATGCACATAATCCCCTAAATATGGCAATTGAACCCAAAAAAGTGCCAAATTTGAACACGGTGATTTGCAGGTTGTATGTTCATCATAGAAAAAACTAGTGGACAAAGGACAAAGGAAATTTGGATCCCCCTTCAATCTTGGTGATTTCCCCCCTCGAAACCATGAAACTTTCTCGGTGATGGTTCGATTTATGAAAGGCGTGCATCACGACATAAGGAAAACATTCTCCAATTTTTACCAGGGCATGGTGAGGCCATACCATGGCACCACGCGAGGCGCCATGTTTCCCAACCATGTGTTTCATTTTTTGTATAGTTGTTAACCCAGTAAACGATGCATTTATGGTTGACTATTGCCACACATTTCCTTGAAATATTTGCCCATTCCTTGTAAAAGGCATGAGAATGTAGTAAATAACACGAGCATGGTTTTCCAGACCGTTCTTGTGCACCTTTTCATGCACCGATTGTTCGAATTTGAATTATGTCCATTAATGCCTAGAAAATGCACATAATCCCATAAATATGGTAAATTAGCCCAAAAAAATGTCAAATTTGAACATGTTGCATTTGAGGCGGTATGTTGGTCGTTGAAAAAAAAACTGAATAACAAACTAGGATGAAAATTTGGATTCCCCTTCAATCTTGGGGATTTCCCTCTCGAAAGCATGGAACCTCCTCGGTGATGGTTCGATTTATGAAGGGCGTGCATGACGACATAAGCCAAACCTTCTCAAATTTTACCAGGGCATGGTGAGGTCATACCATGGCACCATGCCAAGCATCATGTTTTTCAAGCATTTATTTCATTTTTCCTATAGTTGAAAACCAAACAAACAAACATTTGTGGTTGACTACTGCCACACATTTCATCGAAATATCTGTCCATTCCTTGTAAAAGGCATGAGAATTTACTAAATGGCTTGAGCATGGTTTTCCAGGCCGTTTTTGTGCACCCTTTCATGCACCGGTTATTTGAACTTGAATTATGTGCATTAATGCCTAGGAAATGCACATAATCCCCTAAATATGGCAAATGAACCCGGAAAAGTGCCAAATTTGAACACGATGATTTGCAGGTTGTATGTTCATCATAGAAAAAACTTGTGGACAAAGGTCAAAGGAAATTTGGACCCCCCTTCAATCTTGGTGATTTCCCCCTCGAAACCATGAAACTTCCTCGGTGAAGGTTCGATTTATGAAAGGCGTGCATGACGACATTTTTACCAGGGCACGGTGAGACCATACCAGGGCACCACACCAGGCGTCATGTTTTCCAAGCATGTATTTCATTTTTGTATAGTTGTTAACTGATAACCCACAAGTATAGGGGATAGTTATAGCCTCTTTTGATAAGTAAGAGTGTCGAACCCAACGAGGAGCTAAAGGTAGAACAAATATTCTCTCAAGTCTTATCTGCCACTGATACGACTCTACACACGCTTAGTGTTAGCTTTACCTAGAACAAGTATGAAACTAGAAGTACTTTGTAGGTGTGATAGGATAGGTTTGCAAGATAATAAAGAGCATGTAAATAAAAAGTAGGGGCTGTTTAAATAAAGAAGCAATAAAATAAATATAGCGAGTGTGGAAAAGTGGTGGTAGGAGTTGTGAAATTGTCCCTAAGCAATTGACTACTTTACTAGACCGACATCAAGTTTAATGTGGGAGAGGCATAAGCTAACATACTTTCTCTTCATGGATCATATACACTTATGATTGGAACTCTAGCAAGCATCCGCAACTACTAAAGATCATTAAGGTAAAACCCAACCATAGCATTAAAGCATCAAGTCCCCTTTATCCCATACGCCACAACCCCCTTACTTGGGTTTATGCTTCTGTCACTCAAGCAACCCACTATAAGAGAATCATGAACATATTGCAACACCCTACAGCGGGAATGCCTCACGCTTGCGCGACACGGAAGGCACAATAGGACAGCAACATACCCACAAGCAAATTAAACCAATCATAGCAATTCATCAATCACCGATAGGACAATGAAAATCTACTCAGACATCATAGGATGGCAACAAATCATTGGATAATAATATGAAGCATAAAGCACCATCTTCAATTAGAGGGTACAACGGGTTGCGGGAGAGTGGACCACTGAATATAGATGGGGGAAGGTGATGGAGATGTTGGTGAAGATGGCGTAGGTGTTGGTGTAGATCGCGGTGATGATGATGGCCCCCAGCGGCGTTTCGGTGCCACCGGAAGCAAGGGGGAGAGAGCCCCCCCCTTCTTCTTCTTCTTCCTTGACCTTCTCCCTAGATGAGAGAAGGGTTTCCCCTCTGGTCCTTGGCTCCCATGGCATGGGAGGGGCGAGATCCCCTCCGAGATTGGATCTATCTCTCTATCTCTCTCTATTTCTGCATTCTGGGATTCTGCCTTGGCACCGTTTCTTTTATATCCGGAGATCCGTAACTCCGATTGGATTGAAACCTTCGCCCAGATATTTTTCCAAAAAATAGCTTTCTTGCGGCCAAAGAAGAGCATCAACCGCCTTACAGGGGGCCCAAGAGGGTCAGGGGCGCGCCCAGCATGGGCAGGCGCCCCCTGCCTCGTGGCCACCTTGGGCACCGTCTCGCGTTGATTTTACTTCCCCAAAATCATAAATATTCCAAAAATAAGCTCCGTCCGTTTTTTTACCGTTTGGACTCCGTTTGATATGGGGTTTCTGCGAAACATAAAACATGCAACAAACAGGAACTGGCACTGGGCACTGTATCAATATGTTAGTCCCAAAAATAGTATAAAAAGTTGCCAAAAGTATATGAAAGTTGAATAATATTGGCATGGAACAATAATAAATTATAGATACGAAGGAGACGTATCATTAACCCTGTAAACGACGTGTTTATGGTTGACTATTGCCACACATTTCCTTGAAATATCCGCCCATTCCTTGTAAAAGGCATGAGAATGTACTGAATAGCACGAGCATGGTTTGCCAGACCGTTCTTGTGCACCTTTTCATGCACCGATCGTTCGAATTCAAATTATGTGCATAATTAATGCCTAGAAAATGCACATAATCCTCTAAATATGGTAAATGAATTCGGCGAAATGTCAAGTTTGAACACGTTGCATTTGAGGTGGTATGTTGATCATTGGAAAAAACTGAATGACAAACTAGGACGGAAATTTGTATTCCCCTTCAATCTTGGTGATTTCCCTCTCGAAAGCATTGAACTTCCTCGGTGATGGTTCGATTTATGAAGGGCGTGCATGACGACATAAATCAAACCTTCTCAGCTTTTAACCAGGGCACGGTGAGGCCATACCATGGCACCATGCCAGGCGTCATGTTTTTCAAGCACGTATTTCATTGTTCTATAGTTGATGACCCAGTAAATGACGCGTTTGTGGTTGACTATTGCCGCACATTCCATTGAAATGTCTGCCCATTCCTTGTAAAAGGCTTGAAAAATTACTAAATACCACGAGTATGGTTTTTCCAGACCGTTCTTGTGCACCTTTTCAAGCACCAATTGTTTGAATTTGAATTATGTGCATTAATGCCTACAAAATGCACATAATCCCCTAAATATTGTAAATGCACCCAGAAAAGTGTCAAATTTGAACACGGTGATTAGTAGGGTTTATGTTCATCGTAGAAAGGACTCATGGCTGAAGGACAAAGGAAATTTGGACTCCCATTAAATCTCGGTGATTTACTATCGCACACGATTCATCTCGTTCGCCTCACACATGCAAAGGGAAAAAGAAAAACCCTCACCCACTTCATCCCCACTCACTCGCCGTGGACTCCTCCACAACTCTGCACTCTAAGCTCGAGACTGTTGGCGGCGGGCATAGGTCGCGCTCCAAACGGCACAAGATTTCGCCCCTACTGCTTTCCGCCGCCTATCTGCACCGACATTCTAGACTTTGGTCTACTGGAGTTTTCTGCGGGATTGGGTCGGGGATTTTTCTCATGGAGAAGGTAATCAACTTAGAAAAATATTCACTCATATCTTATTGCAGTCTGTCCGTCGCTGTTAATCAACCAATGGAAATTGCCGTGGAATAATTTTTGTTCTAGCTGATTCATGGGTGTTCATTCATGTGTCCACAGTGCGAGCACAAATCGGGTAACTGTGGTTGTGGCCAGTCGGAAATGAAGTTCTATCTCACCATTCCGGATGACTTCAGGGAGCGCTCGGTATGTTCAATCTCAACCTACCACGGTTGGCATGGCCTAAACTTGTGAACAAATACCGTCTGTTGCTACATTATCTATATATTTGCATCAAATCTTTGTTACATTATCTATTTTAATTCTATATTTTTGTACTTTGCTTTCATCTATATATTTATCTGTTCTATAAGTTACTTCCATATTTGCATCTTGCTCTGTTATTTCAATATATCTAATTTACGATCTTAATATTCATTTCAAGCAGTACATCCCTTGATTTGCAAGAACAGGATTAGAAGGAAATCTTGGGCTTTACTTTGTTGATGACTCCAAGGATGTCATATTGAGAACGCAGCATGGATTTACAATGACAATTAGCGTAAAACTTGATAAAGATGGTCACTCCTATTTTAATGCGGACCTTTGGAGAAAAATGTCTAAGTGTTATGAACTGAAAGCTGGTAAAAAATTCTAGTGCGTGCACCACAGCCTGGTCTAATTAACATGGATGCTTACTTCCCCAACGTCATCAGCCGATCAAAGTCTGATCGAGGTTAGCGTCCTTTCAACTTTATCCATGCTGTCATATTACCTAGCAAAATCGGGGTATTTGTTCTGACTAATTGATCACTATTTAAGCAACCAATTGTGATATCATATTCTCACTTTGTTCCTAGGCAGTAACAAATTTTATTTACCAATTTATGCGCACTATATATTCTTGTGCCATGTTTTGAATAAATAATACCTTTCCACCTTTTAAGCAGGATCTGTTGGATGCATAGTGAACGATCTGTATGTTACTAAGCGTACCAAAATTCACTGGAAGGACTTGAAGCATGTCATAAAATTTGTTGATAATCTGACAGAAATAGAACAGCATATGAATGCTGGATTTTGGATGGGATTAATTAGACCTATGGTGCACACACTGAACAAGACCAATTATGTGCACAAAACGCTGATAAAAAGTCTTATTTTAAAGTTGATGCTCATAAACTATATATATCCTCAACGATATGTTACAATTGGTTTTTATTCTACATGTCAACAAAAATTGCCCCCTGTAGCAGTTCCTGGATTGATTTCCCGGCGTGGTCGAATTACACTTGTGCCTGCTAATAACGCCAAAGTGATTGCAAGGTACTGCATTTCTCGCAGAAATGGAACGATTCAAATTAACAAGTTCTCGCTTCTCATGGCAATGCATCCATATTGGAAAATTGGAGACACATTTCTACTCATGCTCTACCAAGGCACAGGAGGGCTCTTCCTTTTCATTGACCAGATGTCGAGTCGCCGTGATCAAGCTGCTTCCAGTGGATAGTTGTGGTTGTTGGCCCTTAGCCTCTTAAAATGTGCTAGATGTTACTATATATGTTAAGTATGTAGATATGGACCATATGGTTGTTGGCCCTTAGCCGCTTAAAATGTGATAGTTGTTACTATGTTAAGTATGTAGATATGGACCATATGATTGTCAAAACCGTGTTACGAAGATCCTCCTTTTGTCGTATAGTGTAACCACTATATATATGTTACTCAAATGCTGTTACCCAAGTTCATAAATTTTCATGTAAAGTATTAGTATCGTACACAGTTCATTGAGTTTAAGCGTGTGCCCGATGTCCAGAAGGCATTTGCATATTAACTGTCCATATTGCAAATTCACACACATGTTAACATAAGGAAACGTATGTATAACATACTAATCATCGCACACTAGTACTCCCAGACGCATCGTGTGCGATACTCCTATCCACCGCAAGCAACTAGTTTGCATTTTTCAAAGTTTTTTGTACACACAGGATCGCACATGAAGTAACTGTATTGACCGTCTGTGTTGTAATTTCTCATCGCAAACAGTTCATCCGAGTCGGATGTTTGCCACATATCACACACATCTTGTTTACACGACTCGTTTGTGTTCTTTTGGCTCATCGCAAATAGTTCATCCATGTGAACTGTATGCCGCATATCACACACATCTTGTTAAGTTGAACTGTTTCTGTTGTGTTCCCTAATCGAAACAGTTCATCCTAGTGAATTGTATGCCGTATATCGCACACACATTGATATGGCTGCCTGTTTCTGTTGTTCTACCTCATAGCAAACAGTTCGAATGGATTAACCGTGTGGCCTGCATCACACACACATTGATATGGCTGCCCGTTTCTGTTGTTCTGCCTCATCACAAACATGTGGAATGGATTAACCGTGTGCCCTGCCTCGCACACGCAACGAAAATCGGAACCATGTTTGATGGCTCCACCATCACAAATGTTTTGCACTTTTTTTGACGTTTTTTTCACACCACAATTTGCGATTATTGCATCGCACACAACTACGGCAAAGGGTCTCTGATCGTAGTGTCGCATTAGCAGTATCCTGCAGTAGTGGGCGGTGAGGCCTGCGCAGCAGCAGTGCCGCCCACGGGAGACTGGAGCAGGCGGTCCCGCCGGTGCTGGTTTGGGCGGCTGGAGCCAGAAGGTCAGAGGTTGAAGAAGCAACACGACTGTTGGATTAACATCCAATGATCCAACTGCTAGAATCATTTGTTGACGAAGTTGACAAAGCCCTGCATATGCGTCAGCTTAGTAGGCCCACAAGTCAGCCACCAAATCTGCTGGGTCCCAACTATCATCGGGAGGAATAGTTTTTTTGCATAATAAGGAGGCACTTCCTTCCATGCGAAGATATAACCGGTGGGTCCCAGCTGTCAGTAGGAGCAATCATTTTTTGGGTAATAAGGAGGCATTTGCTTGTGTGGGTCCCTACTGTCATCCTCTCCACTTACATCCCTCTTCGGATGGCTGTCGTATGTTGAACATGTTGACCACGCCGCATCGAGAGAACCAACGCGGTGGACAACGGCGAGGCCCAGGAAGGGAACGACCTGGAGCCGGCAAAGCCACAATAGTGGATGCCCATGCTAAGGGGAGTATGAGGGCTGATTAGTTGGCTGGGGGGTGAGGCTGACGTCCCCGGAAATTAACAGGAGGTGCAGGTGGGTAGAGGGATGGCCTGGCTAGTGGTGGGAGTAGGGTGGGCCAGTGAGGCCTGCGCGACAGCACAGCCGGCCATGGGAGGAGGGAGCACGCAGTCCTGTCGGTGCTGGTTTGGGCGGCTGGAGTAGGAAGATCAGATATTGAAGAAGCACGACGGCCGTTGGATGGACATCCAATAGTCACTGCTCTGTGTTGGCTAATTTGACAAAGCCTTATGTACGCATCAAATTCTTTTTCGGACAGCATCATTGTCAACCTAGTAGGCCCACAAGTGAGCCTCCAAATCTGTGGAAAACGACATACAACCTATTTGCCACTATTTTTAATAATTTACAGCCTGAGGGAGTCCTGGATTAGGGGGTATCCGGACAGCCGGGCTATATACTTTGGCCGAACTGTTGGACCGTGAAGATACAAGACTCAAGACTTCGTCCCGTGTCCGGATGGGATTCTCCTTTGCGTGGAAGACAAGCTTGGTGATCCGGATATTATATTTCCTTCTTTGTAACCGACTCCATGTAAACCCTAGCCCTATCCGGTGTCTATATAAACCGGAGGGTTCAGTCCTTAGAGACAGAATCATAATCATCATAGGCTAACTTCTAGGGTTTAGCCTCTACGATCTCGTGGTAGATCAACTCTTGTAACACCCATATCATCAATATCAATCAAGCATGAAGTAGGGTTTTACCTCCATCAAGAGGGCCCGAACCTGGGAAAACATCATGTCCCTTGCCTCCTGTTACCATTAGCCTATGACGCACAGATCGAGACCCCCTACCCGAGATCCGCCGGTTTTGACACCGACATTGGTGCTTTCATTGAGAGTTCCTCTGTGTCGTTGCTGCAAGGCTTGATGGCCCCATCAATCGTCAACAACAACATGGTCCAGGGTGAGACTTTTCTTCCCGGACAGATCTTCGTGTTCGGCGGCTTCGTACTGTGGGCCAATTCACTTGGCCGTCTGAAGCAGATCGATAGCTACGCCCCTGGCCACCAGATCAGGTTCGGAAACTTGAACTACGCGGCCGATATCCGTGGAGACTTGATCTTCAATGGGTTTGGACCTGCGCCAGGAGCGCCGGACAGTCACGATGAGGACGGCTTAGACCTGCTGTCGGACAATGCTCGGGATATCGCCCCTGCAGAAGCTCCGGACCTAAATCCAGATTAGATTGCGTCACCCAAGGACGGATGGATGGATCCCGCTCCGGAGCCCGCACACTCATTAGCGGTAGAGCCGAACACAGACTTCACCCCCAAGGAAGCCTGTGACACCGGACCCCCGGACTCGTATCCGGTCGTAGATTCCGGTGCGCGCACCTCCGAGCCCGCCGAATCTGGTTGGGCTCCGGTAATGGAGTTCACCACCGTGGATATCTTCTAGCACTCGCCCTTTGGCGACATGCTGAACTCATTAAAATCTCTCTCTTTGTTAGGAGACTCTTTGCCGAACTATGTACGGCTCAAGTGGGAAGCAGGCGACGAAGGAATTCGTTGCCCACCCACCACCCACTTCATTGCCACGGTCGATGACTTAACCGACATGCTTGACTTCGACTCTGAAGACATCGACGGTATGGACGACGATGCAGGAGAAGAATAGGAACCACCGCCCACGGGGCGGTGGACAGCCACCTCCTCATATGATATATATATGGTGGACACTCCGAAAGAAACCAATGGTGATGAGGCGATGGAGGATAACCCCTCAGGGAAGAAAGCAAAGCATGGGCATCGTCGGCGCCGCTCCAAACCCCGCCACAGCACAACCGTCACAGGAAGCGAAAACAATCCGAATGGTGCCGAAGATGAATACAACCCCGATCAGCCTGCCTTCAAGAAGGCGAGCAGGAAGACGGGCAGGTCAGCCTAGACGAACAGGCAACGGACGGATATCCGAAGGAGGACAACTGCATGCCCCCTCCGAAGACGAGATTAGCCTCGGCGACGACGAGTTCAGCGTGCCTGAAGACCCCGTGGAGCAGGAGGGCTTCAAGAGCCGGCTTATGGCCACTACGAGGAGCCTGAAAAAAAAGCAACAGCTACTCCAAGCTGAGCAAGACCTGCTCACAAACAGATGGACCGAAGTCCTGGCAGCTGTGGAATACGGACTCGAGCGCCACACGGCTGATCGGCCAACTCGTGGCCGGGATAAAACGGCATATCAGCCCGAATACCAGCCCGCACCCCCACGCCAATACACTACGGTCTGGTGCAATAGGCAGGACCTGCAAGATATATTAGAAAACAAGGCAGGACAGCCAAGATCGATCTACGGATCGCGGGGGCGCGCCCCAACACGTGACGATGATCGTCACACCAGATACACTATGAACAAGTCCGGCCGAGCCGAATATAGCCACCCAGACTCATTCAAACTGCGTAGCCACATAGCCCGGCATAGAGGCGCCGCACACCCCCTCTGCTTCACTGACGAAGTGATGGATCATGAATTCCCAGAAGGGTTTAAACCCATAAACATCGAATCATACGATGGCACAACAGACCCCGCAGTATGGATCGAATATTTCCTTCTCCACATTCACATGGCCCGTGGAGACGATCTACACGCCATCAAGTATCTCCCTCTTAAACTCAAAGGACCGGCCCGACATTGGCTAAACAGCCTGCCGGCAAATTCCATTGACAGTTGGGAAAACCCAGAGGACGCGTTCCTCGACAACTTCAATGGCACATATGTGCGACCACCGGATGCCGATGACCTAAGCCACATTACCCAATAGCCCGGAGAGTTATCCAGGAAATTCTGGACTCGGTTCCTAACCAAAAAGAACCAAATAGTCGACTGTCCGGATGCCGAAGCCCTGGCGGCCTTTAAGCATAATATCCGTGAGGAATGGCTCGCCCGACACCTTGGCCAGGAAAAACCAACGTCCATGGTGGCCCTCACGACACTCATGACCCGCTTTTGTGCAGGCGAGGATAGCTGGTTGGATCGTAGTAGCACCACGCCTATAAATTCAGGAACCTCAGACGTCCGCGACAATAACGGCAAGCCACGGCGCAACAGACATAAGCGACAGAACAATGGCAACAACACTGAAGACACGGCAGTCAACGCCGGATTCAGCGGCTCGAAATCCGGTCAGCGGAAAAAGCCGTTCCAAAGAAACAATCAGGGACCATCCAGTCTGGACCGCATACTTGAACGCTCGTGCCAAATTCATGGCACCCCGGATAAGCCAGCACACTAACAAAGACTGCTGGGTGTTCAAACAGGCCGGTAAAATCAACGCCGAAAACAAGGACAAGGGGCTGCACGGTAACGATGACGAGGAGCCCTGGCATCCGAACACAGGAGGACAGAAGAAATTTCCTCCGCAGGTGAAAACGGTCAACATGATCTACGCCACCCATATTCCCAAACGGGAATGGAAGCGAGCACTACGGGACATCTACGCGATGGAGCCAGTCGCCCCAAAATACAACCCATGGTCAGCCTGTCCGACCACCTTGGATCGTAGGGATCACGCTACCAACATCCGTCACGGCGGTTCAGCCGCATTGGTCCTAGACCCAATCATCGACGGATTCCACCTTACGCGAGTCCTTATGGATGGCTGCAGTAGCCGGAACCTGCTTTATCAGGACAAAGTGCGCAAAATGGGCATCGACCCTTCGAGGATCAAGCCCACCAAAACCACCTTCAAAGGTGTAATCCCAGGAGTAGAGGCCCGTTACGGGCTCTATAACATTGGAAGTGGTCTTCGGATCTCCGGATAACTTCTGAAGCAAAGAGTTAATCTTTGATATTATCCCTTTCCGTAGTGGTTATCACGCACTGCTTGGACGAACCACATTCACTCGATTTAATGCGGTACCATACTATGCATACCTCAAGCTCAAGATGCCAGGACCTCGCGGGGTCATAATAGTCAATGGAAACATGGACTTCTCTCTCCGTACAGAATAGCATACTACAGCCCTCGCGGCGGAAGTACAATGCGGCCTTCTCCGGCAAACCACCAATCCAGCGACAACGACCCCGAACACCGTCAAGCGAGTCCGGAGTACCCCGCAACAAGATTGCCAGGCACGCCAAGAGCGCGACTAGCAGTCCGGCCTCTGCTCTAGCACCATCAAGGAAGCATTCATGCCGCGCGTACACAATTACGCACTACAAATACCATGGGCATAGGCGGAGGCACAATAAGGGACTCAGTCAAACAGTGCGGCTCAGCCGCAACATACTTTCATAAGCCCCCCTTTTGTTTACCTTTCAGATACTGCTTTCGTGCAGCCTCTTCAGAAGATCCGGATTGTCAGACTTGCACAGGAGAAAAAACCAAGGAGGCAAAAGGCTTTGCGCACAAAGGGAATACCCAGGTGGAATCTGTTCAAGATCGGTATACCTGTTTTATATACCTACATGCAGCCCGCCGTTGGATGGGACATGTCAAATAGTCCTATTTACTCCTGCTTAACGCATTCATTGTAAATATAGGCTTACATGTACTATTTATCAATGGGAGATAATAGATAGCGTCAGCTTATTATTCCTATTTGCACATTTCTTCTATAAATGTTTATTTAATATTGCATCCGTACACCTTGTTACATTTAGTTTGCCAGGGGCTCCTTATGGCGCCCCATAACATGGCAAGACAAGTCCGGACACTTTCAACAGTGCGGCACCCCGAACTTATAGCACTATATGCATCAACTCCGAATCATGTCTTGGGTCAATAGTTGGGTTTGCCCGGCTCCCTTGTTTTGGTACCTTACGTTTCGTTATATTGGCTAAGGTAGCGCAGGGGGAACTACTGTGATTGTGTCCCGGTTCTTCAGGACGAGTACCTCAGTAGAGAAAGCCGAAAACTGACCGGCATGATGCGGCCAGAGCTTGTCGTTGTTCGAGAGGTCTTAAAATCCTTAAAGATTTTTTCCGCTTTAGGCGAGGAATCGGATTCGTCCGATTTAGACGTATATAGCGCCCCAATTCGGCTTTCCAAATTCTAAGGGCTTCGCCGAAATTTAAAATTGTAGGCTTCTATGGCTAAGTGAAAGTTATAAAGCCACATAGTCCGATTGCCTTGTTCGCTGCGCCAAACACCACCTCAGGGACCAAAAATTTGGATAAAGAGTGTATGGGTTTTTCCAGGAACACCCCGGTACTAGTTATGTGGGGGCGGAAGCCGAAGACTGGCCTACTTTCAGAATTTTATAAACAGCCGCACAGAAGGTAATATTTTAAATCAAAAAGCTCTATATAGCGCAAGTAACTTCGTCTTTATATTACAACAACGACAAAAGTACATTTACTCAAGGATCGTATCCTTGGTACACTCATCGGCCACGAGACGAGCGCCTTTCATAACGCCATCATAATATTTTTCGGGACAGCGATGCGCCTTGCCCTTCGGCGGCCCATCCTTCACCAGCTTCTCCGCATCCAGCTTGCTCCAATGCACCTTCGCACGGGCAAAGGCCCGGCGGGCACCCTCAATGCAAACGGATCGCTTGATCACCTCAAGCCGCGGACAGGCGTTTACCATCCGCTTTATCAAGTTGAAGTAGCTGGCAGGCAAGGGCTCACCAGGCCACATACGGACTATGAAATTTTTCATAGCCACTTCGGCCGCCCTGTGGAGTTCAACCAATTGCTTCAATTGGTCAGTCAGAGGCATCGAATGTTCGGCTCCAGCATATTGGGAGCAAAACAACTTCTCTATCGAGCTCCCCTCCTTGGCACGGTAGAACTCCGCGGCATCAGATACGCTGCATGGCAGATCTGCGAATGCCCCTCGAGAGCTCCGAATTCAGGTAAGTAAGAGAAACGCCTCCTCCACATGCTTGCTTTGCATAAAGAATGTCCTACCCGCTGCTATCTTCTTGGCCACCTGGATTTCCTGCTGGGCCTTCTCGGCTTCGGCCTTGGCATCTTTCATACTAACAAGGGCCTTCGCAAGCTCAGACTCCTTCGTCTTGAGGTCACGCTCCAAGGACTTGAACTTCTTGCCGAGCTCCTGGAGCTCTTGCTGTACCTCGCCACCCTAGCATTCTGCTTTTCACGCTCAATGCGCTCCATGGCCACCTTGTCTTCGGCCTCGGACAATGCTTTCTTCAGGGACGCCACTTCGGTTGTGGCCCCTATTACAAAGTCACGACACTTTGTCGTTAGAATCACCAATTTTGTCTATTCTTTATAATACGCGAACGGGGTATCACTCACCTTTGTTCTCTTCGAGCTGCCTCTTCGTGAGGCCGAGCTCTCCTTGTACCTGTTCCATGTCTCGTTTAAGTCCGGCGACCTCGGCCGTGCGGGAAGCAGCGGCAAGCAGCACCGCCTGCTTGTTCACATGCAAACCTACTATTAGACTCCTGCGGATTATAATCGACCCTCCGTTTGGCTTTTTGTTCCGAACACCAAACAGAGTATCAGGGGCTACTTACCTCAAAGCCCGTCAGAAGACTGGTGCATGCCTCGGTTAGTCCGCTCTTGGCAGACAGAACCTTTTGAATCACCGCATTCATAAGAGTACGGTGCTCTTCATCCATGGAAGCGCCGCGAAGCGCTTCCAGCAGACTATTCGACGCCCCTGGCGTAACGGAAGTCATCGGCACGGGCGGCTCGCCCTCCCTAGCGAGGGGCCGCCTGCCCGAGTCCGGAACCATTGGAGGTTCAGGTATAGTATCCGGCTAAGAGCCCGGCTGGCTGCGGCTTTCGTCGGCACGATCCGCGGGGATCTTATACCCCGTGTGCCCGGCATCTAGAATTTCACCATGGGGTGTCTCCAGAGCCACCTCCCCTGCTCTGGGAGCCTTTGGGACAACACCTCCGTTTCGTCCGCAGGCCGAGGGGTAGTGGCCGTCGGAAGCGAGTTCATCGCCGAATCACTCAAGGACCCATCCGAAGATGATGCCTCGGGATGGACCCTGGCCGGACTGCATATATGTGTTCGGTGTTATAATAGACTATGAAGCGAAGTCCCACTAAAGTATAATAGAGTGCGGATACTTACGATCTCAGTAGGGGCTTCCCCTTGGGCAGCCAGTCCTCCTCGCTATAGGCGGCCATGGTGGAGTAATCTGGAAGGGACGCCTTTCCCTTCTTGGGCGTCCTAGCCTCCCCCTCCGGGGTGGCTTTCCTCTTCATCTCCTTCCCAGTGCGGGGAGGCAGAGTTTCTTCGTGTTTCCTCCCGCCTCCGCCGGAGGAATCTGCCTCGTCGTCTTCGGACGACGAGGGTATGACGGCCTTGCGCCGGGGACCCTTCTCGGTCCCCTGGCCCGCCTTCTTAGGCCCCTCATCCTCTCCGGATGGGGCGGCCCTTTTCTCTTCTTCCTCCCCTTCTGGGGGAGGAGTGTGCCTTGTCGTCTTCGGACAAGGCGTCCAGTACGACTGAGGGAGTCCTGGACTAGGGGGTGTCCGGACAGCCAGACTGTCATCGTCCGCCGGACTCCAAGACTATGAAGATACAAGATTGAAGACTCCGTCCCGTGTCCGGATGGGACTTTCCTTGGCGTGGAAGGCAAGCTTGGCGATACGGATATGTAGATCTCCTACCATTGTAACCGACTCTGTGTAACCCTAGCCCTCTCCGGTGTCTATATAAACTGGAGGGCTTTAGTCTGTAGGACATAACCTCCATTACAACAATCATACCATAGGCTAGCTTCTAGGGTTTAGCCTCCTTGATCTCGTGGTAGATCCACTCTTGTACTACCCATATCATCAATATTAATCAAGCAGGACGTAGGGTTTTACCTCCATCAAGAGGGCCCGAACCTGGGTAAAACATCGTGTCCCTTGTCACCTGTTACCATCCGCCTAGACGCACAGTTTGGGACCCCCTACCCGAGATCCGCCGGTTTTGACACCGACATTGGTGCTTTAATTGAGAGTTCCTCTGTGTCGTCACCGATAGGCTCGATGGCTTCTTCAATCAACAACAACGCTGTCCAGGGTGAGACTTTTCTCCCCGGACAGATCTTCGTATTCGGCGGCTTCGCACTGCGGGCTAATTCACTTGGCCATCTGGAGCAGATCGAAAGCTACGCCCCTGGCCGTCAGGTCAGTTTCGGAAGCCTAAACTTCACGGCCGACATCCACGGGGACTTGATCTTCGACGGGCTCGAGCCATAGCCGAGCGTGCCGCACTGTCACGATGGGCATGATCTAGCTCTGCCGCCGGACAGTGCCTTGGTGGCCGCACACGAATCCGCTCTGGCCCTTAGTCTGGAGCGGATCGCCCAGATCGAGGACCGGTGGCTGGACACTGCCTCAGGGGCTGCAACTTCCACGGCGATGGAGCCGAACACTAACCTTGTCCCTTGCAAAGCTCATGACTCCGAGGTGCCGGGCTCCCTGCCGGACTCCGAACCTCCCGCGCCCCTGCCAATCGAATCCGATTGGGCGCCGGTCATGGAGTTCACCACCGCGGACATCTTCCAACACTCGCCCTTTGGTGACATCCTAAATTCGCTAAAACATCTCTCGCTATCCGAGAGACCTGGCCGGATTATGGCCAGGATGGTTGGGATGCGGACGACGAAGAAATTCAAAGCCCACCCACCACCCACTTTGTAGCCACTGTTGACGATCTAACACACATGCTAGACTATGACTCCGAAGAAATCGATGGTATGGACGACGATGCCGGAGACGATCAAGAACCAGCACCTACAGGGCACTGGAAGACCACCTCAACACATGACGTATACATGGTGGATACCCCAAAAGGAAGCAATAACGAGGACCAACGAGGCGCGGCAAAGGATAATCCCGCTGATAAACAACCAAAACGGCGACGTAGACGCCGCACAAAGTCCCGCCTCGACAACAACAGCGCTCCTCATGACCCAACAATAAAGCAGGGCAAACCAGTGGACGATGAACATGCAGACAAGCAACCGTCCGAACAGGACGAATCGGATAATCAATCCATGCCCGGCGAAACCAACAGTCCAGACGACCTCACGCCGGACACACCGCAGGAGAATAAAAATCTTCGGAAAAGACTCGTCACCACAGCAAGAAGTTTGAAGAAGGAAAAACGGAAGCTCAAAACAACGGAAGATATACTCAGAATGAGGTGGAGCAAAGTTCTCAAAACCGCAGACAAATACGGCAATGGCCATCAATCAAAGAGCTACCCGAAGCGCAAGCTGCTGCCAGAATTTGACGAGAAGGCCATAGAGCCCCCACAGTCAAAAAACAAAGAGGCTGTCTGGGCGGATAGACGACCAGATGATAGGCCAAAATCTAAAAGCGGCGCCGCACACAAGCTGATTCATGACCCTGGAAAAACAGATGGCCCCGCCAGGTCCATTTACGGGCCAAAGAAGAGGGCCCCAGGAAGCAACACAACATGTCAAGTGTCCGAGGACAGCGGTACACCCAAATACAGGGGCGCCGCACACCCACTACGTTTCACCAATGAGGTGCTGGATCATGAATTCCCAGCAGGGTTTAAACCCATAAACATAGAGGCTTACGACGGAACAACAGACCCTGGAGTCTGGATAGAGGATTATATACTACACATACACATGCCTAGAGGAGATGATCTCCACGCCATAAAATATTTACCCCTCAAGCTCAAAGGGCCAGCCCGTCATTGGCTCAAAAGCCTCCCAGAAAACACTGTTGGAAGTTGGGAAGAGCTTGAGGATGCGTTTAGAGCAAATTTTCAAGGGACTTATGTCTGCCCTTCGGATGCAGATGATCTAAGTCATATAACTTAACAACCCGGAGAGTCAGCGCGCAAATTCTGGAACCGATTCCTTACTAAAAAGAACCAAATAGTCGACTGTCCGGACGACGAAGCATTAGCAGCTTTTAAACACAACGTCCGAGACGAATGGCTCGCCAGGCACCTCGGCCAAGAGAAGCCGAGAACAATGTCCGCGCTAACAAGCCTCATGACCCGCTTTTGCGCGGGGGAAGATAGCTGGCTGGCAAGGTGCAGCACCAGTGACCAAAGTACATCCGAGATCAGGGATGGAAACGGAAAATCAAGGCGCAGAAATGATCAGCGCCGGAATAAAGAGAAAAGCCCAAAGAACACGGCGGTCAACGCTGGATTCAAAAGCTCGCGACCAAACAACAAAACACTGCCTCTTAAGGATAACAGTGATGAGCTATCCAACTTAAACAAAATTTTGGGTCGGATATGTCAAATCCACAGTACCCCCGGAAGGCCTGCAAACCACACCCACCGAGATTGTTGGGTTTTCAAACAGTCCGGCCGATTAAACGCCGAACACAAGGGGCTCGACGCATCAAGCGAGGATGATGATAAACCCCACCAGCAGAGCACCGGAAAACAAAAGACTTTCCCACAAGAGGTCAAAGCAGTAAATTCACTTCATGTGATAATGCGGAAAAACAATGCGGCACCCGCTAAAATGGGTCTCGCACGGTCCAACCCAGCGAAACATCGAGACTGGATATCAAAACCAATCACTTTCGACCACCTGGATTATTCCAGAAGCATTCGAAATGCAGGATGGACTACCCTGATATTGGATCCTATAATCGACGGACTACAATTTACACAAGTCCTGATGGATGGAGGCAGCGACTTAAACCTGCTGTATCCAAACACAATCCGCAAGTTGGGGATAGACCTTACTAAAATTCGACACAGCCGCACTTCCTTTAAAGGAGTGACGCTAGGCCCTTACGCCAAGTGCACAGGCTCCTTATTACTAGAAGTTGTGTTCGGGTTGCCGAACAACTTCCGACGCGAAACACTAATCTTTCATATCGTCCCATTTAAAAGTAGCTATCAAGCACTATTGGGACGTGAAGCTTTTGTCCGCTTCAACGCCATACCACATTACGTGTCTCTTACACTTAAAATGCCCGGTCCACGTGGCATCATTTCATTACGAGGGTCATTTAAAGACCCCGGACACGGCTAGACGAGTCCGGCATAAATAAGCTAGGGGCTCCCTAGCCGCACACCCCTTCGCAAGGGGCTGTGCATATAAGCAACAACGAGCTCATATAGACTCCGCTTTACTTATTTATTAATATTTTTCATATACTTTTTTTTCGCACAACTTCCTTTCAAACTAAGTTCCTCTCTTTTTACAGATGAACAACGTGCACACCCATCCAGGATAACGGCACAATGGAGACACAGGCGCAGACGTGCAGTAGGGACCCGTCGCAAGGATTCTTTTCAGATTAAGACCCTGCATAAACCTTTTTTACTGTCTCTTGTTGTTATAATCCCCTGGTTTCTCATTATAACCAGAGCGGAGCCTGACGTTTTGGCATCGGCCGCGTCAGAAGACCTTGCCCGTACCTGGACACTAGGGGCTTAGGGTATTGTTCTGCCCATCATTATAAAGACCGAACACCTTAGGGAGTGTTCGGCGTCTCGAGTTAGGCCTTATATGCATCAGCTCCGAATCATGTCTTTGGTCAAATGTTGGGTTTGCCCGGCTCCTGTGTTTTGCTGCCTTACGTTCCGTATCATCGGCTAACGCGGCACCAGGAGAACTACTGCGATTGTGCCCCAGTTCGGCTGGGCGAAGCACCTTAGTAGAGAAAGCCGAAAACTGACTGTCATGATACATCGAGAGACTAGTCAACCACTCGATCGACCACCGGAATGTTTAGAATTCCCCGCTTTGACGAAGGACCGTTTCCTGGTCAGGCACATACGCGCCCCGAATTCGGAGAAGCGCGGTGCCCCCAGGGGCTATATCGTAGCCCCACCCTCGATCTCCAATGGCTAAGTGAAAGTGATAAAGCATCATAGTCCGGATTGCCTCGTTTGCTACGCTACCACCTCCTCAACAGGACCGAGACGTCAGATTAAGTGTGACAATGCGCTATTTTTGTGAACACCCCCGCACCTTGTGCGTGGGGGCTGAAGCCAAAGACTGCCATCTTTCAGGTTATACACACGTATACATAACCGGCCGCATAGGAGATATTTCAATACTTGGAACGCACAAGTATAAAAAGCGATTACATCATAATTCATTGTTTTACAAAATACAACGTTCATTTGAAAGTGACATTTTTTGAGCACTGCGACTCTATTACACGAGCACCACGCATAACTTCCCCAAAATAGTGCTCGGCGGGTAACCGGCTTTCGTCCGAACCCTGGGTTGCAACAGCGGTGGCATCCATCTCCGTCCAATGTGTATTCACATGGGCAAGGGCCATCCGCGCACCTTCTATGCAGGCCGACCGCTTCATCTCCTTGATATGCGGCACCGCCCCAAGAAATTTCTGCAATAAGCCAAAATAGCTCGTCGCCTTGGGCCTCTCTGGCCAGACATGAGTCACGACATCCGTCATGGTAAGTCCGGACAACCTGTTCAGCTCAGCCCATTCGGCCAACAAATCGGTCAGTGGAAGTGAACGATCCGGACTATGGAATTGAGAACAAAATAGCTCTTCCGTCTTGTGATCCTTCTGACTCCGAAAGTGCACAACGGCATCCGCCGCACTTGCCGCTAAGTCCATATATGGATCCTCCGGACCCCACAGCTGGCCAAGCTGGGCATAATTTGGATCCGTAAACCGGCGATGCAGCAGAAAGGGCTTGCCAGCCACAATGTCTCCGGCCTGGCGCAACTCCTCCTTCATAGCCCGCATTGCAGAATGGGCATCCTTGGCCTCGGCGGTGGCCTTCCCCAGGTCTTCCCTCTCCGATAGGCGCTCCTTTTCAAGAGCCTCATTGCGGTTGGTAGCATCCTTCAATTTTACGGCCAATTCGGCCATCTCTTCCCTGCTTCGGCAGTGTGCAGCCCTTTTGGCTTCTAACTCTTCGGCCGCCCTCGAGGCAGCCGCATCACTCCTTCTGGCTTGCTCCTTGGCTTGAGCAAGTTCTGCCCGAAGGCTCTCCACAGCAGCAGCACCATCTGCGTCAAGCATAAATATTGTAAGAAGTGGGCTTTGACTCGCTTAAACAGGTGACTGCGGAGAGACAACTTACCTTGCGACTCGTCAAGTCGCTTGTTGACTAGCGTGATGTCCGCATCCGCCACATCGAGCTGCCGCATTAATTCGGCAACTCCATCAATCCGGCTAGCCCTCGGACTATCCGCCACCTGCATAGGAAAGGTGACACTCAATACCTGCGATTTTGATCCTCGGCACGCTGTCGCTTTCGACAGCCTTCCGAGTCTCAGCGGCTACTATCTATACAGGGCGCACTTTCATGTGCAAAATTGTCAAAAAGGTGCGTCGTTTTTACGTACCTCAAACCCCGCCAGCAAACTCCTGACGGCATTATGCAATCCGCTTTCGGCGGACGAAATCCTTCCTATCACCATGCTCATCAATGCACGGTGATCTTCTGAGACGGACGCCCTCTCAAGCAGATCCTTCAGCTCCCCCGGCCAAACACTAGTCGGCGCCGAACTCTTCGGCTCTGCCGGACTCGGGGATACCCTCCGACGACACTTCAGGCTCGTCCGCCCTATCCGACGGCGCAGCGAACGGAGGCGTCTCGCTCTCCATCATCTCCGGACAAAGATCCCCCGAAGACGAGCTCATCTGAGAAGGTCGCAGATCCGAACTACAAGGTAAAAAATTTCGGTTATCCTCAGAAGCACAAATAGGGATGTTTTCTTATTGATGAACTCCCCTTTTCCTACTCACGGCTCGCTGGAGGGCTGATTCTTTGAAGAAGATTGTACGACCGGGATCTCCCCGGACGCAGGACCCTCTGGTGAAGATTTCTTCCCCCGCTTAGAGACTTTGGCCTCCGGGTCTTCGTAGGCGGTCCTCTTCTCCCCCTGGAGGGATGGATTATCGATCCCCCCTTCTTCAAGCCCCCCCTTGGGCAAGGTGGTAGCTCCTCTATTTTCCCCTTCGCCTTCTTCTAAAGGCGCGGCCTCCAACATTCTGACCAGCATGGGCTCCGGTGTGGTCTCTGGGAGGGGGGCCGGACACCTTATCAGCTTTGCTCGCGCTACCCACTCCTGTTAAAGGATAACGGGTTAGAAGGCGAATTATAGAAAAGCAAACAAAACGGTACGTCCGGACACTGAGCTGCTTACCTGAGTATCCAGGCGATTGCAGCTTAGGCCTGCATCCTCGGTCAATTCCGGACACGCCACCTGCGGTCCGAAGAACAACTTGTACATCTCCACGGGTGTCGTACCCATGAAGTGTTGGAGAATCCGTGGTCCCTCCGGATTGAACTTCCATAACCGGAGAGGGCGGCGTTTGCAGGGCAGAAGACGCCTGATTAGCATGACCTGCATCACCACGACCAGATCGATCTCCCTCGCTTGGAGGTCCCGAATCCGGCCTTGCAACAGGGGCACGTCTTTTGGCGGCCCCCAATTGAGCCCTTGGTTGACCCACGACATCAACCGTCGTGGAGGTCCCGGGCGGAATGAAAGCGGCGGCTTTTGCCTGCTGCCTTTCGGAGCGGTGATGTAAAACCACTCCTGCTGCCACAAGCCGAGCTCCTCTTGGAAGGAGCCCGCGGGCCATGGGGCATCGGCCCTATTGCTTATGGCCGCCCCGCCGCACTCTGCTTGACGCCCCCCAATCATCTTCGGCTCCACATTGAAGGTCTTCAGCCACAGGCCGAAGTGGGGGGTGACGCGGAGGAAGGCTTCGCAGATGACAATAAATGCGGAAATGTGGAGGATGGACTCCGGAGCCAAGTCATGAAAATCCAGCCCGTAGTAGAACATGATCCCTCTCACGAAGGGAACCGACGAGAAGCCTAAACCCCGACGGAGGTGGGATACGAAGACGACGTACTCACCGGGCTCAGGAGTGGGTATGGCCTGCCCTTGGGCGGGCAACCTGTGCGAAATCTCGTAAGACAGGTACTTGGCCTCACGCAGCTTTAGCCCGTCCTCCTCCGTGACGGAGGAGGGCATCCACCGGCCCTGAAGGTCGGAACCGTACATTGTTGAAGGTCCGAAGCACTCGAATCTGGGGCTCTGGGTGTTGGAACTTGGAGCAAGGAAAAGGATAGACGGAAGATTGAAGAAAAGAAACGAGCCTTGGTCCTGTTATAAAGAGGGGGAATACCAAGAGCCGTCTCCGTGACAGTTCGGGATTCGCCTTCGATAGAGGAGGCGTGGCGACGGGCGTGGTTGGGTTACCCACGCCCGTATTGATGAGAATCCCGGAATAAGGGGAACACGATCTCTGCTTCGACAAGACGTGCCAAGGAAACCGCTTCGCTAAACGCGCTGAGGCGGTATAATGAAAAACGATTCAAGAAAAGGCTTGGTAGCGGCGTGACGTCATGCCACAAAATACGTCAGCAGATTGAGCTTGTGTACATTTTATTCTCTCTACGGTGGAATGTGGAATTTATTTTGCAGAGCCGGACACTATCCTGGTGTTCATGATCTTCTCTGGATTATTTAAGGGAGGAACCCGCCTTGCAATGCCGAACATTATGCGTGCCGGACTCATCGTCATTGAAGCCAGGTTCAGGGGCTACTGAGGGAGTCCTGGACTAGGGGGTGTCCGGACAGCCGAACTATCATCGTCCGCCGGACTCCAAGACTACGAAGATACAAGATTGAAGACTCCGTCCCATGTCCGGATGGGACTTTCCTTGGCGTGGAAGGCAAGCTTGGCGATACGGATATGTAGATCTCCTACCATTGTAGCCGACTCTATGTAACCCTAGCCCTCTCCGGTGTCTATATAAACCGGAGGGCTTTAGTCCGTAGGACATAACCTCCATTACAACAATCATACCATAGGCTAGCTTCTAGGGTTTAGCCTCCTTGATCTCGTGGTAGATCCACTCTTGTACTACCCATATCATCAATATTAATCAAGTAGGACGTAGGGTTTTACCTCCATCAAGAGGGCCCGAAGCTGGGTAAAACATCGTGTCCCTTGTCTCCTGTTACCATCCGCCTAGACGCACAGTTCGGGACCCCCTACCCGAGATCCGCCGGTTTTGACACCGACAACGACCTTGCGACGGAGACCCTTCCTGGTCCCCAGGGCCTTCTTTTCGGCCTTCTTTTCCGGCGCCTTGTAGGGCACCAGGACTAGCATCTCCGTTAGGAGAGCATCTGCTGGACCTTCTGGCAGTGAGCCGGACAGTCATTCCGCTCCGCTGTCTCCACATATTCCTGATCAAATACATACAATGACTTAGGATTCCCCCATGAGTACACTGGGAAAAACTGAATCCGGTGCTAGTCAAAAAACTCACCGGACGGGGGAGCCGCGTGGCGTGAAGTCCGCGATCCTCGGATGTGGGAGGAGGTATTTCGGAGGCCTTGAATAGCACCTTCCATGCGCCCTTGTGTGTCATTCCGTAGAGCTTTTGAAGCGTCTGGTGTTCGGCCGGGACAAACTCCCACAGATTAAATGCCCATCTTTGGCACGGAAGGATCCGGCGGACAAGCATGACCTGGACCACGTTGACAAGCTTGATTTTCTTGTCCTTCATATTCTTGATGCAGTTCTGAAGTCCGGTCAGCTCCGCAGGCTCGCCCCAGGCCAGGCCCTTCTTTTCCCAGGAGGTGAGCCACATGGGGATTCCAGATCGGAATTCGGGGACCGCCGCCCAGTTGGCATCACGCGGCTCGGTGATGTAGAACCACCCCGATTGCCATCCTTTCACGGTCTCCGTGAAGGAGCCGTCAAGCCAGGTGACGTTGGGCATCTTGCCCACCATGGGGCCTCCGCACTCCGCTTGCTGGCCGCTCACGATCTTTGGCTTCACGTAGAAGATTCTTAGCCACAAGCCGAAATGAGGCTTGATGCGGAGGAAGGCCTCGCACATGACGATAAACGCCGAGATGTTGAGGATGAAATTTGGGGCTAGATCATGGAAATCTAGCCCGTAGTAGAACATGAGCCCGCGGACAAAGGGATGAAGTGGAAATCCCAGTCCACGGAAGAAGTGGGCAAGAAACACGACCCTCTCGTGGGGTTCCGGAGTTGGAATGATCTGCCCTTCGTCCAGTAGCCGGTGCGTGATCTCTGCAGCCAAGTATCCGGCCGCCCGAAGCTTCGCAATATGCTCCTCCTTCATGGTGGAGGCCACCCACTTGCCTCCTGCTCCGGACATGTTTGGCTATGCAGAGAAGGTGTGAACCAGGGCGCTGGAGCTCGAGGGTGTGAGAATGGATAAGCAGAGGAGGAAGAAGGCGTGGGTGAAAATGGGGAATCCTTATCCCTTTATAGAGGCGACAAGAACGGTGCGCCTCCCCACCTTCCTGTTGAGAATCGCTTATTTCCCAAGCACCACAATTGATTGCGCAGTTGGGTTACCCATACCCGTATTGATGGCAATCCTGTGATAAGGGGACATGATCTCTGCTTTGACAAGACGTGCCGAGGAAACCGCCTCGCAATATGCGCTATGGCTGGTTGTGGGAAAACGGTTCGAATAATGACCCGACTGTAGTGTCATGTCACGTCGTCTAAAATTGCCAGCAGATCAGATTTATGAATTGCTATGCTCTCTATGATGGTATGTGAAGATCATCTTGCAGATACGGACACGGTTTGAGTGTTCGGTAACTACTTTGGAGTATTCGGAGATGGAACCCGCCTTGCAATGCCGAAGACAGAACTGCGCATTGGACTCATCGTCATTGAAGCCTGGTTCAGGGGCTACTGAGGGAGTCCTGGATTAGGGGGTATCCGGACAACCGAGCTATATACTTTGGTCGGACTGTTGGACCGTGAAGATAAAAGACTCAAGACTTCGTCCCGTGTCCGGATGGGACTCTCCTTTGTGTGGAAAACAAGCTTGGCGATCCGGATATTATATTTCCTTCTTTGTAACCGACTCCATGTAAACCCTAGCCCTCTCTAGTGTCTATATAAACCGGAGGGTTTAGTCCTTAGAGACAGAATCATAATCATCATAGGCTAGCTTCTAGGGTTTAGCCTCTACGATCTCGTGGTAGATCAACTCTTGTAACACCCACATCATCAATATCAATCAAGCAAGAAGTAGGGTTTTACCTCCATCAAGAGGGCCCGAACCTGGGTAAACATTGTGTCCCTTGCCTCCTGTTACCATTAGCCTAAGACGCACATGTCGGGACCCCATACCCGAGATCCGCCGGTTTTGACACCAACACAGCCCATTTGCTAACTCGTAAGGATATTTTGAAGCCCATATTCTTTTTATTAGCATTACAGACCATATTCTGGCCACTGCTAAAAAATTCAATGAAATTTTGCATATTTCGGTGGGGTCCGAACTCTTTTAATCATGAAATTTCGAGTCACGTTAAAAATATGTTTTTAAAAATATATCAAAATACAATACGAAGAAATTTTCTCCGCAAAAAAATCAATGATATTTAAAATCTCAAAATCCTGAAAAAACGAAATTTGATTCTAATTGCTGGTTGGCTTTGGTTTTAAAATTTACAACCCATTTCTTACTACTTATAGCCCATTTTCTGGGGAAGCCGAATACATCCCTCCTCATCTTGAAAGATTTGTAGCCCAGCAGGGCTGATAAAAGCAAGGTGGCCTCAGTTGGGTATTCTCCAAAAAAAGAACTGGGCTAGCCATTTTCAGAAAGAAAAAAGATATCAACTGGGCTCGTCATGTGCTTAAATAAAAGCCTGGGCTAGATGGGCCACAACCTCCGCACAGCGCGCAGTTGATATCCTGCCCTGTCTCTATAACTAAAAAAAAAACTAGGCGAGCTGCTGGGTCCCTGGTGTTAGCCGCTCGTTGTGTAATTTTCTCGTTTATTGTGGGCCTAGATGTTAAACCATTAGGAGGAAGTATTTTTTTGGCTTGTAATAATGAGGCACCTACTTTCTTAATGCCATGACCCTGGTGGGTCCCTACTGTTAGCCTCTCCACATACATTCATCTCCTGACTCCTCTTGGTTGTTGACCATGTTGACAATGCCAGGTGGCGGCGAGCGCACCCTGAGTAAACCAAGGCGAAGAACGACCGCGAGGCCTCGGACGGGAACGAACAGGAGCCATGGAAGATGCAGTAGTGTGGTTGTAGGAGAAGGGGAGTACGAGGTTAACAACATCTAACTCAAGCTTACAAATGGTACAAAAGCCCAATGATTAATTGTTCATCAAATTAAGACAAAGCTCAGATTGAACATGGCAATAACATCTAACCCAACCACTGTTTTTGGCAGTCACAAACAAATGGATCAGTCTGATCCATAAAATCAACATCATGTGCCAAATTTTTTACTGGAACATGACCACAAGTTGTTGTAAATAGAAGCTGAGCACGTTCAGAAGCCCATTTGTCCATCTGAAACTTCTCTTTTGCTGTTCAGCATATCCGTCCGTGAGAAATTTCTTGTTGAAAAACTTAAACCTCATGGAAAATAGTAACCTCGCATTTAACTGGAAGAATGTGACAAAGCTTCTATTTGCCTGGTTGGATGCATATCCTTCCATCATTACTGTCCTGAAATGAATGTCATGAGAACTTAGAAAATCACGGTGCTTATTATGCCACCGATTGGTTATATGTTTTTCTCCATGTGTTAGTGCCTAAGTAGACAAGAAGATTGAAAACAGTTAAGGTCTAAAAAAGAGTATGTCGAAAGAGCGACAGCTGAACGGTTAATTCTAGTACAATATATACGAGCTTTCAATGTGCATGAAATCATTACCTTATACACAAATTCTCCAGACATGGAAATCATCATAGCAAGCCAATAATTGTGTTCAGATCATAACTAAACATTCCGATATATAAGATCTTGACAGAATCCAACACAATTGATAGGCTATCCATGGACGAACTCTTCATTGAGCATATAACATAATATTAGTACCTAAAGTGTGCTCCCAGATGATATAAAACTTATGCGCGCAAATGAAAAATGTAGCTTATGAGTGTGGAACCAAACACCAACTTGTGAATAAGTGTGGAGCCAAACACCAACTCGTGATAATTAAACGGATCACAAATTACACCCAAGGTCTGTAGTTTAGGCGTAGAGGACAATTATTTGTGAAGGTATATAACAATAATGAAGGAGCAACCTTTGAAGTGAAGGGGAATCTTCGATGATGAGCTGTTGTCCAATGCTTTTAAGGTGAGGCGACCTTATTTGGAGACAACCAATACGGATTTATATTACCAAAACAAGTAGCAAGCGCTCCAGGGCAGGGCAACTGGTGTGGGTGATGCTGTGTAGTGAGGCCTTCGATAGATCAACCACCACAAGCCAAAGTTTTTTTGGCAGTGGGAGTCAGAGCATTTGTACCATATTGTCTGGTAGATGGCACCGGGCGAAGGTGGCGATGTGGAGAGAGGAGAAAAACCACGAGATGGACAACGGTGATGTTGGCCCAAATACATGGTGTTCGATTTCTGGTATGTAATTTCTGTAGTAATGGTAGAACTCAAGCTGCTGGAGTCTTTTGAATTCATGGGACATCAGCCAGGCGTCCATCATGCACGGTATGGATAACAGGAAGCATGTTGGGATGCAGAGGCGTTGGACGGAGCCCTAGTCGGTGGAGATGATGGCTATGAGGAGGTCAAAAATCATGAAAGACAGATAACTGACGACAGTCGAGATTAAGAGGCACGGTGCACCACAGAGTGCGCTACCGAGCTGCGAGGACTTGTGTGCGGCAGCCATCCTTGGTGGGGAGAAGGGAGATGATCTCCCCAATGATGTCTTCCAGGAGATCGCTGATGCGGTCCACCCGAGATTCTATGGGTTCCTCAGATCCAAGGGGTGGGGGCTTGCCGCTTCTCCCCGCGTCGACTGGTGCGGGATCTACAACCAGCATTGCTGCTGGCGGGAGCCTCATCTTCTTGGCACTAGGGCCGGATAACTCCATTTTCCTTGCAGGCGTCGCGTCGAGCTCATAGGTTTGAGCAAAGCAGCCAGAGACGTGCCTAGTGGCAGTGTGAGTGGGGAAGGAGTGTTGGGGTATTCTTTAGGAGCGAGGAAGAAGGGGAACATGCGTTTTATGTATGAGTGAGGAAGAAGGTGAGCGGGGGTTTTCTGTACAAGTGAGGAAGAAGGGGAGCAGGGGGAACTGGGGGAGAGGGAAGGGGTAGAGTTCAGCGGGATGCAATGTTTTTTCGGGAGCACCCCAATTCAAGAAATATGGGCTTTTCCATGCAAAAAAGAACAAATGGGCTTTAAGAGGGATTGGCTTTTGTATCGTCCTGGTCGGCTGCCGCGTTTCGTCCTGGATGGTCTTAGCACTGGAGGCAACCCATAAAAGACACTCTCCAGCTCTCCCAGCTTATTGCCCATTTGAAAGAAAAAAAGAGATGCCCTCCAGCTTATCGCTCCTCATCGGTAACCTTTTTCAACATTAAAAAAATTTATGGCTCCTTCTCAGGCCTGCTTGACATCCACCAAATTAGAGGATGCGGTACTGCATGCAGACACTCACATTGGTCGCAGTGCCACAAAATGAGGTGTCAAATAACATGCCCACAATATACTACTAGATTGTAAAGGTTCACAGGCTAGTCAACCTTCACATTAAACTAAGCTTCAAGAGATATGGTATGCATACTAACATTCACAAGCACAAAAGTTTCCCATGTTTATGCATCTCAATGATTCACCATACTATAACCAAGACAAAGCTGTGAGAAGGTGTAGAAATAAAGAAAAAACGATCGATGCTTCTCTGAGCGAAGGGCCTCCCAGCACACGCATTAATTTCCTGTACATGCTTATTTCTTATCAATGTTATGAACACTTTGAGCATGTTGGAAACTCCACAGCTAGCTGCTTGTTTGCTCCTCCACTACTCGCCGGCCAGGTCATATTTGACTCGGGACTCTTCAATCTTGTGGTGACGTTGTGGCTGCACTTCTTGTTTGCTCCTCCACACATGACAGGCTTGTTCCACACTGCAATCAACAATTCAATGTACGAATAAGCTTATTTCTTCTTTCGCTAGTCATTATACCTAGTTACGAATGTAGGAATACCTGGAGCACCATGAAGTTAGCTGATAGTAGGTAGGCGAGCCATATAATTTTGTGCGGTTCTGCAAAAATTGAGGTTTTTGTCCCTTCCCCTTCTTATGAGAATTCTTCTTGAAGTTGGTAGAATGTGACGGCTTGTTCTTTGCATCAAACTTGCCTTTCCCCTGAGATTTGTTCTTGTTGTTTTAGGGCTTGTTGGGCTGGAAGTTCTTCTCGTGTACCATGTGGGAACTAGAAGCTCCCTCAGCGACTCGAGCATGTGTGTCTTTTGCTCTCGCCTTCTCTCCAAAATCAAGAGTGCAAATGAGATCCGAAAAGGAAAACTCCTATCTCTTGTGTTTTAGAGAAGTAGCAAAATTGTTCCACGAAGGTGGAAGCTTGGCAATGATGGTTCTAGCAACAAATTTGTCCGGCAATACACACTTAAAGTACTCAAGTTCCTTAGTGAGTGACTATATCTCATGAGCCTGCTGAACAACAGAGCACTCATCAGCCATCTTGTAGTCACAGAATTGCTCCATGACGTACAACTCGTTGCCAGCGTCCGAGGCCCCAAACGTGGCCTCGAGCGTAGCCACATGTCTTTGCTGCTACCAAACGACATATATGAATCCATAATGGAATCGTCAAGAACACTCAGAAGGGCGCCTTTGAAGAGGGTATCCATGTTCTCAAAAGCTTCCTGCTGTGCGGGATTAAGATCACCCTTAGGCTTGCCCTTAGTGGCGTCATAGCAGTACATGATCTGAAACCAGTAAACTGCTCTCATGTGCCACCTTTTATATTGCACCCCCTTAAGGATAGGCAGCTTCAAAAGCCCAACAAAACCACTCGGAGTAAATTGCCTATAATCAGGTTTTTTGGATTGGATTATTGAATATATGAGAAAATTACTATGAGATTTAATTCGAATAAACAATAAATAGATCATGATGACAATTGCAAAGATCAAAGTAATGATGCAGACTAAGCCAGGAGGACAGAATCACATACTGTGCAGTGGGAGCAGAACCGTTGTGGTTGATGTTGTCACCCATGTCGTTGATGAAGAGGTTGCCGAGGTCGGGGAAGAAGGTTGTCATTGAGGAAGTCCTCGCTGGCAGCAGACGCACGAGTGTGCTCCCCAAAAACATGATCGCCCCTCTGATATGTCCCGAACGTATCTATAATTTTTGATTGTTCCATGCTGTTATATTATCAATCTAGGATGTTTTATAATCAATTTATTGTCATTTTATATCATTTTTTGGTACTAACCTATTGACATAGTGCCAAGTGCCAGTTGATGTTTTATGCATGTATTTTACATCGCACGAGTGATGATCCTTGCCGGAACTGCGAAACGACACACCCATTCTTTCAAGAACTTGACAGCTTACTGAGCAGTCACCTTTCTCATGGCAGTCACTTCCGGCCACTTTGTAAACTTGTCGATGGCAATGAACAGGAATTCAAAGCCCTCGATTTCTCACGGGAAGGGGCCGAGGATATCTAGCCCCCAGACCAAAAAATGGCCATGATAGAGGGATTGTTTTATGGGCTTGGGCAGGCAGGTGTGTTCAATTGGAATGGAACTGGCATGCTTCACATGTCATGACGAGCTCAAGTGCATCTTGGAGGGCTGTGGGCCAATAGAATCCTTGTCGGAATGCTTTCCCAACTAATGCCCTTGATCCAATGTGTGAGCCGCATATTCCTCTGTGAATCTTAGCCAGCAGTTCCTTTCCATCTTCCTGGCAGACACACTTCAATTTCACACCATTGGGCCTTCTTCTGTACAGAGTGTCATCGACAAACTGATACATACTGGCCCTCTTGGCTACTTTCTTAGCTTCATCTTGGTCGCCAGGAAGTTCTCCGGTTTGGAGGAAACAGACGATGTGCCTTGCCCAAGTTGGATCCTGGGGCTCAGCAGCGAGGACTAGCGGCACCTCCTCTGCTGCGGGAGCACCTGCCTCGTCTGTAGGGTCCATAGGCCCGACTGGAGGGGGTGTTCCGGCAGGCTGTGAGGAGTCGTTTCTGGCAGGGTCTCTGCCGGGAGTGGATGGCTTGATCGGAGAGGCTTACTGTAGTCCAACTTTCTCCTTTTCTGGGCCATTGTGGCTGGTGATCCTAAGGGCTGGGAGAGACGGAGAACAAAATTTCTTGGTTCCACAGGAAGCTTCTGTGCAGCACACTTTGACAGGTGACCAGCTATATTGTTTTCCACACTGGGTACGTGCTCTGTTTGTAACCCATCAAAGTGCTCCTCCAATCTCCTCACTTCCTCAACGTATGCTTCCATTAATGGTTTTTGATAATCCTTGTTGACTTGTCTCACCACAAGCTATGAATCTCCTCGAATGATCAACTTCTTAATTCCCAATTCTGTTGCAATCCTGAGCCCGGCAAGGATCCCTTCATACTCAGTTGTATTGTTGGTGGCTTCTTCCCGAGCAAAGTGCATTTGGACTATGTACTTCAAGTGCTCCCCGGAGGGGGCAGCAAGAAGCACGCTAGCCCCTGTAGGGAAAAAGCACCATCAAAATACATAATCCATTCTTGGGGTGATTCCTTGCCAGGGAGAGCTGTTTCTGTCACTTCCTCATCAGGCGTTGGCGTCCATTCTGTAGTAAACTCTACCAGTGCCCTGCTCTGAATAGTTGATGTGCTCTCAAACTTCAAACCAAAGCTGGATAACTCCAAAGCCCACTCCACTATTCTGCCGGTAGCCTCAGGGTTTTAGAGTATTCTTTGCAAGGGAAAACGAGTGACAACTGTGATCTCATGGGCTTGGAAGTAGCGGCGCGGTTTCCTTGAGGCCATGATGAGGCCCAAAATCAACTTTTGCATGCCAAAGTATCTCGATCTAGCCCCTTGTAGTAAGGAGCTGATGGAGTACATTTGGCGCTGCACCACTTCTTCCTTGCCGCGTCCTTGGGGTTGCTCTCGTTGCCGTGCTCACTGCTGTTCTGATCCTCTTCTGACTCTACCGCGATCTGGCCACTTTTTGCCTCATCTACTTCTCGCTGTGCTACCAAGGCTGCACTGACCACTTGGTTGGTTGCCGCCAAGTAAAGCAATAATGACTCTTGGGGTTTGGCTGCAACCAAGGTAGGCACAGATGATAGGTAGGCTTTCAGTTCCTGCAGAGCTGCATCTGCTTCCGGGGTCCAATTCATAGGCCCTATTTTCTTCAAAATTTTGAAGAATGGCAGGGCACGCTCAGCAGACTTGGAAATGAATCTGCTTAGCGTGGCAACACATCCTGTCAGGCGCCTTACATCCTTAACTGTTCTTGGCGCTTGGATCTGCTCAATGGCCTTGATCTTGTCGGGGTTGGCTTCAATCCCCCGATGGGATACGAAGAATCCAAGTAGCTTGCCGGGGGAACATCGAATACACATTTCTCCGGGTTAAGCTTCAAGTTTATCTTGCGCAGAATAGCAAATGTCTCTTCCAAATCCTGGATAAGGTTGGCCTTATCCTTGGTTTTGACCACAATATCATCCATATAAGCTTCTATGTTTTTGTGCAACTGTGGCTCAAAACCAATCTGGACTGCCCTTGCAAAAGTGGACCCGGCACTCTTTAATCCGAAAGGCATGCAGACAAAGCAGTACGTACCACATGGAGTGATGAATGATGTCTTCTCTTCATCTTCCTTGGACATGAAGATCTGGTGATACCGGGAGTATGCATCCAGAAAGGAGAGCAGATCACAGCCTAAAGTGGAATCTATGATCTGGTCGATGCGTGGCAAGGGAAATGGTTCCTTCGGGAAAGCCTTGTTGAGATTTGTGAAATCAATGCAAATCCTCCATTTCCCATTTGCCTTCCGGACTACCACTGGGTTTGCCGACCACGTAGGGTGCAATACTCCTCTAACTAAGCCAGCTGCCTCTAGTTTCTTGATTTCCTCGGCAATGAACTGCTGCCGCTCCAAGTCCTGCTTCTGGACTTTCTGCTTGACGGGTCAGGCATGTGGGCAGACAGCAAGGAGGTGCTTGATTATCTCCCTGGGAACACCGGGGATATCAGATGGTTGCCAGGCAAACACATCGATATTCGACCGCAGGAAGGCAACGAGCGCGCTTTCCTATTTGTCATCAAGGGTGGCGCTGATAGTTAAGGTACCATCAATGCCAGCCAGCCCTGTCGGGACCTTCTTCACTTGGGGTGCAGCAACCTTGGATCTCTTGTTGTTGGAACACTCCGGCACATCGTCAACGGGTGTCGTGCACTCGACGGGGGCACGCTTCCCGAACTCCTTGCCGGAGGTCCTACAATCCCTCTTATCTCCTTTGCTTTCCCTGGCGAGAGCTGCTGCTGCTGTAGCCTCTGCCGCGATTGCATCCCGGTACATCTTGTCCACACAGATGATTGCATCCTTCTCATCTGATGGGATAGTGATGACTCCTAACGGCCCATGCATCTTCAGAGTGTTATAAGCATAGTGGGATGCTCCCATGAACTTAGCCAGGGTCGGGCGTCCCAGAATCCCGTTGTATGGCAGGGGGAGGTCTATCACATCAAACACAATCTTCTCAGTCCGATAGTCTAGTTCTCCCCCGAACGTCACTGGCAACGTAATCTTTCCCTTGGGACAGCTCCCTTCGTTCGGCCAACAGTACGCACTATAAGAAATATGTCAACTAGTGACCTTTTGTCTGTGACCCTGGAAGAATTGGTCATAGATCTATGACCATTTCAGACCAATTGGTCAAAAGCTGTTCGGGGGGCTCCGAACCCTAAACCATTGCGACCATTTTGGTCAGAAAGGTCGTAATTTCCTTACATGAAATGGTCACAAAGCAAACAGTCCTAGTCTGCTGCCTTATTTCTAGTTGTTAATGACCAATATAGATGGTCATAGCCTTGTAGATTGTGGTGGGTTGTGATGACTAGGCGCCATCTCATCAGTTTTGCCTATGTGTCATGTCCATGTGGCAGTTTTTGCCCTAGGTTGTGAAGCAACCTATATTTCTGTTATTCCAAAAATTCCCAAAAAATTCTCATAAATGTTTTGGATCATATCTTCATCAAATATGTCAAAAACATTCCTTGCCTAGTTCAAAAATAATTCGAAAATATTCATTTTCCTATTCTGTTCAGAGCAGCACTTTGTGAAGGAAGTACCACTTTGGCATGTCCAAATGGTATCCATTTTCTACAGTGCTTTCCTATGCCCAAATAACCATCCTCCACCAAATGCCAGCTCAATCCATTCATTATTTTGACCCAGCTTCAACATTCATATTTATGTCCAGTGTGGTACTTTGTAAAGCAAGTACCACCTAGGCTCCTCCCTTTGAGGTGAAAATTTGTGAAGACGGTCTTCTTAGTAACTGATCATCCTCAGCCAAAACTCACGCCCATTAGCCACGTGCATTTCCCGTACCGCAAATCAAACACTTGGCTGCTTATTCATGTTTGAGCATCGATCGGTCTCCTTGTGAGAATCTTATGTTGTGATTTTCTTCCTAGCACCTACCTAGGGAGTGCCCAACCCACTAGACATGCCTAGGCTGCCCAAAACACATGGCAACGCCACGGTCACGCGGTGACCACGCGGCGGGCATGCGAGCTTACGCGCACTAGAGTTGGGGCCCTCGGCCACCGTCCAAACCTCGATGTCTCGCCATCAAACCATGTATTTCTTATTAAATAGATACTTATTTACCTAGAAATGATTTTTGGAAAAAATAAAGAGCAAACTATGAGGCAGCTGCAGTTCAAATTTGACCCGTTTCCAACTGAATCGACGACAATTTGTCTTTTTCACCAGAGGTGGATCAAAACTTTTTTCACCCAACCATTTTGTCAATTGTGCATTATATATGGCCTAGTATTTTATAAAATTGATTTGGTCCATTTTTGCAACAATTATTTGGTAGTTCCTTCACAAAAAACCTCCTTTTGGGCACTCGGAAAATGAAAAATGAATTTTCCGTGCAAAGAAAATGAAAACTTCCTTAGGCAACATTGTTTGGAATTCCAAGATGTACCCTTGTACACAATATGAGATCATCTGAACAAACTATGCCATGAATGTGGCCATAAGATTGATCAGTTGGCTTGAAAGCCATGAATCTTCACGCATGATAGCTCATTTCTGAGAACACTTTTTTAAAATAATTACCGTATTACAAGTTTATTATTTTTCCTGAAAACTTGGTCATATATAATGACAGAATGCCAAGGTTTTCCAATTTTTTGATTTTTTTGAATTTTTTATGCCCGTTTCAAAATGCGGTCAAAATGGCGGGCTTGACCGTTCCTAGCTAGTGGTTGACTCTTGGAATTTTTTTGGTGTTTCTCTGATTAAATAGATACTTATTTACCTATAAATGATTTTTGAAAAAAATAAAGAGCAAACTATGTGGCAGCTGCAGTTCAAATTGGACCCGTTTCCACCTGAATCGACGACAATTTGTCTTTTTCACCAGAGGTGGATCAAAACTTTTTTCACCCAACCATTTTGTCAATTGTGCATTATATATGGCCTAGTTTTTTTATAAAATTGATTTGGTCCATTTTTGCAACAATTATTTGGTAGTTCCTTCACAAAAAAACCTTCTTTTGGGCACTCAAAAAATGAAAAATGAATTTTTCGTGCAAAGAAAATGAAAACTTCCTTAGGCAACAGTGTTTGGAATTCCAAGATGTACCCTTGTGCACACTATGAGATCATTTGAACAAACTATGCCATGAATGTGGCCATAAGATTGATCATTTAGCTTGAAAGCCATGAATCTTCACGCATGATAGCTCATTTCTGAGAACACTTTTTTAAAATAATTACCGTATTACAAGTTTATTATTTTTCCTGGAAACTTGGTCACATATAATGACACAGTGCGAAGGTTTTTCAATTTTTTAATTTTTTTGAATTTTTTTTGCCCATTTCAAAATGCGGTCAAAACGGCGGGCTTGACCGTTCCTAGCTAGTGGTTGAATCTTGGAATTTTTTTGGTGTTTCTATGATTAAATAGATACTTATTTACCTAGAAATGATTTTTGGAAAAAAATAAAGAGCAAACTATGAGGCAGCTGCAGTTCAAATTTGACAAGTTTCCACGTGAATCGACGGCAATTTATCTTTTTCACCAGAGGTGCATCAAAACTTTTTTCACCCAACCATTTTGTCAATTGTGCATTATATATGGCCTAGTATTTTATAAAATTGATTTGGTCCATTTTTGCAACAATTATTTGGTAGTTCCTTCACAAAAAACCTCCTTTTGGGCACTCAGAAAATGAAAAATGAATTTTTCGTGCAAAGAAAATGAAAACTTCCTTAGGCAACAGTGTTTGGAATTCCAAGATGTACCATTGTGCACAATATGAGATCATTTGAACAAACTATGCCATGAATGTGGCCATAAGATTGATCATTTAGCTTGAAAGCCATGAATCTTCACGCATTATAGCTCATTTCTGAGAACACTTTTTTAAAATAATTACCGTATTACAAGTTTATTATTTTTCCTGGAAACTTGGTCACATATAATGACACAATGCGAAGGTTTTTTGATTTTTTGATTTTTTTTGAATTTTTTTGCCCGTTTCAAAATGCGGTCAAAACGGCGGGCTTGACCGTTCCTAGCTAGTGGTTGAATCTTGGAATTTTTTGGTGTATGATTAAATAGATACTTATTTACCTAGAAATGATTTTTGGAAAAAATAAAGAGCAAACTATGAGGTAGCTGCACTTCAAATTTGACCCGTTTCCACCTGAATCGACGGCAGTTTGTCTTTTTCACCAGAGGTGGATCAAAACTTTTTTCACCCAACCATTTTGTCAATTGTGCATTATATATGGCCTAGTATTTTGTAAAATTGATTTGGTCCATTTTTGCAACAATTATTTGGTAGGTCCTTCACAAAAAAACCTCCTTTTGGGCACTCGGAAAATGAAAAATGAATTTTCCGTGCAAAGAAAATGAAAACTTCCTTAGGAAACATTGTTTGGAATTCCAATATGTACCCTTGTGCACAATATGAGATCATTTGAACAAACTATGCCATGAATGTGGCCATAAGATTGATCATTTGGCTTGAAAGCCATGAATCCTCACGCCTGATAACTCATTTCTGAGAACACTTTTTAAAAATAATTACCATATTACAAGTTTATTATTTTTCCTGGAAACTTGGTCACATATAATGACACAATGCGAAGGTTTTCTAATTTTTTGATTTTTTTGAATTTTTTATGCCCGTTTCAAAATGCGGTCAAAACGGCGGGCTTGACCGTTCCTAGCTAGTGGTTGAATCTTGGAATTTTTTTGTGTTTCTATGATTAAATAGATACTTATTTACCTAGAAATGATTTTTGGAAAAAATAAAGAGAAAACTATGAGGCAGCTGAAGTTCAAATTTGACCCGTTTCTAGTTGAATCGACGACAATTTGTCTTTTTCACCAGAGGTGGATCAAAACTTTTTTCACCCAACCATTTTGTCCATTGTGCATTATATATGGCCTAGTATTTTATAAAATTGATTTGGTCCATTTTTGCAACAATTATTTGGTAGTTCCTTCACAAAAAAACCTCCTTTTGGGCACTCGGAAAATGAAAAATGAATTTTCCGTGCAAAGAAAATGAAAACTTCCTTAGGCAACATTTGGTCAACTGAACATTAAATATGATCTAAGATTTTATAAAATTGATGTGGCCCAAATTTGCGACAAATATTTGCTAGGTTCATCATAAAAAAATCATTTGGGCACTCGAAAAATAATTCTCTTACAAAAAACTTATTTCTGAGAACACTTTTTTTATGATATTTGCATTATTCAAAGTTTGTTATTCTTACTGAAAAGTAGGTCACACTTGGTGACACAATGCAAAGTTTTTTGATTTCTATTTGTTTTTATAAATTTTCTAGGTCGTCAAATAGCAGACATGTTTTAACATCTTATTTTCAATCGATTATGACCAATTTAAATGGTCTTAAAATCATCAAAGGGGTACTGCGTTTTGATTGGTCCAAAACCATCTCACGTGGATCATGGATTAGCACCGTCGGATGCGCCCGGATCCAACGGCAGCCCACACCCCCCCCCCCTCGTCGCTCTCCCCCCTCATCCACCCACGAAAACCCTAGCTCACTTATCCCCATCACCGCTGCCGCTCCCGCTCCCTTTTCCCCCGCCGCCGCCTGTCTCCTCCCATCGTACTCCTCCCTCATCCTTGTCTCGTCGCCGCCGCCACCTCCTCCCTGTCCCCGGCCTCCTTTCGCGGCGCGCGATCCCCTCTCCCCTCCCCTTCCCTCCCGATTCCACCCACCGAACCGATCCAGATCCAGTCCAGATCAAGAGAGAGCGAGCCCCTCCCGCGATTCCCATCGCCGCCACCCCCCACCACCGCCGACCTTATCTCCGCCACGGACCCTCTCCCCTAGCCTTGACCCCCCAGATCCACCAGTCCAGGCATGGCCATGGCGTTGCGGTCGGCTTTCTTGCCGGCGCGCGCGTGCGTGCTTCACGCCGGCCACGGGTCTCCGGCGGCTCGTTCCCCGCCCTCCCTGCGCTCCAAATCCGGCCCTGATGAAGCCATGGTGAGTCCCGTCGTGGCGTCTGGCCACCCGGCGATGGCGGGGATCCACTGCTGCAGCGCTTCCGTGCAGGGACATGCGAGGCCACACCGTCCCCAACCTCAAGGTATTTTCCTCTCCCGTCGTGCCCTGCGTTGAGCCCGTGCATTTCTCCTTCTTGAGACGAGGTTCTGACGATGTCATGCACTCCTTTGGTGTTCGATTTTCATTCCCGCAGATGTCGTTCGAGGCGTTCAAGGTGGTGCTGTCGGAGTCGGTGCACCAACACTCCACCGCACACATGCGACGACGCGGGCGACTGCTTAGGGTTCCGGCCAAATGTTGATGGCGAAGCCCCGACCCGCCACCAACCGCGTCGCCCCCGCTCGTGACGCGGACTTTGCCGCAGAGTTGTGCTTTGGAGATCCGCCCGATCCGGGCTCCGGGGTCGTCTGCTTCGGTGGTTAGGAGCCCTGTGCCTTCCCTGGATTGTTATTACTTTGCTCTTGCTTCTGATTTTGCTTTGGTCTCTGATGCAAATCTTCGCTGCTCTTCCTTTCCCTTGTAGCATGCGTGAGCCGATGGAGCGTGGGAGCGAGATGAGGCCCGTGCACAACAGCGTGGACACCGCTCGCGCTTCGATCCTGCCCTCTGTGTGAATTTTTGGTATCCTACATGTTGCTACTGGTTGGGTCGTTTAGCGAGCTTGCTCTGATCATTATGCTACTGTGGCAAAGTTCACGGCTGCTTAGTAGTTGCATCGTCTTTCTCTGTTTTTTAAGTGCAATCGCTGGTTTGGGTACCTCACATATTCGACTGCTACTTTGTGTCATTTGATTTGTGCCACAACGAGAGCTCGGCATGATTGATACATCTCGTTATGATATCACCTGGTTGCCAACTCACATGTGCATGCAGGGTACCTGGTTGCTGTGTAATAGGAGGCTGTGGTGGTGACCACCTAGGTGCAAGAGGAGATTCTCCGTGAAATGGGGAACGATATATGCTCTATGCTTTTCTGGTTTGCTTGCTCTAGCGATTCTTATGCATATGTGAAGTTAGAATTGACAATAGCCTAGCATGTCTTTCAGTCTATGCTAGTAGTGATGCCCAAATACAGAATGTAGGCATGACCCTGTGAGAAAGTGTTCAACGATTGGTATTATATTTTAAGATAATTGTGCTGAACAGCGAAGGAAATAAATAGTATTTTATTATGATAACCAATATTTTATATTCTCAAAATAGTGTTGTACAGGTTAGGTCCAGGGAGTAAATTATGAGTTGATAGCAGTAACAGTTTAGTGATGCTGTATGCAAGTCAAAATTTTGAATAACCAATTGCATCATATTGTAATCTTTGGTGCTTTGGGATCAATTCACCATCTAGTCCTGGCTAACCATTCAGTGCTTTGGTGCTTTGTACACATGCAAAGCAGTACTAATCAAACTAGCCCAACAAACTGGGTATTTCCTTTGGCCACAGGTGCATGCAGCTGTTCTTGTAACAACATACAGTAGAGCAGAGTAGATGTATCATCATTAGTTTTTGTTGTTGATTTATTAGTAAGTTACAATCCTACAATAATTGTTTTGGTTGCGGACAGCTTGTGCAATATGTTCTGAAGGGTATTCTTCCAATATGATAGCGCTCTGTAGCCTGTGCTCATTTTTATTGCGTGTTTTCCTTGTGATTTATTCGTCTAATGTCTGGTATGTTCTGAAGGGTACTCTTAGGCTCCTTATTTTCTTTGCCCGATGTCTTGCTTCTGGGGCAGCATTGCACATCATTCTCCTCCTTTATTTATTCTGCTTCGTACTTTGCTGTGGTGTTGAACTGCCGCTGTTGGATGAACAGGAGGTCTGGCCGTTAACATGGCCTTGTCTTGCTCGAGGAGGAGGGACGAATCTAGGCACCGGCCCTGTCCCGCAACAAGGGGTCTGCTCCTCTGCTTCCAAGGCAACCAAGTTACCCTCTCTGAGCTCGATGAGTCCATCTCGGCCACGACCACGCATCGCTCCCAGCAGGTAGCACCTCCCTCTCCCTATGCTCACTCACTTGCTGCTAATCTCCCTACACGGGCTGCTGCTATTGTAATTTCATAATGGTTGATGTTTGTTAGCTTGTTAAACGGCTTGCTTTCTGCTAATGGCCCATTAGGTAGAGCAGCTATGCACCTGGTGGTGGTCATGGCCTTGCTGCTTCATCAGTTTTTTCCTTTGGGTCATTTGCAAGAAAGAATTTTTGTCTTTGTTTTCATTTCCTCTCTCTAGTCAAATTCATCCTTTTTTAATACTAGCACTAGCACATCAGAGTACTAATACTTGCTAGATTTTGAGTATGCGACTGCTGCTAAAACAACAACAGCAACTTGAACATCAACCAAGTTGTGCACTCAATTAAATTAGCCTACCGACTAATCTAGTACGATATTAATTGTTGCTCTTCCATTGTTTTGGTATCTCTTTGTTTGCAATGGTACAGCTATATGATGAATACACATCATGATATATACTTGATGAATCTGCCTGCTACATCTCAACTTGTGTATCTGTTTTGGTATCTCTTGCACTTTGTATCTGTTTTCTTGTATGAGTGGGTATCTCATTTTAACTAGTTGGAGAACAAAAAGCACGGTACCAGCTAGCTCAATTTGTGTTATCATTCTAAATAAATGTCATTTTCTTGAATGGTCTGTTCATAATATATTTTCATGTCAAGTTTTGCCAGCGCGAGGCAAGCGACCGAGGTGGCTGCTGCTGTGACCGAAGATCAGAAGAAGCTTGAAGATGTGCACAATAGTTTTGGTGCCTCTGTATTTGTTTCTGATTGTATGTACACTTGATGGATCATGTAGATGTGCTGTTCTGAGTTTCATAGAGAGATTTTTGGATTTGATCATTTAATTGTGAGAATTATTGATTGTTTGCTGTTGAAATGTGTAAAATTGAAATCTGTGAATGAAAAAGGCTGAATGTTTGTCTATTGGATCGAATAATATTTGGGCTCTAAAAAGGCTATGGCCCAAACAATAGTGGACTGGAATATTGTGCATTTATGAAAAACAAAAACAAAAGGCTGAATGAAACGGAATGCAAAATGGCCTAAGCCCAGAAAATAAAAAGGCCGAATTGTAGGATTTGGCCCATGAACCTGACCAAAAATTGACAGAAAAAACACAAATAGGCCGAATTATTGGGCTCGGCCCATGTAAAACACCTAATCGGATCGGGCTGAATCTTGTGAGTGACCTTTTCAATTGGTCGCAATTTTGCCACATCAGATTGCCACGTCGGATCCGACGTGGCCTGGGTAGACAGCCAGTGACCAAAACAAAAGGTCGTGGGTTCAATGACCTTTTGTTTTGGTCAAAAACGTCTACGACCTTCTCACAGAGAAGGTCGTTAATTTCAGTTTACGACCACCAGCTTTTGACCTTTTGTTTTTGGTCACAAAAAGGTTGCAAATGAAAAACTATGACCTTTCAATGACCAATAGTGGAAGTCACAAGATAGCATATTTCTTGTAGTGACGGGCGGTTGTTGTCGCTTGAGGAGGTCATGGTGGGCCAGCCCGCCGTGAGCCCCCAGCCTCGGTGAAGCCGAGCAGGCTCTGGATGGTGGCACGCCATTCATCCATTTGCTCAGCCGTCGGTGGAAACTTCAGTAGCAGCTGCGCTCACGCCATAGCCTCCGTGGCTATGCTTGGCATGGATGTTGATGATGTCGACCGCACCATCGCTTGACTCCTGATGGTGCCAGCGGCGGTGGCGGTAGCACCACGTCCACGCAGCTGTGGAACGACCACCTGGGTAGCGGGGTCGCGCGGCGATGGTGCTCGAGGGACAACGGGTCTGTTGGGCGCAATGATCGGGGTGGCTCGTCTGGGAGGAGGCACATGCGCCGTGACCACCACCGTGGCATGGGCGGCCGGAGGATGATGGCTCACCCTGGACTGAGCGCCGTTGTTGTGGTTGTGCCCGCCGACGGGAGGAGGGGGTGTGAGCGGAGCGACCATCTCATCCGCACCTCGCGGGGCATGACCGTCGGGACATTGCTGAAGTTGTTCCTCTCCGATGCCTTTATCCCTAGCATCGGCCACAAGGGGAGTGGCGATGGAGCCACATGTTCCTGCCACGCTCCCAGTAGCGCTAACATCCTCGATTGTCTTCGCATCCCCGCAGCGTTTGAGGCTGCGGGCGGCGGAGCCTTCGAGTTGGTTGGCTGGGCTGAAGGGTCAGACTTCTTCTTCTTTGGCTCCATGATCGATGGCGTCGTCGAAGATGAAGATGGTGATGGATATGACGTGCTCCGCACGCTTTCAGGTTCACGCAAGCCCTCCCCCTACCTAGCGCGCCAAAGATGTCGTAGGATATCCGCGGACACCTATGGGACCGGGTGGCCCCTTGCTGGTTTGGCGGGGGGAGGTTGCGTTGCACAAAAAGCAAATCAGTGCACGGCAGCACGACAGAGAGCACACAAGCAATTTACCCAGGTTCGAGCCGCCGCGAGGCGTATAACCCTACTCTTGCTTTGGTGGATTGATGGTGGAATGAATGTTGTGATGCGTAGTACACTTGCTTGGCATGATTTGCCTCGGGGCTGTAGCGACTACGCGTGTATGGTGGCTTGGGTTGATCCACTTTCTAACCCCTCCTACGGGTGCCACGGGCCTCCTTTTATAGATTAGGGGGTCACCACAATGGCAAAGTGGTCAATATCCACTGATATGATAGCGAACAGTTGAAAGGGCATGCGGTGCCCCCATGTGTGGTTTTGGTAATTGATGACATTCTCTATGGACTAATGGTTGCATTGAGTTATATTTGAAGGATTTTTCCATAGGCTTTTCTTGAAGTCCATGTGTTGGTTTCAAGGAGTTTATGAGTTGACCAAGGCGCTATTAAGGAATTATCCAAATATTGGTCATGTGAGTGTTGAGCTTATTGCAAGCATGTCTTGAAGAAGAAGATTGTGTGATCATTCATGTATACCTTCAAGACATCATCCAAATGTAGAGAGTTGGAAAGATTCAAGGTCGATCAAGACTAAGTCAATAGTGAATCAAGTTGATCAACATACAAAGCGTACAAGATGTACCGAGGGATAGAGTGATCCCATCGTATGGTAAGCATTGCCCATTACGCTTTGTGTACTAACCCATGGTCTTCGTGAGAGTTCTTTGTGGGGTTAGGTTGCGGTGTGCATGTTCAAGTGATGCATCACGAAGAGATCAAGTGCTTGAAGATTTCCATCCATTTTAGTGATAATGGACTAGTGAAAATGTTCCAAAGAGTGGCTCACCCATAGTGGAGTATGGGGGAGCAATCAACTAGTCTTCATCGAGAAAACGCAATCAAGAAAGGTGGTCCAACTTGAGGGAGTCAAGATCGTCATCATCTAGCTCAAGTGGACTTCGTGCAAGGCAAAGGTTTGCCCTTGATAGGTTTTATATTTTACCGGTCTCATGGTTATAGTTTGGAGACTGGGTTATAGGATCGATAGCCGTACTATCAAGGGGGGCTCTCAAGTGAGTAGCGTGATCGTATTATTTGTCGAGAGCTCAAACCATTGCATCCTTGCATCATCTTTCTTGATTCTTATTTGCATTTTATTTCGAGGTTTTAGAGCTTTCTGTTATCTTTGTGACAAGCTCTAGCTCATCGAAAACGGATTTCATATGCTTCTTCTATCGCATTTTCGGTGCTAGAGGTTTTACCGGTCTTTTTTCGAGGAAGGGTTCTCACCATTTTCTCAGGGGACTTTTCTAATTTTCTTCTTATTGATATTTCTCTCAAGATTGTGTTAGCCAATGTTGTTAGCTTTCCAACAAACTTAGTTTCGTTGAATTTGGAGTCCGTTTGCAGAAGTTGTGGCAGTTTTGGTGTTCTGAAAAGCCTGCAACGGTACTACCACGGACAGGAGCGGTACTACCGCGGCTACTACAACGGTAGTACCGCTCCGGACCAAAAACGCATCACAAGTCCAGCGGTGGTAGGCACCAATGTATTTTTTTAGTACCGCTCGCAAGCAGTAGTACCGCTACCCTTTGAGGTAGTACCGCTACCCCTAGTGGTAGTACCATGAGGTCCAGCGGTAGTACCGCTCTGTCTGGGCTGTGAGCATAACGGTTGGATTTTTCCCCACCTATAAAAGGGGGTCTTCTTCCCCAATGAACCTTATCCTTTAATCTCGTGTTCTTCCCCCACTGTTGACCTTCTTCGAGCTTGCTAACTCTCAATCCCTCCATGGATTCTTGCTAGTTTTTGAGGGAAAAGTGAGAGGAGGTCTAGATCCACATTACCACCAATCACTTTCTCCTCTATGTGAGGGGAACCCCTTGGATCTAGATCTTGGTGTTGTTGGTATTCTCCTTCTTGTTCTTCCTCTCATTTTCTTCCCTAGCATTAGTTGCTTTGGTGGGATTTGGGAGAGAAGGACTTGGGCACTCCGTGTGCCCTTGCCACTACATTTGGTGCATCGGTTTGAGTTCTCCATGGTGATACGTCGAAGTTACAAGTTGAGAAGCTTATTACTCTTGGGTGCTTGGTACCCATGAGCTTGTTCCTCTTGGGTGCTTGGGTGCCCTAGACGGTTGGTGGTGTTCGGAGCTCAATCATTGTGGTGTAAAGCTCCGGGCAAGCGTCGGGGTCTCCAATTAGGTTGTGGAGATCGCCCCGAGCAATTTGACGGATACCAGTGACCGCCCCCAAGGGTTGCCAAAGTGTACCGGTTCGGTGACCGCCCCCGACGGTTGCCATTTGTACGGGTTCGGTGACCGCCCTCAAGGGTCCCTTAGTGGAATCACAACATCTCGCATTGTGCGAGGGCGTGAGGAGATTACGGTGGCCCTAGTGGCTTCTTGGGGAGCATTGTGCCCCCACACCGCTCCAAACGGAGATTAGCATCCATAAGGGTGTGAACTTCGGGATACATCGTCGTCTTTGCGTGCCTTGGTTATCTCTGACCCGATCCCTTTACTTTGTGATAGCCATATTGTCTCTTGTCATATATCTTGCTATCACTTAGTTGTTTATCTTGCTTAGCATAATTTGTTGGTGCACATAGGTGAGCTTAGTTGTTGTAGGTTCTGTGCTTAACAAATTAACCGCTAGGTTTATTCCGCATTTGTTCAAGCCTAAACCGTAATTATTTTAAAGCGCCTATTCACCCCCCTCTAGACGACATCCATGATCTTTCAGTTGGTATCAGAGCCTCGTCTCTCTTTATAGAGCTTAACCGCCTAGAGAGTAAGGATGTCGACTAGAAGTTTAGGATTCTCTAACACTCTTAGTTTCGATGGCACAAACTTTGATGTTTGGGTATTTCGCATGCTTAATCTCTTTAGGGTCATGAACCTAAATTTAGAGAGAATTGTAGATATGGGTTTTTCTCCTCCAAAGGATCCCCAAAGATTATCTTTAGAGGATGATAAAAACTCTTATCTCAATGCTCAAGCTTCTAATGTGCTTTTTGATGCTCTGAGCAATGTAGTTATATTTCAACTCATGCCGTTCCGGGATGCTCATGAGTTGTGGACAAAGCTTCAAGATAAATATGGTGTGTCCAAGATTTGTGGGGATGATTGTTCTCCCTCCACCTCCGGTCGTGTTGCCTTCTCAAGTTCCTCTACTTCACCTACATCTGGATTGCCACAAGGTAATGCTAGGGTGAGTAGTATTAGTCGTTGCAATGATGATAGTGTGCTTGTTCTTGGTGATCCTTCATTACTATCTTATTGTAATGGTCCTTCTTTGGACTTTAACACTTGGTGCACCTTACATGGTTCACATGCTTCTGTTTATAGTCCTTGCATATCATGTAGAAATTGCTTGCTCAAATCTCATGATGATATGCTTGCTATGTCTTGTTGCCATGATAAAAATGCTTGTATTTCCTCTAGTTGTTGTGCTAACAATGTAGAGGAAACCCAACACTCCATGGAACAAGATGTGGTCTTGAATGGTGCCTCAAGGGATCCTACATCATCATCTATTGCTTTTTGCCTTATGGCTAAGGCGTCGAAGGTATCTCCTACTTTGAACCCCAATATGTCGCTTGATGATGATGTTAATGCTAATGATGAGGATAATGACAAAGAGAATGATAATATTTCTTCCTTAAAAATTAAGGGGGAAATGATTTTGAAAGCTCTTCACAAAAATAAAGTTGCTTGTTCCAACTTAATGGAAATGATGTCTATTGCCATTGAGGGAAAGAAATACATTGAGGAGTTGGAATCTCATCTAGAGGAGCATGAGGTCACCATTGAGAAAATGGAAGCTCATGAGCATGATTACACAAATGAGATCGCAGAGCTATCTCAGGCTCTCGAACATGAACAAACCACCTCCAATCTCTTGAGGAGACTTTTGCTCTAGAACTATCTAGAGTGAACGAATCTCATGATAGAGCTCTTGAGGTGGCCAATGATTTTGAAACTAAAAATGAGAAGCTTGAAGTTGCGCATGCTAAACTCCTTGAGGACTTTGGGCACCTCGAAAATGTCTCAAGGGTCATTAAGAGTGAGCTCATCAAACTCACCGAGGCTCATGCACAACTTAAAGCTTCATATTCTAAAGAGCCTGCCAAGTTGCCTTCTCCTCTTGCTATTATTGATGATGCTTGTGATACTAACTCTATTTCTAGTGAAGCATCCATTTTGAAGGAGAATGTTGAGCTATGGGCTCAACTTGAGTTTCTATCTAGGAAATATGAGAAGTTGGAAGAAAATCATGTAAAGCTCACAAGCTCTCATGATGATCTTCCAGTATCCCATAATGTGCTAAAGATTGCTCATGAGGCTATGTCTAAGGTAACTTCTAGTAAGTCGCATGTGGATACTAGCACTACTTCAAGTCAAAATGATATCTTGCCATGTGCCAGTCCTTGTAATTTGTTTACTCATAACATTGGTATTTCTTGTGATGAATTACTCTCCTTGCCTTATTGCTCCAACGATGAAGCTTATACTTCCTCTAGTACTTGTGTTGATACTAACCATGTAGAGGAAATTAAAGAGCTCAAGGCTCAAGTCACTTCTTTGAAAGACTTGGAAAAGTGTCATCAAGGGAAATCCACACTCAACAATATCTTGAGTGTGCAAAAATCCCCCAATGACAAATGTGGACTTGGATTCAACTCCAATAAGAAGAATAAGTCCAAGAGATACAAGAAGAAGGGCCAAGAACAAGTCAAGAATTCAGCCAAGATTATTTGCTTCAAGTGCAAAATTGAAGGGCATCATGTTAGATCTTGCCCATTGAAGAAGAAGCCATTAATGACAAGCAACAAGGGAAGCGTCCACAAGTTCATTCTCATGCTCAACCTCAAGTTGAAGAAAGGCCTATTCCCAAGAAGACACAAGCTAATGCTTCTCAAGTTGAGAAATCAAGTGAGAAGATAGTGAAGAGTAGACGTTGTTACACATGTCGTGAGAAAGGTCACGTCGCTTCTTCATGCACTAGTGGTAACTTATCCAACCCAATTATTATTGATGAAATCTATTCTCTTGGGAAGGATAAGGTTGGCAATGTGTTTGCCAACTTTGTTGGTACTCAAAGTGTTGTCAAGAAAAGAACCATTTGGGTAGCCAAGCCTATTGTAACTAACCTCTTAGGACCCAACTTGGTTGGGGACCACCAAGCTCAAACTTGATCAATAGGTGTTATTGGAGGGCATTGGAGACTTGGCTACATTATGAAGAATTAAGGGGACTTCATCATTCTTATTGTCTCAAGCCAAGTCAATTGGATTGTCAAGTTTCTATCTTATACCCAATGTGCCTCCTTGCGGTAACTTGTACTTAAATTGTTTACATTGAAAGTTACTTGCCCCTTTGCATGTTTTGGTTTTGTTCCTTGCATGTGTTTGTATATGTTGTGCTTCCAACTTGCTTATCTTGAGCAATCAAGTATGTGTGTGTTGGTTTGCACGTCATGTACGTGTGTGTCATGCGTTGAGCCTTTATGCTTCTTGTTTGTATCCTAGTTGGCTCGTGTGAGAGATTAATGGAACATCCCATTTTGTGGGAGTGATGTGCTTTGGGCACCTCGCAATCCTATAAATGTGTGTACATGAGGAATACCATCTAGTATTGATATTACAAGATTATCTAGTGGCTAGGTGGCATATCTCTCATGAGAAATTCAAATTCTAAAAATGGCATTGATTATCTCTTGTTGGATCCTCTTATTGCCTCTGGTTAAGTTTTCTTTGGTGTCACATTATGGGGGAGTAATATGCTATAAGCATATTACAAGCCTAGAAAATGTGTACATTTTAGATATTGTCACTTAGTGTTGATATTGTAATATGCTATGCCTTCAAGCAAATATCTTATTGGTATATTTATGACTTCCATGTGGATATCTTATTCCTTCCTTTTTGTAACTATTTCGTGTGTGCATCCTTCTTTGTGGATTGATATCATCATGATCTTCATCTACCTAGAATCTTATACACTTGAGAGAAGTTACATCTGTAGTTGATATCCTTATTCTTTCACGTCCACCTTTCCTTGGTTGTTATGTGAAAGGATTTATCTTGAGTGCGGATCTTATATCTTGTTGCATCTTGATGCACTCTTGTGTGGTGAAGATTATTTTCCTCATGCTTGTCTTTATGGGGCTTTTTCCATCTTAATTGGTATCCCTCGTCTTGATAAGGCTTTTTTTTATTTCTTCACCATGGGTTGTCACAAGTGTTGGTTATTCATTTTGCATTTTTAGTGTGCTTGTGAACCCATTTGCTTGTTGTGTGTGTGTGGGGGGAAGGACATGTCTTGCACCTTGTATCTCATTTATCCAAGACTATGTTGATGCTTAATGCTCATCCTTATATTAGTCTTCTCAAGAGCTTTCCCATGACTCACACACATCTTTTTGGTTGAGCCTATTCTTAAGTTACCTCTTTTACATGTTGTTCAACCATGTGTTTGTTGCAAGGGCTTTGTTTCCTATAAGCTAACTGGCACTATTTGTAAGTTCCTATTGATTTTGGGTGAGCTACAATCCTATTTTGTGCACTGTATCCAAATACAAATATTCTTATGTGTGCACAAGTCACGGGGAGCTTCTCTAGTTTCTTTAGAACACTCCTTTGCTCATATCATAATATAATTTTCATGTGGCTCATACGAGCATTGGTCTTGTTAGTTCAATTGTATCTTTTGATAGCTTGTTCCAATTGGTATCTTTTGATTGCCTGATTGCTTGTTTCTCTCTTTGTTATGTCGGCATATCATTCTTTAGCAATCTTTGAGCCTCAATATATTTTGTCTTCCTCCAAGTATTTACCATTGGATATGTGTAGTGCATTCCACTCTCTTATTGAGAAATACACAATTTATGGATGAACACAATTTATATTCTCCTTCTTAGATTTTCGCCCATTTTGGCAATCGATGCCAATGGGGAGAAGTTTCAGAGAGTTTTACGAAAAAGTTTAAAGAGTCATCTCTTCTTGCTTTGGTTTTGTTCCTAAGCTTTTGCATCTCATACGCATGCATCATTGGTTGTTGCATTGCATGGTGATGCATAATTCCTTATATAAACTCTCTTGAAAGTGATTGTCATCAATTACCAAAATGGGGGAGATTGAAAGGGCATGCGGTGCCCCCATGTGTGGTTTTGGTAATTGATGAAATTCTCTATGGACTAATGGTTGCATTGAGTTATATTTTAAGGATTTGTCCATAGGCTTTTCTTGAAGTCCATGTGTTGGTTTCAAGGAGTTTATGAGTTGACCGAGGTGCTATTAAGGAATTATCCAAAGATTGGTCATGTGAGTGTTGAGCTTATTGCAAGCATGTCATGAAGAAGAAGATTGTGTGATCATTAATGTCTACCTTCAAGACATCATCCAAATGTAGAAAGTTAGAAAGATTCAAGGTCGATCAAGACTAAGTCAAGAGTGAATCAAGTTGATCAACATACAAAGCGTACAAGATGTACCGAGGGATCAAGTGATCCCATCGTATGGTAAGCATTGTCCATTACGCTTTGTGTACTAACCCATGGTCTTCGTGAGAGTTCTTTGTGGGGTTAGGTTGTGGTGTGCATGTTCAAGTGATGCATCATGAAGAGATCAAGTGCTTGAAGATTGTCATCCATTTTGGTGACAATGGACTTGTGAAAATGTTCCAAGGAGTGGCTCACCCATAGTGGAGTATGGGGGAGCAATCAACTAGTCTCCATCGAGCAAACGCAATCAAGAAAGGTGATCCAACTTGATGAAGTCAAGATCTTCATCATCTAGCTCAAGTGGACTACGTGCAAGGCAAAGGTTTTCCCTTGATAGGTTTTATATTTTACCGGTCTCATGGTGATAGTTTGGAGACCGGGTTATAGGATCAATAGTCGTACTATCAAGGGGGGCTCTCAAGTGAGTAGCGTGATCGTATCGTTTGTCGAGAGCTCAAACCATTGCATCCTTGAATGATCTTTCTTGATTATTATTTGTATTTTCTTTTGAGGTTTTAGAGCTTTTGGTTATCTTTGTGACAAGCTCTAGTCCATCAAAAACGGATTTCATATGCTTCTTCTATCGCATTTTCGGTGGTACCGGTTTTACCAGTCTTTTTTCGAGGAAGGGTTCTCACATTTTCTCATGGGACTTTTATAATTTGCTTCTTATTGATATTTCTATCAAGATTGTGTTAGCCCATGTCGTTAGCTTTCCAAAAAACTTGGTTTCGTTGAATTTGGAGTCCTTTTGCAGAAGTTATGGTAGTTTTGGTGTTCTGAAAAGGCTGCAGCGGTACTACCATGGACAAGAGCGGATGAATTTTTTTACTACCACTCCGAAGCGGTATTACCGTGGCTACTACAGCGGTAATACCGCTCCGGACCAAAAACTCATCACAAGTCCAGCGGTGGTAGGCATGGATGTATTTTTTTAGTACCGCTCGCAAGCAGTAGTACCGCTACCCTTTGAGGTAGTACCGCTACCCCTAGCGGTAGTACCATGTGGTCGAGTGGTAGTACCGCTCTTTGCGTGCTGTGAGCATAACGGTTGGATTTTTTCCCACCTATAAAAGGGGGTCTTCTCCCCCAATGAACCTTATCCTTTAATCTCGTGTTCTTCCCCCATTGTTGACCTTCTTCGAGCTTGCTAACTCTCAATACCTCCATGGATTCTTGCTAGTTTTTGAGGGAAAAGAGAGAGGAGGTCTAGATCCACATTTCCACCAATCACTTTCTCCTCTATGTGAGGGGAACCCCTTGAATCTAGATCTTGGAGTTCTTGGTATTCTCCTTTTGTTCTTCCTCTCATTTTCTTCCCTAGCATTAGTTGCTTTGGTGGGATTTGGGAGAGAAGGACTTGGGCACTCCTTGTGCCCTTGCCACTGCATTTGGTGCATTGGTTTGAGTTCTCCACAATGATACTTGGAAGTTATGGTGCTTGGTACGCTTGAGCTTGTTCCTCTTGGGTGCTCGGGCGCCCTAGACGGTAGGTGGTGTTCAGAGCTCAATCATTGTGGTGTAAAGCTCCGGGCAAGCATTGGGGTCTCAAATTAGGTTGTGGAGATCGCCCGAGCAATTTGACGGGTACCGATGACCGCCCCCAAGGGTTGCCAAAGTGTACGGGTTCGGTGACCGCCCCCAACAGTTGCCATTTGTATGTGTTCGGTGACCGCCCTGAAGGGTACCTTAGTGGGATCACAGCATCTTGCATTGTGCGAGGGGGTGAGGAGATTACGGTGGCCCTAGTGGCTTCTTGGGGAGCATTGTGCCTCCACACCGCTCCAAAGAGAGATTAGCATCTGCAATGGTGTGAACTTCGGGATACATTGTCGTCTCCGCGTGCCTCGGTTATCTCTGACCCAAGCCCTTTACTTATGGCCTTTACATTGTGATAGCCATATTGTCTCTTGTCATATATCTTGCTATCACTTAGTTGTTTATCTTGCTTAGCATAAGTTGTTGGTGCACATAGGTGAGCCTAGTTGTTGTAGGTTTTGTGCTTGACAAATTAACCGCTAAGTTTATTCCGCATTTGTACAAGCCTAAACCATAATTATTTTAAAGCGCCTATTCACCCCCCTCTAGGCGACATCCATGATCTTTCAACAGTGCTATCATACCTAACTCTGCGGGCTGACTGGGTACATTAAATGCACTGCTTAGTGTCACATCACCGGTTTCCCAGCAAAGCTTGCCGGGCTATCTTGCTAGCTCCGCACTTGTTCCCTTGACACATCACGGGACGGGTGTCAACTATGGGTTTCTTTTGTAGGAAATGTCTGCCATGTGGCGAATGGCTGCCACTTAATCACCTTGCGGCTTGACACTGCACTGATTGACAACATGGGTCATGCTAGAGCGGCTGGCGGGGCGGTTCAGCCCCCGCGTCCCTCGGCATGCTCTACCGGGGGGGGGGGGGGGCGTCTTGGTTGTTGCTTCTGGTGGTGGCCTCACCCCTTGCCAGGTTCGCCTGTCCGGCAAGGGAGGCCCTTCTCTCATAGATATCTTGCTCTTCAGGCTTGATCTTGGTTTCTCTGAGCTGCAGGTTGGTTCTTCAAGTCTCTTGGTCCTTCAATCTTTGACTTGGGCTAGTGCTTCAATCTTGATCTTGTGCATGTGCATAGTTGGACAACAGACCAAGGGTTTGTTGCACCAACAAAATGCTTGAGAGAAATCTCAGGAGAACCTAAGGATTACTGGTGGAAGATATGGAGAGTAATCAAAAGTTGATTGAAGAGCAATCTGCCTTTTCATCAACTATTGGTGATCTTACCAATCAATATGATTCGCTTACAGTTGACTACGAGAGTTTATCAAATGAACTCCTTAACAAGAATCAAGAACTCGTGTCACTAAAAGAATCTCATAACGAGCTGGTGTTCGAGAAAGCGTCTTTCTTCGCCGAGCAATCTGTTTGACTTCCTGATGATTGTGTACCTCCATGCTTAAAATGCCTAGAATGTAGCAATGTTGATTCTCATGCTGAAACTTCTAATACCGTTGTTGAGAATATTGCTGCTACTGAAATTGGTACTACTAACCCCTCTTTCGAGGATTTTGCTGCTATTACTGAAGAAAATTGCATGTTAAAGGGCTTGAGACCAGAATGCTACGGAGCCTAAAAGGGCATCAAACCCTATGTGATGTGCTCAAGAAGTCCATACTGCACAAAAACCCTCAGAAGGAAGGTTTAGGGTTCGAAAAGAAGCTTAATGTGAATGGATCCTATTGGACTCCCAACCAGTATCCCCTTCGTGCAAAGAGTAAAACCCTCAAACCTGAAACTTTAACTAGTTAGCATTCACCCATTCATGTTGATACTGACGAGTCTAATGACTCAAATTATAAAATCTTCAAACAACAGATTGTAAGGTTTTCACTCGATATGTTGGAACTAACTACACACGACAGATTCACCCAATAAGCAAATATGGGTAAAGAAGTGCAGTGTTGAAAATTTGTCTATCACCGCTAACCTGATTGTGCAAGATAACTCTCGACGAGGAAATGGATATCATTCATAGTCTACCTTAGTATCTTTCTCGAATGATTATCATCCTAACCTACGTCAGAAGGAGTACATGCGTACATCTTCAAATCATTACATTCATATATCTGGAGACAACTTCAATGCATATTCATATGATTATCATCGAAGTGCATAGGTGTCTCACAGGCCCATGCCGAAGGAATACCCCTACTCAGTCCAAGAAAACGAGATCCTCACCTCCCATGCAAAAGTGGATTATGAAGAAGAACTAATCCTCTCATGTAGGGAACTCTCTCAGGGATTTCTCTCATTTACTATGAGCCCTGAGATCAATATTTGTTGGTGCTTAAATCTCTGTGTTTTTGGTCGAAGTGTTTGTGCTTTGTGTTCTCTTTCGTTTGGCTTTGTGTTTTTAGTCGTTTTATGTTTTTCCTCAGTCTTTTTTGTCATAAACATGCAACTTGATCTGAAGAAGATTTCAATCTGACATCCTTGGTCGTGAATGAAATCAACCTTGAAATTTCATCTATTTTGGCGCTTGCACTTCCTCAAACCCTTCGGCATTCTGTTCAGTTACCGAGATTTTCACAGGAAACGGCTGACACGTGCCCACGATCTCTTGATTATGATCTCGTCCGTTGAATGTGGAACGTCCTGTGCTTTTCGGTCGTGGATTTTGGAGGGAGTGGTTTCACCCTCGGGCTATATAAACCCCTTCTCTAGGCATCTTCCTCCTTAGTTCTTTCCCTGCCCAACCTCATTCCTCCTCTCTCGCTCTCTCGCTCTCCACCCAAGCCCGAGCTCGAAGCAGTGTCGACGCCGTGCTCCACCGTGCAACTCCGGTGAAGCTCCACCTCCGTTGGTCGTGCCACTACCATACTTCTTATCTCCAGCGCTGCCATAGGTGATATGTACTGCCAAGTTAGGGTATACATATCTAGAACTAGCCCTGTCCTACTTCTGTTCTAGGGTTGTTCGTCCCGACGCCATTTCTTTTGTTTTATTTCCTTGCGAAGATCTTTAGGCTTCACTAGGTTGTGACTTGTATGGTTTGTAGTTTCTCCTCGTACCAGTCTGTTTGGATCTAGGGTTCATGAGATATAGATCAAAAGATTGGAGGAGTTATTCTATCTTAGGGCATATTACAATTCTCTCAATGATATCTTCCAAATCATATGCCATGGATTCCTTTGCTGCTTCTGAAAATTATCTGTTTTGAGTCAAAATTGCTTCTATGCATGGTTATGATGTCAGCTTGTTTTCCCTCGCTTTGTTGATTTTCTCTCACGAGTGGTCATGGCTCATAGTTTGGAAGAGTAGTCTGGGTCCAAGGAGGAAATCCCCACAGTGCCACATGTGGCTGATAAAGCAAAGGTGGTTGAAAGAAAATCAGCTAAGTCGCCAAAAGTGAAGAAGAAGAAGAAACCCGAGTCATAATCTGCTGAAGAAGATGATGATATTCCCTCAGCTCATAGTCAACCAGGTGATGAGCTAGTCACTGACTCCAAGACCCTGTTCTCTGATGGAAATCCCAAGAAGGGTGGTCGCGGTAGAGAGAGGAACACCGCGGCTGAAATATCTGATCCCGAAACTTACAAAACTCTACCTGGAGTTGAAACTGCCAATGATAGAAATAACAGGCTATAGAAGATTCACCGTCACTGGGCGAATAAGTGGTTCAACTATGAGAACACTCGAAGGAAATATCAGATCCTATTTGCATTCACTCCACCCTGGAATGACTGCATTGCAGAGGGCTGCCTAGGTCCAAATGATGAAAAAGTTAGGCCAGCTTGTCGGGGATATACCCCGCGGTATGACCCGGCCGGAAATATGACCCGGCCGGACTTGGCAACTCACCAGAGACCCGACTGATACTTGGCGACTCACCAGGGACCCGCCCGAACCTCGACGACCCATTAGTGACCCGGTGGGTGGGTCAGACGATCGACAAGACCCAACGGCCCAGAAGGCGACTCGTGGGAAGGCCCACTTATGTTCTGGTGGGCCGGCTTAAGAGGAAATGCATAATTAATATTTCCCTTACAAAGGAAGCAAGATTAGGACTCTACTTGTAATAGAGTAATCCTAATCCTACTAGGACTAGTAATGTGACCTGCCCCTTCAACTTATATAAGGAGGGGCAGGGCACCCCAAGAGGGACAGGCTGAATAATCTCTAAGGCTAGATACAACAAAGGGGAGCCGGCTTATACAGCAACTCCCTCATGAGCATAATGAGACCTAGCCACAAAAATCATGTAGGGCTATTACCGGATGATGTTTCTCGGGGCCCGAAGCTGTCTAAACCCTTGTCTTGTGTGGTAATCCGCCTCACGTCTCTCAACCCGATCAACCCCTCTCAAGCTACCACATAGATGTGTTGGCCTCATGACTAAGTCCTCACACTAGGACATCTGCCATGACAAATCCATGACACAGCTCCTCCCCCCAATGCTCATGTAGACTCATTGAAGACAACTGCTGACTTCCCCAAGAAAGTGGAAAAGAGAGCAAAGGCAAAGGCCAAGAATGACGCCAATGAGGCAAAGAAAAATTGGTTGGAACAAATGAATCTTGAGTTGACTCAACAAGATGTGCAGGAGAAGAAGGAACGGGCCTCTACCTGAAAGGAAAAGAAGAGGAAGTTAGTTTCTCCTCATGCTTCGAAGAAGAAATCTGTTGCCGGAAAGTCATGGAAGGCAACATCTGCTTCATCAGATGATTTTTCCGATGATAATGCTAGTGAAGAAATTCCCATGTACGATCAACAAGCTTTGCTTGACAAGCCATATCAAACACCTTCTCAAGCTAAGGTCTCTCCCTAGTTGAGATCATCCCCAAGGCTTGCTACGGTGGCATCAGATAAACCTTCGGGTTCAGCTACCCCTATGGCGAAGAGAAATTTGTTGCCTGATGAAGAAGTTGCCATTCCTACCAAGAAGGCCAAAACAAACGTTCTTGCTTCCACAGAGGAACTAAAATATGACTTTGATCTGATTTTTTATATCATTGAAGGTGCTTCCTATGATGCAAATCCATCTGACTTAAGCAGCTTGGGCCTTCCTGAAGATGTTACCAAAATGGTAGCAAAACACTTTGCTGAGCTGAAAGAAATTACCAAGGAACTGAACCAAGCTATCGAGGACAAGAAGCTCCTTGATCAAATGAGGAAGGTTGCTAAATCTGAGTCAGAGAGAAAAAATGTGAACAAGGGGATTCTTGAGATCACCAAAGCCCTCACAATTATGAGGAACAATAAGATTGAGTGGCACTCCAAGATGAAAATGGATGTTTCTCAGCTTTGTGATCGTAGAAATGATGAGATTAAGCGTCAAACAGATCTTGCTCGACAAAGTGAACAAGAAGAGAAGCATCAGAGAGCTCAGGCAAGAGCCAGCAAGCCGAAGGCAAGCAAGGATTGTCGTATCCAATCTATAACAACTGATGCACCTGTTGACTCTAGTGTCCCACTTCAACATATACCACTATCCCCTCATTTCGAGAAAGAAACCGGGCAACAAGGTGTGCCTGCGGTAGTTATCATTTCCACCTCAGTTGCGCAAGAATCAGATGTGATGGATATCTTTGCGGACAGTCCTGTCGAAGAGAATGTCGTGCCCGAGCAGGAAGCCCCTAAAGAAAAAGTTGATGAAGAGATTGAGATGGAGAAGGCAGTTTCATCGCCTTTGAAGGAAAGTCAAGTTGAGCCCTCCGTATCCTTCATGGAGGGTGATAAAGTTGAGGGGGAGCAAATTGCCTCCCAAGGAAATACCACCCTGGTCTCCTTATCTGGTGCCCACACCCAGATGGAGGTTGATCTTGCTCCTAGTTCTTTGGCTTCACAGCCAAAACATGAAGAAGTGAAAAGATGAAGAGCCCATGGCTCGTGAAGAAGAAGCTCAAGCTGTTATACCACTAGTTCTACCTGAGCATGATGTAACACTAGTTCTGCCTCAGCAGGATGTACCACTAGTTTTGCCACAACAGACCGAAGGAGAAGATATAGTGACTCAAGTAACCAGAGAAATTGTCATGCCTCCTCCTATTGTAAGCTCCTGAAAGAAAAGGCCCTAGTGCCTGAGAATGAGAAAGCAACTGAAGGAGTTCCAGGAAGGAAAATGAAGGACAGACCAGTGCTCCCGTGCCATCGACCCCAGAGAAAGCAAAAATGCCTCTTGCTCCGTTTAAGTCAATCGATGAAAGTGTGCCATCTTCCGATGATGTTCAGCAAATGGAAATCAGCGATGAAGAGAATCGCAAAAATCCCCAGGGATCATTTCCGCTATTTCCAGCTGAGTATGGCCCCAATGGCCCTGCACTCAATGAACAACTTCATTTCTCGAAGCTTGCATTCTTTGGGGTCAGCCCCTACAAAGGAGAAAGAAACTTCACTATCCCTGAGGTTTTGGACTAAAGAACAAGCCGTCTATTATGCTCGGATATTGTTTGGCAAGAACAGGATTTTCAATCATAAGATATTGAACTTCCTTGAGCTTGAAGGAATTCCCTGTTTCATCCATGCAATCGAACATATTGAGCATGCCCTCCAGAAAGGATTCATGCGATTCAAGCATGGCTGGAACAAAGATATTATCCTTCAATTCTTTGCCACACTATATATCTCAGGAGATCCTGAAAAACCTCATCCTGGACACTAGAATGGATAACTGGCAGAGAAAGGATCAAGTGTTCGGCAGATCATTTTCTAGCATTGATAAATCTTCCTTGGTGTGAGTTTGAGAAGGATAGAGAGCACACGCTGCATTTCCGGGAAGTGTCCGAAGCACAACTCCACATCCTGATGGATCCCACCATGGTGGGAGATGAATGCACTGATGTTGATCCGAAAAAGTTGGCTTATGATAAAAAAAGTGATGTTTCACATTCTGCGCAACACTCTCATGCCAACAAACAGATCGAATTCCATCAAAGGCATTGTTGGAAATGCTCAGTTGGCCATGTCTCAAGGAATCAAGTTTGATATTCCTGACCTTTTAATTCGAAATCTTGCATGTGCAGCTGATAGCCCTCAGTTTGTAAAGCCTTATGCTCCATGTATCATGTTCGCAATCGAGCAGCTCACCAATGAGAATTCTTCTGGGCTTATATTCTGAAGGCTTTCATGCCACCAGTTCGTGCTCTCCGCCCATAGTGAAGAATATTGGAAACCGAAAGGAACCTATTGATACTACTACCAATGCATCTACATCTGAAAATGCCCCAAAGATCAAGAAGGCCCATGTTGTAATCCCTCGCGAAGAAAATCCATCTCTTTATGAGATCTGCGTTCGCACTCAGCAGACACTGGAAAGCCACATCAAGCTGGATAGAAAGGAAAAGGTGGAATTAATGACTAAGCTAAATTTGGTTCATAATCACACTCGCCAAATTCTTCTTCATGACAAGTAAGAAAAGAAGCGATCATGGACGCTATTGAGGAAGCACTACTCTCAGAAGGATTTAGCCTAAAAAGGCATCCTGAAGGATTATAACCACCTGGACTTGCTTGTTGTTCCTCGCATTCGAAGACAAACTCCAATGCTCGCACAACCTTCTGCTTCAACGAATCTGTTGTTTGTCAATCATGATGATGAGATTGCAGATACAACCGGTACTCTTATCGTCAAGCCATATGTTCAGCGCTCCAAGTCATCAAGCACTCAGGCTGCCACTCCGACTTCTACCTCGACCATTCCTCACTCTTCGGATATTGATTCGTCGAGTTGCTTTAATTTTGCTTCTAAGGATTCTCCCTCGTAGTAGTTCCTCATATGTGTTCTCATTCCTTTTTGACACTTGTTGACAAAAGGGGGAGAATTACATGGAGTGATAGTTATCAGGGTTCTTGCAGGGTGTTTTCATTCTCTTTTGGTTTTCCCTCGAACAATTTGCTTCATGAACTTATCGCACCGCTTGTGGTGTTGAAATACTCAATCGTCATGTAACGTTAACAACCCCCCGCCTGCAATATTATTTGCTTCATGCTATCTGTTTGTAGGTACCTTCAAATGTATTTTTCCTATGAATGATTATCTTCGATAATTATTAATCTTATAGAGAACAATATTTGCTCCTCAAAGAAGAACAGAAAATCATCAGGAGATGACACTAAGGGGAGAAGTTCTTCAAGTACTAAATGACTTATATTCATTGTAATTGGATATGCGTTGATTGTTATCCTTCATTATCTAACCTTGTAGGAAGAGAATGTTAGTCTAAACTAATATGCCTCATGTTTTCAAGGCCATATAATTCAATAACAAGTGTTTTTCCCTCGCAATTATTTCTTGAATTATCTTCTGTATTGTGGGGAAACCACATCTAAAGCATATCCATTCCGAGCAACATATACTTATTTTTTTCTCTTGCTCTGATTATATCGAATATCTAACATGCAAAAGAACTACATCTCATGTGGATTCAAATTGTGTACTAAGAAAACCTTCATGATTATATCCCTAGTCACAATCTCTTTGAGCATATCTTAAAAATCTAATTATCTTCGATGATTTTGTTACAGGAATCACCTCAGACACCGTCGAGTGCATTGATAGGAGTCAAGTATTAAATCATAGAACAATATCACTTATACGAAGAATAATATCATTTCTCCGCCCTTCATGCTCTGAAGCATATATTAAGGGGGAGAATATTTTATCTTCGCAATTATCTCTTGTCTTTCATTATTCTTTGCATTTCATTCCATTCTTTATCTATCCTTCGATGTGATCTGTTTTGTCAACAATCGTCCAAAAAGGGGGAGATTGTTGGTGCACTATCTGCATACCTTGTGTTTTGGAGATTGTTGACAGAAACAGGTATAGACTATTTTGTTTGATAGTGCGTACAGAGAGAAATAGTCCATACACAACCGAAGAGAATGCTGTCTTTGGTGCTAGGTTCGAGGAACTTCACTGAAGTATATCTGCGTTGCAGAGAAGAACGAGTTGTATTTGTTGGAGTCATATAGTTGAGAAGATTGATGTGGAGAAATCGACCCCTCGAAAATTTACTGCTGAAGCAAAGTTTTTGATTCGGTACTGTCATCCGAAGAAATTGACTACAGTGATGGTCGAAGACAAAGTGAAGATGTAGTATTCATTTTGTTGTTCTTCTTTCATTACTTTGAGTCATAGGGCCTCTGTACTATTAATAGGGGTATAGGTTCTCGATGCTTAGATGATGCTTAGCCAAAACCTATGAAAGATGTGAGAGAAATCTCTTTGTGCTCCAAGCAAATACTTGTCAGCAACAGATGTGATCTTCTTCGCTGTGAGAGACTTGTCTCAGACCGAGGAGTTAGCATTACTTGCTCCGCAAGCAATGTTACCGTTGTTCTCAAATCTGACCGTTGGACTTGTGTCCTTTGGCCATTGGTTGATCCCGATGTCTAATTTGGTCATTTCCCATCTAGGAAAGCTGCGGCTATAAATAGTTGGTCCCTCTCTAGGAGGTAAAACCCTACGTCATGCTTAGTTGTAATGATGTGTTTGTATGACAATTACATAGTTGATCTACCCCGAGATCGGATGAACTAAACCCTAAGTGGGTATGGTGATGATGGTTCTCCCTCTCTACGGACTAGCCCTCTGGTTTATATAGACACCAAGAGTACCTAGGGTAACATATGGTCAATTGCCATCAAGACATAAGCATGCCAGTTACAAGACTTGGAGGATTCACGAAGTCTTCGAAGGTTTCCTTCTGGAGCAAGGGATCACCTGCAGTCCGGCTCTCCTTCGATGAATCAAGGGCAGCCCATCAGTCCGGCCCATGAGAGATAGGCCGGAAGCCCGAGGAACCCTTAGTCTAGGACACCCTCACCTGGCATGTCATGAAGCGTTGGCTTTGGTCATGATTTGTGAGGGAGTCCTGGACTAGGGGGGGTCCTCGGGATGCCGGCCTGTCTCTCATGGGCCGGAAAGTTGGGTCGGATCGCTATTGCTTACAAGAACATATGCAGTAATGGGACACCTAAAGGTGAAACAAGAGACTCATACCCATGGTCATCTGATTGATCTACTCGGCTTCATCCGGTATTCCCTTGTTCCTCGTATTGATTATGTTTCTTATTCCTCGTCTAGCAGAAACTAATCGAGCTTCGTCTGACCTCCCAGAAGCAGAAGCTGAATTAGTTGCATTATGAACTACTGGTCGGCCGAACTATGGAGCGACATTGTATCCGGACAGGAGACTTATTGTGTGTCTTGGTGTGTACTTGATACGTCTCCAACGTATCTATAATTTTTGATTGTTCCATGCTATTATATTATCTGTTTTGCATGTTTAATGGGCTTTAATATGCTCTTTTATATTATTTTTTGGACTAATCTATTAACCGGAGGCCCAGTGCTAGTTTCTGTTTTTTTGTGCCTATTTTATGTTTTACAGAAAAGGAATATCAAACGGAGTCCAAACAGAATGAAACCTTCGTGAGGATATTTCTTGGACCGAAAGCAATCTAGAAGACTTGGATTTGAAGTCTGGGACTCTACGAGGAAGCCATGAGGCAGGAGGGCGCGCCCAGGGGGGTAGGCGCGCCCCACCCTCGTGGGCCCCTCGTAGCTCCACCGACGTACTTCTTTCGCCTATATATACTCTTATACCCTAGAAACATCATGGGGATCTACGAAAACACTTTTCGACCACCGCAACCTTGTTTACCCATGAGATCCCATCTTGGGGCCTTTTCCGGTGATCTGCCGTAGGGGGAATCGATCACGGAGGGCTTCTACATGAACACCATTGCCTCTCCGATGAAGCGTGAGTAGTTTACCACAGACCTTCGGGTCCATAGTTATTAGCTAGATGGCTTCTTCTCAATCTTTGATTCTCAATACCAAGTTCTCCTCGATGTTCTTGGAGATCTATTGGATGTAATACTCTTTTGCGGTGTGTTTGCCGAGATCAGATGAATTGTGGATTTATGAACTTGATTATCTATGAATATTATTTGGTTCTTCTCTGAATTTATGCATGATTTGATATCTTTGCAAGTCTCTTCGAATTATCGGTTTAGTTTGGCCTACTAGATTGATCTTTATTGAAATGGGAGAAGTGCTTAGCTTTGGGTTCAATCTTGCGGTGTCCTTTCCCAGTGATAGTAGGGGCAGCAAGGCACGTATTGTATTGTTGCCATCAAGGATAAGAAGATGGGGTTTATATCATATTGCTTGAGTTTATCCCTCTACATCATGTCATCTTGCTTAATGCGTTACTCCGTTCTGAATTTAATACTCTAGTTGCATGCTTGATAGCGGTCGATGTGTGGGGTAATAGTAGTAGATGCAGAATCGTTTCGGTTAACTTGACATGGACGTGATGCCTATGTTCATGATCATTGCCTAGATGTCATCATAATTATGCGATTTTCTATCAATTACTCGGCAGTAATTTGTTCACCCACCGCAATACATGCTATCTTGAGAGAAGCCACTAGTGAAACCTATGGCCCCCGGATCTCTTTTCTATCATATTACATCTCTTTTATTTACAACGCGTCTCGTTTACTATTTTGCAATCTTTACTTTCCAATCTATACAACAAAAATACCAATAATATTTACTTTATTATCTCTATCAGATCTCAGTTTTGTGATTGGCCGTGAAGGGATTGACAACCTCTTTATCGTGTTGGTTGCACGGTTCTTGATTGTTTGTGCGGGTATTAGGTGACTAGTGTGTCGTCTCCTACTGGATTGATACTTTGGTTCCCAAAATTGAGGGAAATACTTATGCTACTTTGGTGCATCACCCTTTCCTCTTCAAGGGAAAACCAACGCATGCTCAAGAGGTAGCAAGAAGGATTTATGGCGCCATTGCCGGGGAGATCTACGCCAATTCAAGACATACCAAGTACCCATCATAAACTCTTCTCCCTTGCGTTACATTATTTGCCATTCGCCTCTCATTTTCCTCTCCCCCACTTCTAAAATGATTTTCGAAAACCTTTGCCTTTTCTTCGCCTTCTTCCCATATGTATCTTTGTTTGTGTTTCCATGTGCCTTCTATTTGCTTGCTAAAAATCTATTTATATGGATCCACTTAAAGTGTTCTACTTGGATCATCTTTGATCCTTATGCCCTCGTGCTCAAACCCCAACTAGCCTAGTTGGTGGGAAATCTTTAGATGAGCATGCTCATTTTGTACGTCACCGTTTGTATGAAAAAGGGAGACTCTTATGGGATCAAATAAACAGATTGTTGTGTTATTCTTGGATTCTTTGTGATATTTACAATTTTTCTTGTTGCTATAAGAAACCTAAAATACACCTTCCCTACCTATGTGAGTTTAATGATAATGGAGTCAATTGCATAAAACTACCACATTTACGGCTAGGTTTGTAGAAAACCACCAAGTCGCTAATCCATTGCAAAAAACACCACTTTACACTAAACCTTTTGCAGAAAGCACTGATCATCCACTTTGCCTCGTTTAAGCGTGTTTATGACAAATGTGACCAGATCGTCATTGCTGACTGGACAAAAAAGATTCTTCTCCAATCTCTTTTCATAGACACCCCTTGACCCAAAAAGAAAAACGCAATCAAATCCTCCTCTCTCTCTCTCTCTGGATGGAATGCACGGGGAGCCGGAGGCGGCCGCCGGGAGCTCGGCCTTGAGGCCACGACGGCCCCCTTTGCATGTTGTCCGCCGAGATGCCGTGGCCGCTCAGCGCCGTGGATGGGGCCTAACCTCCATGGGCTTTGGCTGCCGGCACCGAAGGTCAGCCTGTCTCCGATGCCTCTTCCAGGCCCGCGGGAGATCCCTGTGCGCTCGTGCCATCTAGCCTCGCGGATCCGCCCAGGCTTCTCCGCAGCTTGCTGTCGCTAGTTCGTCGGTGCACCGAGCACCATTGCCGCCCCCTCTCCTTATCCAACTCTGCTGTCTCTCTCCTTTCTCCAACCCTACCGCCTCCCGCACCAAGGCCTCGCCGGGCGGTGACGAGACCTCCCCGTCTATGCCCGCGCCGGGTGAGACGTCGCCCACCCAAGGGACACCATCCCTAGAAGTAGAGCCGGCGACTGGACAGTGCCAGAGGAGGAGGTCCATTAATCGATGGCGGCCAGAGCAGAGCCACCATGGCGTCATCCCTGGTCATGGTGGAGGGGAGCCTGGCCAGAGGAGGAGCCATGGCTGCAGCACCTCCTGCCGGTGGATCTCGTCGCAACTGCTCAACCACGACGAATCTGAGCGGGCGGACGAGGCCATCATCGGAAGGAGCTGATTGCGTTTTTCTTTCAGATTTCAGGGGTGTATGTGTGATAACCCACAAGTGTAGGGGATCAATTGTAGCTTCTTTCGATAAGTAAGAGTGTCGAAGCCAACAAGGAGCTAAAGGTAGAACAAATATTCCCTCAAGTTCTATCGACCACCGATACAAATCTACGCATGCTTAGTGTTCGCTTTACCTAGAACAAGTATGAAACTAGAAGTACTTTGTAGGTGTGATAGGATAGGTTTGCAGGATAATAAAGAGCACGTAAATAAAAAGTAGGGGCTGTTTAGATGAAGACACAACTAAGTTAGTTTTAGTAGAGAGCTTTTTGTCACGAGAAAGTTATTTGTCCCTAGGCAATCGGTAACTAGACCGGTAATCACTATTGCAATTTTATTTGAGGGAGAGGCATAAGCTAACATACTTTCTCTTCTTGGATCATATGCACTTATGATTGGAACTCTAGCAAGCATCCGCAACTACTAAAGATCATTAACGTAAAACCCAACCTTAACATTAAAGCATCAAGTCCCCTTAAACCCATACGCCACAACCCCCTTACTCAGGTTTACGCTTCTGTCACTCAAGCAACCCACTATAAGCGAATCATGAACATATGGCTACACCCTACAGCGGCGATCCCTCACGCTTGCGCGACATGGAGGGCACAATAGGACAGCACAATAATAAAACATGCAACTCAAACCAGTCACGATCATCAATTAACCCATAGGACAAAACGGATCTACTCAAACATCATAAGATAGCCATACTTCATTGGAAAATAATATAGAGCGTTGAGCACCATGTTTAAGTAGAGATTACAGCGGGTAAAAGAGAGGTTACACCGCTACATAGAGGGGGGAAGAGTTGGTGATGAGGGCGGTGAAGTTGTTGGTGTAGATCGCGGTGATGATGATGGCCCCCGGCGGCGTTCCGGCGCCACCAGAAGCAAGGGGGAGAGAGCACCCCTTCTTCTTCTTCTTCCTTGACCTCTTCCCTAGATGGGAGAAGGGTTTCCCCTCTGGTCCTTGGCTCCCATGGCGTGGGAGGGGCGAGAGCCCCTCTGAGATTGGATCTGTCTCTCTGCCTCTCTCTGTTTTTGCGTTCTCCTCTGCTGCCCTTTCATCATTTCTTATATATCCGGAGATCCGTAACTCCGATTGGATTGAAACCTTCGCTCAGATATTTTTTCCAAAAATTAGCTTTCTTGCGGCTAAAGAAGAGCGTCAACCGCCTTACGGGGTGCCCACGAGAGTCAGGGGCGCGCCCCCTGCCTCGTGACCCCCTCCGGCACCGCCTCGCATTGATTTTTCTTCCCAAAAATCATAAATATTCAAAAAATGATCTTCGTCCGTTTTTATCCCGTTCGGACTCCGTTTGATAAGGGGTTTCTGCAAAACATGAAACATGCAACAAACAGGAACTAGCACCGGGCATTGGATCAATATGTTAGTCCCAAAATTAGTATAAAAAGTTGCCAAAAGTATATGAAAGTTGAATAATATTGGCATGGAACAATCAAAAATTATAGATACGATGGAGACGTATCAATGTGTCAATTTTTTGCCAAGTCAGCTCTGACGATCTGGTCCCATCTGTCATAAACACGCTTAAACGAGGCAAATTGGATGATCAGTGCTTTCTACAAAAGGTTTAGTGAAAAGGAGGTGCTTTTTGCAATGGATTAGCGACTTGGTGGTTTTCTGCAAACCTAGCCGCAAATGTGGTAGTTTTGTGCAATTGACTCATGATAATGAAATCCTATCTTCTTATGCCAAAGTTATCTATAGTTACTATGATATCAAACAAATTGAAAATTTGTTGCTTTTAAGGGTTCATATGAAGATGCTTCTTTGATTGAAAAGTATGATATTACTCTCTACGAATCTAAAACTTTTGGCATACTTAAATATTACTATGAAAACTATGCCCATAATGTCTATGTCAAAGAATTTATTGAAAGAATGACCGTTGCTTTGGAAGAAAATAATGATATGCATGAATCTATAGATAATTATGATTCCGATAATTTGATTGAAATATCCCTTGATGAACATGATGCTTGCTATTCTTGTGGCCATGATGCCAATATTTATGAAGATGAATTTGCTATAGTTCCTTATGTTAAACGTAAGATCGTTGCTATTGCACCCATACTTGATAGTTCCTTCGATGAAAAGCATGATTGCGATGATGTTATTATAAATTCTCTTAATGTCAAGTGTGTTAATGATATGCAAAACCTCAAGCTTGGGGATGCTAGTTTTGCTATGACTACTATCTGTTGCAATGATCATGATTGGGGTGATTCTTCTTATGATCTTGAAAATTTCTTTAAGCCCCATGATGAATATGAGATTGATAATAGTGTCTGTAGTATTATTGAAAGTGGGTTTGGAAGAGTGTCGACTTTAGGTCCCATATATTTGGAGAATGTTCAATCTTGTGAAATTTTTGATAAAAGTGGGTTTGGAGAGGCACTACAAAAAAAAGACACATCCATGACATTTTGGGTCGAACGATATTTTTCTGTCATACTTATGACACTTCTATGACGATAATTGTGACAAAACCCGGTATCATCATAGATGTGGTCGGCTCCTACTTTTATGATAAAAAATCATGACAGAAAATGGGCTTTTCATCCTGGGCGGGCCGGAGACGCAGCTGCATGACATTCTTTGGGCCGTCCATGACGGAAAAAACCATGGTAGAAGCAAGGGAGAGGAAAATATCAGGGAGTTCCCGGTTACGGTGGGTGGTCGGGGGCCAAGTGATGCGCGTTTGACTTGTACCGTACGCGCATGGGTGCGAGGCGTTGGGCTCTAACTGAACCTGAGTGAGGCGTCGCCTAACTGAACCCGAGCAATTTCACTGTAGGCTACGTGTTACTGAACCCGAGCGATTCCTTCGCTACTGCTGCTAACTGAAGTCGATCGATGCTGCCTCTGGATGAACAGTGAGTGTTGCTGGGGGGGGGGGGTTGGATGAATAGTGAGCATTGCTGGGGGGTTTGGATGAACAGTTCCCAGTGGGGGTGGATGAACAGGACCCCGTGGTTGCCTCTGGATGAACGGGACCCCGATCGATTGAGCCGGTTGGGGCTGGATGAACAGGACCCCGTGGAGGGCTGGATGAACAGGACGACCCCATGGATGGCAGGTTGAACAGTAGCCGGTGGAGGGCTGGATGAACAGTGCCCGTGGAGGGGTGGTTTTCCCGCGAGACCGTGGAGAGGGCTGGTTGAACAGTAGTCGGTGGAGTAGCGCGCAGTGGAGGCTGGATGAACAGGAGCCCGTGGATGAACTGTCGCAGGTGGAGGCTGGAGGAGGTCAACAGTGGATGAACAGTAGCCCGTGGAGGCTGGAGGAGGTCAAAGGTTGAGATGAACAGTATCCCGTGGAGTCCCGTTTTGCGGTACGCCACACCCCTCCCGATGAACAGGACCCCTGTTTCGACCATAGAGCTTCAACACAAGTCGGTTTCCTCTGTTTTGTGGTACACCACACCCCTCCCGATCAACAGGACCCCGTTTCGACCGTAGGAGGTCCAACACAAGTCTGTTTCCTCTGTTTTGCGGTACGCCAGACCCCAACCGAAACAAGATCCCATTTAGAACATGACCGGTCGAACACAAGGCCATTTCATCCGTTCTGTGGTACGCCAGGCCTCGTTTCCATCGGCTGTTCCGTCCAAGCCCTCCTGATGAACACGACGACGCATTCCGTTTCGACCCAGCCGGTTGGCTCCCCATGAACACGACGACGACGTTGTTTCTCCGTTCTGTCCCAGCCATGTACATGAGCCCTGTCCATACGTATGCGCGAGTAGGCGTTCGAGACCTCGCCCGTATATATGTACGTGGCCGTATTTTCTTTCTTGCACACTGGCCGATGTACGTACATGTACATGCTACATGCGTGCCTCTACATTGACCAGTATGTAGGTACACGTTCGCGACCAGAATGACAACGCTACGTACGCTTCGACCAGGTGGGTCCCGACTATCAGGAACTTCCTTGCGTGCGAAGATGTGGCTGGTGGGTCCCAACAGTCAGGGGGGAGAATTGTTTTTTTGCCCGGACGCACTTCCTTTCATGCGAAGATGTAGCTGGTGGGTCCCAACAGTCAGGGGGGAAACATTTTTTTTGCAAAATACGGTGGCCTGTCTAGTGGTTCCCTGCTGTCAGGTGGAGGAATAATTATTTTGCGCATAATAAGGAGGCACTTCCTTCCGGCTGCCATGGACCCAGATGTTAGCCTCTCCACATACAGTACTCTTTTGATGGAAGTCGTTCCTTGACCACGTTGACCATGCCGCGCCGAGAGCACCAGGGCAGTGGACGACGACAAGGCCTAGGAAGGGGACGACGTGGAGCCGGGGAAGACGCGGTCATGGAAGGCCGCGCAGAGAGGAGTACGAGGGTTCACTGGTTCGGCTACGGTGTGAGGCTGCCGTTGAGGGAGTCCTGGACAGCCGGACTATATGCGTATGCCGGACTGTTGGACTATGAAGATACAAGACTGAAGACTTTGTCCCGTGTCCGAGTGGGACTCTCCTTTGCGTGAAAAGCAAGCTTGGCAATTCGGATATGTAGATTTCCTTCTCTGTAACTGACTCTGTGTAACCCTAGCCCCCTCCGGTGTCTATATAAACCGGAGGGTTTAGTCCATAGGATAACAACAATCATAATCATAGGCTGGCTTCTAGGGTTTAGCCTCTACGATCTCATGGTAGATCAACCCTTGTAATACTCATATCATCAAGATCAATCAAGTAGGAAGTAGGGCATTACCTCCATAGAGAGGGCCCAAACCTGGGTAAACATTGTGTCCCCCGCCTCCTGTTACAATTAGCCTTAGACGCACAGTTCGGGACCCCCTACCCGAGATTCGCCGGTTTTGACACCGACATTGATGCTTTCATTGAGAGTTCCAGTGACATCAGAAAAAGGTTTGATGGCTCGCCTTGTTATCAAGGATAACATCACCTCAGGGGGAGCCTTGGCTTTAGGCCAAACCCTCTGACTAGGCGGCTACATCATGACCAACGCGTTCGGTCGCCACGCCGACGATGACTTCTCAGGAAATCAAAAACAGCCTCCACGTCAGCTCAGAATGCGCCGAGCAGATGGATCCGATGGAACTCTCGTCCTTGAATGAGCTCTTGGATCGCATCGCCGCCATGGGAGTCGCTACCGACTATGATCGGATTGGGCTTAAACCCGATCAAAGAGAGATCAACTCTCCGCCGGTCACCCATCAAATAGCGGTGGTGGAGGAGCAATGCAGCGATTCTTCCTCTATTTTGAGGATGAACTATGTCTGGATTCCCGAGCTCTCTAAGCCTGATACCCGTTCGCGGGAGGACATGACCCAAACTCTGAACTTAGAATCAGACAGCGGGCCAGAAAAATGGGAAACATCCCGGAACCCGAACTCCCAAGTTCGAAAGTTCCTCTGCACCAGGGTCTAAGATGGGGTCAGGGTTCAGACTTAAATCCACCCACCAACCCAGATACAAGTGATCTTTCCCACATCAGGCAACAATCCCAAGAGACAGTGCATCACTTTTGGGGCAGATTCCTCCTTGTAATGAGCAATGTCAAGGATTGTCTCATGGAAGATGCAATCTCATTCTTTTGCAAATATTGCACGGACAAGGGAATCCTTAACGCCATAAGTCGCCATGACATATCACACTTCGTTGACTTGGCGGCCATAGTACAGAAGTACTGTGCGATGGAAAGCGCCAGGCAGACCCAGGAAAAATTCTGGGATCCTCCGGCTCTTACTAAAACCCTCATCCGAACCAAAAGGGTGCACTCTCGCAAGTCACCCGATCCAATCACAAAGAAACGAAAGCCCACTACAGGGCATGGAACCGTATTGGAGGGATGGCTCAATGGGCCATGCAAGATTCACACCACACCGGATACCATACCAACACACAGCCTTAGAGCATGTTGGATACTTCGGCAGGTGGCCAAGAGCGGCGAGGATCTCCTCATTAACAATACCGCAGAGCATCATCCCGCAGAAAACAATAATACAGTGTTGACAGTCTTCGAGACTTTCGCCTCGAATAACAGGCACAAGAGAGTAGTCCGCGGCCTTGCCGAACTCTGCCACGTGGCAGCAATAAACATGGCTATAACCTTTAATGCCAGTGACGAACCTCAATTCCGAACAGTCCGAGCACTAGCCGCTCTGGTCCTCAGCCCAATTGTGGACGGCTTCCGGCTTACTAAAGTGCTCATGGATGGCGGGCGGATTAAACCTCATCTACGAGGAAACTCTCAACAAAATGGAAGTAGACAAGAGCCGCATTGAGCAAAGCAGCACGACCTTCCGAGGGATCATCCCTAGTCGGGAGGCACGATGTGGTATTCGGCACGCCAGAAAATTATAGGTCCGAAGAGATAACATTCCAAGTGGCCCCATTCAATAGTGGATACCACACCTTTTAGGGCGGCATGCATTCACGAGCTTCCAAGCTATACCCCATTATGGGTACATGAAGCTCAAGATGCCCGGGCCCAATAGAATCATCACTCTAGCCAGTGATCCGGACATAGCACTTCGCGCTGAAAATAAAACCGCCGCCCTGGCCCTTGAGGCATTATTCGAAGCCCTTGCGGCAGAAGAACTAACTGCATTATGCTCCACAGTGGATAGGGATGACGTGATACTCGATAAGCAATCCAAGTCCACCTCTTTCAAACCTGCGGACGAAATCATGAAATTCCAAGTCCACCCAACAGACTCTTCAAAAACAGAAGCCATTGGGGCACAGCTGAACCCCACAATCGACGCCGCACTACGGGCGTTCTTACGCGAGAATTGGGACATCTTCGCCTGGCACCCTTCAGATATGCCAGGGATCCCATGCAGGATGGCCGAGCATGGCCTCAACATATTGAAGGGATACAAGCCGGTCAAGCAGACACTACGACGCTTTTCAGAGCCTAAATGACAGGCTATGGGAGAGGATCTAGCCAAGTTACTCAAAGCCAGATTCATCAGAGAAATAAAACACCCGGATTGGCTAGCAAACCTGGTGATGGTGCCAAAGCAGGAAAAATCCCGGCGCTTATGTGTCGATTTCAAGGACCTCAATAAGGCTTGCCCAAAGGATCCCTTCCCTCTCCCCCTCATCGATCAAATTATCGACGCATACTCCGGATACAATCAAATCAAGATGGCGGACTCCGATCAAGCCACAACCACATTCGTAACTCCATATGGCCCTTTCTGTTTCAACACCATGCCTTTCGGGCTCAAAAACGCCGGTGCAACCTACCAACGCATGATTCAAACATGCCTGGAAAAAAAAATCGGCAAAATAGTTGAGGCATATGTGGACGATGCGGTCATTAAGACCAGACACGTCGAATCTTTAATAGACGACCTGAGGCTCATGTTCGACAACCTCCGAACATATGACATCAAGCTCAATCCGGAAAAATGCATTTTTGGCGTTCCTGCCGGAAAGCTCCTGGGCTTCATCATCTCCAATAGAGGAATTGAAGCAAAACCGGCTAAAATCCGAGCTTTGTCGCAGTTGGCTACCCCAACAGACCGCAAGAAAATCTAGAAATTAACTGGATGCGTGGCTGCCTTAAGCCACTTTATCTCTCAATTGGGAGAAAAGGCACTACCTCTTTATCGCCTTCTTCGACGCACCGAACACTTCGAGTGGACGGATGCGACTACGGCCGGACTGGAAGAAATAAAGGCCCTCTTGGCCATCAACCCAATCCTGGCCACGCCGAACATTGGTGAACTCATGCTATTATATATAGCGGCAATACACCAGGTTGTAAGCGCAGTGCTCGTCGTCGAACGAGAGGAGGACGGACATAAGTTCCTGCGTCAAAAGCCGATATACTACGTATCCGCTGTCCTCACACCATGCAAGTCATTGTACCCACATTACCAAAAGATAGCATACGTGGTCTTCATGGCATCCCGGAAACTACAACACTACTTTCAAGAGTGTTCAATCACGGTGGCCTCCGAAGTACCACTCAGCGATATAATAAACAACCGCGATGCCACGGGCCGGATTGCTAAGTGGGCCATTGATCTCCTCCCGTTCGACATTATATATAAACCACGACGAGCCATTAAATCGCAAGTACTGGCTGACTTCGTCGCCGAATGGACAGAAGCCGAACTCCCTAAAGAGTACAGCGCATACTCCAATTGGATCATACACTTTGACGGCTCTAAAATGCTGGCTGGTCTAGGAGCGGGCGTTGTCTTGACATCCCCCACCGGAGATACAGTCCAATATGTACTCCAAATTCTATACACAGACGCCAACAATGCAGCCGAATATGAGGCTCTGATGCACGGTCTTCGGATGGCGGTCTCCATGGGCATTCAATGCCTAGAAGTGCGTGGGGATTCGAACCTTGCAATATCTCAAATAAACGGGCACTTCGATGCCAAGGACCCTAAAATGGTGGCTTACCGTAATGCCGTCCTCAAAATGTCAGCTCGATTCGAGGGGCTTGAATTTCACTATGTGGTTCGAGAAAACAATCAAGCAGTGGATATCCTTGCCCGCATCGGCGCTAAGCGCGACCCCTTCCCACCTAACATCTTCTTGGAAAGGCTGTTCAAGCCATCCGTGGTGTGGCAAGGGGAGACCGGCAATACTAGTCCGGATCCGACCACAACCCCAGAGCCCGAACACACTGACATAATCGAAGGCTCCGCCACCGAAATAAGACCTTCGACCCACGTAATTATGGCTGTCATCGCCCCCTGGACCGAACCATACCTAGCCTACCTAAATAGGCAAGAACTCCCCAAGGACCAAAATGAGGCTCGTTGCATTGTGTGGCCCTCTAAAGCGTACAAGGTTCAAGAGGGAGAGCTTTACAAGAAAAGCGCTACCAGAGTACTCCAAAGATGTATCTTTGAAGAGGAAGGGTGGCAGCTCTTGGCCGAAATTCATGTTGGACTCAGCGGCCACCACGCTCCAGCTCGGGCCCTTGTAATCAAGGCTTTCCGTACAGGTTTCTACAAGCCGACGGCCCGAGCAGACGCACAGGACCTCGTCCAACATTGCGTCGGTTGCCCGCTCTTCGCTAACCAAAGCCATATGCCACCCACCGCCCTCCAAACAATCCCCATAACTTGGCCCTTTGTGGTCTAGGGGCTCGATATGGTTGGACCCCTTAAAGGAGGAAGCCATAAGAAGAAATACCTGTTGGTCATGGTGGATAAATTCACCAAATGGATAGAGGCCAAACCAGTTAAAACGGCCGAATCCGGACCTCACGGGAAGATATCACAACACAACTCTAAAAACATAAATAAGTCATACAAGCATCATAATACAAGCCAGGGGCCTCGAGGGCTCGAATACAAGTGGTCGATCATAGACGAGTCAGCGGAAGCAACAATATCTGAGGACAGACATAAGTTAAACAAGTTTGCCTTAAGAAAGCTAGCACAAACTGGGATACAGATCGAAAGAGGCGCAGGCCTCCTGCCCGAGATCCTCCTAACTACTCCTGGTCGTCGTCAGCAGCCTGCACGTAGTAGTAGGCACCTCCAGTGTAGTAGTCGTCATCGACGGTGGCGTCTGGCTCCTGGGCTCCAAAGTCTGGTCGCGGCATCCGAGAAGAAGAGGAAAACGGGGGAAAAGAGGGAGCAAAGCAACCGTGAGTACTCATCCGAAGTACTCGCAAGCACGGAGCTACACTACATATGCATGGGTATATGTGTAAGGAGGCCATATCAGTGGACTGAACTGCAGAATGCCAGAATAAGAGGGAGATAGCTAGTCCTATCGAATACTATGCTTCTGGCAGCCTCCGTCTTGCAGCATGTAGAAGAGAGTAGATTGAAGTCCTCCAAGTAGCATCGCATAGCATAATCCTACCCGGCGATCCTCCCCTTGCCGCCCTGTGGAAAAGCGATCACCGGGTTGTCTGTGGAACTTGTCTGGGTGTGTTTTATTAAGTATCCGGTTCTAGTTGTCATAAGGTTAAGGTACAACTTCGGGTCGTCCTTTTACCGAGGGACACGGCTATTCGAATAGATTAACTTCCCTGCAGGGGTGCACCACATAACCCAACATGCTCGATCCCATTTGGCCGGACACACTTTCCTGGGTCATGCCCGACCTCGGAAGATCAACACGTCGCAGCCCCACCTAGGCCTAATAGAGAGGTCAGCACGCCGGTCTAACTCCTATGGCGCAGGGGTCTGGGCCCATCGCCCATTGCACACCTGCATGTTGCATGGGCGGCAGAAAGCAGAACTAGCCCCCTAATACAAGAGCAGGCTTACGTTCCAATCCGGCGCGCGCCGCTTAGTCACTGATGTCTAGAAGGCTTCGGCTGATACCACGACGTCGAGTGCCCATACTTTCCCATGTAGTTGGTTAGTGCGTATAGACCAAATGGCCAGACTCAGATCAAATACCAAGATCTCGTTAAGCATGATATTATGAAGCAACCGCGGACGCCGACCCGGGCCAGGCACACCTCTCGCCTAGGTGGTCTCAACCTGCCCTGTCGCTCCGCCACAAAGATCCACACAGAGAGCCGTCGAGACAAAGGTCCTTTCAGCCCCCAACCCGTGAATCACTCGCGGGTACTCTTCGAGCTGACCCGACTTTAGTCACCATCGGTATAGTATGTATATATGTATAGTATATACACGTGATCACCTCCCGAGTGATCACGGCCCAATAGTATAGCAAGGCAGACTGACAAGAATGTAGGGCCAATGATGATAAACTAGCATCCTATATTAAGCATTTAGGATTGCGGGTAAGGTATCAATGACTGTAGCAACAATGATAGGCTATTTAACAGAATAGGAGTAACCGAACAGTAACATGCTACACTACTCTAATGCAAGCAGTATAGAGAAGAATAGGCGATATCTGGTGATCAAGGGGGGGGCCTTGCCTGGTTGCTCTGGCAAGAGAGAGGGGTCGTCAACTCCATAGTCGAACTGGGCAGCAGCAGCATCGGTCTCGTAGTCTACCGGAGAGAAGAGGGGGAAGAAACAATGAATACCATGCAAACAGATGCATATCGATGCATGACATGACAAGCAACGATGCTAGGTGTGCCCAATCACGGTAGTAGGTGATACCGATGAAGGGGGAAAACATCTAGGAAAGTATTCCCGGTGTTTCGCAATTTCGGACAGATGAACCGGAGGGGGAAAGTTGCGGGTTTGTTATGCTAGGGATGTGTGGTGGACGAACGGACTACGTATCCGAATTCGTCTCGTCGTTCTGAGCAACTTTCTTGTAGAAAGTATTTTCATCTGAGTTACGGATTAAAAGATATGATTTTCTAAATATTTAACTCATTTTCTAATTTTAATTATTTATTTAAATCCAACATTATCCAAAACAGTGAATGATGACGCACGCATGACATCAGAGTGATGTCAGCAGGTCAACTGGTCGGTTGACCAGTCAAACCAGACAGGTGGGTCCAGTGGGTCCCACAAGTCATTGTCTGGGTCACTAACAGGGGGTTTAGTCTAACTAAATGGATTAATTAGTGGGTGGGACCCAGTAGTCAGTGACTGTTTAGTTAATTAAATTAATTAACGAAATAATTAACATTTTAATTGTTTACAAAATGTTTTAAATGGTGCGGGCCCGCATGTTAGTGGCAGTAGCTACCACATCAGCGTAGTTGACCCGGTCAACTTGGCTAGTTGGGGCCCCCAGGCCCACAAACAGTGACCCAGGGTGGGGCACCACGCATGCCACGTTAGCTGGCCGGTGTTTAGACGCCGGCGAATTCATTTTCGCGGCGGCGCGGCTCGGGCGAGCGTCGGATTTCGCCCATGGGGCACCAAATCGAGCGCGGCCAGGCTCTCTAGAACGGCCTCTTCGCACCGCCTCCGATGGAGGGGAGCACGTCGGCGGGGGTGGCCGGAATCGAGCATTACAGGCTCGACGGCGGCAAGGTGGTTCGGGCGTGAGACGAAGATGGCGACGCAGCGCGCTTCGGGGCGAACAGGAAGGCTAGGGTGGAGCTCGGCCCCGTGACCATTTGGTCACCAGAAGGGCGCCGGTGACGCGCGCAGGCGGCGGCGCAGTCGGGAGCTCGAGGAGAGTGGAGCTGGGGCGAGCTAGCGAAGAAATGGGGAGGTTGGGGAGGATCTACGAGGCATGATGAGTGTAACCGACACGAGCCCGTGATCATTTGGTCACCAGAGACTCGTCGGCAACGGGGTCCGCGGCGGAGCGCTCGGGTGCTTCGGCGGCAGCTAGCTAGGGCGTGTGAGGGAGCTAACGGAGAGAAGGAGGGGGTGGAGCTCACCGAGCGGCACACACTAAAGGCCCATGGTAGTTTTGTAGCAGCAGGGGGGTGTTGTAGCAGCGCCTCCGATCTCCAGCTGTGGCCACCGGTCGACGAGGAAGACGATGGCGGTGATGACGGACATGCAGGCGCGGCGAGGCGATGGCTGTGGCCACGCGATTCATGACGGCGGGTCCATGGCAGCGTTCGGACGTGGTGGGGAACGAGGGGGAGAGCGAGGTGGATCTGAGGGGGAGGCGTGGGAACCGAGGGGAGAGTGGGGGCGAGTGGGAGGAGAGACCGAGGGGGCGTGGCGTCGGTGTCCTTATCCACCTCGACACCGGCGAGCGGGTCCGGTGGCGACCGCGCCCTATAGCGGCGCGCGACCGAGGAACAGGAAGGGGGTGCGGTGCGGGGAGCTGGGCCGGCTGGACCGACCAGGCTGGTTGCGGTCCTGGGGGGCAGGGGCTGTGGGCGTGCGGGTGGGTTGGTGGCCAGCTGGGCCAGTTGGCCCAGTGGGGGGGGGAGGGTTTTCTCTTTTTTTGTCTTCTGTTTGTTTTTCCCTTTTTGTATTTTCTTTATTATTTCTGTTCTGTTTAAATTCATTTAAAAGTATTTAGGTATTTTATAAAAATGTGTTTACTTCACCATAATTACCGATGCAATATTTAGCAACCCCCGAACATTTTTGTTTTGACTTTTGAAAACTTTGGTTGTTTGTCGCTAATTCATTTTTGAATTTGCAATGTTTTTTAACTACCACTTAATTAGCAACAGTAACATAGATGACATGGCATCATCAGGAGAGTTTTACCGTAGCCTAATTATCCGGGCGTTACAAATCTCCTCCACTACAAGAAATCTCGTCCCGAGATTTAGGAGGTAGAAGGAAACAATGCGGGGTATTCATCACGCAGGCGATCCTCGCGTTCCCAAGTGGCTTCATCTTCAGAATGGTGCGACCACTGGACTTTGAGGAACTTGATCGCCTTCTGGCGTGTGCGGCGTTCAGCTTGGTCGAGAATGCGGACCGGATGCTCTTTATAGGAGAGGTCCTGTTGCAATTCGAGCACTTCATGATCCACTCCTCGGATTGGGTCCTTGAAGCAACGGCGTAGCTGTGACATGTGGAACACATCGTGAACCTGAGAAAGGTTCGGCGGAAGCTCCAGTTGGTATGCCACTTTTCCACGCCTTTCCAGAATAGTGAATGGACCAATATAGCGAGGAGCTAACTTGCCCTTGATCCCGAAGCGGTGAGCACCCTTCATTGGTGTAACTCGAAGGTAAGCCTTTTCGCCAGGTTGATAGACCATGTCTTTATGATGACGGTCATAATGACTCTTCTGACGTGACTGAGCAGTCTTGAGATGCTCGCGAATAATGCGAACTTGTTCTTCGGCATGTTGGATAATATCCGGACCAAAGAGTGAACGTTCCCCAGTTTCTGACCAGTTCAGAGGGGTTCGGCACTTTCATCCATATAACACTTTGAAGGGGGCCATCTTCAGACTAGCTTGATAGCTATTATTATAAGAGAACTCAACATACGGGAGAGATTCCTCCCATTTCTTGCCGAAGGAGATAACACAAGCTCGAAGCATGTCTTTGAGAAGTTGGTTGACACGTTCAACCTGCCCTTGCGACTGAGGATGAAGAGCAGTGCCGAAAGACAAATGAGTGCCCATAGCTTCTTGGAAACTTGCCCAGAATCTTGAAGTGAATAAGCTGCCACGGTCTGAACTGATTACCAATTGAATACTGTGAAGCGAGACAATTCTGGACATGTAGAGGTTTGCCAGCTGACTAGCAGTGATCGTTTCCTTGACAGCCAGAAAATGTGCAACTTTAGAAAGTCGGTCAATGAGGACAAGAATAGCATCATTACCTTTCTGCGATTTGGGGAACCCAGTGACAAAGTCCATTTCAACATGGTCACATTTCCATTCAGGAATAGAGATAGGTTGCAGAGTTCCAGCAGGCCTTTGATGCTCTGCTTTGATACGACGACAAACGTCACACTCAGCAACATAACGAGCAATATCTTGCTTCATATTAGACCACCAGAATCTCTGACGAATGTCTTGGTACATCTTGGTACTACCCGGATGAATAGGCAAAGGTGTATCATGAGCTTCTTGCATAACCCTTGGAGTCAGATTCAGGTTTTCCCTCTTACTCGGTACCACTAGGCGACCTTTGAAGAATAAGGTGCCTGCGTCATCAACAGTGAAGAATGAGGGCTTTCCTTCTGCGAGATAGCGTTTAATCCTCTCTACTTCATCGTCACATTTATGTATCCATTTGATGGTGTCCACAAGATCTGGTCTAGCAACTATGGTATTGAGAGAACCCCGGGAAACAACATGGAGGTTAATCTTGCGAAACTCCGGAGGAGGGGAAGCGAGTGCACCAGGAGGAACAATATGGAGGTTCAGCTTTCTGAATTCTTCAACAAGCGAGGGCTAAACTCTGTGAACCTGGAGGTGGTTGCAGTAAGACTTGCGGCTCAAGGCATCAGCCATTACATTAGCCTTGCCTGGGGTATACGAAATACCCAGGTTAAATCTGCAACAATCTCCATCCATCTCTGCTGACGGAGGTTCAAATCTGGTTGAGTAAACAAATACTTCAGACTTTGGTGGTCGGTGAAGATCTCACAACGATTACCGAGAAGGTAATGTCGCCACTGTTTCAGTGCGTGTATAACAGCAGCAAGCTCGAGGTCATGAACTGGGTAGTTCTCTTCGTGAGGGCGCAATTGCCGTGAGGCATAAGCAATCACTTTGCCCTCTTGCATTAGGACAACGCCTAGGCCTTGACGTGAAGCATCACAATAAATGACGAAGTCCTTCTTAGTATCTGGAGGAGCAAGCACTGGGGCAGAGGTCAACTTGTCTTTGAGCGCCTGGAAACTTTCCTGACACTTTTCTGTCCATCCAAACTTGACGCCCTTATGAAGCAGGTTAGTCAGAGGTCTAGCGATCTTGGAGAAGTTCTCGACGAATCGACGACAATAGCTGGCGAGTCCGTGAAAACTTCTGACTTGCTTGACATTCTTCGGAGGAGTCCAATCTAGAATAGCCTGAACTCGTTCAGGGTTGACGGCAATACCATCCTTAGAGATGACATGCCCAAGATAGGTTACTTCGGGAAGCCAGAATTCACACTTGGAGAACTTGGCATAGAGTTGATGCTCTCTAAGCTTTTCCAGAACAAGACGAAGATGTTCAGCATGTTCCTCTTCATTCTTGGAATATACAAGGATATCATCCAGATAAACCACGACAAATTTGTCGAGGTATTCCATAAAGATATAGTTCATCAGACGAGAGAAGGTGGCTGGAGCATTGGTTAATCCAAAAGACATGACGGTGTACTCGTATGATCCATAGCGAGTCACAAATGCGGTCTTCGGGATATCTTCTTCACGAAAACGGATCTGGTGGTAACCCAACCTCAAGTCGAGTTTAGAGAACACTGACGAACCAGCCAGTTGATCATATAGATCATTGATCCGAGGAAGAGGATATTTGTTCTGAATGGTAGCCTGGTTAATAGGGCGGTAGTCTTGGACCAATCGGTTTGTCCCATCCTTCTTCTTGACAAAGAGAGAAGGTGCTCCCCAAGGAGAGCAACTAGGGCGAATGAAACCACTTCGAAGAGATTTGTCGATTTCCTCCTTAAGCTCAGTGAGTTCATGCGGCGGCATCATGCAGGGCCGTTTGGCTATAGGAGTGGTGCCTGGTTTTAAGTCAATGATGAATTCGACAGCTCTAGCAGGGGGAATCCCTGGAAGTTCTTCAGGAAAGACGTCTTGGAATTCGCGAACGATAGGAATGTTTTCAATGCCCTCGAGGGGTGCAACGTTCAATGCGTTCAAGGCATAAAGCCTTGCCTCGGCATTCTGAACTAGATGAGCATTATAGCTAATTATTTCATCAGAAGGGTGTAGCAGATGGACGGTCTTAGTGGCGCAAACTATAGAAGCAATATGCGCTTTTAACCAATTTATCCCCAGAATGAGATCAATGCTACAGGACTTCAATACGATGGGAGAGACAAGGAATTCTAGTCCTTCGATTTCAACGGGGACATCGTTGCAAATCATGGAGGTCCGACATTGGCCCGCAGGGGTGTGCACTAATAGAGAAGCGTTCATGTCCTCACATTTAATATCGTGCAAGCATGCAAAATCTTCTGACATGAATGAATGCGATGCACCTGTATCAAATAAACGGATGCTGGTACTGAATTTACGAGGAGTGTACCCATCACAGTAGCAGGCTGGTCTTGAGCTTCGTTCAGATCAACGTGGTTGGCATGAACACGACCATAAGACTTGGCATTGTTGTTGCGGGGCTGGTTGTTACCACGGCCAGTTGCTGGAAGGGTAGTTGATTCTGATTCTGGTTGCATTCCCTAGCATGGTGCCCTGGTTGACCACACTTGTAGCACAGACCATTATTGGGAGTGGGAACAGGAGCTCGGGGTGGTGGAGCTAGAAGCCTTGGCTGCCTAGATGGTGGAGGAGGCAGACGAGGCGCAACAAAGGTCTGCCTTGGGGCAGGTGCATTTGGATGGTACATGTTGTTCGGGATCCATATCTTACGCTTCTGCGAGGGCGGGCCCGAAGATGAGCCCGTGTCACGGTTGCGCCTGTGAGAGCTCTGGTGTTCCTGCAGCCCAGTCTCGACATTGATAGCCTTGTTCACCAAGGTGGCGAAATCGGCAAAGTCATGCACTAGAAGTACAAGCTTGATGTCAGCTTGAAGCCCGTCACGGAACTTCTCCTGTCTGCATGCATCAGTTGCAATGTCTTCTTCAGCATAGCGGGACAATTCCAGAAACTCCCGCTGATAAGCTTCCACAGTTTTGTTGCCTTGGGTGAGGTTGCGGAATTCAGGCTTCTTCCTGTCCATGATCCCCTGAGGAATGAATCGGGCACGAAAGGCAGCTTGAAAGTCTGGCCAGGTGATGATTGTCCCAATTGGCAGAGTACGCCTGTGGCTGTCCCACCATTGAGCTGCGGGTCCCTTCAGAAAGAAGCAAGCAAAGGTGACATAGCAGGCAGGGGCTACCTTAGCAGACTCCATCTCATAGGTGATGTCACGGAGCCAGTCATCAGCATCCAGCGGCCGAGTTGAGCTACGGTACACGGGTGGGTTGAGGCGCATGAAATCCTGCAGAGTCACTTGGGCTGGCTGCTCGTTCATATTGGGGCGAGGGAACTGAGCCATCATATTCTCCATGAACTGGCGATTCATCTCGAGTTGTTGGACCATACCAGCCATGTACTCAGGCGGTGGTGGGGCGTTGTCGCCACGACAACGACCAGTTGGTCTAACTATCCTGCTAATATATAACAGGGGTAGTTCAGCATTGAGAAATTTGCATATACAAGAATCATTCATGATAAAACATGCATAATGAAAGGAGCACGAAAGATACTACATAGTAGTCGGCATATCTTACAAAAGGGGTCGGACATAGAGTTTAGTACACAGAGTTCAGTACATAGACTAAGTCATCATAGGTGGCACGCAGGCTCGCGGCGAATGCATCTAATACTAATAAGCAAGACTACATCAGTCCCAGGAGGTACTGTGGAGGTAGTCGTAGCCTGACAACTGGTAGTGAGGCAACAGATAGTCCACGTCGGCGTCCTGGGGGCCGCGGATACTCTGGTGTAGAGCCCGACACTCAGGTGGCAGAAAAGGACCAAGTGCGGGAGAGTAGCCCCCCACCTCTGGCCAACCGACACCGTCGGGCATCACGGTCCTGGCTGGGTAGATCGCAGAACGCGATAGCTGTCTAGATAGAACAAAGGGGTGCAACAGCGTCAGAGCCCTGTAAAGGTGCTGACGAGTGGTGTACAACTCATGGCGAAGAGCTCGGTTAGCTCGGTCCAACCCATAAGCATGCAGAACCAGGCTCTGATGGTGGAAGGGCTCTCAGGTGACGGTGGAGTAGGCAGCGGTGTAGTATCCCTCCGCACCAACGTCGGATGCAATAGCAATGTGCCTGAAAGGGGAAGTGTCCAATGCCTGATACTCTCCACGAAGACGTGTCAGAGCAGCATATGCAGCATCGTGAACTGCCATCTCGATGGTCACTCCAACACCATAAGCGATGTGCAGCATAGTAGTGGAGTCATACTCCCGAGAGTAGAGGTGGACGATGGCACGATACTGCTCCTGGTTAAAGTCCTGGTACTCCTCATAGACGGTGTACTCAGGGTGCCAGCGATAACCCAGATAGGTCATCATCTCAGCTAGCACAGCAGGTGATCCTGAGGCATCAATGGCCACCGTGTGGCACACGACCTGCCTCGTGGGTTCCATCTGAAAAGAAAGATGTTTCAATGGAGTCAAATGACAATGTGGGTACTATTCAAAATACTATCCTACAGAATAACAATGGCTTATCCAACTTTGGGGTGAACGTGGTAACGGGATCCTAATGTTAGAGTTAGTAAATTCGTTTAACCCGAGTAGGAGAGAGTTCAGAGCCCTAGAGTAAAGGTCGAGAAGTAAAAGATCCTAATACCACCCAATTGCGACGTGGGCCCGTAAGGCACACAGCCAAGTTAGTAAAAGTTTTGTAGTGACTAGACTCGACTTCAGCCAAGGAGTGTGGAAGGGGGATTCCTACAGGCAGTCGGCTCTGATACCAACTTGTGACGCCCCCGATTCAATCGTACACTAATCATGCACGCAAACGTGTACGATCAAGATCAGGGACTCATGGGAAGATATCACAACACAACTCTAAAAACATAAATAAGTCATACATGCATCATAATACAAGCCAGGGGCCTCGAGGGCTCGAATACAAGTTCTCGATCATAAAGGAGTCAGCAGAAGCAACAATATCTGAGGAAAGACATAAGTTAAACAAGTTTGCCTTAAGAAGGATAGCACAAACTGGGATACAGATCGAAAGAGGCGCAGGCCTCCTGCCCGAGATCCTCCTAACTACTCCTGGTCGTCGTCAGCAGCCTGCACGTAGTAGTAGGCACCTCCAGTGTAGTAGTCATCGTCGACGGTGGCGTCTGGCTCCTGGGCTCCAAAGTCTGGTTGCGACATCCGAGAAGAAGAGGAAAATGGGGGAAAAGAGGGAGCAAAGCAACCGTGAGTACTCATCCAAAGTACTCGCAAGCAAGGAGCTACACTACATATGCATGGGTATATGTGTAAGCAGGCCATATCAGTGGACTGAACTGCAGAATGCCAGAATAAGAGGGGGATAGCTAGTCCTGTCGAAGACTACGCTTCTGGCAGCCTCCGTCTTGCAACATATAGAAGAGAGTAGATTGAAGTCCTCCAAGTAGCATCGCATAGCATAATCCTACCCGGCGATCCTCCCCTCGCTGCCCTGTGGAAAAGCGATCACCGGGTTGTCCGTGGAACTTGTCTGGGTGTGTTTTATTAAGTATCCGGTTCTAGTTGTCATAAGGTCAAGGTACAACTCCGGGTCGTCCTTTTACCGAGGGACACGGCTATTCGAATAGATTAACTTCCCTGCAGGGGTGCACCACATAACCCAACACGCTCGATCCCATTTGGCCGGACACACTTTCCTGGGTCATGCCCGGCCTTGGAAGATCAACACGTCGCAACCCCACCTAGGCCTAACAGAGAGGTCAGCACGCCGGTCTAACTCCTATGGCGCAGGGGTCTGGACCCATCGCCCATTGCACACCTGCACGTTGCGTGGGCGTCCGAAAGCAGAACTAGCCCCCTAATACAAGAGCAGGCTTAGGTTCCAATCCGGCGCGCGCCGCTCAGTCGCTGACGTCTAGAAGGCTTCGGCTGATACCACGACGTCGAGTGCCCATATCTTTCCCACGTAGTTGGTTAGTGCGTATAGACCAAATGGCCAGACTCAGATCAAATACCAAGATCTCGTTAAGCGTGTTATTACGAAGCAACCGTGGACGCCGACCAGGGCCAGGCCCACCTCTCGCCTAGGTGGTCTCAACCTGCCCTGTCGCTCCGCCACAAAGATCCACACTGAGGGCCGTCGAGACAAAGGTCCTTTCAGCCCCCAATCCGTGAATCACTCGCGAGTACTCTTCGAGCTGACCCGACTTTAGTCACCATCTGTATAGTATGTATATATGTATAGTATATACCCGTGATCACCTACCGAGTGATCACGGCCCAATAGTATAGCAAGGCAGACTGACAAGAATGTAGGGCCAATGATGATAAACTAGCATCCTATATTAAGCATTTAGGATTGCAGGTAAGGTATCAATGACTGTAGCAACAATGATAGGCTATTTAACAGAATAGGAGTAACCGAACAGTAACATGCTACACTACTCTATTGCAAGCAGTATAGAGAAGAATAGGCGATATCTGGTGATCAAGGAGGGGGGGGGGCTTGCCTGGTTGCTCTGGCAAGAGAGAGGGGTCGTCAACTCCATAGTCAAACTGGGCAGCAGCAGCGTCGGTCTCGTAGTCTACCGGAGAGAAGAGGGGGAAGAAACAATGAATACCATGCAAACAGATGCATATCGATGCCTGACATGACAAGTAACGATGCTAGGTGTGCCCAATCGCGGTAGTAGGTGATACCGATGAATGGGGAAAACATCCATGAAAGTATTCCCGGTGTTTCACGTTTTCGGACAGATGAACCGGTGGGGGAAACTTGCGGGTTTTCTATGCTAGGGATGTGTGGTGGACGAACGGGCTATGTATCCGGATTCGTCTCATCGTTCTGAGAAACTTTCATGTAGAAAGTATTTTCATCCGAGTTACGGATTAAAAGATATGATTTTCTAAAGATTTAACTCATTTTATAATTTTAATTATTTATTTAAGTCCAACATTATCCAAAATAGTGAATGATGACGCAGGCATGACATTAGAGTGATGTCAGCAGGTCAACTGTTCGGTTGACCAGTCAAACTAGACAGGTGAGTCCAGTGGGTCCCACATGTCATTGTCTGGGTCACTAACGGGGGGGTTTAGTCTAACTAAATGGATTAATTAGTGGGTGGGACCCAGTAGTCAGTGACTATTTAGTTAATTAAATTAATTAACGACATAATTAGCATTTTAATTGTTTACAAAATGTTTGAAATGGTGCGGGCCTGCATGTTTGTGGCAGTAGCTGCCACATCAGCGTAGTTGACCCGGTCAACTTGGCCAGTTGGGGCCCCCAGGCCCACAGGCAGTGACCCAGGGTGGGGCCCCATGCATGCCACGTCAGCTGGCCGGCGTTTAGACGCCGGCGAGTTCGTTTTCGCGGTGGTGCGGCTCGGGCGAGCGTCGGATTTCGCCCATGGGGCACCAAATCGAGGGCGGCCAGGCTCTCTGGAACGGCCTTTTCGCGCCGCATCCGATGGAGGGGAGCACGTCGGCGGGGGTGGCCGAAATCGAGCGTTACAGGCTCGACGGCGGCGAGGTGGTTCGGGCGTGAGATGAAAACGGCAACGCAACGCGCTTCGGGGCAAATGGGAAGGCTAGGGTGGAGCTGCGCGACGCGCTGAGCACAAAGGGCTCGGCCCCGTGACCATTTGGTCACCAGAAGGGCGCCGGCGACGCGCGCAAGCGTCAGCGCAGTCGGGAGCTCGAGGAGAGTGGAGCTGGGGCGAGCTAGCGAAGAAATGGAGAGGTTGGGGAGGATCTACGGGGCGTGATGAGTGTAGCCAACACGAGCCCGTGATCATTTGGTCACCGGAGACTCGTCGGCGATGGGGTCCGCGGCGGAGCGCTCGCGTGCTTCGGCGGCAGCTAGCTAGGGCGTGCGCAGGAGCTAACGGAGAGAAGGAGGGGGTGGAGCTCACCGAGCGGCACACACGAAAGGCCCATGGTAGTTTTGTAGCAGCAGGGGGTGTTGTAGCAGCGCCTCCGAGCTCCAGCTGTGGCCACCGGTCGACGAGGAAGACAATGGCAGTGATGACGGATACGCAGGCGTGGCGAGGCGATGGCTGTGGCCGCGCGATTCATGATAGCGGGTCCATGGCAGCGTTCGGACATGGTGGGGAACGAGGGGGAGAGCGAGGCGGATCTGAGGCGGGAGGCGCGGAACCGAGGGGAGAGTGGGGGCAAGTGGGAGGAGAGACCGAGGGGGCGCGGCGTCGGCGTCCTTATCCACCTCGACACCGGCGAGCGGGTCCGGTGGCGACCGCGCCCTGTAGCGGCGCGCGACCGAGGAATAGGAAGGGGGTGCGGTGCGGGGAGCTGGGTCGGCTGGGCCGACTAGGCTGGTTGCGGTCCAGGGGGGCAGGGGCTGTGGGCGTCCGGTGGGTTGGTGGCCAGCTGGGCCAGTCGGCCCAGTGGGGGGGGGAGGGTTTTCTCTTTTTTGTCTTCTGTTTGTTTTTCCCTTTTTGTATTTTCTTTATTAGTTCTGTTCTGTTTAAATTCATTTAAAAGTATTTAGGAATTTTATAAAAATGTGTTTACTTCACCATAATTACCGATGCAATATTTGGCAACCCTCGAACATTTTTGTTTTGACTTTTGAAAACTTTGGTTGTTTTTCGCTAACTCATTTTTGAATTTGCAATGTTTTTTGAACTACCACTTAATTAGCAACAGTAACATAGATGACATGGCATCATCAAGAGAGTTTTACTGTAGCCTAATTATCCGGGCGTTACACCTGCGGACGAAATCATCAAATTCCAAGTCCACCCAACAGACTCTACAAAAATAGCAGCCATTGGGGAACAACTGAACCCCACAATCGACGCCGCACTGCGGGCGTTCTTACGCGAGAATTGGGACATCTTCGCCTGGCACCCTTCAGATATGCCAGGATCCCATGCAGGCTAGCCGAGCATGGCCTCAACATATTGAAGGGATACAAGCCGGTCAAGCAGACACTACGACGCTTTTCAGAGCCTAAACGACAGGCTATGGGAGAGGAGCTAGCCAAGTTACTCAAAGCCGGATTCATCAGAGAAATAAAAAACCCGGATTGGCTAGCAAACCTAGTGATGGTGCCAAAGCAGGATAAATCCCGGCGCTTATGTGTCGACTTCAAGGACCTCAATAAGGCTTTCCCAAAGGATCCCTTCCCTCTCCCCCGCATCGATCAAATTATCGACGCTACCGTAGGACACGACTCATTGTGCTTCCTCGACGCATACTCCGGATACCATCAAATCAAGATGGCAGAGTCCGATCAAGACACAACGACATTCGTCACTCCATACGGCCCTTTCTGTTTCAACACCATGCCTTTCGAGCTCAAAAACGCCGGCGCAACCTACCAACGCATGATTCAGACATGCGTGGAAAAACAAATCGGCAAAATAGTTGAGGCATATGTGGACGATGCGGTCATTAAGACCAGACACATCGAATCTTTAATAGACGACCTGAGGCTCATGTTCGACAACCTCCGAACATATGACATCAAGCTCAATCCGGAAAAATGCATTTTCGGCGTTCCTGCCGGAAAGCTCTTGGGCTTCATCATCTCCAATAGAGGAATTGAAGCAAACCCGGCTAAAATCTGAGCTTTGTCACAGTTGGCTACCCCAACAGACCGCAAGCAAATCTAGAAATTAACTGGATGCGTGGCTGCCTTAAGCCGCTTTATCTCTCAATTGGGAGAAAAGGCACTACCTCTTTATCGCCTTCTTCAACGCACCGAACACTTCGAGTGGACGGATGCGACTACGGCCAGACTGGAAGAAATAAAGGCCCTCTTGGCCATCAACCCAATCCTGGCCGCACCGAACATTGGTGAACTCATGCTATTATATATAGCTGCAATACACCAGGTTGTAAGCGCAGTGCTCGTCGTCCAACGAGAGGAGGACGGACATAAGTTCCTGCTTCAGAAGCCGGTATACTACGTATCCGCTGTCCTCACACCATGCAAGTCATGGTACCCACATTACCAAAAGATAGCATATGCGGTCTTCATGGCATCCCGGAAACTACAACACTACTTTCAAGAGTGTTCATTCACGGTGGCCTCCGAAGTACCACTCAACGATATAATAAACAACCGTGATGCCACGGGTCGGATTGCTAAGTGGGCCATTGAGCTCCTCACATTCGACATTATATATAAGCCACGACGAGCCATTAAATCACAAGTACTAGCTGACTTCCTCGCCGAATGGACAGAAGCCGAACTCCCTAAAGAGTACGGCGCACACTCCAATTGGATCATACACTTTGACGGCTCTAAAATGCTGGCTAGTCTAGGAGCGGGTGTTGTCTTGACATCCCCCACCGGAGATACAGTCCAATATGTACTCCAAATTCTATACACAGACTCCAACAATGCAGCCGAATACGAGGCTCTGTTGCACGGTCTTCGGATGGCGGTCTCCATGGGCATTCAATGCCTAGAAGTGCGCAGGGATTCGAACCTTGCAATATCTCAAATAAACGGGGACTTCGACGCCAAGGACCCTAAAATGGCGGCTTACCCTAATGTCATCCTCAAAATGTCAGCTCAATTCGAGGGGCTTGAATTTCACCATGTGGTTCGAGAAAACAATCAAGAAGCGGATATCCTTGCCCGCATCAGCGCTAAGCGCGACCCCTTCCCACCTAACATCTTCTTGGAAAGGCTGCTCAAGCCATCCGTGGTGTGGCAAGGGGAGACCGGCACTACTAGTCCGGATCCGACCACAACCCCAGAGCCCGAACAGACTGACATAATCGGAGGCTCCGCCACCGAAATAACACCTTCGACCCACGTAATTATGGCTGTCATCGCCCCCTGGACCAAACCATTCCTAGCCTACCTAAATAGGAAAGAACTCCCTAAGGACCAAAATGAGGCACGTTGCATTGTGTGGCCCTCTAAAGCCTAGAAGGTCCACGCGGGGGAGCTTTACAAGAAAAGCGCTACCAGAGTACTCCAAAGATGTATCTTTGAAGAGGAAGGGTGGCAGCTCTTGGTCGAAATTCATGCTGGACTCAGCGGCCACCACGCTGCAGCTCGGGCCCTTGTAAGAAAGGCTTTCCGTACAGGTTTCTACTGGCCGACGGCCCGAGCAGATGCACAGGACCTCGTCCAACATTGCGTCGGTTGCCCGCTCTTCGCTAACCAAAGCCATATGCCACCCACCGCCCTCCAAACAATCCCCATAACTTGGCCCTCTGCGGTCTGGGGGCTCGATATGGTCGGACCCCTTAAAGGAGGAACCCATAAGAAGAAATACCTGTTGGTCATGGTGGATAAATTCACCAAATGGATAGAGGCCAAACTAGTTAAAACGGCCGAATCCGGACCAGTGATAGACTTCATACAGGGGTCGTGCACCATTACGGTGTCCCCCATAGCATCATCACCGATAATGGCTCCAACTTCACAGCCGACGAGGCAAAAACTTGGTGCGACAACATGGGCATTAAGCTCGATTACGCCTCCGTCTATCACCCCCAAACAAATGGTTAAGTTGAACGAGCGAATGGTCTTATCATGAGCGGCATCAAACCCAGACTAGTGCGATCCCTGAAGGAATCAGACACGCACTGGGTTGAGGAGCTCGACTCCGTACTATGGGGGCTGCAGACCATGCCAAATCGCACCACCGGATACACACCATTCTTCATGGTGTATGGCACAAAGGCGGTATTGCCCTGCAATATCATTCATGACTCACCTCGAGTGTGCATGTACGAAGAGAGAGAAGCCGAGCTCGATCGACAGGACAATTTAGATGCCCTGGAGGAGGAGCGCGACGTTGCAAAAGCCCGTTCCGCATTCTATCAGCAACAGGCTCGCAGGTATCAAAGCGTAGAAGTACGGGCCAAAACTTATAATGTTGGCGAACTCGTTCTACGCCTACCGGAGAAGAAAAAGGACAAGCTCAAGCCCAAGTGGGAGGGTCCCTTCATCATTGATAAAGTTCTCACCGGAGGAGCGTACCGCCTGCGTGATGCATCAGATAATTGACTCGAGCCGAACCCATTGAACGCGGCCAGACTCCGAAGATTCTACGCCTAGCGCCGAACTCTGTGTTCGTCCCCTTCCCTCCGCCTTTTCTTATTTTATACATATATATCCGCTCTCTTTCTTTTTATGGCTCAGAGGCTTTAAGTGTGAATCGACTACACACTCTTGATGCGCTAAATCCTTAAGTACGCACGCTCACTATACCTGGGGGCTTCTTATACTGAAGCTTAGTATAATTATCTTCCGGGCTTCATGCCCACTGCATATGTGTCGCTTCTCCATATGTACCTCTTCTTCACCGTTATATGCATCGATATGACTTAAGTTTTGGCCAAGATGGGTTACCTGGCTCCTGTATTTATGCCCTACGTTCCCGTTAGTTCGGCTAGGGCATAAGGGGAGCACCTCTGCGATTGTTACTGCCGGGTACTCTGGACATGTACCTCAGACTGGGTGAAGCTGAAAGCTAGCGTTCTTAAGGGAATATTCGGTCGGTGAACTAAAGATGTTTCTTACCTATTACAATACAAACCCCTAGATGTTTCATATGCTGCATCTCTGATCGCAGTTCGGACATGCACATTAATGCATGCGTACCCAGGGAAAGGAACCCATAACGGAACTATTCTCCCTGTAAGATGTTTCTTACTATCCATGTAATATAGCATAGCTAGTTGGATACTTGTCTGTTCAAGAAATCATGACCCCTACGCCTGGTTTCCACGCGTACCCCGGTTTGCATAACTGAGCGGGTATTCCGAAACACTCCGGACTGTCGGGTCCGGAGGCTGAAGCGAAAAGGTCCGCCATGACAAATGATTTACAATCCGACTAGGGACAAAATATGTCAATTGAAGTACATAGTCGCTTCGACCCACATACTTCTTCTTCTATACAATCCAATAGACTGTCTAGCCTACAATCCTGTTGAGAATACTTTGCGGCTAATCCTACCTGGTCATATACCAGACTAACGGGAATCTCTTTCCCATCTGACCACTACAAAAAAAGACACATCCGTGACATTTTGGGCCGAACGAAAATATTTTATGTCATACTTATGACACTTCTATGACGATAACTGTGACAAAACCCGGTATAATCATAGATGTGGTGGGCTCCTACTTCTATGACAAAAAATCATGACAGAAAATGGGCTTTTCGTCCTGGGCGGGCCGGAGACGCACATGCATGACATTCTTTGGGCCGTCCATGACGGAAAAACCCGTGGTACAAGCGAGGGCGAGGAAAATTTCGGGGAGTTCCCGGTTATGGTGGGTGGTCGAGGGCCGAGCGATGCGCGATGCGCATTTCTCTCATACACGTACGCGCGTGTGTGCGAGGCGTTGGGCTCTAACTGAACCCGAGCGAGGCGTCGCCTACCTGAACCCGAGCGATTGCACTGCAGGCTACGCGTTACTAAACCCGAGCGATCGATCGATGGCTGTTAAGTGAACCGATCGAGCGATTCCTTCGTACTGCTGCTAACTGAAGCCGATCAATGCTACCTCCGGATGAATAGTGAGCGTTGTGGGGGGGGGGGTGGGTGAATAGTTAAAGGTGGGGTGGATGAACAGCACCCCGTGGTGTTGCCTCTGGATGAACAGGATCTCGATTGATCGAGCCGGTTGGGGTTGGATGAGCAGGACCCCGTGGAGGGCTGGATGAATAGGACGACCCCGTGGAGGGCTGGATGAATAGTAGACGGTGGAGGGATGGATAAACAGTAGCTCGTGGAGGAGTGGTTGAACAGGAGCCCGTGGAGAGGGGTGGTTGAACAGTAGCCAGTGGAGTAGCGCGCGGTGGAGGCTGGATGAATAGGAGCTCGTGGATGAATAGTCGCAGGTGGAGGCTGGAGGAGGTCGACGGTGGATGAACAGTAGACCGTGTAGGCTGGAGGAGGTCAACGGTGGAGATGAACAGTATCCGGTGGAGTCCAGTTTTGTTGTACGCCACACCCTCCCGATGAACAAGACCCCCGTTTCGACCGTAGCGCTCCAACACAAGTCTGTTTCGTCCGTTTTGCGGTACGCCACACCCCTCCCGATCAACAAGACCCCGTTTCGACCGTTAGAGGTCCAACACAAGTCTGTTTCCTCCGTTTTGCGGTACGCCAGACCCCTCCCAATGAACAGGATCGCGTTTCGAACATGGCCGGTCAAACACAAGGTCGTTTCCTCCATTCCACGGTACGCCAGGCATCGTTTCCATCGCCTGTTCCGTCCAAGCCCTCCCACTAAACACGACGAAGCATTCCGTTCCAACCCAGCCGGTTGGCTCCCCATGAACACGACAATGATGTTGTTTCTCAGTTCTGACCCAGCCATGTACATGAGCCCTGGCCGTACGTATGCGCGAGTAGGCGTTCGAGACCCTGCCCGTATTTACGTATGTGGCCATATTTTCTTTCTTGCACACTGGCCGCTATATGTACATGTACATGCTACTTGCGCGCCTCTACTACGACACATGCGCCCCTCTACATCCACCAGTATGTACGTACATGTTCGCGACCAGAATGAAAACGCTACGTATGCTTTGACCAGGTGGGTCCCGATTGTCAAGCACTTCCTTGCGTGCGAGGATGTAGCTGGTGGGTCCCAGCAGTCAGAGGGCGAATCATTTTTTTGCCCGGACGCACTTCCTCGCGTGCGAAGATGTAGCTTGTGGGTCCTAGCACTCAGGGGGGAAACATTTTTTTCACGAAATACGGTGGCCCATCCTATGGGTCCCTGCTGTCAGGTGGAGGAATCATTATTTTCCGTGTAATAAGGAGGCACTTCCTTGCTGCAGCCGTGGACCTAGCTGTCAGCCTCTCCATGTGCAGTCCACGTCCGATGGAAGTCGTTCCTTGACCACGTTGACCACGCCGCGCCGAGAGCACCAGGGCGGTGGACGATGGCAAGGCCTAGGAAGGGGATGACGCAGAGCCGGGGAAGACGCGACAGTGGATGCCCACGCGTAGAGAGTATGAGGGTTCACTGGTTTGGCTGCGGTGTGAGGCTGCCGTCGCCGTAGAATAACAGGGGGTGTGGGTGAGTAGAGGGATGGCCTGGCCAGCGGTGGGAGTAGTAGGGGGCGATGAGGCCTCCGCGGCATCATAGCCGGCCACGGGAGGCAGGAGCATGCGGCACGACCGGCGCTGGTTTGGGCGGCTGGAGCAAGAAGACCAGAGGTTGAAGAAGCACTACGGCCGTTGGATGGACATCGTACGGTCACTGGAGCTAGAATCGTTCATATTGACTAAAGATGGAAAAGGCCTCCGTCCCAGTCAACTTAGTAGGCCCACAAGTCAGCCTCCCACCAAGGTGGGTCCCAGCTAGCAGGGGTTATTCATTTTTTTGTGCGTAATAAGGAGGCACTTCCGGTGGGTTCGAGCTGACAGCGGGGGGAACGTTTTTTTTCACGAAATACGGTGGCCCGTCCGGTGGGTCCCATCAGTCAGGGGGAAACATTTTTTTCACGAAATACTGGTGGCCCGTCCGATGGGTCCTTGCTGTCAGGTGGAGGAAAAATTATTTTCCGCGTAATAAGGAGGCACTTCCTTGCGGGTGTCGTGGACCCAGCTGTCAGCCTCTCCACGTACAGTACTCTTTCGATGGAGCACTACGGCCATTTGATGAACATCGTACGGTAACAGGAGCTAGAATCGTTCATATTGACTAAGTTGACAAACCCTCCATCCCCGTCAACTTGGTAGGCCCACAAGTCAGCCTCCCACTATGCTGGGTTCCAGCTGGCAGGGGGAGTATTCATTTTTTGTGTGTAATAAGGAGGTACTTCCTTGCGTGCGAAGATAGCTAGTGGGTCCGACCTGTCAGCGGGGGCATGTTTTTTTTTCGAAATACAAAGGCCCTTCCGGTGGGTCCCAGATGTCAGGTAGAGGAATCATTATTTTGCGCGTAATAAGGAGGCATTTCCTTGTGTGCGGCCGTGGACCCAGCTGTCAGCCTCTCCATGCACAGTCTACTTCCGATGGTGTCGTTCGTTGACCACGTTGACCACGCCGCGCCGAGCGCATCCAAGGTGGTGGACGACGGCGAGGCCCCGGACAGCAACGAGCCGGAGATGGGAAGACATGGGAGTAGAGTCGCAGACGGAGAGGTGTACGAGGCTTAACTGGTTCTAGTGCAGTGTGGTTCAGCAGTCGGTGGAGAAGAACAGGAGGTGTGGAGGGGTGGAGGGATGGCCTGGCCAACGGTGGAGTTGCGCTTCATAGCGAAGCGTACTAAGCAGAGCTGCTAGTAGCAGGAGGCGGGAGGTGGTCCCGGCGGCGCTGGAGGAAGAAGAGGAGAGATTGAAGATGGATGCCGGTCGTTGAATGTAAATCCAACAGCTAACACGTCAGAATCATTTGTTGACTAAATTGACAACAACTTGCGTTGTCTTCTACCTATTGGCCCACATTTCAACCTCCAAAAATGTGGCACGTATTCAACCCATTTTTTCAGAATTTACAGTCTTTTTTTGTGCGGTAGAATTTACAGTCAATTTGATTTTTTTTGAATTACAGTCCATTAGCTGGGCTGGGTGAAAAAATAATGTAGCGTCCATGCGGCTCATTTATTTTATTTCCTAAAAAAATACAGGGCATTTGCACTTTCTCGAAATACACGATTTTGCTGGGCTGATTCTAATTATAATGTTGGGTTGGGCCAGCAATGTTATGAAAAAATAAAAAGGGGCTGAGCATTTTGTTATAAATATATTTAAATAATAAGTGATATTATTACATTCGTCCTTAAATCTTACCAAGCTTTTGTACACAATCAGTAGGATTTTCGTGCCAAAACAATCCAGGATTTTATTGTTAAGAAATTATTTTTATAAGTTAATAAGATGTGGGATATTGTTTTCTTACATATGTAAGTATCTATTAAATATATGATGACAATAAAAATAATATATAATAACATATAAAATATTTTAAATATATATAATATAGTTAGAAGGGAAACATAAGTTGGCCCTGGCGTTCCTATTCTTATATAGAAAAATAGAACAGACTTCTGTGTTTTCTTCAAAAAAATTACATAAATTGGGTTGCCGATGTTTTAGGAAAAATAAAACCTCGGATGGGAAGGTCCATAGGCCGGTCGATACATGACGGCCCTCAAGAAAATACAAACAGGCCTATGGACCTCCCATCCGAGGTCGTGGGCTGCGCATGTTAAAAATGAAATCCTAGACGGGACAGCCCAAAAACCAGCTGATACTTGCTGCCCCAGTGATAATAAATGATACCTGCCAGCTCCCCGGCTTCGTTGTGAATTTATCTCCTATAGTAACTACATTGAAGCACCTAAAAAATGTAACTATGTTGACAAACCCGTGGGCCCCAATGTCAGTATAGCATTAGGAGGAAGTATTTTTTCGATGAGGCACTTGCTTGCGTACGGCCATAGACCTAGTGGGTCTCGACTGTCCGCCTCTCCACGTACAGTCCTCTCCAGATTCCTCTCGTTTGTTCAGCATGTTCACAACGGCAAACAGCAGTGTCGCGGCGAGCGCACAAAGGCGCAGGAGGGGATCCGACCACCTGAGGAAGTGCCTTATTATTAAAGAAACTACTGAACTAGCCTAGTGACCAAGTGACACTACCCGACAGCTGTTCGACCCGGGTTCGATTCCACCTCTGCAGGGAAAATATCTCCAAATTTTTTGCCTCTGCCTTTATTGACATATGGGTCCCCATTGTCATCTACACACACCAAGTCCAACACTTGCCAAAACTTCGTCCCTCGTTTTCTCTGTGTTTCGCACACTCGACATTGTGTGGGCGTTTTGACTTTGCATCATATGAAGATGTGCTGTGCATGAATGTTGATCAGCATGATGTTAACTAGCTGGTAGTTCCATTTTTGACCATGAATAAAACTTCCAACTTGATGTTAACCCTGTTCGAAAAGGCCGTGTTAATATAAATGCTCTACCTTTGAAAGTTGCAGTTTCTTATCTGAAACTGAACTTGCAGTTTCTTACCTAAAACTGAAACTTGTAGTTTCTTCTCTGAGAATCACATTGTCTGCACTTTTATACTCCTATGAAACTACGTTTTTTAAGTGCTAAAAATAGATCTCTAGAATTCATAAAATACTTCATATGCTTAATACTACAAATCTGAAATTCAAAAGATATTCATATCTGAAAGTACTCTCAAAATACACAACACAAAACACAACTCACAACCTGCAAATACTGACAACCCTAACCTCCTCCTGACAATTCACAACCTGCCCCACTATTGGGCTGGGGGGGGGGCAGTCCCCTCCTATTCCTCGGCGGCAGACAGCCACCCCGTGAGACGATGTGAATAGCAAGGGAGAGGATGGCAGGGAAGCATCGTCGGGCCAACTGCTTTTCTCCTCTTGCAGTTGGGTTCGGTCGACAAAGACTCCACCGGCTCGCTCTGGCAGGACACCTCACAAATGGCACCCTGTAGATGATCGATCATTCAATCTCTGCTGGATGCTCCATCTGGGATCGATACTCCCACCACCGCTCCCTCACGATCGGATTCGGTGAATCTGTTTGCTCCATGGCCCAGAGGAGAAGCTCTATGTACTCCCGCGCAACTCCCTCCGGGAGTATAGCCGCCTTTTCGCTCTTTTGCAGATATTTGGCCATGGATGTCGCCGTCACCGCTAGTTGGTCCTTGTTGTCAAACCAAGACAGTATCTCCAACATCCTAACTAGCTTCACAGGGTTGCCGTCTGCGATCCTCAAGTATCGGTTGTACTCCTCCATCGATCTACTTCTCCACAGTACCTTCACTTGCTGGTGGTGGTTTTTGAATGGAAGAGGAGAGGAGCAGTGCTAGTTTTGGATTAGAATGGGAGAGGAGCGACATTGATTTTGGACTGGAACAGGAGAGGAGGGGCGGTGGTTTTGAAATGGAAGAGGAGTGGAGCGGTGCTGGATTTAGATTGGAATAGGAGAGGAGCGGTGGTGGTTTAAGAGGAGAAGAGCGGAAGAGCGGCGCTGGTCTTGGAAGTATTTTTTTGTTGTTTTGCGTATTTTGGGTCAAAGTTTGACCACGTACTGTATTTTACAAGCAAAATGTGAATGCATGTCACCAAAAATTGTATCGTTTGGTTCGTATCTGAATGTACTTGCAAATTATATTATTTTTGCAACATATAACATATGTTTTCTATGCAAAAATCATGGTCAATTATGACCCAAATAAAAGAGAGACTAGTTAATGTGGGGTTGCTTTCTTAATTGAAGGGTAAATTGATTTTGATTTTGATCCAGTCGCAGTGCCCCGGCCCTCTCGTCCAATCCTAAATCGCTGCCGCACGCTCCTCTCCCTCTTCTCCATTGCAAAACCACCTCCTCTCCTCTCCATCATCTCCATTCCAAAACCACTGTCTCGCCTCTCCCTCTTCTGATTTTCTCCATTGCAAAACCACCTCCTCTCCTCTCCATCATCTCCATTCCAAAACCACCGTCCCGCCTCTCCCTCTTTTCTATTGCAAGACCACCGTCTCTCCTCCCATCTTCCAAAGCTAGCACCGGACCAGTCAGAAGGACATCTATGGAGAGGATGCATCGGCGAATCAGGTAGATCGTCAGCGGCGACCGGGCAAAGTTAGCTAGGTTGAAGGAGATCCTTACTTGGTTTGACAATGAGTGGGAGATTTCGAGGACGGTGCGGGCCATGTGGCAATGTATGCGAAAGAGCGAGACGGCGGTGATGAGGGCGGTGATACACATGTACTCCTCGGCGGCAGTTACGCCGCGGTCCTCCGAGTTCAACGAGTATCTCCTCTGGGCGATGGAGCAGACAGATTCGCCCCAGGCGACATTCAGGCGGAGGTGCTGGGCGTACAGGTCAAAGGTCGAGTACCCAGAGAATAACAAATCGATCGAGTATGGTGTGCCGTTCGTGAGGGTGTAGAGCCAGGCGGAGCCACAAGAGTATTCGTTCTCCCAAAGCAAGAGTAGGTCGGATGGCGCGACGTCGCTTCCCCGCCATTCTCCACGATTCCCTCGATGCTCGCCTCATTTCAACGGCGGCGATAGGGTTTAAGGTAAGCTTCACGCTAACCTAATCTTCCACCTGCTCATGCTTACAATCAGTGTGGCAGCTAATGAAAATCATGCTTACAATCAGTCTCCGAGTAGTACGCCAATCACCCTAAAATAGCTCTGGACCTTTGGGTCAAAGTTGTGACACAATGTACAAATACAGAAAAATAGATTGATGCTTCTTTCAGAAAAGAGTACTCGCTAGAAAACTGCCAATATAAGCTACTAGTATTTGGTTAGAGGATTTGCTGTCGAGAAAGATCCGTCCACAAAGAGCGCCACACATCCCACTGGTGGTGGTGGATGCCAATGTGTGCGTGCAGCATGGTTGGTGTCGGTAATTTTTTACTTGGCACACCTCGCACTCTGCATATGTGCTGACTCCATACGTACATTTGTGCAGTTCCACCAAAATGCAGCTGAATAACCCTGTTTGCACAGATAATGAAAAAGCATGATTACATTATAGTGGCACTAGTTGATGAAACAAACAAAATAAATAGAAGAAAATATTGAATAGTGTCATAGTATGCCATGCTGCGAGGGCGAGATGGGCCCTACGACGCCTCATAGGGTACGCCTCATACTAGAAATCGTCCCAAGTCTCCCAGATACACCTTCTACCAGTGATGAACATCAGTGTACAACGGTAGTACAAGGAGGCGCCTTGAGAGATTCAAATCTCTATTTTTGTACAGATCAACTAAAATTAAGCACCCCAGTTTGCAGAAACGCTTAAACATTAACAATGGGACTAGTTGATGAAACATACATTAACAAAGAGATGCACTTTCTTTATCTACATTCGAAATGAAATGATAGAGAGGACACTCTCTCTATTTTAACTGTATTATTACTTCATTTTATCAGTGACACTAGGGTCGAGCAGGTGGCAAATGAGGTGTACCGTGCGTTGCAAGGATGGAGGCCGGGGGTGCTTAGACTGGGATGCTGAAGCTGGCTCTTTCAGTCACCAACATGGAAGATTCAATTCATGGGACCTTTTGGTGCAGTTCACCTAAAATGAAGCAATGTCCCATGAGCTAGCAGCTTCTTCATTTTTTTAAGAAAAGGGCTCAAGCCCCGGTTCCGTTTCCATCAGAAAAAGAAACCCATAGAGCTTCTTCTTCATTAGTTGCAATAAAATTGAGCAACATCAAGCTTGGTTGTGAAGCTCCTGGAATGTTCAACTATAATTTGGATATCATTTGTGCAGGTCAACTAAGATCGAGTGTGAAATGTATATCTCTATTTGCAAAAAAAAGGTGGAAAGGAGGGTGACTAACAAGTGATGAAACATGCATCAAATGAAAAGAAGCATGTTCCTTATCTTAATGGCAATCCTACAAGGACAGTAGCAATTTCTAAAGTAGTGGCATTGCTAGATATTAGTGTGGGCATTAGGATTAACTATGACAACCATTAAATACGACATTACTTTGGGCATGGGAGAGTAGGCGGACCAGGACAGTTGCATTTCTAATGAAAAGAACCAACTTATCTTAATGGGAAATTTAGCAGGACATGTTAAAAAGTGCCATTGATTCATATTACTGGAGGCATTACATTGAAAACAATATTGGTTTAACGTGTCCTTACTTTTAACAGTGTGACTGCTACATTTTACCAGTGGCATTACATAAGAGTGGCTCGGGGCAACAAACATCAGAACAGGATATCTGGGTTGGTCCCACTTTTGTTCGGTATAGCAACCTTATACTGTGTGAGGCTAGCAAATCTAGTGTTGGACTTACTCTGTTGACTTGTCCCCCAGTCCCCACTTTCTTTCCTTTTTCAACCAATAGATCGGGTTTATATTGAGTTTGTACTGTGTTTCCCTTTATTTCCCTATTGGACCTAGAGACCAGTTGGATAGCCAGTCTCTGCTACTTTTCGCCCCCATTATTTCCTCTTTCAACCAAGTCCTAGATTCAGGTAACAAATCCTCCCCCACCCCCACCCCCTATCTTCCTTGTTTGAACCAAGTAGTACTATATTCGAGTGCATGAACTAGTTTTACCTCTTAAACGTAAAAAATTAGGTGGTTTTCGAACGGCCGATCGATCCTATCTACGAGGGGGCCTGAGAAATAGTAAAAGATACAAATGCAGCAACGTCAGGAGCTCGGGAAGTAGAGCAAGGCCGGTTTCGAAGGAAGTTATACCTGATGGTCGTCGGGATGTTGCTAGGTGGGTGGCGGGATGCCGGATCTGCCCACACTAAGGCAGCGAGGAAGAAGGGGTCGGAGGCCCTCCCTCGACATCGGTGCTTGGGAGAGAATGGCAAGGCAGGTTGATTGGGATGCGCCAGCAGTGGGTAAGAGCTGTCGCCGAGGACGACCGCGTGAACGTTGCACCTTCTCTCCTCCCGGCGGAGAGGATCCGGCTGGATCTGTGACCAGCGGTGAGTAAAGAGAGAGAGTGTGGCCACCGTTGTCGTTTTTAGATCTGGAGAGGATGAGACAGTGTGAAGAGAGCAACACTAGCACGCAAGCGCGGAGGCTCCTGCCTATATAGTGGAGTACTAGTTTTGTTTTGTCTTCCGGAGCCAGCTTGACCTCGTCAATGACCGCCGAGAAGTCTTCATGCACGTGGCCCGGAGGCATAGTTGTCGTCATTTTGATCTGAAGCTCCAGATTATAACATATAACACGAAAAAATGCCACATGACAAGAAATCATAACCTCACTGCCCAAAGGACACAACATGAATCCCGATGAACAAACTAGACGCGGAACAAAGCTCAAATTAAAGATAAACTCGTAGAAAAGGGGTCTGTTGATAGATGTCCCAATTAACATAGCCGGCTTGACCTAGATCGCAGCCGAGTAGTCTTCGTGCATGTGCCCCCAATGGCTACCCCAACTCAGTTGTCGCTGTTTAACCCTCGCAGTGATCCGAAGCACATGACACCTAATTTTGCGAGATGACAAGAAACCTTTTTTTAGATTTCTCACCACAACTACAACCATGTACAACACAGCCTGCACAATATGTAGACGATAGCCAATATAGGCGTGTCTGCTAGAGTCTGGTCACATGCATGGACGAACTGATCTTCCGTGTCTTGCAGGGATCGTCCAGGAAACAATGTACTACAACACTTCTTTAGTACTATCGCTCGTCTCCCTCTTCTATTAAGTCACCCAACTTGCGGGGGCGGGGAGTGTGCCTATGGTCGGTTCTCAATTGCGGTCCCACATGTGTGTGCAAAAGTAATATGACGCGCGTTCCATTCGGAGAACAGCGTGCCAGACCGACCGACCGTCTGGGGTGCGACGCGAACGCGACGGGCGTGCTGTATACTCTGTACATGTGTACAGCCGTTTTCTAGAGGCTTTGCTCCATGGCGCAATCCATGGATACAGAATTAGTATACTGCACTATTTAAAAGTCGAGAGCGGGGCTTTTCCTGTGCGGTAGGCGGGGCAGTTCCGCCTAGTTGGTTTGACAGAGACGCGAGAAGATGAGGGAGTAGGCTGCTGCAAACGTAGGGCTATGTGATTTGACAGTGAGTTACTGCTGGACAGGTGGGGCCCCGTGATTTTACTTGCCATTGTCATTTTAACTGCGGCGCTACGACCGGCATGAGTCTCCTGATTCCTGACCTCCTGCATACAGGTGCCTCTTCCAATGCTCCAACATGTAGTTGAGGCTGGCTCTTGCATCAGAGCCCACGTCTCCACTTTTTCCTTGCCTCTCTTTCCTCCACACATGCAAAAATTCCATGTAAAGCGCACTATTGTACTTACTTGCTCCTACAGGTGCTGAGCTTGCCACATAGGCATAAAGTCTGATGTGGCAAGTTAATCAAGAAGAGAGAGACTACTTTGGTGACCCAAGGAAAAAATGGTGCTAAGCGCGTGTACCTAGGTGAAAGACAAATTTGAGTCTATAGCTAATTAAATGAAGCAAACTTAGCAACAAAAAACTAATAAGCACACCGTTTCATTGGAAGAGGTCACTCCTTGGCAAATGCAACAAATACTACTCCCTCTGTCCCATAATATAAGAACGTTTTGGCACTACACTAGTGTCAAAAACGTTCTTATATTATGGGACGGAGGGAGTACGAAGAAAGACATAGAGAGAAGTAAGAAAAAATACACTTATAGCCAACCTTATAGCTAACCTTGTTATAGTATGAGTGACTAAGTGATGACTATGTATGATATGTCAACATCAGATAGCCTAACGCACCATGTTCAATCTCCAAGGGCGCGATCGTGCGAGCAACGCGACAGTCGTGGTAGGCCGACCATGATACGGGCTGCTGGCAGCCCTTGGATCTGAGATCAAACGGTCGCATGCTAAGTTGCTGAAAATTTGCAGAATAACCCTCCAGGATAGGATATTCACCCATAGGTCTAGAATCACGCCATGCAATCGTTCGATCTCAGATCCAAGGGCTCTCGGAAGCCTGTACCATGGGAGAATGGAAAGCCACTACCCTGCCGTTCGCACGCTAGCAGTTCGCTCCTACTCGTCCCTGCACGTCCTTTAATATTATGGCGGTTCACTCCTAGTCGTCCCGTAATTTCACATTACGGCAGTTCCACTAATCCTAACCCTCCTCCCAAATCCATGGCGTCCCAAATCTCCATGATCAGCGGTGAGTACAAGGTTAGAACCATCACCGGCGATGAGTTCGACGTCATCTGCACCCGTTCTTCCGCGACGGTGAAAGGATGCCGTTCTCGCTTCAGACGCATGTTCAAAAACTCAGATGATGAGTGGGTCGCTGGGCTAGATGTTGAGTACATTGTCTTGGGACAAGAGAAGGATCTAAAGGACGAAGAGAGGAAGAAGCCCGCCGTGATCCAGGTTTGCGTGCATGACTTATGCTTGGTCTACCACATATGACATGCCGATGTTGAATGCATGGATTTTAAGAACTTCCTCGAGAGCAACCTAGTCAAATTCATTACTGTAGACTTTACAAATGACAAAGAAGTCCTGGGTCGGATAGGCCTCGCTGTAGGCAACCCCTTCGAGCTCCAGAAGAATCGGCTGCTGCCCTCCGGTGGCCAGCCTTCAATGCTGACCCTGGCAGGAGCCATGGTTCATCCTTCGTACGGTAAACTGGAGAAACCTCCATACACGTTTCATCGTTATGCATTGCAGCGGAATGTACTAGATATAGACCACATCCACTACGCTGCAATGGATGGCTACCTTTGTTTCAATATCTACAAGCGTTGGATGAAGAGCAAGAGCCAAGTGTGCGGTTCAAGCAAAGAAGTATCGGCCAAGAGGAAGAGGGACAAGGACGAAGTCAAGGACGTGGACGAGGACTCTGAGTAAGGTGGCAGTGTCGTTGCTCATGGTGGCTCTAATGCAGTGTCTATCGGAATAGTTGCAAAGTTTAATTTCAGGTGTGCTTAGTTTAATTTGAGGTGTGTGTTGTGCTGAGCCCCCAGCAGAACTATGTTATGTTTCTTCTCGTTACTTTAACTCTTCAGTACGTACATACTAGTATTTCGTACATTTCATCTTTTTGTTGGTATAATACTACCACTCATTTTTTTCACATTATATATGTACAATATATATGGCCAACATCATATAGCCAGCAGTTTAGTTGTCAAAGAATTTCAGGGTGCTCAGTTTTGTCAAAGAATTCCAGGATGCTTAGTTTTATTTGAGGGGTGGGTTGTGCTGGACACCATTATTGTGACTAGCCTTTTTAATAGTACTATATGCATAATTTAGTGACGAGCACTCTCTATATGTACTACCTTTTCTTTAATTTGAAGTTTTGCTCCATGGCGCAATCCATCGATACTACTACTGTACAAAAGTAATACATTTTTTTAAAATGCTAGAGGGCGGGGCAGTCTAGCTTGGTCGGTTTCACGAGAGGCGGGGGCCTTTGTGATTTGACGGCTCATTACTGCTGGAAGGCGGGCCTTGTGATTTGACTGCTTGTATAAATGCGCCGACGACCTGAGGAGGAGCAAAGAATCGTGCGGTATACTCAAGTTTTCCACTGGAGTAGTACTAGGACAGAGGAGCACGAAACCCGGCAGCCCAGTGCCATATGGCGATAAAAAATGATCTAATTTAAGAGTCATCTCATTGTTAGCATTGTTCTATTCATTCCCTCAAAAAAAGCATTGTTCTATTCATGCCTCGCAGAGAACGTGACACGTGTGGCGAAACACCCGAAGCAAAAGATGAAACATAGGAGCAAAAGAAGAAGGAAGATTATCACCCCAAATGATCTAATTCTCCGCGGAGTCGTAATTGCTTCTTCATCGCCTCCTTGACCTCCATCTCCTTGCGTGTCTCCTCTGCCATCTTCTTCATTCTGTCCATGATGCGGGATTTCTCGAAGCGAGCCTTCATCATCTGTTCCACAGCCGCTTTACGTACCTTGACAGCAGCCAGGTGCTCGATGCGGAGCTTAGCCAACTCCTCCTTCTGTTCCTTACGAGGGCCTGCAGTATCTTCATCGAGGAACTACTATTCTCATGCAGCTTCTTCCAGCCGGCGTTCTTCTCCTTCAACATGTCGAGCTCGTGGCAGAGCTTCGCCTTGTCCTCCTGAAGTTGCAGGATTTCGCCGGTCGCCTTCTTCTCCGAGGAAATGCTCTTGTTTAGCAGCATCACCAAGCCGGCGGTCAACTCCCCTTGCTTATTGAGCTCAGCGGGCATGTCGTCGAGGCTCTCCTTCAGCAGTTCCACCAAGCCTTGGATGAACTCCTTCTGCTTATTGAGGTGCTTATTGAGCTGATCGGGCATGCCGTCGAGGGATAACGACTCCAGCGCCGCCGGCTCGGCATGTTCGCCTCCGCGGCTAGGGCGCTCCTAGGAGCCACCGCCGACCCGTGAGAGATCTTTCGAGGTCTCTGCGTGGCTGCGAGCCCTCTCTTTTTTTCCACAGCCTTGGTTGCCGCTCCCTTGTTGCGAGTAGTTCTCGACCAAGAGCTCTGCTCACCGGCCATGGCAAGGACGGACGAAGAAGTAGCACTTATGAGGAGGAAAGGTAGAGTAATTTTTGGTTAGGTAGTTCCCCTTTTATAACCTAAGTACTAGCACTAGTACTAATACCTGCATAGTGGGAACACGTTCAGGTTTGGTACGTACTAGTAAGTGTGAGCAGGCTTTCGAATGGGATGGGAACAAGGTAAAGATTAATTGATTGCTTTGGTTTCGAGGCCCGAAACGGTGCCCGATGAGTTTAGTGGAACATAAATTTCAAGTAGAATACACTGCTCAAATGCGTAAATATTATGTTACTGTCAAAAATTGGCACAAAATATGAAGGAGACCAATTGAAGTACTACTAGCAACCCATGATTTAACTACTCACATGCGTGCCGTGGAGTAGTAATGTCTTTCTTCCGCCCTCACGTCCACTCAATTTGCATGCGCTGTATTAATTGACCATCAATGAAGTGAACGACTTTACACGCGTCAAATTATCACATAGGGTGGATCTTGGTACAAAATTGCGTCCCCCCGTGTACCCGCGTTTGCGTGCGAGGGAATGAGTGCGTGCATGGCATGTGTGCACATCTTTGCTTCGTGCATGTACCGACAGTATGGCTCAGAGAGGACGAGTACATTCTTCTGGAACCAACTTTACGTCACTGTGATCAATCCACACAAGGAGGTCGCGACAACGCCTCCACATGTGCCACATGGCTTCATGAATGTAGCATGCCATTGGAATTCTAACTTACGTGTTTTGCACATACTCGAAGTACTAGTAAGGTACACGTGCATTGCACGCATCAGATTTTGCAACCAAATTATGAATAAATACCACACTATAGCATGTAAGCTCTGAGTCATATATGCTTGATGTAGACCTTCGTTTAATTCTTATAGTTCATCTCATTCAAAATCAATTAGTTTTTATAAAAAAAGCTAGGGCCTCTTGGATTCGTGGGATTTCCAAAAGGCGGGAATAGGAAAAACATGGGATTATAGTGGAATGTGGTCTTGAATCCTACAGGATTGTACGAGTGTTTGATTGTGCATAGAAAAAACGCAGAATTCTTTCAAAGATGTTTGACTGGATGGGATGTTTCCTACGAAATCTAGTGCAAATGAATCATATGGAAAAATTCCTATGGTTTACAATCCTACGAATCAAACAACCAAGATAGGAAAAATTCCTAAGGATTAGAATCCTCCAAAACTCCTTTGAGAATCCTTTGAATCAAAGGAGCCCTTAATCTATTTTATGATTCATGGAATTGTGCATTGTAAAGCATGAAGTAAAAACAAATAATGGCAATTCAACTGGAAAAAAAGTTTGGGTAGTTATGATACGGAAGATTCTAGAACAAAAGAGTACCACTGTTGTTTTGAGGTTTGTGCATTATGCTTAAGTTCAACCATGGAGTCTGGCAGATTGTACATGTGGCAAAATCTGGTGGGGGCTAGAAGATGGTGCGAGGGGCCGAGTGGAGGCAGGCTATGAAGGAGTGCACAAGTGCGAGATCGATATTTAGAGAGAGGGGGCGAGAACGTGCGCTGTTGCGCGCAATGGCGAAGCCATGAAAAAAAAATGAGCTAGGGGGCCAAGCATTGCTAATCCTTTATGAGGAGGGCCAATTCATGAACTTAAACCATTTTTAGCAGCAATTTTCTAATTATCACATTCATATTAGCCTCGATATATAGTGATGTTAGGGGGGGCACGGCCCTTGCTGCCCCTGTCTTCGCCATTGTGCGCGCGTCTGAGAGATGAAGCGGAAGGATGAGAGGGGGACATTGGATATATAATTAATGTGGGCGTATTAGCTATATATGTTAATCCTATATAGAGAGGTATAGGCTGATCGATGTGGACATGGGAAAGAGGGTGAGACCTCACTGGATATATCGATTGATCGATTTGTGTGGAAAACTATGAAAGACCTAGCTATATACACACATACATAGAGGATCATCGATCGTTGTGCATGCACACGTGAGAGATAAAGAATGCCCGATATGCTGGAGAGGGGGATGTGTGCGGGTGTGTGCCTTCATGGGAGACCGACCTGAAGAAAAAGATTGCATGTGTGCGATGGAAAATGCCGACTGGTAGTGTGTGTGCATGCATGCACGAGAGAAAGTTAGTGGTACAATTATAAAGAGAAGACGACTATGTGGGTGTAAAAGACTAGGTGAGGTCATAATCAATGTAAAGTTGAATTCAAATATTTGAATAAGAGATCCTGATGTTTGAAACCCATGCATGCATGAATATAACGGAGATCTGTGCGGTGTGGTTTGGAAACGAGCATGTTGTAATGTATACACATTGAACAAGGTCAGACTGATTTGAAGTTGAGATACCGATGGCAGAGATTATTTGGCCACATCGCATCCGTGCATGGACACACTATTCTAATTGGAGATGATGGGTGGCTTTCGCATCACATATCTATATCTATACCCCTATATATATTATATTTTATATATATTTTATATTGTGTGTGGGTAACTTTAACTTTAAAAGATGGTCGTTGGATGTGGCGAATCCAGTGGTCCAAAGATGGAAAATTTGAGCACTACTGGCCGTTGGATATCATCTAGATTCCACCAGATTTCGCCACTTGTATATTCTAGAAGACTCCATGGTTGAACTTAAGCATAATGCACAAACATCAAAACACAAACACTTCTTCTTTGTTCTAGAATCTTCCGTACCAGAATTACCCAAATGTTTTTCTACATGATTTGTCATTATTTGTTTTTACTTTATGTCTTACAACGCACAATTCCATGAATCTTAAAATAGATTAGCTTTCTTATTAAAACTAGATGATTTTGAATGAAATGAACTATAAGAATTAAACAAACATCTACATCATGCATATATGACTCAAAGCTTACATACTATAATGTGGTATTTATTCATAATTTGGTTGCCAAATCTCATGCGTGCAATGCACGTGTACCTTACTCTAGTCTAAATGGTGTTTGTGTGTGTGTGTTGTGCGTGTTGAGGTGCAAATTGTCTTTTTTGGGGGGTACACGTTAAGCTTGTTCTCCCGAAATTTCAAGCCGCGCCTTGTTATGCCGAAAATTCAAGCTAGCGTCTCTGTCTATCGTGCTGCGAAACTCCCGCCTCTTCAACCCGCGCCTTGTTAGCCCGAAATATTTAAGATATGTCTTTGTCTCCCTCCATCTCAACCCGCGCCTTGCTATTCTGAAATTACAACGCGCGCGACAACTCCCACCTCCGGTGAAATCCCGACACGTGAAATGCCTGTGGTACCCCTGAACCAAAAGAACTGCCTCAAATCGGTGGGGGTACTTTTCTACTTACCCCACATTTCGGACAAGCGCGTCCCTAAGCCATGGTTCCTCGCTGCCATCCCATCCGCCCACCAATTCGTACACTCAGGCCGCGAAAACCCGCGACGAAGCCCCACACCCTGCTCCGTCCGCCACCCAGCCGGAGCCTCTTCCCCGACGATGTCGTCCACAGCAACACCTTGACATCCCTCATCCACCGTACCGGATGAGGATCCGTCATTGATCTTGTTGTCTCGCCGGTTCAGCCACCCCATCCTCCACCTCCAAGGAGCTGCCTCGATGTTCCCCTCGTCTTTTGCGCCACCTCCATTCCCACACCACCATCTTCACCTGCACCACCGAAAGAGCATCATCATCACCGTTTCCTCGGATGAAGCTGCGGCCTAATCGGCGCCACCAAAGAGGTTTTACACTAATCGCCGCATTTTCTTCTTGATTCAATCTCACGGTGCTGCCGGTGCTCGGTCCCGAGCTGACACGGCGCGGCTCCATCCACAGCGGCGTCGCCGGCCACTTCCTCCACAGAGTCGCTTCCTCAGCGGCGACATCCACATCAGTAGGAGTTGTTGCTGCTTTAGCTCTCGCTCGCGCTGCTGCTCTGCTCTTGCTCTCTGTCCCCTGCCTGGTCTGCTCTTGCTATTTCCCTTGCTCGGCACTGCTGCTCTGACTCTTGCTCGTGCTTGCGTTGCTGCTCCGATTTAGCTACACTTCAGTCGACTGAATCGAATTTTGGGTCAGTCGATTTTCAAGGGGGGGGGGGGGGCTCGCCGAGGTGAAGGAAGAACCAGCCGCGGCGGGGAGGGGGGCTCGTCGGAGAGGTACCCCACTATCTATCTTAGGGTTCAGGGTGGGGGCGATGGTCACCGGCGGTGGCCGGGCGGTGGCGTGGGGATCGCCGAAGAAAGAGCTTGGCACGGGGGGGGGGGGGGGGCTAGAGGGATGGCCAGTGCGGCGGCAGACCGGAGGTGGGGAGTGTTTTCGGGGCAGACGGTGGGGGGCTACTGTTTGGCCGGTGGTGGCTGGTGGCTCAGGCGGGTGGAGGTTGAAGATGAACTGCAGGCCCTTGATTTCGTATCCAACGGCTGCAAAATCGACTGACCATAGATGAAAAATTCAGTCAACCGACGTGTAGCCTCACCTTGCTAGTGCGTTCAGTTTCGACAGCAAAATTTAGTTTCGACAATTAAGTTCAGTTTCGATAGTTAAGTTCAGTTTCGACAGTTAAGTTCAGAGATGAGCGGCTGATGTATTTTACATCTAGCACTTTCTGGTTATGTATTTTACGTCATGTATTGGAGATGCTATTAGAATTCCACTCAGGTTAACGTTGTCTCTCTTGTCCTGCTTCAGCCTCGGCGTTGTACAACTCACTGGAGCTGCTCCAACGACGAAACCCTCCATCATAGTGGAACAGTACCCCGGGCTCCATCTCTAGATGCCTAAGATCTTCTTCCCCTCCTTCGACAGCCAAGTCAGCCAGAGCATCCTCACCGGCCAACCCAATCATGATGAGATTGACATGGCTTCGCCAAAGAGGTTGTACACTTGTTGCATCTCTTTTTTACTCTACATGTTATATATATTGTCCATTGAGAACACGTAGTAACGGGAAATACGATTATTTTATCCTACTATATGACAAGCAATGAGGTACCATGCAACTTAGCTATCCGTGATGGACTCTCTTGAACGCCATCATTATTTATCTCTGCGCGTTTGAGCTGTGCATTTGTCGATGGGCCTGGGAGTTGAGCTAGTATGGCAGTGGCCTGGGTGCAAAGTAATAGAAGTGGCACAAAAACATTTTTTTAGTGTAGGATTTTCCTTGCTCAAGCCTGCCTACTAGAATTGCCAGTGCTTGAAAGGAAAAGTGAATGAAAAACTTAGGAATTGGAAAGTTTCTATGGTACTACTTTTCATGAATTTGGTGCAAAGGAATGGAGCAAAGGAAAACTGTAGGATTTGTTCCTTTAGTGTCTCCTTGAAAGAAAAACCGTAGGAATTATAATTTCCACTTGTCCTCCTTTTTATATTCCTATTCATCAAGCACAAGACTAAGAGATAGTAGCATAATAGCATTATAACCGTACATTTTATTGTGGTTTGACTTAATCTCACCATGCTGTTTTGCATCCTGTGATCTTCCAATTGTTGTGAATCAAACACCCAGATTGGCAGAAATCCTGTGTTTTTAAATTCTCTGTTTTGCACGTGCATTCCTATCCTATTCCTGTCTATTTCCTATCCATGCATTGTTAGAATCCTCAAATCAAACAAGCCCTTACTCAATTACTTCTGTTACAAATATGTGTCAAATAAAACCTTGTGTGATTTGTCCTGCTCCTGCGGCACTGTGTTCCACCCCAGCTGAGCTGCTCCAACAACGGAAGGGTTCACCACAGCAGGGATCCGCTCTCCAGACTGTCTTTTGCCGCCTCAGATCTTCTTCCCCGCCGCTGGCAGCCACGATAACTGCATTACCATCAACAACTGAGCAGATGACGTTGAGGACTACACGGGTCCACAAGAGAGGTCACATTCTTCCGTGTCTGCTTACGTTATGCATCGCTTAATATGATGACATGCTACATTATCGTCGTGTTCACCTATTAGACTCCGAGTCAGGTCCAAACTAATGCTGAAACTTGAGTTTTTAAATGGTTGTGGGGTACATATTGGGGCAGCAATCAGTACTATCTGTCTACTATCTGGTTAATCTCGGGTGTCTACTATGAGTTTCATGTTGGGTGCAAACAAACATTAAAGGAGCCATTATCTATATTTTTTAACTAAAGCTATTATCTTCCTACTATCATTGGTTTTGGGTCTATCCACAGTTTGCTACCATCACTCTGGATTTGTGCATGCACTCCTTACATAATCTCACTATGTTTTATTCCTATGCATGCCAGTTATTGTACACAATGGAACTGATCATGTAGAGCAAAAGAGACGAGCCTTGCGTGGCAATTAAAATTTCATGCAGACGTCGCTCCATGGTGGGCGCAAAGGCAGCCCCTCTCCACCCATTTCAGATCGTAATCAAGAGGAAGATAATTGTTCTGAGGGGGATTCAGAAGGAGAAGACCACTCCTATTTACCCCATGAGGTCTTCGCTCTAACTTGGCATGCTGATGTTGGTAATATCATGCATATGGTGCCTTGCATTGCTTGATGTATACATTAAAGATGTCATCTGCTTTGTTTAGACATGCTTTGTGTCAATGCCATCTATTTAGTTTCTTTATCTTATATGTGAATTATGCAATGCCATCTTGTTTGGCCAGGTATCATATATGTGAATTTTGCAATGCCACCCTGGTTAGCCAGTTATCTTATCTGTGAATTATATCATGCCATAATTTTTAATTATATGTTAAATTTGTCAACAATTTTAGTACATTCAATTACTCTTCCTATGCATCAACCATTCGACATGGTCATGGAAAAAAATCTGGAGTGGAAGCAAGGTCTTTAGAGCAGACAATGCTATCTGATGAAGCGCATGTCTTGCTAGTTACCGATAGCTCCTTAGAGGAGGATTCAAAGACAGATGACCAGTCATATCCCCCCCCCCCCCCGAGGTGCATGCTCTAACTTGGCAGGGTTATGTTGCTCATATCGTGCATATGGTATCTTGGATTACTATGTCATTTGCTTAGTTTAGACATGCTTTGTGTGACTGCCACCTGTTTAGTGCCTAATTACCATATATGTGAATTATGCAATGCCATCATGTTGCAAGACATTATGTATGTGAATTATGCAATGTTATCTTGTTGCAAGGCATTATGTATGTGAATTATGCAATGCCATGTTGTTTAGGCAAGCGTCATATATGTGAATTATATCATGCCTTCCTTTTTTTGTATTTCTCATTGCTTTTGTCGGTAATGTTTGTGTATTCAACTGCTCTTCATGTGCATCAGCCATTTGAATTGGTGATGGAGAAATCTAGAGTGAAAACAAGGTCTTCAGAGCAGAAAATGCTACCTGCTGAAGCAGATATCTTGCTGGTTACAGATAGCTCTTCAGAGGAGGATTCAGAGGCAGATGGCCAGTCCTATAATCCCCTTGAGGTGCATGCTCAAACTTGGCAGGGTTATATTACTCATATCATGCATATTTGTATTGCAATGCTTAGTTTTTACTTCATATACACAATATTGAATGCCATCTCCTTAGTTGACACATCATATATGCGATTTCCCTCTGCTCACTTCCTTAGTATATAAATCATATATTTGAATTATGTCATGCCATGATGTTTCATAGACAACATGTATCTGAATTATGGCATGCCAGCCCATTTTCTAAAGACATAATATAGTTATATCATCTCATCATGTTTACATAGTCGTCATATTTTAAATTATGTCATTCTATCCATGAATTATATCATGCCATCATGTTTCCATCGACGGCATGTTTGTGATTTATGGCATGCCAACCACTTTAATAGACACATCATATAGTTATATCATGTCATCCTGTTTACATAGTCATCATATTTTGAAGTATGTCATTCTATCCTGTTTAGTTAGCCATCATACATGTGAAATTGTGTCATGCTCACCTGTTTAATTAGCCATCATATATGTGAAATTATGTCCTGCTATTCTGTTTGGTTAGACAACATAAATGTGAATTATTTCATGCCTTGTTTTCTTCCCTACTATCCAATGCACCTGTCTATCTTACAATGTATGTACATTCAATTACTTTTCTTGTTTATCAGCCATTTCAATTGGAGGGAGTGATGGCAGTATTTGTGGGAGTAAAAACACGGTCTTCAGAAAAGATCACGCTACCTGATGCAGATAGAACCATGGTTGTACTTGCCCAAGAACCAGCCCCACCACACATAACCCACACTCATGCAGATTGTACCCCTACCCAGTTGGATAGAGAACTAGCTACACCCCTTCTAACCCCAACCCCAACAGATAGTAACCCAGTTCTCGTTGACACAACACCGCCTGCACCACAGAGCACCCAAACACCAGCAGTTAGTAAGGCAACTGCAGTGCCCAAAGCACGAGGACCACCACTCCGAACCCCAAGTCAATGCTTAAAGTAGAAGAAGAATTATTCTCAGGTCAGGTTCTGTAGCTATGGTTCATACTACTTTGCTCTTGCATCACTGTATTTACTCATACCAACTAATTTCAAATTCGAAGGATGCAATTGAAACTCCAATGGCGCAACAGGTACATTTTAAACCTGTTTCTTTAACGTGTTTGGTTGTTTGCTGTTGTAACATGCTCTATGCTGATTTCAGTTTCAATTGAATAAACAGTTATGTTCTCATGCCATGCACATTACAAGTGTTGTTATTGCTGTTAGTTTCCCACACTTATATTCTGTCTATGCTACTTTGTCTTAAATAGATATGATTCGAACTATATCTATCTTGATTTGGCAACATAAACTAGAATGACATAGACCATACAATGACCATACTACATAGATATATGTTTGTTTCATGCTGTTATCCTGTCCACCTTACTACTGAACTGGTTTACCAAAATGAGTTTCATATACTACATTGTAAACATGTAATGTGTTTGTTTTTTTCTCTTTTAGAACGCGGATAAAATATTGGAGAAGAGTACCCCATTATGCAATGGTAAAGGAAGTAATGCAGATAAGGTTCAAGATAGTGAGACATCCCTGTTGGTCTCCAAGAAAGCTAATAAAAATTATATTGAAGATATTGAGACAACCCCAAAGTCCTGTCTTGATGTAGTGTTCGAGTTACTGGCTACTACTGCTGGCACTAGCTCTTCGAACTCATTGCCTGAATCAGTTCGGCTTCTTGAGTCTCAACTTCAAGTTGAAAGACATTGATCAGATGTTATGCGATAGGAAGCCAAAGGACTGAGGAAGTCCCTGCAGAATTCAGATGCATACTTTCTGGTGCAATAGCAAGTGCTGGAGGACTTAAGCGCCAAACAAGAGAAAGTTAATAAGCTTGCTAAGCATCTTGCTAGCATTATGGGTACCCAAGATATTCTTTCTTGAGCTCTTCTGAAGTGGTTTCAGTTCTGGACTTGTTTTGCTGTGGCGTTTATATGCTGCTGTGTTCCCTATATTTGCACTGGTGGCGAACTTTGATGCCCAGTTGAAGTAATATGTGGAATAGCCGTGATAGCCTAGCGTAAGTTGCTTGCTTATTTATTTCCTTATTGTCTTGTTTATTTCTTTGCTTGTAGTCAGTGCAGTTATCTTTCTGCCGTTTGCTAGTGGCCGCAATAAACTATTTTTTAAAACTAGGCCACAATAACCATGGGCTACATATTTACTGTAGTTACCATTTCCCTCCTACGGGCCGTAGAAACAATGGGCCTTCTATGCGTCATAGAAACAATGGGCCTTATACGGGTCGTAGACACAATGGGCCTTCTATGGGCCGTATCATCAATGGTCCTTGTACGGGCCGTATGATCGGTTGACCAAACATGGGCCAATAACAGACCGCATTATGGCCGTAAACGGGCTAGAGTTAGAATGTCTGTTCATGGGCCGACCATAACGGGCCGTCGTTAATCGGCCGTATTTGATGACGCTGTGCAAACGCCCAACGTATTAACGTGCCAAAAACCGGGCCGACTGTAACCTCGGGCTGAATTTAGCCCACAAGCAAAAAATGACAGTAATGGGCCGTAAGTAAACGAATGCTGGAAATGAGCCCAAGAATAAATGGGCTCTGAGAAGGCCGAAAGATAACATGGGCTGGAAACGACCCAACGGAATAACGGGCTGTTAATGGGTATAAAGTGATACACTGTTCATTACAGGCCAGTTTCACCACGGGCCGTTAATGGGTATAAAGTGATACACTGTTCACTGCGGGCCAGTCTCACCACGGGTCATTAATGGGCCAAGAGTTACAAAGGGCCTCATATGGGCCGAAAGACGTCATGGGCCATACATGGGCCGTAAGTGAAAATGGGCTGGAATCATATTGGATGGCCCAGATGACGCTACTGGGCCTAATTTGGATAGGGCGTAACGGGCCTTGGGTTAGCGGGTTGTAAATGGGCTATATGCGAACAGGCCGTTAACAGGCTTTCCATGGGCCGGCCCGCCACCTTTTGACCAAGTCAAACGGGCCAGCCTTTTCACAGGAATGGGCCTCTGTTGGCCTGTGCCACGTGTCGATGTATCATATGCGCCCTATGTCCAATGAGTGGATGACATCTGTCCCAACGATGAGCCAACACGTGTTTCCTCCAGCCAATGATGATTTTACAGGTGGAAAATCCCCATTGGTCCGGGGTGTTAACGTGTTATTGGATCCAAAACCCGACCTAATAGCTTAATGGCGTTCCGTTAGGGTGGATGCCACGTGTCGGCCACCCTTGACGAAATCACTTCTGTGACGCACGATTTATCGTCATGGAAGTCGACACTTCTGTGATGATAATTTTGGTAATGTCATGGAACACTTCTACGACAGCACAGGTATGACTATCTTGATTCTGTCACAAAATCGCCATGGATGTACGTGCATGACAGTAAACGCGACCAACTGTGACAAACATGTATCATCACGTAAGTGTATTTTTTTGTAGTGGACCCTACAGGTCCGACCAGGGCCATGTAATTCGGATCGACCTTGGTTTACCGTGTTTCTACCATGGACCAAGCTTCTCTCGCACCTTGTCGGCAGGCCGATATCTTCCATAAATGGAAGCGCCGCTGCGCTCCCTTAAGCAGCTGTACAAGCTCCCCCATACTTCCTGGCAGGGAGACGGATGGCCACAAGGCATTGGCAATACCCTGCATCACCTGCAAAACTTGTTCGTGCAGTTGCGAAAGCTCTTGACGAAGATCGCCTGAAGATTCAGGCATCTCCTCTTCAGGACGACCAGTCAGTATACCTACAGACATAACTCTGTTAGCTTGTTTCTTCGCCGAACTATATAAAGGTTCGTTTGAGCACATACTAAAAATGCCGCGTCGAAGCCTCCTATTCTCCTTCACGGAGTCTGCAAGCTGGGCCCAAACATCTTTCAATTCCACGCCCAGACGGGTATTGGCATCCTGGAGGTCATTTTTCTCTCGTCGGACCCGCGTAAGCACACACTCGCCAGTCTCTAGTTGTCGTTGAGCTCGTTGTTCATCCTCTTGTAGGATCTTCGGTTTCACTCCGGGATTGTCTGCGGAATCTATTGTTAGATCTGGAAACACGCCGAATACCAACTGGTACACGTAATTATGTTTTTCTCGATCGAGACAAGTATACCAAATGAGGCCTTCTTGGATTCCTCCATTCCGGCAACTTCGGCCCTTAGCTGGGCTTTACACTCCTCCAGATCTTGAGACAAATGGGTATTCTTCTTTGTAAAAACCTATCCATACAATGATCCTTTTATCAGTTGTACCAACTGTTTCAAGTCTCAGGGGCTACTGATATACATAATTATTAGATTTTGCTTACCCATATATCTTTTAAGTACTGGTCTTTGGCTCTAGCAAGCCCATTTTAAGCAGCTCAGATTTAAGTGTCTTCTGAGTTGAAGGCATTGAACGCCTCTTCGGAGAAATTAGGGTCGCGGAGTGCGGCCCGCCGACGCCGATGATTCATAGCGCTCTCTACCTTGGAATTTGTAGCGTATATTCTATCCGCATCCTCTGTAGGAGGACCGTCCAGTGTTGTCCCCATGTTAGCCTCCACCCTTGAGGCCGGTTGTGGAGTCCGGCTGGTAGAGGCGTGGCTGGACGGATCTCCAGACACAGTCCGGTGAATACTCTTTCTGCCAGGACACGGTGGACATTGTTATATTTTAAAAATGAGTCGGTTCTTGATCACTGTGAATACTCTTTCTGCCAGGACATTGTGAATACTCTTTTTGCCAGGACATGGAGCATGTTTTCAATCATACCTCTTCGATGGCATTGTGAATACTCTTTCTGCCAGGACTGGTGGACATTGTGAATACTCTTTCTGCCAGGACACAGAGCATGTTTTAAATCATACCTCTTCGATGGCGGCTCGGTCCTGATCACTTTCCTTTTAAGCCTACCCGGCTTGGGCGCCCCTTGTTGGTGAGTCGCCACGGGTTCGGGATGGCACACCGATGGCTTTCCCATTATAGCATAATATATGTCCGGTGGGTAAGGTGGAAAGAGGGAATTCCTTTCTAAAGATAAGTCTCTTGTTTACTTACACGTAGTGCCGGGAGGAGGCCGGGATAATCGGCGATGATGGCCACCAAGGTGCCATCATGGCTCGCCTGATTGAACACCCTGCCGTCAAACTCCACAAATATGTCCGGATCTTCTTCGAGTCCGGGGTCAAGGGCCCGGTTGGGGTCCTCTGGCTGTGGAGGTGGGCTGTGGACCTCCCTCACGGCTTTCCGCAGTTCCTGTTATGGACTAGCGAGGTAAATATTTGTGATGAAAGACTGCGGGAATGAATAGAGTTGAGTGAAAGATAGTAGCTCACCCAGCTGGGGGGTTGTACATGGAAAATCCATCCCGTGGCTTAATGTGGATGAACTCCTCTTCTTCTCCTTTGTATAAATCGGACAATATTTTCGCCAGAGCGGCCGCGAAGTCTGGACCTTTCCGACCACAGCGGGTGGCATCGTCTTCTCCATTGAAGTGCTACATGGGATGCCCCCGATACTGGAGTGGCTACACCCCCCGCATTATGCATATTGACATAACCTTGATTATTGTCAATCTAGATTTGGCAAGCGTTTTTATCATGCCCATCAATTGAAGGACCTCTCTGCTATCTTCCTCCTAGGGGCTCTGGGGATGCCAGCTATGGCGCTTCTTCAACGGAGCATTTGTAAACTCCAGAAGACCCATTCGGATAGGGTCAGGAAGGGAGACGTCCTCTATATTAAACCACTCGGAAGGCCAATCTTTGGATGTCTTCTTCGGAGTGCCGGATAGGTATCCGGTCCCAGCGATGCGCCATATTTCGGCTCCGCCCACTTGGAACATTGATCCCTCCTGATTGCGGGGGACGAGGTAGAACAACCTCTTCCATAGCTCGAAATGAGCCTCGCAACCCAGGAATAACTCACAGAGGGTGACATAACCTGCGATGTGCAGGATGGAGGAAGGGGTGAAGTTGTGCAGCTAGAGGCCATAATACTCCAGGAGCCCGCGAAGGAACAGATGGATTGGAAATCCGATGCCCCTCAGCAAGTAAGGGAGAAGGCACACTCGCTGCCCCCGGGATGGGTTGGGAAAACTCTCCGCTTGCTCCCCACCGTCAAAGGTGGCTAATCCGGCTCGAACAGGGACAAGGTATGCAGGGGGAGGAACCCCTGGGTCTGCAACTCCACCAATTGACTGTGGGATACGGTAAACTTCTCCCAGTCACCTGGCTTGGCGCTATGGGGGCGAGAGGAGGAGTTGTGGTGGTCGGCCATGATGGGATGGTTTTTCCGGGCGTGCTCTGATGAATTCTCACTTGGGGAAGAATGGTGTGATTTGGATCTGAGGATCCCTGTCTCTTTAATAGATGATTTATTTACATGGTCAGGGTGGCAAGTGTAAAAATGCCCCAGCTTCTCACATTCGCTCGACATGTGGAGACTAACATTATTAAGGTACGGAAGCCAATGAGTGCAACATTAAATGGGAAGCCGGACACTACTTGTTACAACAGGTACTCTGGAGAATTTGGAGAAGAACCCGCCTTGCAATGTCGAAGACAATCTGCGTGCCGGAGTCATCGTCATTGAAGCCTGGTTCAGGGGCTACTGACGGAGTCCTTCATCAGGGGGTCCTCGGACAGCCAGACTATATGCTTATGCCAGACTGTTGGACTATGAAGATACAAGACTGAAGACTTCATCCCGTGTCCGGGTGGGACTCTCCTTTGCATGGAAGGCAATCTTGGCAATTCGGATATGTAGATTTCCTTCTCTGTAACTGACTCTCTGTAAACCTAGCCCCCTCTGCTGTCTATATAAACCAGAAGGTTTAGTCCGTAGGACAACAACAATCATAATCATAGGCTGGCTTCTAGGATTTAGCATCTACGATCTCGTGGTAGATCAACTCTTGTAATACTCATATCATCAAGATCAATCAAGCAGGAAGTAGGGTATTACCTCCATGGAGAGGGCCCGAACCTAGGAAAACATTGTGTCCCCCGCCTCCTGTTACCATTAGCCTTAGACGCAAAGTTCGGGACCCCCTACCCGAGATCCACCGGTTTTGACACCGACAGCCGTCTCAGAAGGGCCTGGCCAGCAGTGGGAATAGTAGGGGGCGGTGAGGCCTCCGCGGTAGCACACCCGGCCACGGGAGGCAGGAGCATGCGGCACGATCGGCGGTGCTTTGGGCGGCAGGAGCAATAAGACCAGCGGTTGAAGAAGCACAATGGCCATTGGATGGACATCGTACGGTCACTGGAGCTAGAATCGTTCATATTGATTAATTTGACAAAGCCCTCCGTCCCCGTCAACTTAGTAGGCCCACAAGTCAGCCTCCCACCAAGGTGTGTCCCAGCTAGTAGGGGGAGTATTCATTTTTTTGTGCATAATAAGGAGGCACTTCCGGTGGGTCCGAGCTGACAGCGGGGGGAACATTTTTTTGTGAAATACGGTGTCCCATCCGGTGGGTCCCAGCGTCAGGGGGAAATGTTTTTTTCGCAAAATACGGTGGCCCGTCCGGTTGGTTCCTGCCGTCAGGTGGAGGAATAATTACTTTGCCCGTAATAAAGAGGCACTTCCTTGCTGTCGGCATTTTGGGAACGGGGGTCCCAAAACTTGCCTGCCTGCAGCCTGCGGCGTGTCTCAAAAGGGGGCCCAGCGCAGCCCGTCTTCATCAACACAAGCCCAAGACCCTCGCGAGGGGCCAAGCCTCGCGGGGCGGACGACAAGGAGCTTCCTCAGGCACGGCCTCGTCAGGCAGGCTCACGAGGAGGCGGAGAGTTCAAGGCGGGGTACCTCACGAGGTGCCCATGGTGCAAGCCTTGACGACCAAGGGCGCCAGTCGGGCGCCAGCTCGCGCAGTGTCCTCCTTTCCTCTTTGGTGCAAAGGGAGCAAGCGCAGGTGAGAGCATCAAGCAAAGGCATCCTTTTCGGTGCAACAAGACCAAGACCAGCCCAACGGTAGGGGAGAACTCATTGTGGAGCCCCGCTCAATATTTGGGAAGAGGCCCAGGGCCTTTGCCTATAAATAGGACTAGCCACCCCCAGGGTTGAGGCATCGAGAATCCAAGAGTCAGAACCAAGTAGCACCAGCCAAGAACAGACCCTCGCGAGGCTGTTCTTCCTTGTATTGTTCATCATCAGCCCAAGAGGCAATCCACCACACCACACACTGGAGTAAGGTATTACACCACAATGGTGGCCTGAACCAGTATAAATCTTGTGTCTCTTGTGTTGTTCTGTATGGTAGTTTAGATCCTAGCGATTCGACAAGGAGCAAGCCGGTAGAGGGTTGAATCTCCGCGCGCACCCCAGTGTTCGAACCTCAAGGGTCTGCCGGAACCCGAAATCCGACATTTGGCGTGCTAGGTAGGGGTGTGCCGGGATCCGCCTTCCGCCGCTCTGTGTCCCGTCGCATCGTCATCACCATGTCCGGCGACCAGGCGGGCAACCCTGATCCCTGGGCGGCATGGCCCGCCCGCACAGAGCCGCTCGCCCCGGGCGACCCCATGCCCCAGGCAGCTCGTGGTCCGCAGGGCGCTGCAGGCCGCGGGCGACGCGGACAGGCCTCGACAGCTCTAACACCGCAGTAGACGCGGTCGGCAGCAAGGGCCTCCAACCATGCCTCGGCCATGGCGTCGTACACCCGCCGGGAGCAGGCGAACTCAAGGGCCGCACTCACGGTGGCCCGAGAGCTGCTGCAGTGCAGGCTGATGGAGGGCGGCCGTGACGTGTTGCTAGAGTGGGTGGCGGAGCTCCTGGGCTACACCGCCTCGAGGGCTCACCCCTTTTGCACCCAGCTCCCGCCCCAGGCTCAGCGCGGCCTGCGCGGGGGCCCCGTGCGCACCCGCGGGCTCCACGGCTACTCCAACACCGGCAAAGCTGTCGGCACCGAACCAGCAGCAGCACTGACTCTGCTCCCCGCCAGCGAAGAAGGACTCGTCATGACCCACGACCCCAGAGGGCCGCTGCGCTACCACCCCCAAGTTGGCGCATCAGGCAGAGCTACATGGCGCGAGGAGCCCTATGGTGCGGCCTTTGGGATAACGGCCCCAGAAGAGTACATGCCCCACTCCTCAGCCCGAGCTGGGGGGACGAGGCGCCAGAAGCTCAGCTCTTCCAGGAACCCAGGGACGGCCCCACCGGCCACGCTGGAAGCAACGATTATCGGGTACCACTAATCCCTCAGGAGCTGGCATACAGTAATCATGGGTCACAGGAGGTGCAGGTCGCCACAGCGAGCAACTGCCCCGCTCCCGCGGCCTCTTACCCCTCAGGGGGAGGGCGTCGGGGGCTGCAGGAGAGGGGCCGAGATCCGACATCACCACCGCGGCGTTCGGAGCAAGGCGTTCCCAGGAGGTAGGCCCTCCGCTGGGGAGGTGCCTCAGGGCCTGCCCCTGGCGGAGGACCCGTGGTCGTCGGGGGAACCACTGGTGACCGCTCTACCCCATCGGCGGCGTCCTGGTTTCCGGTCGACGTTGGTGGCACTGGAGTGTGGCGCAAGGTGGGGCCCTCGTTAGGCGATATGAAGCAAGGCCGGTACCTGTGAAGAAGGCCCAGTGCCTGTGAAGCTCGCCGCCCCGTGACACTCTCATGTAATAATGAGTGGGGCTGTACACGCCCCGGAGTCTCAGGGGTGCCAGCCTCAGGCCCTGGGGCTCCCTCCCACGCCCAGTGGCAGCACTTAGCTCCGCGCTGGTGAGAAGACGTCCAAGACTAGACTAGGTGCCAGACGCAGCCTTTTTCTGCTTTCATTTGCTTTTCTCTTGGTTGTTGCTTTCCCCCGCTGGATTTAAGTTGGACTCGAGCTTGAGATTTGTGTGTGTTTGGGGAAGGGGTTCTTAGTCTCGTTCGAGCAATCTCTCGTGTTTCGGTTACGACCTCACCTCAGCTGCCTCCCCTCGCGAGCCTCTCGCGAGCCGGGTCTGGCCTAGCTTGCGTGCAGCCCAAACTGCCGCCGACGTACCCTCTCAGGAGGTTTTTCACTACAGATCCCTCGGATTCAATCAAGAAGCATGCGAGGCGCCACGGCCTCCGACGAGGTATCTCGGGGCCCGCTCGGGACGAAGGTAAACTAACCAGCCGGCTCGTCACATGGCCAACCACTTGGCACGGGCATGCGAGTGAAGTAGCATTCTCTAGTACGCTAAACATAAGTTTTACATGAGGGGCATCCCCTCCCAAAATGCCGTTACAACCATCAGGACAAAAGCCTGAGTTCTATTCATGCAGGATAAAGAAACAGGAACAGCGCGCCGTCAGTCAGATAAATCCCCCAATGCATCCTCCGGAGCGCCGCCCGAGCTATCGCTGGCGTCGCTGGCCTCGCCATCACCCTCCGCGTTCTCGCCAGTGGCGTCAGGGCCATTCACCACGCCGCCCTCGTCGGCGGCCACAATCACGCCATCGTTGTCTGAAGCGAAGGCCCTGACTAGGGCGTCCACGTTGTCTTCCACCCAATACGCTAGGTCGTCTCGGACGGCCTGGGGGACTGGGGCGATGGCAGCGCCAAAGTCAAAGTGAGGATCCATATTCCGGAGATGGCTAAAGACGCGGGAAAAGGCGCGCCCGAGCAGGGCTCGACTCCTCTCCTCCACCAACCTGTTGGCATGAACCGACCGCGCCTCCAGCTGCGTCACGATGTCGGTGAAGAACTGAAGGTTGCCGGCGTAGTTAATGGCACGCGGCTCACCGACGGCCACCTTGCAGATGTTACCCAAGGCTGTGTTGGCCCTCTCTCGAAGCGTGGTGAGCATGGGGCCGTGCTCATGCTCCAAGAGCCGCCGCTGACGCATCTCATCCGCATTCTGGTGAGCGATGGTCTTAGCCTCAACCACCTGTTGGCGAAGAAGAAGCACCTCGGCATGGGAAGTAGCTGACTCCCCCTGAGCCGCCTCAAGTGCAACCCGCAAGGCATCGGCCCGCCGCCTTGCTTCCTCCAGTCTGGTCCTGAGGGCGTTGGTCCTACCTTCGGCCTCGGTCCGGACCAACTCCAGCCTCTCCTTGAACTCGCGCTCGAGGTTCAGGCACGCCGTCGCCACCCGACGTCCGACCTCCTCCGAGACACGGGTCTCCCACGCAGCGACATCGTCCTCCGCCGGTGTCACCAAGCGCTCCCTCGTCTCCAGGCGCTCGTGCTCGTGCGCGCGTTTGGCGGCTTCCAGCGTCAGCGCCTCCTCACGCTTCTGGAGCTCCGCAGGGTCACCGGAGACCACCTTCATCGACGCAAGGGCTGCCTCACGCAGCTCCACCTGCTCCTCCAGTGAGCGGCACCGGGCCAGGAGTTCCTGTGCCCGCTCCTCCGTGGCCTCTCGTCGCCGGTCAGCTTACCGGGCTTCTTCGACGGCCTGGGAACGGGCCTCCCGAGAGGCTGCCAGCGACGCCTTGGCCTCCTCATCGTCAAGATCGCGCCGACGGTGCACGAGGGCGGAAGCCGCCTCCAGCTCGCGCCTCTCTACAACCAGCCAAAGGCCCTCGGCCACAAGGCGCGCGTCCTCATCAGCGAGTTCCTCACCAAGCAGGCTCACCGCATCAGCCGCCCTCCGGAGGAACCCTTGGCGAAGAGCGCGACGCTCCCGGGCGCGCTCAAGTACGTCTTCCACACCATCATCCACCCCAAGCGAGTGCCTTGGAGCCCGGATCAGCACTCCCCTCTCTGGCAGGGGACTGGGGGCTGGCGCCCTTGAGATGACCAGGCGCGCCCTGCCGGAGGCCCGACCTGAAGCCAGTCCATCTCCAAGTGAAGAGCGCTGGGAGTACCCCAGCCAATCACCGTCCATGGCCAGACGAGAAGCCCACGGCAGGCCAGCTACGCCACGAGGAGGCCCGCAGAGGAAGGCTGCGGGGAGCGCAGGGCCGCGCTGCGCCTCGGGAAGGTTCACCTCGCTAACCGGCCTCACCCCAAGGGCCCTACTGCTCGGAACGATCGAAGACGGCGGAAAGGGCGGAGGCGAGGGAGATGGCTCCTCATCCACCTCCATGAGCTCGGAAGGAAGGGCCCTGCAAAGCAAGGATCAGGAAAGACAACAGAGGAATCAGGAGCTAGGAAGGGAGAAGGCTTACTCATCGATGGCGAAGTACTTCCTACGCTTCAGCAGGCGGCAAGGGTAATCATCGCCCGGGGCCTCCATTCTCTTCCGGAGGGCCTCAAAGTCCACACGGAAGCGACCGAAGAGTTGAGCGCAAGGGTCAGCTTGCGACGAAGAGGAAGCACCGAGGCGACTCGCGTCGGGGGCGTCCGCCTGATGCAGGCTGCCGGTCGCCTCACCAAGAAGAGCGGCTGGGGCCTCGGGGGCCTCAGCCGCAGGCACTGCGGGCGGCCGCTCGCCACCCTCAGCTGCTGCAGTACGGGCCTCGGGGGCCGCTCCCTCATGAGCGCCGCCCAGTGCTGTCGCCTCGGCGGGGGCACCCTCGGCCTTCGGAGGCTCATGCCTCCCTGCCCCGCCACTTGAGGAAGAGTCGCCCTAGACGGCTGCGAGGGCGACCACCACCACTGGGTTCTCGCGAGGCCCCTGGAGGCCAGCAGGACGCGGCCCCCATACATCGAAGATGGGCATCTGGCTCACGAAGTCACCTCTGTTCGAGCAGAGGTACAGCAAGGCCCCCCCTTGACGAATGCCGCCGGGGGAAGGATCCCCAGTCAAGACCAAGAGCACCTTCCTCAGTGCTTCAGGTGTCAGGTCCTCTTCCTGGAGCCGCATACGATCCCCACGACCGCTGAAGGCCCACATTCGATGAGAATGGCGCTGGAGAGGGGCGACGCGGCGTAGCAAGAACTCCTTCACCACCTTGGGCGCCGTCATGCCAAGCTCCCTCAGGAACTCGAAGCGACGCCAGACGAAGGCGAGCCGGGGGCTCGCGAGCATCTCCTGGCCCCAGCCTGAGTTGGGGACAGCAGGTGAAGATGGCTCCGTCAGCAGGGGGCCGGGCACCCCTACGTCCACATACAGCCACCGCTCGCGAAACCCAGGCGCGGGCGGAGGAAGGCTGAAGTCAATTCCAGAAGCCATTGTCTCAGGCGCAGCGATGAAGCTCACGCACCCCGAACGTTGGGTGGGGTCGACAAGGCGCAGAGAGAAGAAGTGGCGCAGCAAGGCAACCGAAGGAAGGATGCCCATCATCGCCTCGCAAACAAAGGCAAATACAGCGAGAAGGGTGATGGACTCAGGACCCAGATGCATCATATGGATCTGATAATAGGAAAGCACGGCATTTAAGAAATCAGAGAAGGGGGGAACTAGTCCCGCCCACAGGGCGTCGGCGAAGTACCGGACCTCGGTGGCCCTGTCGATGGCGAAGCGGGACGCGGGCCAGGCCGTTGTCCTCCCGCACTCATTGAAGATGGTGGCCAGGGCCGAGCTGACCTTGCCCAGGCCTTCTTGATTGATTATGACCGGCCGATCGACGGTGGGGGCCGCCGCCGACGAGCCAGGCGGCGGCATGGGCTTCTTCCCTCTTCCCTTCCTCGGCGGAGCCATGACGGCAGAAAGGGAAAGGGGGGAGGTTCGAGATTGGATTGGATGTGGGAACTAGAGTTCTAGAGGAGAAAGGACAGAGAGCGCTCGAGCAGCGGGAAGGGGAGCGGCTGTGTGCGGCTACGAGTCTGCCTAGCAAGGCATAAAATAAGGAGGCCTGGGGGAACAGTGCCGCCCACGTCCAATCAACCGCCACGCGGCGCCCAAGGCCGCAGGCTGTTAGGGCCCGTGACGCTTCGCACTTGCCTTTTCGCCTCTCTGCTCGGCCAAGTCTGGGCGCGCCGTGGGCCCAGGGGCTACTATCGGTGTTCTGGGAACGGGGGTCCCCAGACTTGCCTACCTACGGCCTGCGGCGTGGCTCAAAAGCGCAGCCCATCTTCATCAACACAAGCCCAAGACCCTCGCGAGGGGCCAAGCCTCGCGGGGCGGACGGCAAGGAGCTTCCTCAGGCACATCCTCGTCAGGCAGGCTCACGAGGAGGCGGAGAGTTCAAGGTGGGGTACCTTGCGAGGTGCCCATGACGCAAGCCATGACGACCAAGGGCGCCAGTCGGTCGCCAGCTCGCGCAGTGTCCTCCTTTCCTCTTTGGTGCAAAGGGAGCAAGCGGAGGCGAGAGCATCAAGCAAAGGCATCCATTTCAGTGCAACAAGACCAAGACCAGCCCAACGACAGGGGAGAAGTCATTGTGGCGCCCAAGCAGGCGTCACCACCAGAGCCTTTGACAGGCGAGGACCAACTTTAGTCAGGATAAGTGTACCGAATGTTCCCCTTGAAAATGGCCAATTGTTGGCGCCCTTCCCGCTCAATATTTGGGAAGAGGCCCAGGGCCTTTGCCTATAAATAGGACTAGCCACCCCCAGGGTAGAGGCATCGAGAATCCAAGAGCCAGAACCAAGTAGCACCAGCCAAGAACAGACCCTCGCGAGGCTGTTCTTCCTTGTATTGTTCATCATCAGCCCAAGAGGCAATCCACCACACCACACACTGGAGTAAGGTATTACACCACAATGGTGGCCTGAACCAGTATAAATCTTGTGTCTCTTGTGTTGTTCTGTTTGGTAGTTTAGATCCTAGCGATTCGGCGAGGACCAAGCCGGTAGAGGGTTGAATCTCCGCGCACACCCCAGTGTTCGAACCTCAAGGGTCTGCCGGAACCCAAAATGCGACACTTGCGGCTGTCGTGGACCCAGCTGTCAGCCTCTCCATGTACAGTACTCTTCCGATGGAAGTGGGTCGTTGACCACATTGACCACGCCGCGCCGAGAGCACCACGGCAGTGGACGATGGCGAGGCCTAGGAAGGGGATGACGCGGAACCTGGGAAGACGCGGCAGTGGAAGCCCGTGTGGAGAGGAGTACGAGGGTTCACTGGTTCGGCTATGGTGTGAGGCTACCATTGCCACAGAATAACAGGGGGTGTGGGTGAGTAGAGGGATGCCCTGGCCAGTGGTGGGAGTTGTAGGGGGCGATGAGGCCTGCGCGGCAGCACAACCGTCCATGGGAGGCGGCAGCAGGCGGTCCCGCCAGCGCTAGATTTGGCGGTTGGAGCAAGAAGAACACAGATTGAATTGACATCCAACGGTTACGTCTGCTAGAATCATTTGTTGACGTATATAATAACTAAAAAAATCTTGCATATGCATCTACTTAATAGGCCCACAAGTCAGACCATTCCCTCTTTTTTTAATAATTTATATATAGCTCATTGCAACTTCTTATGCAATTTATTGCAGTCCATTTTTTTGGCTGGCCAGGGCTAGGGTTAAAAATTTATACAATTTTTGCATATTTCTGTGGGTTCCAAACTATTTTTAATACCGAAATGTCGAGCTAGATTTAAAGTAGTTTGAAGATATATTTAAATTAGGTTAAAGCCGAGTGAAATAGGAATCTGAAAATGTGAAAAATTTCAGAAATTATAAAGTAATTGCCAATTTGTCATCTGTTTTTATATTTACAACCCATTTCATATTACTTTCAAGATTTGTGGGCGTCTTGAAAGAGTTGCAGCCTATCAGGGCGTAGAAAAATAAATAGGCCTGGATTGGGCATTCTTCAGAAAAAATAAACTGGGCTCATTTTCACAAAGAAAAAAAATAGCTGGGCTGGTCACATGGTGAACATAAAATATAAGCCTGGGCTAGACGGGCCACAGCCCAGTTCAAACCCTGCTCCGTCTCAACAATAACAAAAAACAATACTGCTCGAGCAGCTACGTCCCAGGTCTTGTGTTGTTCTCTTGTCTATTAACTATATGCGCTCACAATGTCGTGGGTCCCAGATGTCAGGAAAACACTAGGAGGAAGCATTTTATTTTTCCATATGCTGACATGGTGGGCCCCTACTGTCATCCTCTCCACGTACTTCTACCAATTCCTGTTGTTTGTTGACCATGTTGACAACACGAGAGGGCGGCACCGCGGCGAGCGCACCAAAGCGCACGGAGGACGACGGCGAGGCCTCGGACGTCGGTGTTAACGATTTAGGAGACGGTGGGGCGGCGATGCGTGCGCTGAGGCGTAGCCAGCTGTGGGAGGCGGAAGCAGGCGGCCCCGCCGGCTGCTTTGGTTTTGGCAGCTAGAGGAAGACAGGACTAAAGAAACACGACAGACTGTAAAAGCAGCAGGAGTACTTAACAACCTTAACTGAAACCAGCAGGGGCACTTAACAACCATTGCTGAAAGCAGTATGAGTACTTATACAGGTTCAACCGTACAAAGCACGCCTCGAACAGTGCTACATTGCCTACAGTTAATCAAGGGTGTGGCTGCCAAGCCCCAGGACAAGGCCCATGCACCACCCCGCATATTCACAACCTTCTGAAAGCGTCTTCATCTTGCAATGTGGTCATTAAACAGGATATTTGCTTTAGAGCCATGGAAAAGCAGGAACATAATCTTCTGTCCTATTCTCCAAGGTAGACGGGCCTTCATTATTTGAGACCACCCATGAATAAGTATCTTTTCATCTCTAAGGGGAATGGAGTAGGTCGACCTAAACATCATGTTGTGACCAAGCGCAAGTCTGACCCGGCCATGGTCAAGCATCTGTATAGGAATAATAGAACTGGGTAGTTTCTGTTTCAAGAAGATCACAACTGTAAAACAGTGTATAAGCAATAATTTATGAACAACATCTATAACAGAAAACAGCTCGTACCATAAGTTTCTCGACACAGTTGGACCTGTTCAATGAGTGCAGTAGTGGTGCACATATCACACGTGGCCTTCCACCATTGAAACGCCCCACAAGGACCTCAAGACGATCAATAAAGTGTAGGTATTTATGGATGTCATCCCAGTCAACTTCAGTGCCATCAGTAACAGCCGAGTTCTTACAGAATAACAAACGAGCAGCCTGCTTAACTCTGAAAAACCCTACACGTGCCACCAACTATAAGAAAATATTAGTTAGAAGTAGCATCTTTGTGAGAGATTCGTTGCTATTTCTAAAGTTAAATTGTGATTAGTTAGACAGAATAGGTGGATTAAGAAGTAATCGAGGCAACAAGCAACAACCAGATACAAAACTAACATGGATGAACAATTGGAACGACGTCGGGGTGGAAGATCGCATTGAAGATGAGACTAGGTTCTGCTATTTCCATCAACATTCGTGCGCCAACTTTCAGTCTGTAACACTTGAGAAAGTTTATCCAAGTTCGGCCATAAAAAAAGCAGCGATCTTCTTGGTTCATGAACCCAACTCGAAACTTATATACATGGCTTGTCTTCATTGTGACCATTAAGATGGTGTATTCAGTTATGGCAAGGCCGAGCATCTTGAGTACATGTGTTCTGGCAGAGCAAATAATGCACTGGAGGAAAAATAATATGAGAACGCAATGTATTCCCTATCCAAATCTAGAAATAATTTCCTCCTTCACGTCAGTGTTGACCATCGTACTAGTAGTACCTTTTATCCAAATATAGCAACCAAAATTTCCAAAATAGTCGACAGTATGTTCAAAAAACCCCACCCTCCCGGATAGAAAGAGGATTCTAGGAACATATTGTGCGTGTTTTAAAATCCTGTGTTAGGATGAGAAGGAACAAGTGTGGCGTCTCGCCGAGGGCGTAGCAACCTGTAGGGTCCTCACACTTTGGGAACTGCAAATGAAACACACTAGATTTAGTGGGAAGAAAAATGCATGAACGGCGGTGTGTGAATTTATCGGGGATGGATGAAGAATTCTTACCTGGTTCTCAATGAGAAAACCCTATGCAATCACCGAGAGGGGGTTTTCTCCAAACAAGTAGACGACGGAGAAGGGGATTCAGGCCCAGTGAAATATTGCCGCTTCGTCCATCTAGCTTACTGCTAAAGCTGGAAAGGGGGGTTGTGATTTGATGGCTCATTGGGCATTACTGCGGCGCTATGGCCGGGGTGTGTCTACCGTGCAGTTGTGCACTCTAATTTGGTGCATATGGCACGTGGATCCCGTTGCCACATATCAGCAAAAGGAAGTGGAAATACAGGAGTAACTAGTTACACATAAATATTGTTTTGACAGAGAGTACTCCCTCTGTAAAGAAATATACAAATCTTTTATATCACAACTTTATACATAAGAAAAATCAAGGGGAATGTATATAACATATATAATTATAAAAAATAGAGTTGTTTTTAACACAATATAGATGAGTTGGCGATGATGGTGTGCCTGCTATCCTGCAATATAGGTCGTCCGATTTATATCTGACAAATAGGAAGGAAACTATGGCAATTTTGCAAAAAGGTACCCACACACCTCTCCACATTTGCAAATAAGGCCTTCCCCCATTCATCCTTTTCTCTCACAAGATAAAATACTCATACAAATGCATCTTGATGTTACATGTAACACACGGGCATTATGGGGGTTCAGCTGAGTATATAATACTGAGACAGTCTCACGGTTCTGGATTTGGGCCGCAGGCCCACCCTGCATGTTTGGGGGCCCATGTGTTCTACCTCGGCGCTTTTCATATTGCAAGCGATCGGTACGGTGCTGGTTTTAGATGTTGTTGCAAAGCGAATACACAAAACTGAATAAAGCACGGCAGCTGTTGGAATGAAATCGAATGACAATTCCTAACCAGCAATGAGAGTTGAAATAGTATCAACGATATACCATGTGATAAATAATATTGTCGTACTACTTATACACACAGGACACTTGTTTCACCATGCCAGATTATTACATCAAAATCTCCTAGAGGATAGATCAGTTCGGCAGTTGCGTGCTGCAACTGAAGAATTTCAAAGTTGATTTGGACCAGCTCTCCTTGCTGAGAAAGTTTGATTTTGACATCATCCCCTACCGCAAGATATGATTTAGATTTGAACATTGACCATCCTTTAGCATCAATCATCATGCGACCATCCTTTGTACTTACGGTATATTGAGCACGTTCAGTCACACCAAGGCTGTGCATGGTAAGAGAAACTTCTCCGCGGTCGCCCGGATTGTTGAACGACTCCCTCGTTGCTCTAGGAATTCTCTGTTTGCAAACAAGAAGACATACCCAAACAGTTAGATCAACACAGTGAATCATGTGAAAAAACATGGAAAGAAAAAAGAACGAAGCACTTGGGAGGCCAATGCTTACCAAGAAGGTGGACATGTCGGTTTTTGTAGGGACTTTGGTATATGAAGTGCCAACTGCAGCCCAGTCTGTTGCCAGTGCAACTGCTTGTTCGGTTGCCGCTGCACGGGCCGGAGCAGATGCAAGTGCAAGTGTTGGTGCAGGTGCCAAAGCCGTTGCTGCTACCGGACATGGTGCTCCTTGTACAGCTGGTGGCGGTGTCAGAGCAGGTGCTGGTGTCAATGCCCGATCCTCTAGTAGATTAGCCTGATCCGCTGACGTGGTCGGTGCCCAATCCTTAGCTGGATTAGACTGAGCTACTGCCGCTGTCAGTGCTAGAGCAACTTCCGGTGCTTGATCCGTTCCTAAAGGTGGTACCGATGTGCGAGACAGCGGCGATCGTGTCTGGTCTGCTATGATCAGCTTTCTAACTTGACTAGGCTCCGTGACCATGATCTAGTTTTTTTTCTTCATTTCTTTTCAACGTGAGAAGGACTAATTGTGGAGTTTTTGTTAAACCAAATTGCAGTTCATCATAGGGATTGGGCTTGTACTCAGACAATAGACTGACCCAATTTTTTCCAGTAATAAAAGTGATGGACAGTGCCTTTGTTACTCACACGACATAAGAAGTGAAACCTGCAAAAATAGCCATCGTAGAGCAAAGCAAACGGTTTATTCTGTGATGAATGTCACATGGCAAAACCTGCATCGTAAAATTGCAGGAAAAGAAAGAAAACATGACATTAAATCAATAAGATTTAGACAGTAAATCAATAAGATTTACTTGATGTGACACGAGTGAATCCTTACCAGGAAATCACTATGTTGAAGTACTTAACAGAAGATTGATCATCCAACTACGGATGGCATGCAGGGCCCCCGCCTACTCCCACAAGCAGGACAGTCCAAAGGTCGTGACAAATCGTATGGACCGAGCATCCATGGGACTGGAAATCTTGGTGGGTGCGATAAACCCTGCAATGCATGCAGATATTGGAGTGTAACCATAATTGATAAACTGTCCTCACAAAAAAGATGATCTGGATACTTCAAAATATACAGACTGAATTGAGTGGACAGACATTCACATAGACTGTTCTCAGGACTGACCACACACCAAAAGCGGCAGTACTAAACAATACAGGGTTCACAAACACAAATCAAGTACTGAACAATAGTACTTACTACAGACAAGCAAAGTTGCACTAACTAAACTGTGCAGACTATTTCTTGCCACCGACCTATGGGATGAACCCCGCATAACTTACTAGGCCATGGACTTTGTGACAGATGTCTACCTGCACCATCACCATCTCGTCAACCTTGGAGAACCTAATAGAGTGGTCTTTCCACTCATAAACATGATGATGAAGACAGGCCACATCAGATTTGTTGGGAAGCTTTACAAGAACCATACCCTTCGTAATCGAAGGCACAACCAGGAAATTTTTGTGGTCAAGTACAGCCTCGAGAACACGCCTGACAACAATGCTATAGGAAAACACTAGTTCAGGACACATGGCAACAAGGACACAACAGCTGGATAGTTTAGCAGTAGAACTCAACCTCAGGTCTTCTAGTTCACACGGCATGACTTTGAGAACTTCATCTCCACCGCGGACCTGGTTCTAATTCAAACAGAAGCCATATTTTATTACTACCTCCGTTCAGAAATATAAGATGATTTTTGATATTATACTCCATATTGACTACATATACGCATAGAAATGAGTGAACAAAGACACTAGAACATGTCTTCAAAGTCATGAGAGCAGAGGGATTACTTGCAATATCCATAACACAAGTTACTGAGGCAAATATACCCTCTTCAAAGGTAGCATTGATGTTCATAAAGTACTCCCTCCGTCCCAAAATTCTTGTCTTAGATTTGTCTAGATACGGATGTATCAAGTCACAAATCTAAGACAAGAATTTTGGGACAGAGGTAGTAGTTGAAAGTAATCTATAAGAAATCAGTGTCAACCTCTTGCATGTTTTGGTCAAAAGAGGAATTTAAAACCGTCATTTGGCACACAAAAATCACATGCAAGATCACCCAGAAAGTTGTACTACTAGTACTAGTACTGCGTGTTAGATGAAAAAACACGATCAAGATCGAGAAAAAGATCGTCAAGAAGAGATATTACCTGGACTTGCTTAATGAGGGATCCCGGAGAGGGGTGCTTGGACAGGGTGATGACTTTGAGCTTGTTTGCAGTAGTCTTGGCGGCGTGCTTGCGCTTCTTCGTACCATGAGCCTTGACGGTTTTGGCCAGAGCCATAGACATCGGCCGGTGCTCGAGCGTCCATCCAAGAGAGGAAGCTCAGAGAGAAGAGTGAAATGAGGAAGGAGATGAGGGAGAAGTGAAGCGAGTGGGGGTTTTCTTCAAGAGAGGAAACTGAGAGAGAAGAGTGAAATGATGGTTGCTTCGTCCGTCCAACTTACTGCTGGAAAGGAGGGGGTTTTGTGATTTGACGGCTCATTGGGCATTACTGCAACGCTTCGATCAGGGTAGTCTACCGTCACTCTACTACGGAGTAATTTAGTGCATGGCTAGTGGACCCCGATGCTGGTTGTCCCGCACGTCGGCTAAAGTGAGTAATTTAGTGCATGGCTGGAGGAGGATCTGCATGGTAGAGCGTGTCCACTATTTTTCTGAAGAAAAAACTAATTACAGCAAGCATTTCAACTCTTACGATGAAGGAGTGCAAAATACGGCAGCAACTTGAACATACACAGTGCTTCTACTACTAGGCATGTGAAGTGGTTCATACGTCAGTACTACATAATCTTGTTGCTAGTGGAGTAAGATATGACGATAACAAATTATTTTGTGCGCATGTCAACTGTATGAACAGTACTGTAGTAACATAGTACCGCTTTTTCGACTGTTCGGTCGAGAATGAACGGTGAGATGAATGTTAACAGAACTAGGTCTATAGCACACAGAGAGTACGGTGCTACAGTACTCCACGAAACATGAACCATATGAAGCATGAATCAGTGTTAGGCAGGGTGTATGAAGGGTGCACGGGATGGGAGCAAAAGTTCCCTTCTCGACCCACTTTTGGGTGTTTGGCAGACTACATGAAGGGTGCATGAGTCCACACTAGTAGGTTAACACAAATACACGAAGAGGGAACAACTATATTGAGATGAGAATGCAACCAAACACACCCACACGCTTTGTGCTACAGTAACTGATCTGCACCGTTTAGGTTTGATCCAATGGTCATGTTGAACGGAGACATGGACATGCCCATGCAGAGGGCGCATAAACACCACTGAAGTCCCTCTGCTTCTCGAGGCGCACGACATTGGTGATGCAGGGTGCAACCGCCCGCAGAGCCCGCTCGTCAAAGATGACGTCCAATGGCACAAATGGATTCCCGTGACGGAGCCCTGAAAGGATTCGCTCGGCAACGGTGACGGCAGCCCGCAACCCCTCCTTGTCCAGCTCCGCCCCCAGTAGCACACGGAGACGACTCAGCTCCTTGGAGATATAGGTGAAGAAGGAGACCAGGTCAGGAATCCACAACTCGTTCAAGTCGACCAGGTGGTCGAACGGGTTTAGCCCGACGGTTGGCATGGTTGCGTTGGCACGATGGTAGGCATCGTGCAGCCACAACACGTGCGCGGCAACTTGGTTCACCAAATGGCTGAGGCGGTCCTGGACCTCGTCACGATCGGCCCGCTCTCACTCCAGCCGGCTCCCCTGACGGCCTATCGTATCTCCGACTTTCTGCAGCAATGCCGCCGATGCCTCGAGCATATTTGTGGTGGACTCCTGCCTCTTTTGAAGCTCCATGAACTCCCGCACATAATGGAGGAGCATGGCACTCCTCTCCTCCTTGAGCTCGCGGAGCTCCACGTCCTTGGTCCTGAGCTCGCATCCTTGGCCTGGAGCTCTTGTGTCAGGCGTCTCACCTCTGACTCCGTGATCTGCTGCACCGCCATGACACTAGGTAGAAGCAATGGGGAGAGGAAGCAAAGGGGGCGAAACGGCTGAAAGGCAATGCAATCTACGGGAAGGCGGAGGGAGCTAGCCGAGGAGCGGGGAATCTTTTGGTTTTCACCATGGTAAAACACCAGTCGATGACTTCTCACATCAGGGAGCAGTGGGTTTTACAGGCGGAGTCATCATGACTAATTGCTGCCGCGCCTGCTCCCGTCAATCAAAAAATTAAAAATCCTGCCGCGCCTGCTCCCGTCAATCAAAAAATTTAAAATCCTGTCGCACCCAAACACCAGAGCAACGCCGCGGTGGACATTTAAATTTACCTGCCGGCAAATACATAAAAAAAGGGGTGAAAAAACTAATGTGGCGGCGGCCTAGCTAATTGGTGGAACTAGCCCAACTAGCTAGCCACCGAGCTTCACTGATGTACTTGGTGGGAAAGGTGGTCTTTCGTGATTTGACGACTCATTTACCTTCTTCCGCGCTATGACTGAGGAGGACCCATAAAATGCACGGTAGGGCGTCCCATGTCAGGAAGAATATATGCGTGCATCACCCGGGAGGACCCCGAAACCGCGCGGTAGGGTGTGCCACGTCTCGGCACGGAGGAAAAATGTGCGTGTGAAAATATACTGTATCAGACATAGTACCTACGGTTTGACCTCGGGACCCATCCAGTCGGTCGAAAACACCCCACTAGCCACACAGTTCATCATGCTAACATGGGATAGAGGATAGGTGTAGTTAGCTCCGTCTCGACCAGCCACAACGTCTCTTGTTCTAGGCGATTCTTCTATTTTCCAAGCTTTTTTAGTTACAATTACACCACGGCAAGATAGCGCCGCTCTTCGTGTGTGCCCGTGCAAAGGTTAGACGATGGAGAGGAGAGAGAGATCGCAGACCTGGGACCCACCAGTAAGTGAGTCAACGGTCATGCACGTGTTGATGAGGCACCCCCTCTAATCTACTCAACGTAATACTGTATAAAATCAAGTTATGGGACAAAGCCAACAACCGTTGTTGTTTCAGGCTATCGACTTACGCTTTGTAGTCCAGGTTGCCAGTTCGAATCTCGTCTTTCATATTTGTTAGTTTCAGGTTCAAATTTGATTAATGACAAGTGGGACCCCCGTGTGTTGTTCTGATATTTCAGTGTAGGACGATTTTTTTGAACTAACACTTTGCGCGGTTAGACAAGTAACGGCACGAGTCACATGTATTTTGCAAGTTTACGAACAAAAATGACAGCGTCATAGAATATCACATCCACCCCGCAGCTTAGATGATATGGTGATACGAGTTTTTACATTGTTGGAAGTGAGATCCAATGGCTTGGGCGTAGTCTTTGTAATTATGTGCAATTTCCAAACTCTCCAAAGGTTTTTTTGCAAATAAAACATTCAGGCCTCATGTGTGCCGCTGCATCTTGGATCCAACGGCTCCCGTTGCTCATATTAGGTGCTCTCCTTAGCTTATTACCCGCTACGGTGATACCAGCATCTAGGTCGCATGATTAGTGATCAGATGGCACATGCGTAGTACTTGTACTTTTTGCGCAATTCCCAAACTCTCTCAGCCGTATATTGCAAAAACATTCGAACCTCCTACTATGGGCCGTTAGATCTCCGTGAACTCGTATAACCATAGAATCTACGGTGCGGGAGCACCTCATATTCTCCCGTGCAAGAAAACATAAGGTGCTCTCGCAGCTTGGATGCTACGGCGATATGAGCTTCGAGGTTGTTTGATCTAAGATCCAATGGCATCTGAGCAGTCTTTGTGCTTGTAAGCAGTGGCCGAACTCTTTGGGGGCTTTTCTGCAAACAAAAACATTCGAACCACCGAGGAGTTGTTGGGTCACAAATCCAACGGCTCCGAAGAGCTTGTGTCACAAAAGCATCTAAGGTGTGGTAGCACATGATATTCTTACATACAGGAGAATATGATGTCCTCCTTCATCTTAGATGTTACGGTGATACGAGCTTCGAGGTCGGTTGATATGGGATCCAAGGGCATCTGAGTAGTTTTTGTACAAATTGTGTGCAATTCTCAAACACATCAAGGTTTCCTGTAAAAACATGAAGACATCATGTGAGCTGCTATATCTCAGATCTACAAGCTCCAAGCAACTCGTATCAGCATATAGCATCTAAGGTATGGGGGCACATGATATTCTCTCGGGGAGGAGGGGTGGGGGTGCACAACCAATCGGTGTTTGGGAGGGTGGGAACAAATATAATCTAAACAACCCTAAACAGAGATTCACAATTTTATCTAAGGTCGAGGGGTTGACCCCCGACAATCATAGCTCCGCCTAAACACAACATTTGCATGTATTGTAGTACTAGACTTAATATTCATGTTTCAGATTCATGTTCATTTTAAATATTGAACTGAGGACCATGCATGTCTTACATTTTACTCCCTTCGTTCCTAAATATTAGTCTTTTTAGAGATTTCAAATGGACTGGCACATACGGATGTATATAGACATATTTTAGAGTGTAGATTCACTCATTTTGCTCCGTATGTAGTCACTTGTTGAAATCTCTAAAAGACTAATATTTAGGAGCGGAAGGAGTATTTTTGAATTCGTGTCATACATGCATGGTTTGGAAAAATAGATGCACTTTACTTATTGGATTGTTGTTGTTGTTGTTGTTGTTGTTGTTGTTGTTGTTGTTGTGTGTGTGTGTGTGTGTATGTGTGTGCGCACGTGCATGTGTGGTCATATGCTTGATACATACAAAGTTTTCTCACCTCCATATTGTTCATCTTTTAAATTTGAATCTGCAATGAAAAACTTACTAGGGATACCATGAAATGTGAAATCCACGTTGAGATCACTATATCACAAACTCACTCTAATTCAAGAACTCGTCATAAATCAATTACCACGTTGAGATTAGTATTTGCAAGGAAAATACGGGCATTGTAATACATATAGATTCGTTCAGCAATTTAAAAGATTCCTTTCGTATTATCGAATGGTAGGACCCAACGGCGTACCAGCCAGACCTTGGCTCATGTTGATCCTAAAAAAACCGGGCTCGTATCCTTTTGGTGGCATGCGTGGTACGCACATTAGGCAACCCCAACCAGTCGAGCCTCCGCGTTTCGAGTAGAAATATCTGGTGGCCAGAATTCCAGCCCTAGGAAATTCCCTCATGTCCCCGGTCCATAATGACTACCGATGAACAACGGAGGGATGCTTTAGTCACTAGACAATGTTACCTACCGTTCCGAGCACGGTTTAATTCCCTCGGTCGCCGCTTGCCAAGGTCACCCATCAACTGCATTGCCTAGTACTAGTACTACTACACCAGGATGAGCACAGAATTGAGCCCATTTATTCATGCCTAGTACTTGAGTTAATATATCAGGCAATGCACTGGTACGGAGGGATTATCCTTTTACTCTACATATATAACTTGTCTGAAGTATAACTAAGCAAAATGTTTGACCAAATCCTTTCTTAAGAAATACAACAGGACAGATGTATGGCTTGAAAATTTATTGCATGATGCAGGTTATGATATTGTTTCGAATCTTGGATTTTAAATTTCAGAAAATCCAAAAGTGACCAGAAATTCTTGAAACTGAGCATGGTCACGTGATATGGCACAAATATTCCTTCGTAATTTTCTTCTTCAATTTGAGACAAGCTGCTTATGACAAGTTGCACAAATGAAGAGCCAAGGTATTTTGGAACAAAGACTTGTTATGTTAAGGCGAATGCTTTCACTATTGAAACTGTGTGCGTTTACATGCCGCCACGAGTCCCGCTTCTCATCGGCAGGTGCCGTCCGAGCAAGGTGTGAATTGACGAGAGGCGTGCGAGCAGACCGCTGCGCCGGCTGACAGGGAGACATGCGAGCAGACTGCTGTGCAGGCTCACCGGAAGGCGAGACCTTTGACTAGGCTCTGCCGCCCACCTTCGTCCCAACTGCTCCCACTTTTAATGTCGCCGGCGCTGCAGTTTAAAATCAACCCCGCACTACCTGGTATCACTACAATCTTCTCTCTTCCTCTCCGATTCTCCTGCCGTCTACCTCCAACCAGCCTGACCTAAACGTACGCCATGCCGCATCATGATGGTCTGCCCTTAGTCTTCCAGTTTCCTGAGGAAGACACCTAGCCGGAGTCTCAAGAACATAAGGCGCTTTGGGACCAGCTTGAACTAGCCTTGCGGGAAGACGTCGCACCTGTCCCTGCTCCTGTTCCGGCTCCCCTCGCCCCGACTGTGCCAGCGCCCATCCCCATGGCATTGATGGGCTAGGAGCCGCACATTATCACCAAGCTTGATGCCACGAGGTCCCCGCCGACTTTCACGCGCCCGTGCACCTGCCAGCGCATGCGCTTGCGCATGCACTGACGTGCACGCCTGTGCCGGTGCCCGTGCACCTGCCAGCGCATGCGCCTGCTGTCCTGTCCTACGACTGATAGTAGAAAGGGGGTAGGTATGGATAGGCAAGATCCCAGCTATGGTGAAGGTGTATATGCAAGATTTACGAGTTCGGGACCTTCTCGATGGAAATAAAAGCCCTACGTCTTGGTGCCCGGAGGCGGTCGATTGGATTATAGGTGTGGTGTTACAGGGGGTGTGAACCCTTGTGCCAGAGGAGGGGAGTGGGTTATATAGAGTGCGCCAGGACCCCAGCCATCCTCCATTACAAGGGGTTCAATGTACGTAAAGACAGGGCGTTACTGGTAACGCCAACTATAAGTGCTATTAATGACCTTTAAGACTACGAAGTGAATGCCTGACCGTTGCAGTCACTACAAAAAAAAATTACACTTCCGTGATGATATGTGTTTGTCAGAGTAGGTCGCGTTTTTTGTCATGCATGTACATCCATGACAATTTTATGACAGAATCAAGATAGTCATACATGTGCTGTCGTAGAAGCGTTCCATGACATTACCAAAATTATCATCACGGAAGTGTCCACTGCCATGACGATAAATCACGCGTCATAGAAGTGCTTTCCTCATGGGTGACCGACACATGGCATCCACCGTAACTGAACGCCGTTGAGCTATCAGGTCCGGTTTTGGATCCGATAACCCGTTAACAGCCCCGACCAATGGGGATTTTCCACGTGTAAAATCATCATTGGCTTGAGGAAACACGTGTCGGCTCATCGTTGGGAAAGATGTCATGCACTCATTGGACCGAAGGCGCCTATGATACGGCGACACATGGCATGGCCCAACAGAGGCCCATTCCTGTGAAAAGGCCGGCCCGTTTGACTTGGTCAAAAGGTGGCGGGCCGGCCCACGGAAAGCCTGTTAACGGCCTGGTCACATATAGCCCATTTACAGCCCGCTAACCCAGGACCCGTTATGACCTCTCCGAATTAGGTCCAGTAGCGTCATCTGGGCCATCCAATATGATTCCAGCCCGTTTTAACTTCCGGCCCATGTGTGGCCCATGACTTCTTTCGGCCCATATGAGGCCCTTTGTAACTCTTGGCCCATTAACGGCCCGTGGTGAAACTGGCCCGTAATGAACAGTGTATCACTTTATATCTATTAACGGCCCGTTATTCCATTGGGCCGTTTCCAGCCCAAGTTATCTTTCAGCCTTCTCAGGGCCCGTTGATTCTTGGGCTCATTTGCAGCATTTGGTTACATACAGCCCATTGCCGTCATTTTCTGCTTGTGGGAAAAATTCAGCCCGTCGTTATAGTCGGCCCGTTTGTGGACCATTAATACGTTGGGCCGTCTTCATGTCAAAAAAACCGTTGGGCTGTTTTTCTAGAGTTATCAAATACGGCCTATTAACGGCCCGTTATGGTCCATGAATAGTATGGCCCATGATTGGCGAAATGATCATACGCCCAGTAGAAGGCCCATGGATCCTACGACCCGTATGAGGCCCATGGATCGTATGGCCCGTATGAAAGGATCGAGAAGCGGTGTCTAGAGGGGGAGGGGGGTGATTAGACACTAAGTACCAAAAGTTGCAGTTTTTTACTTCTTTAAGTTCAAGTGGAGTTTGGGCACAAGTTTAACAATCACAATACATAACAAGCAAGCATGCAAAGAGTATATGAGCAGCGGAAAGTAAAGCATGCAACTTGCAAGAATGTAAAGGGAAGGGTTTGGAGGATTCAAACGCAATTGGAGACACGGATGTTTTTGTCGTGGTTCCGATAGGTGGTGCTATCGTACATCCACGTTGATGGAGACTTCAACCGACGAAGGGTAATGGTTGCGCGAGTCCATGGAGGGCTCCACCCACGAAGGATCCACGAAGAAGCAACCTTGTCTATCCCACCATGGTCGTCGCCCATGAAGGACTTGCCTCACTAACGGTAGATCTTCACGAAGTAGGCGATCTCCTTGCCCTGACAAACTCCTTGTTTCAACTCCACAATCTTGTCCGAGGCTCCCAAGTGACACCTAGCCAATCTAGGAGACACCACTCTCCAAGAAGTAACAAATGGTGTGTTGATGATGAACTCCCTGCTCTTGTGCTTCAAATGATAGTGTCCCCAACGCTCAACTCTCTCTCACAGGATATGGATTTGGTGGAAAGAAGATTTGACTGGAAAGCAACTTGGGGAAGGCTAGAGATCAAGATTCATATGGTAGGAATGGAATATCTTGGCCTCAACACATGAGTAGGTGGTTCTCTCTCAGAAACAGCAAGTTGGAAGTGTAGGTTTGTTCTGATCACTACAGGAAACAGGTAATTTGCCGTCTGTGGATCATAGACGGCAAAGACCCAAATCCAGACGGCAAAGACTTTGCCGTCAAAAAGGAGACGGCAAACTCAGACGGCAAAGATAAGTCGGCAAAGAATACTTTGCCGTCAGCCTTTTGTCGAGATGACGGCAAAGATTTTGCCGTCAGTCAATATAGTTTTGCCATCTGCCGCAAAAATAACAGACGGCAAAAAATATGTTCTTTGCCGTCAGTCAAACATGTGCTTTGTCGTCTTCCAAACTACAGTACAGACGGCAAAGATTATTTTTCTTTTTTTTAATAAAGTGACGTCCGAGCAGAGCGTCTCGCCAGACACACGAACAACAAACCAAAACATGTTTAGCTCACGGAGATTTTGGATTCCACATCCCTTAGCTGTGTTGCATTCATCATCGGTGGTTACAGAGAAGTTACAGAAGTGTCCTCAAAACTTACACAAGGACCCCTAGAAACTAAAAATGAAAAGCAATCAAGTCCTCCATCAGAGCAAGAGGTTCTTCACCACTGGCCGTCCTTCTCGCCTGGGACACCACTGCCGCCGCCTCGCCCTGCTCACCGCGCCGCTCGCCCGGCCCTACTCGTCGCGCCACCGAACAACCACGCTCGCCCGACCCTGGAATCCGCACCACCGCCCGGCCGTGCTCGCTGGTTCCTGCAGAGAGAGGGGGGCACCGCCGCGCGCCCGGGCAGCGTCAGGCGGCCGATGCCGGAGGGAGCAGCTCCCCTATAGTGGCCGTCACGCGCCATGCTCGTGGGACGAGGCCGCCGCGCACCAGAGGGACGAGGCCGCCGCGCGCCCGAGGGACGAGGCCGCCGCGCACCCGAGGGACGAGGCCGCCGCGCGCCTGTGCTGAGCAATCGACGGTGGAGTGAGCCGCCGCTGCACGCCATGCTCGCCACCCGCGGGTCTTCCATGCTCGTCGTCCGCGCGTCCGCCATGCTGGTTGCCCGTGCGGCCGGGGGTAGGTGGGGGCGACGGGGGACGGGGCCGGGGACGAAGTAGGCAGGGGCAACGGGGGACGGAGCCGAGGCCAGCGGCCATTGGGGGCGACGGGTGACTCGCGCTATGGTCGACCGAGGCGACGGGGGTCGGGGCCGGGGCCGGGGGCCGGCGGGGGCGATGGGGTCGGGGCCGGCGTGCAAGGCACTGGCTGGCGAGGCAGAGGCCGGGAGGAGAGGTGGCCGCGAGTGGTGGTGTTCGCCAGATCGAGAGAGAGAGAGAGAGAGACGTACGAGAGGGATGAGTGGTGGGGGCGTGGGGCCGTCGGTTGGATAAGGTGGAGAGAGGGCGTGGGACGCGTGGGGCTGGTGGGCTTTTTTTCTTCTTTTGAGGGCTGGGCTGGCTGGTGGGTTTTTCTTCGTGGGGATGTGCGGAGGAGATTTAGCCATGTCAGCGATCCGCGTGATCGATCCGTGGACTTGTGTTTTCTCTTTGCCGTCTCTAGTTCTATTTACAGACGGCAAACTAAGCACTTTGCCGTATGTCAGTAAAATCACAGTCAGCAAAGTTCTTTGCCGTCTGCATTTTATATTAGAGATGGCAAAGTCAGCTCTTTGCCATTTAAAATAAAAAAGGCAGATGGCAAAGTTCTTTGCCGTCTGTATTTATGTTTACAGACGGCAAAGTCTACTATTTGCCGTCTGTGATATAAAAGACAGATGGCAAAGTCTATTTTGTCGTTACTTTTTCTTTGCCGTCTACTGTTGACGGCAAACCCTTTCTTTGCCGTCTGTCCCGACGAAATGCTTACGGCAAAGAAAGTACTGACGGCAAATCTCCTGTTTCCCGTAGTGGATGGCTCTCTCCATGAATGAAGAGTGGGTGGAGGGGTATATATATCCTCCACACAAAATCTAGCCGTTACAAACAACTTGCCAAACTCGGTGGGACCGAATTGAGAAACTCGGTCGGACCGATTCAGCAAATCTAGTGATCGTTAGGATTTTCGGTGGGACCGACATGAAACTCAGTAGGACCGATATGGTTAGGGTTAGGGCATAACGTAATCTCGGTGAGACCGATTACACAAACTCGGTGGGACCGATTTTGGTAATAAGCTAACCAGAGAGTTGGTCAGGCAAACTCGTAGAGACCGATCACACAAACTCGGTGGGACCGATTTTGGTAATAAGCTAACCAGAGAGTTTGCATTGTAATCTCGGTAGTACCGATTACTCAAACTTGGTGAGACCGATTTTGGTTATGGACATACACAGAGAGATTACAATCCCATCTCAGTGAGACCGAGATCCCCATCAGTGAGACCGATTTGCCTAGGGTTGGTGGCAGTGGCTAAGACATCTGAACTCGGTGGCGCCGGGTAGAAAGAATCGGTAGGGCCGAGTTAGACTTTGGGCTTAGGACATATGTGGATGTGGGAAAGTAGTTGAGGGCTTTGGAGCATATCACTAAGCACTTTGAGCAAGCAAGCTGAGGGAGTCCTGGACTAGGGGGTGTCTGGATAGCCAAACTATCACCGTCGGCCGGACTCCAAGACTATGAAGATACAAGATTGAAGACTCCGTCCCGTGTCCGGATGGGACTTTCCTTGGTGTGGAAGGCAAGCTTGGCGATACGGATATGTAGATCTCCTACCATTGTAACCGACTCTGTGTAACCCTAGCCCTCTCCGGTGTCTATATAAACCGGAGGGTTTTAGTCCGTAGGACGAACAACAATTATACCATAGGCTAGCTTCTAGGGTTTAGCCTCCTTGATCTCGTGGTAGATCTACTCTTGTACTACCCATATCATCAATATTAATCAAGCAGGAGTAGGGTTTTACCTCCACCGAGAGGGCCTGAACCTGGGTAAAAACATCGTGTCCCTTACCCGAGATCCGCCGGTTTTGACACCGACATTGGTTCGGGACCCCCTACCCGAGATCCGCCGGTTTTGACACCGACATTGGTGCTTTCATTGAGAGTTCCTCTGTGTCGTCGCCTATAGGACCGATGGCTCCTTCGATCATCAACAACACCACGGTCTAGGGTGAGACTTTTCTCCCCGGACAGATCTTCGTATTCAGCGGCTTTGCACTGCGGGCCAATTTACTTGGCCGTCTGGAGCAGATCGAAAGCTACGCCCCTGGCCATCAGGTCAGATTCGGAAGTTTGAACTATACGGCCGACATCCGCGGGGACTTGATCTTCGATAGATTCGAGCCACATCCGAGTGCGCTGCACTATCACGATGGGCATGATTTAGCTCTGCTCCCGGACAGTGCCCTGGAGGCCGCACAAGAGTCCGCTCTGACCCTTAGCTCGGAGCCGACTGCACCGATCAAGGACGGGTGGCTGGACACCGCCTCAGGGGCTGCCACCTCTACGGCAATAGAGCCGAATACCAACCCTGTCCTTCACAAAGGCCGTGACTCCGAGGTGTCGGACTCCTCTCCGGACTCCGAACCTCCTGCGCCCCTGCCAATCGAATCCAATTGGGCGCTGATCATGGAGTTCACTGCCGCGGACATCTTTCAGCACTCGCCTTTTGGCGACATCCTGAATTCGCTAAAGTGTCTCTCTTTATCAGGAGAGCCCTGGCCGAATTATGGTCAGGACGGTTGGGATGCGAACGACGAAGAAATTCAATGCCCGCCCACCACCCACTTTGTAGCCACTGTCGATGACTTAACCGACATGCTAGACTTCGACTCCAAGACATCGACAGCATGGACGATGATGCCGGAGACGACGAAGAACCAGCGCCTGCAGGGCACTGGAAAGCCACCTCAACTCATGACGTATACATGGTGGATACACCTAAACGAAGCGATAACGAGGAACAACGGGACGCCGCAAAGGATAATTCCCTCGAAAAGCAGTCAAAACGGCGACGTAAGTGCCGCTCAAAGCCCCGCCTCGACAAAGACAACACGCATACATACCCAGCCATAGAGCAGGACGAACCGGTGGACGACAAACACGCTCTCGGGCAACTATCCGAACAGGATAACTTGGATAAACAATCCGTCCCCGGCGAAAACAACAGTCCGGACGATCTTACGCCGGACACATATTTGGAGCAGAAGAACCTCCACAAAAGGCTAGTCGCCACTGCACCAAGTCTGAAGAAGTAGAAGCGAAAGCTCAAAACAGCGGAAGACCCACTCAGAATGAGATGGAGCAAGGTACTGAACACCGCAGACAAACACGGCGATAGTCGCCAAATGAAGAGCTACCCAAAGCGCAAACTACTGCCTGAATTTGACGAGGAGGCCGTAGAGCCCCCACGATCAAAGAATAAAGAGGCCGCCCGGTCGGATAGACGACCACACAACAAACAAAGAACGGCAAGCGGCACCACACACAAGTCGATACGCGATCCGCATAAGGATCCGCGCCAAAAGGATGGCCCAGTGAGGTCTATCTCTGGGCCAAGAAAGCAAGCTCTAGAAAGCAATACAACACGTCGAATATTCGAACATCACGTCACACCCAAATACAGGGGCGCCGCACACCCCCTATGTATCACCGATGAGGTGCTGGATCATGAATTTCCAGCGGGATTCAAGCCCGTATACATAGAGGCATACGATGGAACAACAGGCCCTGGAGTCTGGACTGAGGATTACATCCTGCACATACATATGGCTAGAGGAGATGACCTCCACGCCATAAAATACTTACCCCTTAAGCTCAAAGGGCCATCCCGGCACTGGCTCAAAAGCCTCCCAGAAAATACCATTGGAAGTTGGGAAGAACTTGAGGATGCGTTTCAGGAAAATTTTCAGGGGACCTATGTCCGCCCTCCAGATGCAGACGATTTAAGTCACATAACTCAACAGCTCGGAGAGTCAGCCCGCAAATTCTGGAACAGGTTCCTCACCAAAAAGAACCAAATAGTCGACTGTCCGGACGCCGAAGCCTTAGCAGCTTTCAAACATAACGTCCGAGATGAATGGCTAGCGAAACACCTCGGCCAAGAAAAGCCAAGAACAATGGCCGCACTAACAAGCCTCATGACCCGCTTTTGCGCGGGAGAGGATAGCTGGCTGGCAAGATGCAGCACCAGCGACCCAAGTACATCCGAGGTCAGGGATGGAAATGGGAAACCACGATGCAGCAAGAACCAGCTCCGGACTAAGGGAAATGGTCCGAAGAGCACGGCAGTAAACGCCGGATTCAAAAGCTCTCGGCAGAACAACAAAAACCTGCCTCTCAAGGACAACAGCGACGAGCTATCCAACCTAAACAAAATCTTGGACAAGATATGCCAAATCCACAGTACCTCCGGGAAGCCTGCAAACCATACCCACAGAGATTGCTGGGTCTTCAAACAATCCGGCCGACTTAACACCGAACACAAGGGGCTCGGCACACCAAGTGAGGACAATGACGAAACCCACAAGCAGAGCAACGGGAAACAAAAGAATTTCCCACAAGAGGTCAAAACAGTAAACTCACTTCAAGTGACAACAGGGAAAAATAGATCGACGCCCATTAAAGTACGCGCCGCACGGTCTACCCCAACGGAGTCCCAACACTGGTTGTCAAAACCAATCACCTTCGACCATCAGGACTACTCCAGAAGTATCCGGAACACAGGATGGACTGCTTTGATATTAGACCCTATAATCGACGGACTACAATTCACACAAGTCCTAATGGATGGCGGCAGTGATCTAAACCTGTTATATCAGGACACAATCCGCAGAATGGGGATAGACCCAATCCAAATTCGCCATAGCAACACTTCCTTTAGAGGAGTAATGCCAGGCCCATATGCCCATTGTACGGGCTCTCTACTACTAGAAGTTGTGTTCGGCCCATCCGACAACTTCCGTCGCGAAAAGTTGGTCTTCCACATCGCCCCATTTAAAAGTAGCTATCAAGCACTATTGGGACGCAAAGCTTTCGCACGCTTTAACACAATACCGCATTATGCATCTCTTACACTTAAAATTCCCGGTCCACGCGGCATCATCTCATTAAAAGGAAACTTCGAGTGTTGCTCGAATACGGAAGAACGTGAGACTGCCTTTTCATAAAGACCGGCCTTGCTGATCAGAGCACCTAAACAGGTCATTGAGACCCCGGACACGGTTAGGCGAGTCCGGCATAAATAAACAAGGGGCTTACTAGCCGCGCCCCCCCTTACAAGGGGCTGCACGCATATACAATAAAGAGCCAATAAAGCTCAATTTTATTTTTTGAATCATACTCTGTTTATTTAAAAATACATTTTTCGCACGATCTTTTTTCAAACTAAGTTCTTCTCTTTTACAGATGAACACCGTGCTACACCCGTCCAGGATACGGCACAACGGAGACACAGGCGCAGACGTGCAGTAGGGACCCGTTGCAAGGCTTCTATTCAGATTAAGACCCTGCGTAAACCTTTTTTACTGTCTCTTGTTGATACACATCCCCCGGTTTCTTGCTACAACCGAGGAGGAGGCTGGCGTTTTGGCGTCGGCCGCGTCAGAAATTTTTGCGCGTACCTGGACACTAGGAGCTTAGGGCATTGTTTTGCCCGTTTTCATAAAGACCGAATACCTTAGGGAGTGTTCGGCGTCTCGATTTAGGCCTTATATGCATCAGCTCCGAATCATGTCTTTGGTCAAATGTTGGGTTTGCCCGGCTCCTGTGTTTTGCTGCCTTACGTTCCACTCTATCGGCTAACGTGGCACCAGGAGAACTACTGCGATTGTGCCCCGATTCGTCCAGGTGAGCACCTCAGTAGAGAAAGCCGAAAACTGACTGTCATGATATAGCGAGAGACTGGTCAACCACTCGATCGACCACCGGAATGTTTAGAATTCCTTCGCTTTCATGAAGGACCGTTTCCCGGTCAGGCACATAGGCGCCCCGAATTCGGAGAGCCCGGTGCCCCTAGGGGCTATATAGTAGCCCCACCATCGAACTCCTATGGCTAAGTGAAAGTGATAAAGCATTATAGTCCGGTTGCCTAGTTTGCTACGCTTTCACCTCGTTCATAGGACCAAGACGTTGGATTAAGTGTGAAAATGCGCTTTTCTTTGCAAACACCCCCGCACTATGTGCGTGGGGGCTGAAGCCAAAGACTGCCATCTTTCAGGTTATATACACATATACATTAATGGCCGCACAGGAGGTATTTCAATACTTGAACACACAAGTATAAAAAGCCCATATATTATATATTTGAAACATGGTTTCACAAATCATACATGTCATTTGAACATAATATTCTTCGAGCACTGCATCTCTATTAAACGAGCGCCATGTAGGACTTCCTCAAAATAGTGCTCGCTAGGTACTCGGCTTCGGTCCAAATCCGGGGATGCAACGTCGGTGGCCTTCATCTCTGCCCAGTATGTTTTGACACGGGCAAGAGCCATCCGCGCACCCTCTATGCATGCCGACCGCTTCATTGCATGGATATGCGGCACCGCATCAAGGAACTGCTGCACCAAGCCAAAATAACTCTTCGGCTCGGGCCTTTTCGGCCACAAGTGAGCCACGACATCCTTCATGGCAAGACCGGACAACCTATTCAGCTCAGCCCATTCAGCCAACCGATCGGTTAATGGAAGGGGATGCGCTGGACTATGGAACTCCGACCAAAAAAGCTCTTCCATTCCATGATCCTTTTGGCCTCGGAAGTGTGCGACCGCGTCTGCAGCACTCGCCGCCAAATCCAGATAAGCATCCTCCGCACCCCATAGCTGGCCCAACTGGGCATACTTCGGATCTGTGAACTTCCTCCGCAGTAGGTATATCATTTTCGCGTACCTCAAACCCCGTCAGTAAACTTCTGACGGCTTCATGCAATCTGCTCTCAGCGGATGAAATCCTTTCAATCGCCATACCCATTAATGCACAGTGATCTTCTGAGATAGACGCTCGCTCGAGAAGATCCTTCAGCTCCTCCGACCGTACACCGGTTGGTGCTGGACCTTCCGGCCCTGCCGGACTCGGGGAAACCCTCCACGACAACACCTCAGGGTCATCCGCCCCGCCCAACGGTGCGGCAGATGGAGGCGTTTCGTTCTCCATCATCTCCGGACGAAGATGCCCCGAAGACGAGCTCTGCTGAGAAGGGCTGAGATCCGAACTACAAGGTAAAACTTCAGTTATCTTCAGAGATAAAAACGGGGATGTCCCTTATTACAAAGCTCCCCGTTCTACTTATGGCTCGCTGGAGGGCTGATTCCCATGGGGAAGTGGTGCGTCCGGGGCTTCTCCTGGCACAGGACCCTCTGGTGAAGATTTCTTCCCCCGCTTTGAGGCCTTGGCCTCCGGATCTTCAGAAGCGGTCCTCTTCTCCCCTTGGAGGGAGGGATTCTCGATCCCCCCTTTCTTGAAAGCCTCCTTAGCGGAGGCAATAGCTACCTTGTTCCCCCCTTCACCCTTTTCCAAAGGCGCAGCCTCCAGCATCTTGGTTAACACAGGATCCGGCGTGATCTCAGGGAGGGGGGCCGGACACCTTATTAGTTTTGCTTTTGCTATCCACTCCTGTTCAAGGGACGACTCTTTAAAGGGCAAGTTTATGATAGCGTGTCCGGTCACAGGACTACTTACTTGAGTATCCGGGCGATTGCAGCTCAGACCTGCATCCTCGGTCAAGTCCGGACACATCTCTTGTGATCCAAAGAATAGTTTATACATCTCCACGGGCGTCGAGCCCATGAAGTGTTGGAGAGCTCGTGGTCCCTCCGGATTGAATTCCCACAGGCGGAGGGGGCGACGTTTGCAGGGCAGAAGGCACCGAATCAGCATGACCTGCGCCACTACAACCAGATTGATCTCACTCTCTTGGAGGTCTCGAATACGGCCCTGCAACAAAGGTACATCCTTGGACGGCCCCCAGTCAAGCCCTTTGTTGACCCATGACGCCAGCCGTTGTGGCGGACCCGAGCGAAAGGCAGGTGGCGCCACCCATCTGGTGCCCTTGGGAGCGGTGATGTAGAACCACTCCTGTTGCCACAAACCAAGCTCCTCTTGAAAAGAGCCCTCGGGCCATGGAGCGTCAGCACTTTTGCTTATAACAGCCCCTCCGCACTCTACCTGCTTCCCCCCGATCATCTTCGGCTCCACATTGAAGGTCTTGAGCCACAATCCGAAGTGAGGGGTAATGTGGAGGAAGGCTTCGCATACGACAATGAACGATGAGATGTGGAGGATGGACTCCGGATCCAAGTCGTGGAATTCCAGCCCATAATAAAACATGAGCCCCCTCATGAAGGGGTCCGTCGGGAAGCCTAAACCCCGAAGGAAGTGAGACACGAACACCATGCTCTCACCATGCTCTCACCCCGTCGGTAGGCAGCCTATGCGAAATTTCGCTGGTTAGATACCCGGCGTCTCTCAACTTTAGCACATCTTCCTCCGTGACGGAAGAAGGCAACCATCGGCCTCGCAGGTCGAAGCCGGACATCGTTGAAGGTCCGAAGCGCCTGGATCTAGAGCTTTGGGTGTTGGAACTTGATGCGAGGGGCGGATTCGATTGAGATTGAAAGAAAGGAGTAGGCCTTGGTCTCATTATAAAGAGGTTGAATACCAAGCGCCCTCCCCGTGGCCGTTTAGGACTCACTCTCGATGGAGCTTTGGGTGTTGGAACTCGAGGCGACGGGCACGGTTAGGTTACACACGCCCGTATTGATGAGGATCCCAGAATAAGGGGACACGATCTCTTCTTTGACAAGACATGCCAAGGAAACCGCTTCGCTAAACGCGCTGAGGTGGAACAGTAAAAACAATTCGAATAAAGGCTTGGCCGTGGTGTGACGTCACGCCACGAAATACGTCAGCAGATTGAACTTGTGCAAATATTATTCTCTCTACAACGGTATGTGGAATTTATTTTGCAGAGACGGACACTATCCTGGTGTTCAAAATCTTCTATGAATTATTCGGAGGAGGAACCCGCCTTGCAATGCCGAAGACAATATGCGCGCCGGACTCGTCGTCATTGAAGCCTGGTTCAGGGGCTACTGAGGGAGTCTTGGACTAGGGGGTGTCCGGATAGCCGAACTGTCACCGTTGGCCGGACTCCAAGACTATGGAGATACAAGATTGAAGACTCCGTCCCGTGTCCGGATGGGACTTTCCTTGGCGTGGAAGGCAAGCTTGGCGATACGGATATGTAGATCTCCTACCATTGTAATCGACTCTGTGTAACCCTAGCCCTCTCCGATGTCTATATAAACCGGTGGGTTTTAGTCTGTAGGACGAACAACAATCATACCATAGGCTAGCTTCTAGGGTTTAGCCTCCTTGATCTCGTGGTAGATCTACTCTTGTACTACCCATATCATCAATATTAATCAAGCAGGAGTAGGGTTTTACCTCCACCGAGAGGGCCCGAACCTGGGTAAAAACCTCGTGTCCCTTGTCTCCTATTACCATCCGCCTAGACACACAGTTTGGGACCCCCTACCCAAGATCTGCCGGTTTTGACACCGACACAAGCCATAAAGCAACACCTCATCCCCTCTTGATAGTATTGGCTTTTCCTATAGACTCAATGTGATCTTGGATCACTAAAATAGAAAATGTAGAGTCTTGTTCTTGGAGCTTGAGCCAATCCTTTGTCCTTAGCTTCTTGAAGGGGTTCCACATCCTTTAGTCCATGCCACTCCATTGTTGAACTTGTCTGAAACATACTAGGTAGAAGTGTTAGTCCAACAAGAGATATGTTGACATTAATTACCAAAATCACCCAGGGAGCACTTGTGCTTTCACCGTAGAAGGCCCATGGATTGTACGCCCCGTTGAAGGCCCATGAATCCTAAGGCCCGTATAGAAGGCCAATGGATCCTACAGCCCGTATAGAAGGCCAATGGATCCTACGGACAAAACAAGGCCCATGGATCATACGGCCTGCAGGTGGCCCATGGTTAAAACAGTCCATGTGTTCCCATGATTATTTTGGCCTAGTTACCAAAAATAGGCTATTGTGGCCACTAGAAAAACACAGAAAAAGAACTGCAGTGACTACAAGCAAACAACTAAACAAGACAATAGGGAAATAAATAAGCAAGCAATTAGCGCTAGCCTATTACCGCAATTACACATATTACATCCACTGGGCATCAAAGTTCGCCACCAGTGTGTCATGGGAAACGAACACCTATGGGGCTGGGCCGCTTTCGGTCCGGTAGGGAACGGAGGCCGCACGAAGAGCGGATCGAGGCGAGGCACGCGAGCGATTTTACCCAGCTTCGGAGCTCTCCGGAGAGATAATACTCCTACTGCTGCTTTGTGGTTGTATTATGTTCTTGCTCGAGAGCGTGGGCGTGTTCTGGTTTCGAATGAGTCGAACCCCCTCTACGTTGCGCATGGGCCTCCTTTTATAGGCTAAAGGGGTCACCGACAGGTGGCAACGCATGCAGGGGTAAAAGTGTAAAAAGAGTGGTTGGTACAACTGCCTCTATAGTGTACCCTACCTAACTCTGACGGCAGGGGACAAAGGCATTAAATGCCCGTCCACGTCGCCCAAACAGTGCAGAAAAGCGACCGTTAGGGGCGCCACCGTTCACCACGATGGCCATCTCGTCATCTCCACTCGCCACCTCGCACCGCTTGGCTACACAGCACCTCGCCACGTGCGCCTGGAGCGGTCCTATGGCGACACGTTGACGGATGCGCTGGAGCGTGGGCACAGAGTGGTGGCTTCGCTGCAGCAAGCGCCTTGCCGCGGTCGTTGTCCTGTCGCGCCCGGAAGCTTGTCGCTCGCCGGGTCTTGCCGGGACGCGCGGCGCGTCGCGGCAAGTTCCTTGAAATGCCTTGGTTGGCCTTCCCAGCAAGCTCCTCTTGCCCGGGCCTTGTCCTTCCCGGCAAGCTCCTCTTGCCGGGGCCTTGTCTTCTCAGTTAAAACACTTTGTTCTTGAATGGCTCCAATAGGAACTACGGAAGATCTTGGTGGGCATCCGGCAAGCCTTGCCGCGGGGCGCTGCGACTGCCCGTGCACAAGTTCGGGATACTAAGGTACCCCTACTTTAGTACACCAACAGGAGCCCCCGGGCCTGGGCCATACACGATGCCGAGTGCTGTTGGGCCAGGCCCAAAATAGGGCACGGGCACGCGCGGCCTGGGTCCACACCGTATCTAACTGCGTATCCACCGCGCCCTCCCGTAACGGCACGCGTCGAACGCGGCGTCGTGGGAGAGATCGTGGGTGATTGTTTATTCGGAAAAAGCGTAACGTTCGCCTCCTCCTCTTTACAAGCAGGGGAAACAGTGGCAGTTCCCCCACCTTCGCCACTTGCGGTTCCAATCTCAGAAATCTCCGCCGCTCCCCTCCGCTTCCCAAAGCCGAAAGAGAGCAGCGCTCCGCCCCCCATTGCCGCCGCCGCCACCAACGCCCTCGACCTCCCCCACCGCCTCCGCCATGGCTCCGAAGACCGGGAAGAGTGCGAAGTCGGCCAAGGCGCTGCGGAAGGAGCGGGCAACCTTCCCCCCTGAGCTCTCCGCGAAGGAGCTGAGGGAATGGTTCTATCTTTTCTAGTCGACGGAGACGCGAGCGCATCCGCGCACCCAGGTACTCTCCGCCGCCGCTTCTGCTTCGAAAAGGTGTCCAAAGGGATACCCCTTCTTCGCGTTGTTCTTCTACTGCGGGCTCTGCCCGCCCTTCTCTGATTTCTTTTGCGACATCATGAACACCTACGGGTTCCACCTCCTTGATTTCACCCCCAACGCCGTTCTGACCATGGCGGTTTTCGCACATCTCTGCGAGAACTTTGTCGGAATCCACCCAAACATAGCCCTTTTCCGCCACTACTTCATGCCCCGGGTCGAGAGAGGAGAGCCCTTAGCTGTCGGGATCGCCTGGATCTCGAGAGCCGGCATGAAGGAGGTCTATCTGGAGGGGGAGCTCCGTAGCAAATGGGAGGAGTGGAGGGTGGAATGGTGTTGGATTGTTGATGGGAACCCGCAGCCGTTCACTGCCCTGCGCCAAACTCCAGCAGTGCGCGGCAATGATTGGAGCACCCTGGCGGCGAATGATGCTAGACTGAAGATCGCCACCACCCGGATCTTGCAACTCAGGCTTGCCGGGCTCACTGTAGGCGTTGTTGGCGCGGACTTTCTTCGCCGCCGCATCGCCCCTCTGCAAGAGAGGGGGAGACCCACCTGGCTGTTCGGGGGTCCGACGGATATCATGAGGCTGCGCCCGGGCCTCAATTTCAATTTTACTGTCTTGGAGTTGGATGGGACGCTCAAGGAGCTATTCAAGCATGACCCCAATCATCCTGAGTGGTTCAGGCTGCCGCAGGGCGTCGTCCCATTGTGCAACAACTCCTCGCTCGATCGCATCCGCGCAATGATGCCGGAGTGCGACTCGCATGGAATTATTCCAACATGGCAGGAGCCCGCTGATGACGTAGTGCAGCAGTTCTTCGATAGCTTGGTGGAGGTGGCGGTCCGCGCCGACGAGCAGAGGAGCCTCACCCGCGACACCACCGATGATGAGATGCGGTGCATTGCCACTAGAGCGGAAGAGGCGGCGGCGGCCGCCGCCGCGGCCGAGTTTGGGTTTACTGTGGAGGAGGCAGAGGCAGCCGAGGCGGCAAGCCTTGCCGAGCGGGAGGAGCTTGTCGGGGAGGTCGACGGTGAGGGAGAGCCCGAAGCCGAATCGAGCAAGCCCGCCGAGGGTGCAAGCGGCCAGCCGTCTTCAAGCAGCTTGCCGCAAGCGGAGCTCCCAGTGCAGCCCCTAGCTCCACCAAGAAGGCGCCTCCGCAGGACCGGAGACATAGCAGGGCGGCAGACGGGTCAACAGCCGCCGCGCCGCGGGACACGCTCCACCGCGACAAGCACTGTTGCCGCGGGAGCATCTCACGCCGCGCCGGCAACTGGAGCGGGGTCCTCTCTGGCCGCCGCTTCTGATCCTGCCGCAGCTCCCGCCAAGCGGCCAAGGGAGCCTACTCCTCCGCCTCGTCGCGCCGAAAGAGTACCGGACTTCGATCTCTCTGTGCTCAGCTCCAACGAGGAGGAAGAAGAGGAGTAAGTTTCTCTGTTGTGTTTGTATTTCTTCAATTCTTGCTGTTTCTTGTCTTGTATCTGATCTGCTTTCTTCTGAACCTTGTTCCTTTTCAGGACTCTGGCCCAGAGAGCGGCGAAGAGAGCCAAGGTCCCCGTGGTTGTCATCGAGGACGATCCTGCTGTGATGACAGAGGGCACGTCCGAGACCACCTTGTCGGACCCGGTAATTACTCCCCGAAGCAGCCCCCTGCGCAGCCCCCAGCGTAAGTATATAATTTTACTTCCCGCTGTCAGGCGCGCATGGGTGTTCTTTCCTTGCTGATATCTTGATTGTTGGTTTGCTTGTGTAGGAGCAGAACAGGCCCACCAGGAACAACCAGAAGCCGCTCCTGAGGTGCTATCTGCTTCAACTACGCCGCCAAGGGAGGATTCCCCGGCAAGGGAGCGCTCTCCGGCAAGGGAGAAGTCCCCGGCAAGGAGTAGTTCTCCGGCAAGGGACGGGACCAGCGATCCCCCAGTGGTGGAGCCCATGACTACAAAGCCCAGCACAGGTAATCCTTCTTGTCGGAAAAACTTCCCTTGGGTTCTTCTTATTCCGATCTGTCTTTTTGGATATTTGATTGACTCTTTCTCCCTCTTCCTGCCTTCAGATCCTCCCTCCACGGAGCCGATGGAGACCGAGGCCACCGGCGAGGAGAACATGCGCGGCAACACTGACGATGCCGCCGCCACCGAAGAAGAGGCCGGCGCTGATGATCCCGCCGACGAAGAGGCCGCCAAGGCTGCCGGCGCAGGAGCTGGCGAGGGATCCGGCAATCGCACTGACGACCCTGGGGCCGCAGGAGCGCAAGGCGCTACGCCGACCGCCGATCCCTCCGCCGCTGACGCAGCGCCAGGCTTTGAAGAGCCCCAGCTCGGCGCCTACTTGAAGGCCGGCGACGGTATCTTCATCAAGCTCCCCTGGGCTTCGAGCTCCATGGCGCCGGTTGAAGGAGAGGTTTTTGATGGAGAAGTGCTTGCCTCCGCTGGGTTGACAATGGTCGACGCGCCAAGCAGCAGCAGCGGCGAGCCTGAGGAGGAACAGCTGCTGTGGAGGCTGTTGTCGCTCTACCGCGCCCGACAAGCCAAACTGGAGTCTCGTGAAGCACTTGTCGCGCAGGCGGGAGTTGACATTGAGAAGCATGCGGAGGAGCTTCAGAGTCGCAACCAAGAGGCCCTCCGGTCCATCGCAGAGGAGAGGGCACAGCTTGTCGAGGCGTGGAAGGCCTTCATCCTCGAGAAGGCAGAAGCCGAAGAGCAACAACGGCTTGCCGCCGAGGAGCTGTCCGTGCGGGAAGGCGAGCTGACACAGCGGAAAGTCAATCTGGACAGCTATGAGGAGGAGCTTGCCGCGCACGAGGAGACACTTGGCGGGGCCCTCAAGGAAGCGAAGGATGCTGCTGCAGCTGCCGAGGCCGCCAAGAAGGAGCTGGAGGTGAAGGTGACGCAGCTAGAAGCCACTCTCAAGGAGAAGAATGAAGAGCTTGCCGCGCTCCAGCGCGAGCGCGAGAAGGACGCCCTTGCCCATGGTGAGCTGTAGGGTCGTCTCCTTGAGAGGGGCAAAGAGCTGAGCGCCGCCAAAGATTCAAATGCTGATCTGGAGCTGAAGCTGGCCACGCTGACTGAGACGCTGGACGGCGCCAAGAAGCGGGAGGAGGACTTGAAGGAGGAGATCAAGGCCAACGAGGCGCTGCTGACGAGGGCCGCCGAGACCCAGAACACCTTCAGGGACACTGTGGAGCTCTGGACGGAGGGCCTCGTGAACATTGCCGCGGTCATTGACGAGGAGCTGACACAACTGGAAATGGAGGGCTTCGGGTACTCCTCCGATGAGAACCTCCAGCCTAGCGCCAAGCTCACTCTGTTCTTCAAGGGCGTGGCGACGGCCCTCCAGCAACTCCGGGAAAGGATCCCAAAGCAGCTGGCCGACGAGTCGCGCACGATCTGCGCCACAGTTCTGGAGAAGGTGTTGGTGACGGTGGTCTTCCGCAACCCAGGCCTCAACCTCACCAACGTCCTCAAGAAGCTACCAGCGGGTGCTGATCTTGAAGAGCTCAAGGCCCTTGTCGCACCCATTGTGGACAAGGTGAATGAAGTCAGGAGGGTTGATGGCGGTCGCGTAGATTAGGCCGCGTGTTTTCTCCTTTCCTTGCCGCTGCCATTTATGTTATGAGAACAATGTAGTCAGTGCTGCAACAAGTTACCCTTGTAATATAACTTTATCTTGGGCAGTATTTGCTATGTTATTTCCTTTACTTGATTCCTTCCTTTGCATGTTTTTACCCTACGCTTTTAGGGAACTTGCCGGCGCAGGCACCCTTGCCGCGAGCGCTGAGTGCGGAACATCAGCAGCCTGCTGGCGGTGCTGCTTCTGGCAAGAAACCTTGTCGCAACTGGTCGCAGCACACTTAAGTTGTTGAGCGGACTCGAAACAAAGTAAGGGCGCAACTGGCTATGAGTTGGTTCCTCCGGGCACAGATTTTTCATACAAAGCACGGTCGTTCAAGGAAGATAACTTAAAATTTTTAAAACCGATTGTGCTCAAACTTTGGCAACTTAGCTTTTTTGTCGTTTGCGTCCCGGCAAGGCGATACTTTTCTTGAACGACGCCTGGTCCACACCATTATCTTCTCCTCCCCCCCCCCCCCCCCCGGTGAACTTGTGGGCGAGGGAACCTTCCTTTTTCTTGAGAGAAAGAAAGAAGAGAAAATAAAGATATGGAGCCTTAAGGCTCGTTATTGCTTACCGGTGGCAAGTGCTGCACAAAGCGTCAGATAATACATGCAAAAAATAGAAAGCATGAAATTTTGACAAAATGTGCGGAACATATGATCTTCATTCATGCACGGGATCTGCACCCGGCTTTGTACAAAGGGTTACATGCAACAGCGGCAAGGCTTGTACAAAAGGTGGTTGCCGGAACAGGTTCCGGCAACCGCTCCTTATGGGTAAAACTTACGAAGATGCTCAATGTTCCAGGAGTTGCTCACTGGAAAGCTATCTTCGGTCTCAAGGCGGACAGCGCCAGGCCTAGTGACTCGCTTTACCCGATAAGGGCCTTCCCAATTCGGCGTCAACTTGTTGGAATTCTTGGCGGATTGAACGTGCCGAAGAACAAGGTTTCCTTCCTCGAGACTTCTGGCATTAACTTTGCGGCTATGGTAGCGGTGCAAAGCTTGCTGGTATCGAGCAACTCGTACAGCAGCCTGAAGACGATCTTCCTCAAGGAGCAGCGCGTCATCTTGTCGCAGCTGCTCTTGCTCAAGCTCATCATAAGCGAGCACTCGAGGCGATCCGTATGCGAGTTCCGTGGGGAGAACTGCCTCTGCTCCATAAACTAGAGCGAAAGGTGTCTGGCTAGTGGCTCGACTCAGCGTCGTCCTGATTGACCAAAGAACCACCGGCAGCTCCTCTATCCAATTCTTTCCGCACTTGTGCAGCCTGTCGAAAGTCCTGGTCTTGAGCCCGTGCAGCACTTCAGCGTTTGCCCTCTCCACTTGACCGTTGCTTCTCGGGTGAGCGACAGAAGCGAAGCAGACCTTGGCGCCAAGATCTTGGACGTACTGCATGAAGGTGCGGCTCGTGAATTGTGTGCCATTGTCGGTGATGATCCTGTTAGGGACTCCGAAACGGCAAACAATCGACCTGAAGAACTTGACTGCTGACTGTGCTGTCACCTTCCTCACTACTTCCACTTCCGGCCACTTTGTGAACTTGTCGATTGCAACGTACAAGTACTCAAAGCCCCCGACAGCTCGGGGAAAGGGGCCGAGGATGTCGAGCCCCCAGACCAAAAATGGCCAGGATAAAGGGATCGTCTGAAGAGCTTGAGCTGGCTGGTGTATCTGCTTGGAGTGAAACTGGCACGCTTCACACTTGGTTACTTGTGCAGTTGCATCCTGGAGAGCTGTCGGCCAAAAGAAACCTTGCCGGAATGCTTTGCGGCAAGTGCTCTTGCGCCAATGTGATGACCACATATGCCTCCATGTATCTCCGCCAACAACTTCTGTCCATCTTCCCGGGGAGTGCACTTCAATTTCACTCCGTTGAATCTTCTTCTGTACAGTATGTCATCGACAAACTGGTACATACTTGATTGTCGGGCTACTCTCTCCGCTTCTTCTTGCTCTTCGGGAAGTTCTCCTGTCTGAAGGAAACGGACAATCTGTTGTGCCCATGCTGGAGCTTGCGGCTCGACAACAAGGACTAAAGGCACAAATGCTGCTGCGGGAACATCTGCTTCTACGGCAAGAACCTGCGGCTCAGCCGGAGCTTGATGTTCCCCGGCAAGCTTGCCGGAGCAAAACTTGTTGGGAGCGCCTGCTTCAACGGAGCAAACCCTAGGGCTTGTCGGAGCAGACTGCTCCTCAGCACTCTTTGTGTTGATATTCGGGACCTTCTTAGCGGCGGCTTCGGGGAGCTCTGCCGGAAAGTAGTCACCGGAAATCAACTTCCTCTTCTTGTTCTGTCCAGTTGATGGTGTTACAGATGGTTGAGTCAGCTTGAGCACAAAGATCCCTAGTTCCACAGGCAACTTGAGTGCGGCGCACTTTGACAGGCCATCTGCAATGTCGTTCTGAGCTCTCGGAACATGTTCCATCTGCAGGCTGTCAAAGTGCTCTTCCAACATTCTCACTTCATCAATGTAAGCTTCCATCAATGGACTCTGATAGTCTTTGTTTACTTGGCGGACGACAAGCTGCGAGTCACCCCTGACAATAAGCTTCTTGATCCCAAGGTCTGCAGCGATCCTGAGTCCGGCAAGCAGACCTTCATACTCTGCAGTATTGTTTGTTGCTTGCTCCTTGGGAAAGCGCATCTGGACCACATACTTGAGGTGTTCTCCGGTGGGTGCGACAAGTAACACGCCCGCACCAGCGCCTTGCAGCGAGAAGGCACCATCAAAGTACATGATCCATTATTTGCTTGTTTCCTTAACGGGGATGCTCGTCTCTGGAGTTTCTTCATCAGGTGTTGGCGTCCATTCCGCTATGAATTCTGCCAATGCTCAGCTCTGGATAGTTCAAGTACTCTCAAACTTGAGGCCAAAGCTTGACAATTCCAGTGCCCACTTGACAATCCTGCCTGTTGCTTCTGGATTCTGCAATATCCTCTTCAATGGAAAGCGAGTGATAACTGTGATCTCATGTGCTTGAAAGTAATGGCGCAGCTTTCTCGAGGCCATGAGGAGGCCGAAAAGCAATTTCTGCACACCAGAGTACCTTGACCTAGCCCCCTGTAGAAGGGAACTAAAAAAGTAAACTGGGCGTTGCACCATTTTCTTCGGCTTCTCTTCTTGTGCCTGCGCAGATCCATCCTTGTCGGGACCAGAACTTGTCGGGGAAGCCCCCTACTTGTCGCTGGATGCACTTGCCACGGCTGCTGGCTCATCATCCGCCTCCCTCTCCGCTACTAACGCAGCACTAACCACTTGATTGGTTGCCGCTAGATATAGCAGCAACTTCTCTTGCGGCTTAGGTGCGACAAGTATTGGAGTGGAGGACAGGTATCTCTTCAAGTCCTGCAGCGCAGCCTCCGCTTCCGGAGTCCATCTCATTGGACCTGCCTTTTTCAATATTTTGAAAAATGGCAGGGCGCGCTCAGCAGACATAGAGATAAACCTGCTGAGAGCAGCCACGCAGCCGGCAAGCCTTCGCACATCCTTGACGCGCTTTGGTGCTTCAATCTGCTCAATGGCCTTGATCTTGTCGGGGTTGGCTTCAATTCCCCGCTATGACACAAAGAACCTGAGAAGCTTGCCGGAGGGGACTCCAAACACGCACTTCTCGGGGTTGAGCTTGAGGTTGATCTTGCGCAGATTTGCAAAGGTCTCGTCCAAATCTTGGATCAGAGTTGCTCTGTCTTTGCTCTTGACCACTATGTCATCCATGTAAGCTTCTACATTTCTGTGCAACTGTGGCTCAAAAGCTTCGTGAACTACCCTTGCAAATGTTGAACCAACATTCTTTAGTCCGAATGGCATCCGCACAAAACAGTATGTGCCACATGGGGTAATGAATGCGGTTTTCTCCTCATCTTCTTCTGCCATGAAGATCTGATGATATCCTAAATATGCATCAAGAAATGAAAGCAAATCAGATCCTGCCATGGAGTCGACAATCTGGTCAATGCGCGGCAAGGGAAATGGATCTTTGGGACAAGCTTTATTAACATCAGTGAAGTCAATACAAAGCCTCCATTTCCCATTCGCCTTGCGCACGACTACAGGATTGGCCAGCCACGTAGGATGGAGCACTCCTCTGACAAGGCCTGCTGCTTCCAACTTCTTGATCTCTTCTGCGATGAATTCTTGGCGCTCCTCTGCTTGCTTTCTGACTTTCTGCTTGACGGGCCGCGCGTGAGGACAGACGGCAAGGTGGTGCTCAATTACTTTCCTGGGAACACCGGGGATGTCAGACGGTTGCCATGCAAACACATCGACATTCGCCCGCAGGAAAGCAACGAGCGCGCTTTCCTATTTAGGATCAAGCGTGGCACTGATGGTGAAGGTACCACCAGTGCTATCCTCCTTGGCGGCCACTTTCTTGGTCTCTGGTGAAGCTGTCTTTGTCTTCTTACACTTGCCGGTGGAGCTCGATGGTGCGTCCTCGGCGGTAGCGCAGCACTCCGAAGAGGTGCGCTTGCCGGAGTGGGCATCAGAGCTCTTGCCGGACTTGGTCTTCTTCTTCCCCCCGGGAGCTTCAGTGGCAAGTGGTTTGCGATCTGCTGCGGCTGCTGCTTCCCGGTAAATCTTGTCAGTGCAGATAAGGGCATCTTTCTTGTCGCCAGGGATAGAGATGACACTTATCGGACCTGGCATCTTGAGCATATTGTATGCATAATGAGAGGCTGCCATGAACTTGGCGAGCGCTGGACGGCCAGTATCCCATTGTAGGGCAATGGGAAATCAGCAACGTCAAAAGTGACTTTCTCTGTCCTGAAATTCAGCTCGCTGCCAAATGTCACTGGCAACGTGACCTTCCCCTTCGGCTTGCTCCTTCCCGGATTGATTCCTTGAAATGTGCCAGTCTCTTCGAGCTCGCTGTCGGGGATCTGGAGTTTCTGGAGTACCGCGGAGGAGATCAGCTTCAAGCCGGCCCCGCCGTCAACCAACATCTTTGTGACCTTGAGGTTGCGGATAGTTGGCGAAACCAACATCGGCAAGCACCCGACCGCAGTTATGCGATCAGGGTGGTCCTCAATGTCAAAGATGATAGGCGTGCTGGACCACTTCAGAGGCTTGCGTGACTCAACTGGTGGTTCTGCTGCATTAACTTCCCGCACCCACTGTTTGAGCTGTCGGTGCGAAGTATGCAGAGAAGCACCGCCGTCAATGCACAGAACCTCTGTTGCTTTCTGAAACTCCTGCTCGTCGGCCTCGTCATCATCCATATCCTCATCTTCGTCTTCATCTTCATCCTTGTCGCGGCCGCGGGGAGGCCTGTCTCCTTGCCGCTGCTTGGCCTTGCCGCGGCGTCCTCCCCTGCTGGGACGTTTCTTGCCGGATCCGCCAGTACCTTCCTGGGCCTTCTCCTTGTCGCGTCGCTCGTACTCAGCTTTTTGCTACTCAAAAAGCTGCTCAACTTTCTTGCAACTTTGGAGATCATGACCCTTGGTACGGTGGATCTTGCAGTACTGCTTGTCGGAGCCGCCCTGCTTGTCGGCGGCCGCCACAGGTTCTGCTTCCTTGGCGCCACCTCCGTTGCCGGAATGCTCGACAGCTACCACATCTTTGCCTTTCCTTCTTCTGTTGTTCGGCCGCCGGTTTTTCTTTGCCGGGGCGGCATCCTCACCGTGAGATCCTCCTGCTCCTGCATTCTCTCCGGGGAGTTTCCTCCCTTCCTCAGCACGTGCACACTTGTCGGCCAGGGCATATAGCTCACTGACGTCTCTGATCTTGCACATCGCCATTTCCTCTCGCATCCTGCGGTTACGCATGTTTTGATGGAACGCGCTGATGACCGCGGCAGGATGGACGTCTGGAATGTTGCGCTGCACTTGGCTGAACCTTTGAATGTACTTGCGCAGGGGCTCTCCTTCCTTCTGGGCGAGCAGATGAAGATCGCTCTCCTGGCCATGGGGCTTTTGGCCGCCTGTGAAGGCACCGACAAACTGATGACATAGATCCGCCCATGAGGAGATGGAGTTGTCCGGCAAGTGCATGAGCCAGGATCTGACATTGGGCTTGAGCACCAGTGGGAAGTAGTTGGCAAGGATCTTCTCGTCGCGCCCCCCGGCAGCTTGCACCGCGATGGTGTAGATGCTGAGGAACTCCGATGGATGCAACCTGCCATCATACTTCTCCGGTACATCTGGCTTGAAGTTCTTTGTGCTGGGCCACCGGACTTGCCGCAGCTCACGAGTGAACGCAGGGCAACCTACCGCGTATGGCAAGTCGCCTGGTTCCCCTGGCGCATGCATGTCGACAGCGGGCCCAGCGCGCTAGTCTGACTGACGCCGCGCTTGTCTTCGACGCTCGATGCGAGTACGAGCGTCTTCTTGTTGTCGTTCTTGAAGAACTTGGCGTTGATCGCGACGAGCTCGTGGATCTGACGACGCCGTGGAGTCGGTGTCGAGGTTGACCCGGCGAGTCGGCGATCTCGGCCTTCGGGGCGGGGAGTGCACGGTGGTTGCACCCCCACCAGTCTTGTCGCCATCGGCTCGGACCTAGGCGTCTTGCCGCGGCTTCGATGTGCTCGGTTGCCGGGGAGTGTCGCCGTTGGCGAAGCCGATGAGGCTCTGAATGGTGGCCCTCCAACCGTCGATCTTGTTCGCCGTCGGAGGGTAATCCAGGAGCAGTTGGGCTCGGGCCAATGCTTCGTCTGGAGTCTTTGGTGGCGGTGGTGAACGGTGTGAGGAGCGGGATATGCTCGGACATCTAACTATGTTAGAAGGAGCAGGATCCCGTCCAGGCGACCGTGTTTTGCTCGTGCCGGCAGGCTGGCGTGCGTGCTGGTCCTGAGCATCCCGAGATCCATCAGCTCGACCTTGATCCAACGAGCGTATGGTACTGCGAATACCATGACGCTGTCGGTCTCGCGCCTCCTGAGATGGGCGCGGTGCATGTACGGATGCCGAGGTTTGCGTGGCCTTGTCCTTGGACCTGGCGGCAGCGTGAGCTCCCTCGTCGACACCCGTTCCTCCGCCGGCGTCTACCCCACCGCTCGTTTGCTCCGGTGGCGGTCGAATCGACACGGACGGAGCAGCCACCTCCGAAGCCTTCTTCTTCGGTGGCATGTCGATGAAGATGATGAAGATCTGGCTTGCGTGAACGCCGGATCGGGTTCACACAACCTCGACGCCCCCTACCTGGCGCGCCAAAGATGTCGTGGGAAACGAACACCTATGGGGCAGGGCCCCTTTCGGTCCGGCAGGGAACGGAGGCCGCACGAAGAGCGGATCGAGGCGAGGCACGCGAGCGATTTTACCCAGCTTCGGAGCTCTCCGGAGAGATAATACTCCTACTGCTGCTTTGTGGTTGTATTATGTTCTTGCTCGAGAGCGTGGGCGTGTTCTAGTTTCGAATGAGTCGAACCCCCTCTACATTGCGCATGGGCCTCCTTTTATAGGCTAAAGGGGTCACCGATAGGTGGCAATGCATGCAGGGGTAAAAGTGTAAAAAGAGTGGTTGGTACAACTGCCTCTACAGTGTACCCTACCTAACTCTGACGGCAGGGGACAAAGGCATTAAATGCCCGTCCGCGTCGCCCAAACAGTGCAGAAAAGTGACCGTTAGGGGCGCCACCGTTCGCCACGATGGCCATCTCGTCATCTCCATTCGCCACCTCGCACCGCTTGGCTGCACAGCTCCTCGCCACGTGCGCCTGGAGCGGTCCTGTGGCGACACGTTGACGGATGCACTGGAGCGTGGGCACAGAGTGGTGGCTTCGCCGCGGCAAGCGCCTTGCCGCGATCGTTGTCCTGTCGCGCCCGGAAGCTTGTCGCTCGTCGGGTCTTGCCGGGACGCGCGGTGCGTCGCAGCAAGTTCCTTGAAATGCCTTGGTTGGCCTTCCCGGCAAGCTCCTCTTGCCGGGGCCTTGTCTTCTTAGTTAAAACACTTTGTTCTTGAATGGCTCCAATAGGAACTACGGAGGATCTTGGCGGGCATCCGGCAAACCTTGCCGCGGGGCGCTGCGACTGCCCGTGCACAAGTTCGGGATACTAAGGTACCCCTACTTTAGTACACCGACACAGTGCAAATATAGGGAACAAAGCAGCATTTTACATACACTTGGCCGTCAAAATTGGCCACCAGTGCAAATAAACGCGGCAGCAAAACAAGAGCATAACTGAAACAACTTCAGAAGATCTCAAGAAACGTTATCCTGGGTATCCACCATGCTGGCAATAAGCTTAGCAAGCTGATTAGCTTTGTCCTGTTTGGCACTAAAATCCTCCAATGCTTGCTGTTGCACCAGAAAGTATGCATCTGAATGCTCCAGGGACTTCCGAAATCCTTCCGCTTCTTTTCGCAACACATCTGATCGATGTCTTTCAGCTTGTGTGGGTTGCTCAAGGTTGATGTAGCTCATCAAGAGTTGGGAGCGGCACTTGGAATTTGAGTTCATCTACCTACATGGGTTAGTTTTTGCAAGGAAGAGCACTTGTGTATCCAAAATGACAATCATGAAACTTAACATAGAATCTGTCAAAGGATATGTTTGAATGGTTCCGTGCTTCCTTGTTTTCAACTACCATTGTGTAGAGACTTGGTGATGTAGAGATTGCTCAAGATGTAAGTGAGTTGCAATATCATAGAGTTAGATTCATCCAAGTACCTACAAGGGTTAGATAACATGCAAGGGGCAAATATATCCAAGACATAAGATAATCATCATAAGAGAAATATCAAGGATTAGTCATAAGCTCAAGTCTTGCATGTATCCAATGGAGTTCCTACTCCAAGTTTGAAGCACTAATGATGTTCAATTCACCTCTTAACCTGCAAAACACTTTCTCATCAAGTGGTTTAGTGAATATATCCGCTAATTGCTTTTCGGTGCGAACATGCTTAAGATTAATGTCCCCTTTGGCAACATGATCTCGAATGAAATGATGATGAACTTCAATATGCTTAGTTTGAGAGTGTTGCACGGGATTGTGAGCAATCTTGATAGCACTTTTATTGTCACAAAGTAATGGAACATGTTTCACATATATCCCATAATCTTTAAGAGTTTGGGTCATCCAAAGTAATTTAGCACAACATGAACCAACGGCAATGTATTCCACTTCGGCGGTGGATAAGGATACCGAGTTTTGTTTCTTCGAAGACCAAGACACAAGAGATCTACCAAGAAATTGACAAGTACCCGAAGTGGACTTTCTATCAACCTTGTCACCGGCATAGTCCGAGTCGGAGTAGCCAACAAGATCGAAAGAGGCCCTCTTAGGATACCAAATGCCAAAATTTGGTGTATGGATTAAGTGTCTCACTATCCTTTTCACGGCCTTAAGATGACATTCTTTAGGAGTAGCTTGATATCGTGCACACATGCACACACTTAGCATGATATCGGGACATGAAGCACATAGATATAACAATGAACCAATCATGGAGCGATAAACCTTTTGATGAGCAGGTTCACAATCTTTGGTCAAATCAAGATGTCCACTAGTACGCGTGGGTGTAGTCATACCTTTGCATTCTTGCATATTGAACTTCTTTAATAAGTCCTTGGTGTACTTCATTTGAGAGACAAAGGTACCTTCCTTAGTTTGCTTGATTTGAAAACCAAGAAAGAATTTGAGTTCACTCATCATAGACATCTCAAACTTCTCCGACATTAGCTTCCCAAACTTTTCACTAAAATGAGGGTTAGTGGAACCAAATATAATATCATCAACATAGATTTGGCACACAAATAGTTCTCCATTGACCCTTTTAGTAAAAAGAGTAGAATCAATTTTTCCAATTTCAAAGCCTTTCTCAATAAGGAACTTGGTCAAGCATTTATACCATGCTCTAGGAGCTTGTTTAAGACCATAAAGAGCTTTGTGAAGTTTGTAAACATGATCAGGTTTCTTAGGATTAACAAAGCTGGGTGACTGTTTAATATAAACTTCCTCCCCTATTTCACCATTTAGAAAAGCACTTTTAATGTCCATTTGGTACAAGGTGATATCCTGGTGATTAGCATAGTCAAGTAAGATGCGAATGGACTCAAGTCTAGCAACGGGAGCATAAGTCTCACCATAGTCCATACCTTCGACTTGTGTGTAGCCTTGGGCGACGAGACGTGCTTTGTTGCGAACTACTTGTCCATCTTCATCTTGTTTGTTGCGAAACACCCATATGGTACCGATGATGTTGTGGTTGTTGTCGGGCTTCTCATCCAATGTCCAAACTTATTTTCTCTCAAAGTTGTGTAGCTCTTCATGCATAGCGTTTATCCAATCCGGATCTTCCAATGCTTCTTCAACCTTCATAGGTTCAATGCTAGAGATGAATGAATAGTGTTCACAAAAGTTAGCTAAACGAGTTTTAGAGCGAGTGATTCTCCCGGTTTGGATATCATTGTAGATTTGTTCAACGGGATGATCTTTAGCAATTCTTGCTCGAACTCGTGAATGCTTTTCCTTGGGTCTTTGTTGAACATCTTCTTCATCTTGTTCTTCTTCTTGGCCTTCTTCATTGTTGGCGTTGTCATTCTCTTGTCGTGGTGGAGAAGGAGGTCGTTGACGTTCGTCTTGGTGCACTTCCTCGTTTTCTTCATGTTGGTGTGTCCCACTTGTGGATGCTTCCATATCAACTCTTGGTTCACCTTATCATGAGGTAGAAGCTTCCACTTGGACGGACAAGGTACTCTCCTTCACCTCCGTTGGACGAATCTTTCCAATAGACAAGTCTTGAATTGCTTCTGAGGGGTCTTTGTCTCCTACATCAATTGGCAATTGTTCTACTTGCGAGCCATTAGATTCATCAAACTTCACATCTACCATCTCTTCAACCTTTCGGGTGAAATTTTTGTACACACGATATGTGTGAGAGTTTGAGCCATAACCAAGTAGGAAACCTTCATGAGACTTAGGAGCAAATTTAGAACGACGATGCTTATCAAGAATGTAGCACTTTGAGCCAAATACTCGAAAGTATCCAACTTGGGGTTTGTTACCGGTGAGAAGCTCGTATGCCATCTTGCCGAGTAGCTTGTGAAGATACAAGCGATTTGTTGCATGACAAGTTGTCTCAACCGCTTCCGCCCAAAAGTGCTTCGGTGTCTTGTACTCATCAAGCATCGTTCTCGCCATTTCGATGAGCGTCCGGTTGTTCCTCTCAACAACTCCATTTTGTTGAGGTGTGTACGTATCCGAGAAATCGTGTGAAATACCTTCTTTGTCAAGAAAGGTATCCACATTTGCGTTCTTGAACTCCATTCCGTTGTCGCTGCGAACCTTCTTGATCTTCACTTCAAATTGATTTTGGGCCTTCCTAGCGAAGTTTTTGAAGATCTTTTTAACCTGCGATTTATCATCGAGAAAGAACACCCACGTAAATCTTGAAAAATCATCAACTATAACTAGACCAAAAGAATTTCCACCGAGACTTTTGTAACCGTTGGGACCAAAAAGATCCATGTGAAGTAGCTCGAGTGGCCTACTTGTGGTCATGATATTCTTCACGGGATGCCTTCCTCCAACCTGTTTACCTGCTTGACAAGTGCTGCAAAGTCTATCCTTATCAAATATGACATCTTAACTCCAAGGATATGATTTCCTTTAATAAGCTTGTCAAGGTTTCGCATACCAACATGACCTAATCATCTATGCCATAACCAACCTTTAGAGGATTTAGCAATAAAGCAAGTTCTAGGTTGAGACTTTTTAGTGATATCAACAATGTAAAGATCACCTCTACGTACACCGGTAAAGACCATTTTATGATTATCTCTACGAAACACTTGGCAATCTACTTTAGTAAATAGGACATTGAAACCGAAATCAGCAAGTCTAGATACTGAAAGTAAGTTGTAGCCAAGAGATTCAACGAACATGACATTTTGTATGGAGCTATCATGTGATATGGCCACCTTACCGAGGCCAACCACCTTACCCTTTGAGTTGTCACCGAAAGTGACATACTTTTGAGGGCCATTGTTTTCAGCAAGCTCGCGAAACATGTCTTTATCTCCTGTCATGTGATTGGTACATCCACTATCAAGAACCCATTCCTTTGCTCCTGCCATATATCCCTGAAGATTTGCCATAAGACCAAAGTGTCTCATTGCATCATCAAGATCGAAGTCACTATCATCATCCTCATCATAGTATCCATGTTCAACATCGTCATGTGGTGGATCAAATCCTAGAGAGGGTGATTCGTTAGAGTGAGTTTGACAATGATCTTGATTATGAATTTTTATAGCTTCGGAAATAATATCACTAATAATTCCAACATCTCCTTTGGCACGCATAAGGTTTGTAAGCTCAAATAGACAATCACCAAACATAGGATCACTAGAATTCATCTTACTCAAGGCAATAGACTTATGAAGAATTTCATCTAGATTTTTCAAGGAATAATTTGGAAAGCGTCCCTCAAGAAATTTCCATATAGTGTAGGCACACTTAAGAGTAGGCAAACATCCAATCAAGTTTCTAGGCAAGCCTCTAGTGATAAGTTCAACAGTTCTAAGATTGTGGATCATGTCAATTGACTCATCAAGAGTAGGATGCATAGGATCAACATGAGGTGCACAAGGGCTAGCAATGTACTTCTTCAAATGATATTGATTGAAAATCACAAGCATCTCATGTTTTCACTCATGAAAATACTCTCCATCAAGTATAGGCACTCTATGTCTAAGACTCCCAATTGTAGACTCATCCATCTTCCTCCAATGGTGTTTAAACCAAAGCAATGGAGACCAAAGCTCTAATACCAATTGAAAGGATCGAGAAGAGGTGTCTAGAGGGGGGTGATTAGACACTAAGTACCAAAATTTAATGTTTTTAACTTCTTTAAGTTCAAGTGGAGTTTTGGCACAAGTTTAACAATCACAATACATAACAAGCAAGCATGCAAAGAGTATATGAGCAGTGGAAAGTAAAGCATGCAACTTGCAAGAATGTAAAGGGAAGGGTTTGGAGGATTCAAACGCAATTGGAGACACGGATGTTTTTGTCGTGGTTCCGATAGGTGGTGCTATCGTACATCCACGTTGATGGAGACTTCAACCCACGAAGGGTAACGGTTGCGTGAGTCCACGGAGGGCTCCACCCACGAAGGGTCCACGAAGAAGCAACCTTGTCTATCCCACCATGGCCATCGCCCACGAAGGACTTGACTCACTAGCGGTAGATCTTCACAAAGTAGGTGATCTCCTTGCCCTTACAAACTCCTTGGTTCAACTCCACAATCTTGTCGGAGGCTCCTAAGTGACACCTAGCCAATCTAGGAGACACCACTCTCCAAGAGTTAACAAATGGTGTGTTGATGATGAACTCCTTGCTCTTGTGCTTCAAATGATAGTCTCCCCAACACTCAACTCTCTCTCACAGGATATGGATTTGGTGGAAAGAAGATTTGAGTGGAAAGCAACTTGGGGAAGGCTAGAGATCAAGATTCATATGGTAGGAATTGAATATCTTGGCCTCAACACATGAGTAGGTGGTTCTCTCTCAGAAACAGCAAGTTGGAAGTGTAGGTTTGTTCTGATGGCTCTCTCCATGAATGAAGAGTGGGTGGAAGGGTATAAATAGCCTCCACACAAAATCTAACCGTTACACACAACTTGCCAAACTCGGTGGGACCGAATTGAGAAACTCGGTCGGACCGATTCAGCAAATCTAGTGACCGTTAGGATTTCGGTGGGACCGACATGCAACTCGGTAGGACCGATACGGTTAGGGTTAGGGCATAACGTAATCTCGGTGAGACCGATTACACAAACTCGGTGGGACCGATTTTGGTAATAAGCTAACCAGAGAGTTGGTCAGGCAAACTCGGTGAGACCGATCACACAAACTCAGTGGGACCGATTTTGGTAATAAGCTAACAAGAGAGTTTGCATTGTAATCTTGGTAGTACCGATTACTCAAACTCGGTGAGACCGATTTTGGTAATGGACATACACAGAGAGATTACAATCCCATTCCCGTGAGACCGAGATACCTATCGGTGAGACCAATTTTCCTAGGGTTTCTGGCAGTGGCTAAGACATCTAAACTCGGTGGCGACGGGTAGAAAGAATCGGTAGGGCCAAGCTAGACCTTGGGTTTAGGACATATGCAGATGTGGGAAAGTAGTTGAGGGCTTTGGAGCATATCACTAAGCACTTTGAGCAAGCAAGCCATTAAGCAACACCTCATCCCCTCTTGATAGTATTGGCTTTTCCTATAGACTCAATGTGATCTTGGATCACTAAAATAGAAAATGTAGAGTCTTGTTCTTGGAGCTTGAGCCAATCCTTTGTCCTTAGCTTCTTGAAGGGGTTCCACATCCTTTAGTCCATGCCACTCCATTGTTGAACTTGTCTGAAACATACTAGGTAGAAGTGTTAGTCCAACAAGAGATATGTTGACATTAATTATCAAAATCACCCAGGGAGCACTTGTGCTTTCACCGTAGAAGTCCCATGGATCGTACAGCCTATAGAAGGCCCATGGACCCTATGGCCCGTCGAAGGCCCATGAATCCTAAGGCCCGTATAGAAGGCCAATGGATCCTACGGCCCATATAGAAGGCCAATGGATCCTACGGCCAAAACAAGGCCCATGGATCATACGGCCTGCAGGTGGCACATGGTTACAACAGTCCGTGTGTTGCCATGATTATTTTAGCCTAGTTACCAAAAATAGGCTATTTTGGCCACTAGAAAAACACAGAAAAAGAACTGCAGTGACTACAAGAAAACAACTAAACAAGACAATAAGGAAATAAATAAGCAAGCAATTAATGCTATCCTATTACCGCTATTGCACATATTACATCCACTGGACATCAAAGTTCGCCACCAGTGCAAATATAGGGAACAAAGCAGCATATTACATACACTGGCCATCAAAATTGGCCACCAGTGCAAATAAACGCGGCAGCAAAACAAGAGATAACTGAAACAACTTCAGAAGATCTCAAGAAATGTTATCCTGGGTATCCACCATGCTGGCAATAAGCTTAGTAAGCTTATTAGCTTTGTCCTGTTTGGCGCTAAAATCCTCCAACGCTTGTTGTTGCACCAGAAAGTATGCATCTGAATACTCCAGAGACTTCCGCAGTCCTTACGCTTCTTGTCGCAACACAACTGATCGATGTCTTTCAGCTTGTAGTTGAGATTCAAGAAACCGAACTGATTCAGACAGTGAGTTTTAATAGCTTGTGCAAGCGGTAGTGGCCAGTAACTTGAACACTAAACCAAGACAGGACTTTGGGGTTGTCTCGCTGTCTTCAAGATAGTCTTCCTTACCTATTTTATCAGCTTTGTTGGAGACCAACAAGCATGCGTCACTATGTTGAACCTTATCTGCATTACTTCCTTTACCATTTCTTAATAAGGCACTCTTCCCCAATATCCTGTCAGCATTCTAAAAGAAGAAACAAGCAGACACATAACAAGTTTAGCATGTACTAGTATATGAAACTCATTTCGGTGAACCAGTTCATTAGTAAGGTGGACAGGATTAAACTACCAAGTCTTCTATTGCCAAGTACTAGTACATAATAAAAGCATCAAACAAACATATATCTATGTCCTATGGTCACTGCATTGTCTTGCCAAATCAAAATAGAGACACGGTTCAAATCATATCAGTTCAAGACAAAGCAGTGGTGAAAGAATACAAAGCATGGGAAACTACACGGCACAACAAGATTTCAGATGGGTACCACGGGTCTACATGTACAAAACACTATTGGCTCTATTGTGATGCTAGTGATGTGCATGATATGAAAGTCAACTGTATACACAATTGAAATTGAAATCAACAGAGCTATTGATAAGAGCAAATCTGTTAAAGAAACATGCATGAACATACCTGCTGTGCCATTGGAGTTTCGATTGGATCCTTCAATTTAAAAATAAGTTTGTATGAGTAAATACAGTGATACAAGAGCAAAGCAATCATAGTTAAAAAAGGCGCGCCTAAGTGAGCGCTTAAGCGCGCATAGGCTCTAGGCGTTGGCAAAATGCATTGCGCATAACTATGCTTAATCTATGGATAACTGCACATAAGCATGCGATTTGTTCAGTAAAGCGCAAGGTGGTGGCAAAACGCACAATTAACGGCTAGCGCTTTTTTGAACTATGATAGCGATGGATTCTTAAATTAGAACAGTTGTTCTTCAGGTCTAGGCACTTGTTCTACATGAACAGAGTATAGTAAGATGCAAGAATATAATACTTAAAAATAGAAAATGAGCTCATAGACCTTACCACATTCTTGGTTCGGGACCAGTACAGAACAAGGCGTTCCCAGTCATCGTCCAATAAATGTGTCTCAGGAGAACGTAAGGGAATTTGATGAGTTTCTTTGCCGGTGAAGTACGTTTTCTTCAGGTAATTCCGATACTGCCACCAAGCATTCTTGAAGATAGCAGAGGTATTAGCCCAGGTTACCTCATCCTGAGTTTCCAAATCGGTCCTTCTCTATAGAGAAAAATGGGAAGATTTGCTGTATTATAACCATCATGGAGGTAGGATGTATGGGATGAAGCAAAGTAATTGCCATGAATAACATTACTTACACATAACTCCTGGACAAACACCTGCAACTGGCATTTTCCTTCATCTTCAGTATAATATTTTCAAGATGGGAAGATACGCACATATGATTTAACAACATCAAATGCAATAGATGCTAAACTACGACCAGCTAGTTGTGCTTCCTCCACAGGATTAGGCGTACTAAGTAGTGGAGTTGGGGTTCACAGTGATAGTATTGGCCCTTTGGGCACTGGAGCTGCCTTACTAACTGCTCTTGTTTGGGAGCTCGATGGTGGAGATGGTGCTGTGTCAACAGGAACTGGTTTACTATCGGCTGGGGTTGGGGTTTGATTGGGTGAAGCTGGTTCTCTATCCATCGCAGTAGGGGTACAATCTGTGAGAGTTTGGGTTATGTGTGGTAGGGCTGGTTCTTGTGCATGTACAACCGGGGTGCTATCTCCACCAAGAGGTAGCATTGTTTCATTTGAAGACCATGTTTTTAGTCTGCTAGATACTGGCATCACCCGCTCCAATTCAAATGGCTGATAAACAAGAAACATAGTTGAACGTACAGACATTGTATGAGAGACAGATACAATAGATAGTGTGGAAAAAAGAGGGCATGAAATAGTTGACATGTATATTGTTTAACTAAAACGGATAGCATGACATAATTTCACATATATGATGTCTATCTAAACTGGATAGCATAGCATAACATAATTCAAAGATACGATGAATAACTAAACAGGATCGCATGACATATATCACCTACATGTTATCTAAGTAATCAGGATCGCATCATTTAATTCACATATGTGATTTATATGCTAAACATAGGGCAATCGATATGATGTCTGAACTAAGAACATGGTGTTGAATATTGTGTATATGATGTCTAAACTATGCAATGCAAGACACCATATGCATGATATGAGCAGTATAACCGTAACAAGTTAGAGAATACACCTCAGCGGGGGAATAGGACTGGTCATCTGTCTCTGAATCCATCTCTGAGGAGCCATCGGGACCCAACAAGAGATCTGCTTCGACAGGTAGCACTATCTGCTCTGAAGGCCTTGTTTTCACTCCATATTTTTCCATCTCCCATCCAAATGGCTGATTCACAGGAAGAGTAGTTTAATGTACAAACATTGTAAACAAATGGAAATGTAATGAAGAAAAGGATGGGCAAGATATCATTCAATTATATGATGTCTGGTTAAACAGGATGGCATTGCACATTTCACATATATTATGGCTGGCTAAAAGACGTGAGACTGCATAATTCCCATATATGATATAGAAACTAAATAGGTGGCATTACAGAACATGTCTAAACTAAGCAGATGACATATATGATGTTAAAAGTAGGCAGTGCAAGGCAACATATGCATGATATGACTAACATCATCATGCCAAGGTAGAGCAAACACCTTGGGGGGTAAATAGGAGTGGTCAGCGGCGTCTAAATCCGCCTCAGAACAGATATCTTCCTCTAGATTACAATCTGGAGAGGGGTGGGGAGGGTTTGCCATTGAACCCACCATGGAGTGATGTCTGCATGACATTGTATTGCCGCGCAAAACTCTTCTCTTTTTCTCTACATGTTCAGCATGACTGTGTACAATGTCTGACATGCATATGAAAAAAATATGGTGAGATTATGTAAGGAGAGCATGCAGAAATTTAGAGTGATGGTAACAACCAGTGGGTGGATCCAAAAATAATGATGGCAGGATGATGATTGCTTTAAATTAATAAAAAGACAGATGATGATTGCTTTACTATTTGTTTCCCACCCAAGATGAACAACATAGGCATACCCTAGGTGAACCAGATATTAGACAGACATACTATTCATTGTTGCCTCGATATGTGCCCCACAACTAATTTAGAACTCAAGTTTGAACATTAATTTGGACCTGACTTGGGAGTCCAAGAGCAGAACAAGACGATAAAATAGCAGGTAAGTTTAAGCAATGCATAACATAAGCAGAAACAAAAGAGTGCGACCTCTCTTGTGGACCCGTGTACTCCTCAGGTTCATCTGCTGAGTCGATTATGGTGATGCCATTGCGGTGGGTGCCGGCGGCAGGGAAGGAGATCTGAGGGGGCGAAAGACGGTCAGGAGTCGTGATGTCTAGTTTGGTGGATGCTTCTATTGATGGAGCAGCTCAGGTGAGGTGGACGACGTCGCGGCAGGAGCAGGACAAACCACACAAAGTTCCCTTAGACGCGTACCTGTAATTGAAGTAATTCTGTAAGGGCTCATTTGGCTTGCATGATTCTTAAGACGCAGGGATAGGACAAACGCTAGAATAGGATAGGAATGCACATGGTAAACAAAGCATTTGTAAACACAGGATTTCTGTCAACTTGGGTGTTTGGTTTACAGGAATTGGAAGAGCAGAGGAATGCAAAGAAACATGGCCAAAATAAAGTGAAACCATATGAAAGTGTTTACAGTTAGAATGTTATTCTGGCACTAATGCACTTGGTCTTGTTTTCATGCATATGATTCTGAAAAGTAGGTCCAGGTGGATGTTTTGCTTCATTCCTTTCAACAAAATGCATGAATAATTGAATAGTAGAGTGCCATTGGAAAATTCCCTATTGATGTGTTTTTCCGTTGAACCAAAATAGCCCTAATGGATCGATGTGAATGTATAGTAATAAGTGATGCAACAAGTGTACAACCTCTTTGCCGTAGCCGTGTCAACCTCAACATCATTGGGTTGGTCGCTGAAGTAGTTGAGGCGGAGGTGGCTGTCGGAGGTGTGGAGGAAGATCTGAGGAATCTGTAGGTGGCGTCCAGGGCACTGCTCTGCTTTGATGGATCGTTCTGTTGTTGGAGCAGCTCCGGTGAGCCGTAAGACGTCAAGGCTGAAGTAGCACAAGACAGACATCGTCAATCTCAAGTGGGATTCTAATAGCATCTGCAATAGATTATGTAAAATAGATGTAAAATTTACATCACCAAGAACCACCTCACTACAATAGGTGAGGTAAAAACTATTGACTCTGAACTGAACTGTCGAAACTGAAATTTACTGTGGAATCTGAATGCTACTGTCGAAACTAAATGCAATGGTAGCAGAGAGGCACTTGACATGTAGTTTAGGGAGGGCCTGCAGTTCATCTTCAACTTGCACCCCCTTAGCCGCCAGCCACCACAGGCCGAACTGCCGGCCCCACCACCACCTCGCCGCCCCAAAACAACTCCCCACCGCCGCCCCGGCCAGCCCTCTAGGCCCCCGCCCCCACCCTGAACCCTAAGATAGATAGTGGGGTACCTCTCCGGCGAGCCCCCGTCCCCGCTGCGGGTGGTTCTTCCTTAACTCCGGTGAGCCCCCCCCCCCCCAACCCCTGAAAATCGGCTGACCCAAAAGTCGATTCAGTCAACTGAAGTGTGGCTAAATCGAAGCAGAGCAGCAGCACGAGCGAGGGGGAGAGCAGCAGCAGTAGCTGGGTGAGCGAGCGATCGAGCGAGAGCCAGAGCAGCAGCAACAGATCCGGCTGGTATGGACGCCGTCGCCGAAGGGGCCTCGCACTGGGGGGAGATCCGCCATGGAGACGTCGCCCGTGGCGCTGGCTTCAAGGTAGCCGCTCCATGGGGGTGCGGGATGGAGCACCGTCATCGCTGGGAGGTCGAGTTAAGGAGAAGGTGTGATGCGATGAGTGTACAACCTCTTTGGTGGCGCCGAATAGGCCTCGGCTTCATCCGAGGAGTCGGAGAGGATGCTACGATTCCGGTGGAGCGGGTTAAGGTGGTGCTGTGGGGATGGAGGAGCCGCGATAGATGAGGCGATCGGCGGAGCAGCTCCTTGGAGGTAGAGGACGGGGCGGCTGAACCGGCAGGACGACGAGATGGATGACGGATCCTGATCCGGGGAGGTGGACGAGGGACGTCGAGCTGTTGCGGTGGACGACGTCGTCAGGGAAGAGGCTCCGACTGGGCAGTGGTGAGGTGGTGGACGGAGGAGGGCGGGGTTTCGCGGCTGGAGTGGAGAGGTTATGGCGGCCTGGGATTTCGAATGGCAAAAAGGGGGCGATGGGAGGGGGTGAAGCATGACTTAGGGACACGCTTTTCCAAAATGTAGGTTGTGTTACAAAAGTTCCCCCCACCGATTTGAACTAGCGGCCCTTTTAGCTGAGGGTTAGAAGGGGGATTTCACGTGTCGGGATTTGGCAGCTGGAGGGAGTTTTCACGCGCGTTGTAATTTCGGGATAGCAAGGCGCGGGTTGTGAAGGCGCCAGTTTTGGGAGCACGATATATGAATTTTCGGGATATAACAAGACGTGGGTTGAATTTTAGGGACAAGCCTAACATGTAGTAATATTGTACTTGTACATACCAAATCAATTCGCACTTCCCTCAACCAAAAAGAAAACGAAAAAATAAAACTATTCACACCACACAAAGAGAGAGTCTTGCCCCGTTTTACTATACAAATGCTATTCAAAGCTACTCCCTCCTTCCATCTATATAGGGCCTAATGCGTTTTTCGATGCTAACTTTGACCAAATATTAGAGCAATAATATATGACATGCAACTTACACAAAGCACACCGTTAAATTCGTCTATGAAAGGTTCTTTCAATGATATAATTTTCACATTGTGCATGTCATATACTATTAATCTTGTCAATAGTCAAAGGCGGTCTTAAAAATATCATTACGCCCTATATAGATGGAAGGAGGGAGTATGAATCCATGTTATGTCTGATTAATTTTTTTCGCTTGCTATATAGTGCATGTAACCTACTCAGGCCAACATTTTAGTGCATTCCAAATGTCTATACTACCGCTGCAATTCGAACTAAATTTGAATTCATTTCTCTATTTCAATAACAATCTACAATCATGATTGTTGCCAATTTCAACCATCATTCGTGTATTAGCTTAATAACACACCACATGATTACTATAGAGATAGATATGAACTATGTGTACTACATGAACTCGAATTCTATTTTGTGAATACACTTGATGTTGATTCCAAATAATAGTACATTTGATGTACTAACTATATATTCATAATCTAAACCATGTTCCATACGTACACCGTGTTTATCACACAAAGTATAGTGCCCCGCCCCCTACATTATGACAAGTATTTAGACCTGAGTTGCAAAAGCCACACAATAGCCCAAATTATAATAAATGTTCTACATTATGATATCTTCTTCAAGTATCCGTATCCACTTTTTTATAATGAATTATGATCTTTGTTCATCTTTTACACCTACACGATCCTCTGCTATTTGTAGCTAGCTAGTGCTAACTTTCTATCGTGCATGCACACGCCCGCCCCCTCTCACCCACCCTTAGCATGCCCTCCATCGCGCACGTTCATTGTTTCTCTTTAGGTTGTCCACCAGCGGTGTGTGTAGGCCCCCGACTCCTTCTTTCTGGCACACACCGGTCGATATACCTCTCTAGCCAAGTGTGCCTACAACAAACACATATATACTTCCCCTCTTCTCTTCTCACCGTCCATCCCCCCTATGTCCAATACGATTCCACGCAGGTGCACACTCCCGCCCCTCTTTTCATTGATCACATACTCGCACACTCCTCCCCCTTGACATGGTAGGCCTCTCGCCACCACCTCCTAGCCACGCCCTCTCCCCCTGTCTGCCTCTTCGGACCTTATTTGCTTCTAACACATGCAGGCGTGTATATGAACTGATCTCCCTACATATAGCCAGGTCGACCATAATTCGTTTTCACCAAGCACCGATACACTTACCTCCTTCTCTCGGACACACGACGGTTGATCTTCTTATGTAGTTACGTATGCTTACCACAACCATATCTTCTCCCCTCATCATCCTTGAATACCTCCCGACCCGTCTCTCACACCCACGTGCATAGACAGACAGACATCCCCCGCCCTCTCTTATTGATATTGCACTCATACCCTCCGTTTGTCTAGCAGGCCTCTCCCACCATTTGTGAGACGCCACTCCACCACCAATCCTCCGACGCTCTACCTTTGTCTTTTTCCCAACCTTATTCCTCTGCTACACATATCCATGGATGTCGATCGATCTCCCTTAATACATAGTTAGGTCTCTCTCCTTCCCCACACATATACTAGTCGATCGGTCTCTGCCCCCTCCCCCCCCCCCCCCACACACACACACCGATAGTCGAACGTTGTAGGTAGATTTCCATGCCAAGGAGAAAAATTACACCTCTGCCCTCTCAAATTCCAGTAGGCCAGCGGCCCTGTATCTTTGACGTGGGCAAACACAAATTCGATGGCAGTCTTTATCATTCGCGAAGCCACACACTTCATCCTTGTTTTCAATTCTATCGATATCTCACGTCCATGCCTCTGTTTCACACACATTGCATATGTTACGTTTTTCTGTTTGAGATATCATCAACACATTGCCTCTGTTTCGCACAAACCATCTCTCTCACACCCACCCACGTACGTACCTACACCTAAAGAAGAAGTGCACGCGGGACGCACGTACTCACGTCTCGTTCCCGGCCAGACCCGCGCGGGTACATGGTGGAGTTTGTTTCTATACGAAAAGGCAGCCCACATGATAATTTGATGCGTGTAGCGGTTATTTACTCGAAGGACGGTCGGGTACCACGCCTAGACGGAACAAAGTTCGACTTGATGCGTTAGCACTAAATAAAGATATATATTCCTCAATGGCACATACAGAATATAAAACGATTTCCGTGGGGAAAATGGAAAAATGTGTTTGTCTCTCGTCACACCATCTCACACAAGGCGGCCGTGGCCTCTCTCTCTCAGCGTTGGTCAGTGATCCGGCCGCATCCCGTCCATCGGCGGAAAGGGAGGATGTGCATTGCTACGTCTTCAGCTTGCGTTGGTTTTCCTTGAAGAGGAAAGGGTGATGGATCAATAGTAGCGTAAGTATTTCCCTTAGTTTTTGAGAACCAAGGTATCAATCCAGTAGGAGGCTCCTCAAAAGTCCCACGCACCTACACAGACAAACAAAGAACTCGCAACCAACGCAATAAAGGGGTTGTCAATCCCTTCACGGCCACTTGCGAAAGTGAGATCTAATAGAGATAATATGATAAGATAAATATTTTTTGGTATTTTATAATATAGATGCAAAAAGTAAAGACGCAAATAAAAGTAGATTGGAAGCAAATATGATAAGAGATAGACCCGGGGGCCATAGGTTTCACTAGAGGCTTCTCTCAAGATAGCATAAGTATTACGGTGGGTGAACAAATTACTGTCGAGCAATTGATAGAAAAGCGAATAATTATGAGATTATCTAGGCATGATCATGTATATAGGCATCACGTCCGCAACAAGTAGACCGACTCCTGCTTGCATCTACTACTATTACTCCACACATCTACCGACTCCTGCCTGCATCTAGAGTATTAAGTTCATAAAGAACAGAATAACGCATTAAGCAAGATGACATGATGTAGAGGGATAAGCTCAAGCAATATGATATAAACCCCATCTTTTTATCCTCGATGGCAACAAAACAATATGTGCCTTGCTGCCCCTGCTGTCACTGGGAAAGGACATCGTAAGATTGAACCCAAAGCTAAGCACTTCTCCCATGGCATGAAAGATCAATCTAGTAGGCCAAACCAAACTGATAATTCGAAGAGACTTGCAAAGATAACTCAATCATACATAAAAGAATTCAGAGAAGATTCAAATATTATTCATAGATAAACTTGATCATAAACCCACAATTCATCGGATCTCGACAAACACACCGCAAAAAGAATTTACATCGAATAGATCTCCACACGAGAGGGGGAGAACATTGTATTGAGATCCAAAAAGAGAGCAGAATCCATCTAGTTAATAACTATGGACCTGTAGGTCTACGGTAAACTACTCACAACTCATCGGACGGGCTATGGTGTTGATGTAGAAACCCTTCGTGGCCGATTCCCCATCCGGCGGAGCGCCGGCGAAGGCTCCAAGATGGGTTCTCGCGGATACAGAAGGTTACGGCGGTGGAAATTGTGTTTCGTTGGCTCCCTGGATGTTTTCGGGGTACGTAGGCTTATATAGGAGGAAGAAGTACGTCGGTGGCTGCCCGAGGGGCCCACGAGATAGGAGGGCGCCCTATAGGGGAGGGCATGCCCTACCCTCTCGTGGCCGCCTCGGCTTCTTCTTGACTTGCACTCCAAGTCCCCTGGATCACGTTCGTTCCAAAAATTAGGCTTCTGAAGGTTTCATTCCGCTTGGACTCCGTTTGATATTCCTTTTCTTCGAAATACTAAAATAGGCAAAAAAAACAACAATACGGGCTGGGCCTCCGGTTAGTAGGTTAGTACCAAAAATGATATAAATGTGTAAAATAAAGCCCATAAACATCCAAAAGGGGTAATATAATAGCATGGAACAATCAAAAACTATAGATATGTTGGACACGTATCAAGCATCCCCAAGCTTAATTCCTGCTCGTCCTCGAGTAGGTAAATGATAAAAAAGAAATTTTTGATGTGGAATGCTACCTAGCATAATTCTCAATGTAATTTTCTTTATTGTGGCATGAATGTTCAGATCCAAATGATTCAAAATAAAAGTTCATATTGATAAAAGAAATAGTAACACTTCAAGCATACTAATCAAAGTAATCATGTCTTCTCAAAATAACATGGCAAAAGAAAGTTCATCCCTACAAAATCATATAGTTAGGCTATGCTTCATTTTCATCACACAAAGATGTTCCCAACTTCTATACCCCTGATGACAAGCCAAACAATTGTTTCATACTTAAATAATCTCAAACTTCTTCAACCTTCATGCAATACATGAGCATGAGCCATGGATATAGCACTATGGGTGGAATAGAATATGATGATGGGGATTGTGTGGAGAAGACAAAAAAGGAGAAAGTCTCACATTGACGAGGATAATCAATGGGCTATGAATATGCCCATCAATAGATGTCAACATGAGGAGTAGGGATTGCCATGCAGCGGATGCACTAGAGCTATAAATGAATGATCAACAAAAGAAAACTAGTGGGTGTGCATCCAACTTGCTTGCTCACGAAGACATAGGGCATTTGAGGAAGCCCATTGTAGGAATATACAAGCCAAGTTCTATAATGAAAAATTCCCACTAGTATAAAAAGGACAACTTATGAGACTCACTATATGAAAAACATGGTGCTACTTTGAAGCACAAGATATGAGACTCACTATATGAAAAACAAGGTGCTACTTTGAAGCACAAGTGTGGAAAAAGAGATAGTAGCATTGCCCTTTTTATTTTTTTTATTTTTTTTACTTTTTTTATTATTTTTTCTTTTTTTGTGCCTTTCTTTTTTTATTTTGGCCTTTCTTCTTTTTTTGTCTTTTTGTTCTTTGGGCAATGCTCTAATAATGATGATCATCACACTTTCATTGATTACAACATATGAATTACAACTCGAAACTAGAACAAGATATGACTCTAAATGAATGCCTCCGGCGGTGTACCGGGATGGTGCAATGAATCAAGAGTGACATGTATGAAAAATAATGCATGGTGGCTTTGCCACAAATACGATGTCAACTACATGATCATGCGATGGCAATATGACAAAAGTAAAGTATGTCATGATGATGAACGGAAGGGTTGAAAGTTGCATGGCAATATATCTCGGAATGGCTATGGAAATGCCATAATAGGTAGGTATGGTGGCTGTTTTGAGGAAGATATAAGGAGGTTTATGTTTGATAGAGCATATCGTATCACGGGTTTTGGATGCACCGGCAAAGTTTGCACCAACTCTCAAGGTGAGAAAGGGCAATGCACGGTACCAAAGAGGCTAGCATTGGTGGAAAGGTAAAAGTGTGTATAATCCATGGACTCAACATTAGTCAAAAGAACTCATATACTTATTGCAAAAATTTAGAATTCATCAAAAATCAAGCACTACGCGCATGCTCCTAGGGGGATAGATTGGTAGGAAAAGACCATCGCTCGTCCCCGACCGCCACTCATAAGGATGCACAAGTCAGGTACACTTCATGTTTCAAATTTGTTACACAACTTTAACCATACGTGCATGCTACGGGACTTGCTAACTTCAACACAAGCATTCTTTAAATTCATAATCACCCAACTAGCATGACTTTAATATCACTACCTCCATATCTCAAAACAATTATCAAGTATCAAATTGATCATAGCATCCAATTCACTTCCTATGATAGTTTTTATTATACCCAACTTGGATGCCTATCATTCTAGGACCAATTTTATAACCATAGCAAATACCATGCTGTTCTAAAAGACTCTCAAAATAATATAAGTGAAGCATGATAGACTAGCAATTTCTACAAAAATAAGTCACCACCGTGCTCTAAAAAATATAAGTGAAGCACTAGAGCAAAAACTATCAAACTCAAAAGATATAAGTGAAGCCCATAGAGTATTCTAGCAAATTCTAATCAGGTAGGCTTCTCCCAAAAGGTGTGTACAGCAAGGATGATTGTGGTAAACTAAAAAGCAAAGACTAATATAATACACGACGCTCCAAGCAAAACACATATCATGTGGCGAATAAAAATATAGCTCCAAGTAAAGTTACCAATGAACGAAGACGAAAGAGGGGATGCCTTACCGGGGAATCCCCAAGCTTAGGCTTCTGGATCTCCTTTAATAGCTTGGGGTGCCTTGGGCATCCCCAAGCTTAGGCTCTTGCCACTCCTTATTCCATAGTCCATAAAATCTTTACCCAAAACTTGAAACTTCACAACACAAAACTCAACAGGAAATCTTATAAGCTCCGTTAGTGAAAGAAAACAAAACCACCACATAAGTTACTGAAATGAACTCATTCTTTATTTATTTTGGTGTTAAACCTACTGTAATCCAACTTCTCTATGGTTTATAAACTATTTTACTAGCCATAGATGCATCGAAATAAGCAAACAACACACGAAAAACAGAATCTATCAAAAACAGAACAATCTGTAGCAATCTGTAACTAACGCAAACTTATGTAACTCTAAAAATCCTACCAAAATAGGAACTCCTGGACAATTTGTCTATTGATCATAAGCAAAAAGAATCAACGCAAAATCACGTTTCTGTGATTTAACAAAACTAAATTCGTGCGTGAAAAGTTTCTGTTTTTCAGCAGAATCAAATCAACTATCATCATAGGTTATCCTATAGGTTCTACTTGGCACGAACACTAATTAAGAGATAAAAACACATCTAAACTGAAGGTAGATGCAAAATTTATTACTAAACAGGAACAAACAAAACACAAAGAAAATTGGGTTGCCTCCCAACTAGCGCTATCGTTTAACGCCCCTAGCTAGGCATAAAAGGAAGATAGATCTAAGTAGTGCCATCTTTAATTTTCAGTTTTTTAGCGGAGTCATGCTCGAATCCGGGAGGTTCTTTCCACTTCCCTTCATACTCAAAAAATTTTAGATCTAAAGAATCCAACCGCTTATTGCAAAGAGTAATCAACATATTCATGCGGTGAAGATTTCCGCTAACACTTTTAAGAGGCTCAAGAGACTTTTGTAATATTTTTGTTACTTCCCAAATATTTCCAAACACTTGGGTTTCTTCTTGGGTAGGATGTGATCCTCCTTTTTGAGGTAGTGTTCCCACTATTCCCTCTATAATTTCATGCGCAATACTTGGGTAAATTTCAATGAAATTTGCCTTGGCAATGCAATCCAAGAGTTGTCTATGCGTCATATTTAACCCAACATAAAAATTGCGAAGAAGAATTCTATAGTTCACCTCTAGGGTGCACTTGCGATAAGATTCCATCATCCTATACCAAGCATCTTTTAAGTTTTCTCCTTGCCTTTGCTTGACGTGAAGAACTTCAAACTCGGGAGACATAGGAGCGGATAAGGAACTAGATATAACGACGAGCAAACAAAGGGCAAGCGAAAAAGAGAGGTGGAGATTGGGAAAGAGAGGGCGAATAAAACGGCAAGGGTGAAGTGGGGGAGAGGAAAACGAGAGGCAAATGGCAAATAATGTAAATGCGAGGGAGATGGGTTTGTGATAGGTACTTGGTATGTCTTGACTTGAGCGAAGACCTCCCCGGCAACGGCGCCAGAAATCCTTCTTTCTACGTCATGAGCATGCGTTGGTTTTCCTTGAAGAGGAAAGGGTGATGCAGCAATAGTAGCGTAAGTATTTCCCTCAGTTTTTGAGAACCAAGGTATCAATCCAGTAGGAGGCTCCCCAAAAGTCCCACGCACCTACAAAAACAAACAAAGAACTTGCAACCAACGCAATAAAGGGGTTGTCAATCCCTTCACGGCCACTTGTGAAACCGAGATCTAATAGAGATAGTATGATAAGATAAATATATTTTTGGTATTTTATAATATAGATGCAAAAAGTAAAGATGCAAATAAAAGTAGATTGGAAGCAAATATGATAACAGATAGACCCAGGGGGCATAGGTTTCACTAGAGGCTTCTCTCAAGATAGCATAAGTATTACGGTGGGTGAACAAATTACTGTCGAGCAATTGATAGAAAAGCGAATAATTATGAGATTATCTAGGCATGATCATGTATATAGGCATCACATCCGCAACAAGTAGACCGACTCCTGCCTGCATATACTACTATTACTCCACACATCGACCGACTCCTGCCTGCATCTAGAGTATTAAGTTCATAAAGAACAGAATAACGCATTAAGCAAGATGACATGATGTAGAGGGATAAACTCAACCAATATGATATAAACCCCATCTTTTTATCCTCAATGGCAACAAAACAATATGTGCCTTGCTGCCCCTGCTGTCACTGGGAAAGGACACCGTAAGATTGAACTCAAAGCTAAGCACTTCTCCCATGGCATGAAAGATCAATCTAGTAGGCCAAACCAAACTGATAATTCGAAGAGACTTGCAAAGATAACTCAATCATACATAAAAGAATTCAGAGAAGATTCAAGTATTATTCATAGATAAACTTGATCATAAACCCACAATTCATCGGATCTCGACAAACACACCGCAAAAAGAGTTTACATCGAATAGATCTCCACAAGAGAGGGGGAGAACATTGTATTGAGATCCAAAAAAAGAGAAGAAGACATCTAGCTAATAACTATGGACCCATAGGTCTGCGGTAAACTACTCACAACTCATCGGAGGGGCTATGGTGTTGATGTAGAAGCCCTTCGTGGCCGATTCCCCCTCCGGCGGAGCGCCGGCGAAGGCTCCAAGATGGGATCTCGCGGATACAGAAGGTTACGTAGGTGGAAATTGTGTTTCGTTGGTTCCCTGTATGTTTTCGGGGTACGTGGGCTTATATAAGAGGAAGAAGTACGTCGGTGCCCGCCCGAGGGGCCCACGAGACAGGGGGCGCGCCCTACCCTCTCGCGGCCGCCTCGGCTGCTTCTTGACTTGCACTCCAAGTCCCCTGGAATATGTTCAATCCAAAAATCACGCACCTGAAGGTTTGATTCCGTTTGGACTCCATTTGATATTCCTTTTCTTTGAAATACTAAAATAGGCAAAAAAAACAGCAATACGGGCTGGGCCACCGGTTAGTAGGTTAGTCCCAAAAATGATATAAATGTGTAAAATAAAGCCCATAAACATCCAAAAAGGGTAATATAATAGCATGGAACAATCAAAAATTATAGATACGTTGGAGACGTATCATGCATCGTGTCTCCGTTCGACGGTGTTGAGGCAGCACGTCCCGATCTGCGGTACCCGCCGTTCTCTCTGACCAAGCTCCGGCGCGGTAGGGCCTTCGCCACTTGCTCGTTGCCGCAGTATGGGCAGATCCCGGCCGCCAGCGCCCTCCTAGCAACATCCCGACGACCCTCATGTACAGCTTCCTCCGGCCTTGCTCCACTGCCCATCTTCCCATGTTGTTGCATATGGATCTTCTTTAGTTGTTTGCTTCAATTGTATCTCGGTCGGTGTACTTTCCATCTTGCAATCTCATCCTCAAACCATTTTTGACAAACCACCATGTGCTATCTATCCCTTATTACATGGAACATGCTTCTTTTTTGTCGGCGTATGTGTCTTCAACTCGTGTTATTCGGCAGTAATTGTTTCCTTTCGACCTCCTTTTGCAAACAGGGCTATCCGTTTTCACCTTGTTGCTATTGCCACCTTTTGGTGAACTACACAAATCACTTTTTTCTAAAGAGTGTTTTGTGCAGTTCTGCCAAAATGTCACACGGGCAATGTTTTTACATTTCTATGGGACTGCGGAAAGGGGGATTGGTTTTATTATCCTCCTCATCCAACTCCATGCCTAGTCTTCTCCAACAAGAAGTTAGTCCTAAAGAGAGATCATAGAGGTGATCGACTTCTATTTATGTATGTTATATTTCATTATCTAGTTCCATTATTATTGTAATCACACTGACTGGATATCTTTGCAAACAAGGATGGTCCGCTCGATTTTAGTGGAGCTGCACAAAATGATCGGATTGTGGTGTCCTTCATACACCTCTTTTTTGGCTAAAGAGCTGGGTGAAACTAGCTGCCAAGTAATGACTACAAACAACATCGATCAATTATATTTTTTTTCTTTATTTGTACACCTTCTCACAACTTTGTCTTCAGTTGTGATGTGGATATTAGCGCTGATCTGCGAACCATTGAGATGCATTAGCCATGGTAGTTTCATTTGTATTTGATGGAATGTTGTAACGAGATAATCTCGAGGCAAGACACATGAATCCTAAGTTGAAACCTTTTTTTTCCTGCAGGAACCAAAGTTAAAACCTTCATAGCATCACAGTACAATTTCATCAAAATTATGCATACATATAAACAAATCCTGAAGGATTGATAGCAATGCCAGAAACAATTCAACTTCGTTTCGCTGACATGTTGGACATCCTTCATGTGGCTCCACCTGCCATGCAGCAATATTGAGTGCACAACACAACTTCAGGGAAAGATTCACCCCAGTCGTTGCACCGCAGTTGTAACGACTAGTGAGCAGTCAAATCACAGAGCCCCACCTTCACCACAGTAAGTTGCTCGGACGAAGCAACCATCATTTCTCTGTTCCTTGAATCTGCTGGTACTCCCATATTCCCACAGTAATAAGTTGCTCGGGCGAATCAACCATCACTATATCCGCTCATGTGTGATGACCACATGAGCTATCCATTCAGATTGCATGTTAAAAAAAAGGTCGATAACTAATGGGGCAAACTTTCAAAAAAACTAATGCGGCACCTCGGGCCAATGCGGCCAGATTGCATTTTGCACGAGAAATTACACAACATGTTTCGTTGACATGTGGTCCCGTTCCAACATATCAGTGAGACGACGGCGAGTCCTTTTCTACTAGTATTTCCGAACGAACGTGTAGGTCGGGGCGCCTCTTCGTGTACCGTGGCAAACTGGCAACCGTCCACCGACTCTTCGCCTTTCCCTCTCGATTTGTAACTGTTGTCGCACACTCTTCCTCTCGCTCCTCCATTTTCCTTCACCCCTTCACCCTTCCTTCTGCCATTGTTCGGTCATCTTCTCCATGGAGGGAACAGGCCGGAAATGACCCCATTATTCTTGCCCCGATCTGAAAGATGACGTGGTGGAGGAACTCATTGATCGGTGCGACGTCATCACCTCGGCTAGCATGGCAAGTTTTTTCAAGACCATTTTCGACTCAACTAATAACATCATTACAAGGAACCCAAGAGTCAAGGAGCGGTTTGATCTCCCCTATCTTCTTCGCCGTGACCCTGATGACTACTGGCGCGGGGACGATGGAGGCCTCGCCTTGTGCAAGTTGATGCCACTTGATAATGATACGTATGATGTTAAGATGCCATCACTTGAGGGCAAGGATTGGGCAGGCGCAAATGGAGAATGGGTTGTTTATATTGGGTACAACTGCGAGTGGGAACTTGTGAATGTGTACACTCGTCACCGGGTTGCACTTTGAAAAATCTCAGCAGACTGCCCAGAGGATGAGCACATCGGTATTCTACGCATGTTCAAATACGATCATGGTTACTGTCTTCTACGGAAGATAGCAATTTGTCGAGTTCCGAACCATTCTTGGAATTACAAGAACTATGAAGTTGTTGCTATATTTGACAAGCTTGTTGTCGTCCTTTGTGGTTCGACTCGATGGATATTGCTCAAAAATCAGCTTCTATACACGGATGTGTACTGTGATGCAATTCAATACGAGGGTCTTGTGTTTGCTTCCACCGCTCATGGCACTATTTTTGCATGGGATCCTCGTAGTTTCGGTACATTTGTCTTCCACCGTAATTATAATTGTTTCATCCAGATGCATGCGGGTTAGCAAGTTTCCCTTTACTAATTAACCTTCTTCTTGTGTTTCCAAGGTCCTATGAACATTCCACCACCTATACTTGAAATTTTTTATAACCAAGGGGGAGATGACGATGGTGATGATCACGAGCATGAGGACAAGCAAAACGTATATACTCAGTAGCGCCTGGCAACTAACTCTGATGGATCACCTCTTCTTGTCTGTATACAGCGCACTGAGTTTGTTACTACTGAGGGAGCACGTGTTGTCTCCCATGGTCGCACTCTCCGGACCTATTCCAACACCCGTTGCATGGTATTCGGGATGGATACTAGTGTGCTAGCGCCAACACCTTCTCCCTGGTACAGAATTGATAGTCTTGGAGAAAACTCGCTCTTCCTTGGACAAAACTATACCTCGGACATTTGGGATGGGCCATCTATTGTCGATCTCGAAACCAACGCATGACTGATCATCCAGGCTGAAGCAGCCTACTATATTAGTACCAGGGTAGGGAACCACCCAAATGTCCGAGGTATAGACACAGACGTTGATAGTAGTGTTACTATCTACATAGCTTGACTTATCGCAAAAGGTTTTTGACAAGTTCAAGGTGTTGACTACAATGAGATTTTCTCAACTGTAGCGATGCTTAAGTCTGTCCGAATCATGTTAGCAATTGCCACATTTTATGAAATCTGGCAAATGGATGTCAAAACTGCATTCCTTAATGGATTTATTAAAGAAGAGTTGTATATGATGCAACCAGAAGGTTTTGTCAAGGTGCTAACAAAATATGCAAGCTCCAGCAATCCATCTATGGACTGGTGCAAGCATCTCGGAGTTGGAATATACGCTTTGATAAGTTGATCAAAGCATATAGTTTTATACAGACTTGCGGTGAAGCCTGTATTTACAAGAAAGTGAGTGGGAGCACTACAACATTTCTGATAAGTATATGTGAATGACATATTGTTGATCGGAAATAATGTAGAATTATTCTACAAAGCATAAAGGAGTGTTTGAAAGGAGTTCTTTAAAAGAAAGACCTCAGTAAAGCTACTTACATATTGAGCATCAAGATCTATTGAGATAGATCAAGAGCTTGATAAGATTTTCAATGAGTACATACCTTGACAAGATTTTGAAGTAGTTCAAAATGGAACAGTCAAAGAAAAAGTTCTTGCCTGTGTTGCAAAGGTGTGAAATTGAGTAAGACTCAAATCCCGACCACGGTAGAAAATAGAAAAGAGAATGAAAGTCATTCCCTATGCCTCAGTCATAGGTTCTATAAAGTATGCTATGTTATGTACCAGACCTATTGTATACCTTGCTCTGAATTTGGCAAGGGAGTACAATAGTGATCTAGGAGTAGATCACTGGACATTGGTCAAGAATATCCTTAGTAAGGACTAAGGAAATATTTCTCGATTATGGAGGTGATAAAAGAGCCCGTCGTAAAGAGTTACATCGTTGCAAGCTTTCACACCGATCCAGATGACTCTAAGTCTCAATCTGGATACATATTGAAAGTGGGAGCAATTAGCTAGAGTAGCTCCACGCAGAGCATTGTAGACATAGAATATTTGCAAAGTACATACGGCTCTGAATGTGACAGACCCGTTGACTAAGCTTCTCTCACGAGCAAAACATGATCACACCTCAGTACTCTTTGGGTGTTAATCACATAGCGATGTGAACTAGATTATTGACTCTAATAAACCCTTTGGGTGTTGGTCACATGATGATGTGAACTCTGGGTGTTAATCATATACAGATATGAATATTGGTGTTAAATCACAAGGCGAAGTGAACTAGATTATTGACTCTAGTGCAAGTGGGAGACTGAAGGAAATATGCCCTAGAGGCAATAATAAAGTTATTATTTATTTGCTTATATCATGATAAATGTTTATTATTCATTCTAGAATTGTATTAACCGGAAACATAATACATGTGTGAATATATAGACAAACAGAGTGTCACTAGTATGCCTCTACTTGACTAGCTTGTTAATCAAAGATGGTTATGTTTCCTAACCATGGACAAAGAGTTGTTATTTGATTAACGGGATCACATCATTAGTTGAATGATCTGATTGACATGACCCATTCCGTTAGCTTAGCACCTGATCGTTTAGTATGTTGCTATTGCTTTCTTCATAACTTATACATGTTCCTATGACTATGAGATTATGCAACTCCCGTTTACCGGAGGAACACTTTGTGTGCTACCAAACGTCACGACGTAAATGGGTGATTATAAAGGTGCTCTACAGGTGTCTCCAAAGGTACTTGTTGGGTTGGCGTATTTCGAGATTAGGATTTGTCACTCCGAATGTCGGAGAGGTATCTCTGGGCCCTCTCGGTAATGCACATCACTTAAGCCTTGCAAGCATTGCAACTAATGAGTTAGTTGCGAGATGATGTATTACGGAACGAGTAAATAGACTTGCCGGTAACGAGATTGAACTAGGTATTGGATACCGACGATCGAATCTCGGGCAAGTAACGCACCGATGACAAAGGGAACAACGTATGTTGTTATGCGGTTTGACCGATAAGGATCTTCGTAGAATATGTAGGAACCAATATGGGCATCCAGGTCCCGCTATTGGTTATTGACCGGAGACGTGTCTCGGTCATGTCTACATTGTTCTCGAACCGTAGGGTCCGCACGCTTAAAGTTATGATGACAGTTTCTTTATGAGTTTATGTATTTTGATGTACCGATGGTTGTTCGGAGTTCCGCATGTGATCACGGACATGACGAGGAGTCTCAAAATGGTCGAGACATAAAGATCGATATATTGGAAGCCTATATTTGGACATCGGAATCGTTCCGGGTGAAATCGGCATTTTACCGGAGTACCGGGGGTTACCGGAACCCCCCGGGGGGTTCTTGGGCCTACATGGGCCTTGAGGGAGAAGAGAGAAGGAGGCAGGAGGTGGCCGCGTGCCCCTCCCCTTCCTAGTCCGAATAGGACAAGGGAAGGGGGCGGCGCCCCCCTTTCCTTCCCCTCTTTCTCCTCTTTCCCCCCTTCTCCTTCTCCAACTAGGAAAGAATGGGAGTCCTACTCCCGGTGGGAGTAGGACTCCCCCCTGGTGCGCCCCTCCTTGGCCGGCCGCCCCCTCCCCTTGGCTCCTTTATATACGGGGACAGGGGGCACCCTAGAACACACAAGTTGATCTTCATGATCGTTCCTTAGCCGTCTGTGGTGCCCCCCTCCATGATATTACACCTCGGTCATGTTGTAGCGGTGCTTAGGCGAAGCCCTGCGACGGTTGAACATCAAGATCGTCACCACGCCGTCGTGCTGACGGAACTCCTCCCCGAAGCTTTGCTGGATCGAAGCCCGGGGTGCGTCATCGATCTGTACATGTGTCAAGAACTCGGAGGTGCCGGAGTAACGGTGCTTGGATCGGTTAGACCGGGAAGACGTACGACTACTTCCTATACGTTGCGTCAACGCTTCTGCTTCGGTCTACGAGGGTACGTAGACAACACTCTCCCCTCTCGTTGCTTTGCATCACCATGATCTTGCGTGTGCGTAGGAAATTTTTTGAAGTTACTACGTTCCCCAACATATATAAACCCCCCGAGACACCATTACGAAGGGTTGATCTCATAGAGTCTTAGACACTGCCATAGGGAGAGAAGATAGCTAGCCTTGCCCTTCTTCCTCCTCCCACCGAACAGCTCAAGGAGCATCTTATAGCTACTTGTTGATCTAGTGACCATGCGGAGACCCCGCAGAGCAGCAGTAGAGGTGTTATGTCCACGGAAAGCCCCGAAGCTGGGTAAGATTCGTCGGCGTGCATGTCTTCGCCTTATCCCGTTTCCAGGCACCGGCGATGTCTTACTGGCTCCCACAATGATAAGCCATCCACTGGCATATGTCGCACCTACCACCCGACATTTGGCGCCCACCGTGGGGCCAGGTGCACCGTCGTCCGGAGACCTGCTCTAGACGGGAACCCTTTTCCTCCCCAGCGAGCGTAGCCAGCCCGGCACGCCCGAGGGCGCTTGCCCCGATGCGCTGCAAGGCGTCGACGACGCCTGCGCAGAAAGCTGCCTCGCCGATCTCCTTGGCGAGGTCTACATCTCCGACGAGCCCGCTTCCGACGCGGGGACCGGCTGCCTCGAGAGCCGCCTCGTCAGCCTTCTCGACCAACTCCACGTCTCCGGCGAGCCTACCGCGGACTTGGAGTCGGTCGGCTCCACCGACCCAATGCTTGTCGACTCCGACACGGCATCGCTCGATGCCTTCCCCACCGACGTGATCATCTTCGACGACCCTCTCTCGCGAGCTGACAGTGGCGGCAGCACCGTCACCGAGGTGCTGGTCATCAGCCACGGAGCCGCCTCTGGCAAGAACACCCATGGCAACCTGCAAGCGGTGCTGCAGGACCTGTCCGTCCCCATCCTGGCCAACGCCGACGCCGAGGCGCTGGAGGCTCGCCGCCTTGCCCTCGTCGCGGAAGGCCAGAAGATAAACACCATGAGACGCCTCATGGAAGCCCACCAGCGCAAAGTCGACCGAGCCGCCTTCGGCACGCCGCCTCCAGAAGGGCCAAGCGGGGTCGGCGCCGTCAAGCAACATGGCGCGGCCATCGCCAACATGCTGGGGGTGGACCGCCTGGTCTACGCCACGCCCCTCTAGAATCTATGCGCCTCCCAGTCGATCATTGACAAGCTCAACGGACTGGGGGCCGACGAGCTCCCCTACATGACCAGACGCATCCAGCAGCTGATCGACGCGGCCAGAGCGCGGCACGAAGCCGGCGTCCAAGCTGGAAGCCCCCCTCGCTGAGAACACGGTGCAATGTCGCGTACGCCGACTGCGGGTGGCGCCCGTGCGAGACAACAGAAGGAGCCGGCTTCTAGCCGCAGCCGAAGACGAATCACCATCGAGCGCGACGCGAAGGGCCGTCCCTGAGGCGTGGAGAGACGAGGCGACTTGCCCCCTCCTCCGCCTCGCGGGGAGAGATATCCCACCCCGCCGCCTATCGAGCATCCGACTCTCAGGGGCCACTTGGTCGCCGTGAAGGAGTCGGCGAGAATGATGCCCGCCATCGGATCGACCGCCTTGCGCAATCCCTGGCTCTAGAAGAAGAAGATGATGTCGGCCCGCCTTGTTTCGGCCCCCGCATCCGGGACGAGCCCTTTCCCAAAAGGTTCTCGCTCCCAAGAGACACGCCTAAGTACAACGGCTCCGTGAAGCCGGAGGACTGGTTGATCGACTACTCCACCGCGGTTCGCATAGCAAACAGCAACCGACGCGTTGCCGTGAAGTATGTCCCCTTGATGCTCCAAGGCACGGCATGTACCTGGATCAACAGCCTCAAGCCCTACAGCATCAACAGCTGGCTCGACTTCACGGAAGCCTTCATCCGCAACTTCACCAGCACCTACAAGCGGGCTACCAAGCCCCGACAGCTCTCCTTGTGCGTCCAAGGACCCAACGAGTCGACTCGTGACTGCCTCGCGCGTTGGGCCGAGCTCCAAAACTCCTGCGAGGGGAGTCGATGATCTGGTCGATGCGAGGGAGCGGGAACGGATCCTGCGGGCATGTCTTGTTGAGGTTGGTGAAGTCGACACACATGCGTTCCTTTCCCCCCTTCTTCGGCATGACCACAGGATTTGCCAGCCAGTCTGGGTAACGGACCTCGCGAATGACCCCAGCCGCTTCCAACTTGCGGATCTCTTGGACGATGAAAGCTGCCTTCTCAGTGGACTGCTGCCTTGCCTTCTGCTTCACCGGACGCACGTTGGGGTAGACGTTGAGGTGATGCTCGATTACGCCCCTCGGGACCCCTGCTAGCTGATCAGGTTCCCATGCGAATACCTTCTTGTTCGTGCGCAGGAATTTCACCAAAGCTTCCTCCTGTTCGGGCTCGAGGTTGGCGCCTATGGTGAAGGTGGCACTGGTGGATCCATCCTCGTCAACCAGTACCTGCTTGGTTTCCGCCTTGTCTTGAGTGAATAGCTGCTTCTTCTTGGCCAGTGCAGCCCCCTTGGGCTCAGAGGCGTCTGAGTCGATGGGCCGTGCCGCCGCCGCGGCCTTGAAAACGAGCTTGAGCACTTGCAACGCGTCCCCGATATCCCTAGACACGGTGAGGACGCCACTACTCCAGGGCATCTTCATGAGGTTGTATGCCGGGTGAGTCGCGGCCATGAACCGGGCTAGCACTAGGTAGCCAAGGATGACGTTGTATGGGAGGCTGATGGGGGCGATGTCGAAGTCGATTTGCTCCGTGCGGAAGTTGTCGTAAGTGCCGAAGGTCACCGGAAGGCGGATCTGCCCCAGGGAGCCAATGTAGCTACCTCCGACGCCCAAGAAGGGCTTGCTGGGCTACAACCGTTCTAGCGGTACGTGGAGAAGGTTGAAGGCCTCCACTAAGAGCACGCTGAGGCCAGCGCCGCCGTCGATGAGGGTCTTGGTGACCGCCACGTTGCAGATGGTCGGGGTGCATAACATTGAGAGCGTGCCCGAGCAGGCCGAGTTGGAGGGGTGATCATCTGAGCTGAAGGCCAGATCGGCTTTAGGTGCCGCCCAACCCGGAGGCGCCCTGCGTGGCACAAGAGCGGCGCCGATCTGGCGGATGAATGGCTTGATGTGGTGGCCTGAAGGTGGTGCCTACGATCCGCCCAGGAGGGCTACAATGACAGGGGCCACAACGCAGCATGATGGGCAAGGAAGAGGTTGCATAACTCCTCCCAGGAGGCCACAGAAGCCGCCGGCAGGTGGAGCAGTCACATGCGCGGGACGCCGGTGAGGGCCATGGGCAGCTGGTTAGCCATGACCCTGTCATCGCCTCCGATCTTGAGGACGGCTTCTTCATATGCTAGAAGGAAGGCCAGCGGATTGGCCGCACCGCTATAGCGCGGCGGCATGTCCGGCTTGAACTTGTTCGGCCACTACACCTGTCGCAAGGCGGGGGCCAGGGCTCGAAGCCCCCTAGTTCCCACGCCGGCGTCGACAGCCGGAGCGGGCGGTGCATTGGCCGCCATGAGGGCAGAGCGCGGTGCTGATGGAGAACGGGTTGACGGAAGGGAGAGCTCCGGCGCACCTCTACCTGGCGTGCCAAATGTCGGATTTCGGGTTCCGGCAGGCCCCTGAGGTTCGAACACTGGGGTGCGCACGGAGATCACACCCTCAGCCTACCCATGTTTCACCGCCTCGCTGGGATCTAAACTACACGAAGAGCAACACTAGGGACACAAGATTTATAGTGGTTCAGCCCACCATTGTGGTGTAATACCCTACTCCAGTTTGTGGTGTGTGGATTGCCTCTGGGGCTGGTGAGGAACAGTACAAGGGAAGAATAGCCTCACGAGGGTCTGTTCTTGGTTGGTGCGATGAACTGCTAGGGGGGTTCAGTCGCCTCTCTCTCTCTCTCTCTCTCTGTGTGTGTGTCTTGGGTGCGGATCCGATCAGATCTCCCTATACCCTGGGGGTGGCTAGTCCTATTTATAGGCGAAGGCCCCGGGCCTCTTCCCAAATATTGAGCGGGAAGGGCGCCAACAATTGGCCATTTTGAAGGGGAACATCTAGTACACTTATCCTGACTAAAGTTGGTCCTCGCCTACCAAAAGACCCTGATGATAACGCTGGCTTGGGCTCCATGATGACCTCCGTTCTGCCGTCCTGCTGGTCTTGGTCTTGTTGCACCGAAATGGTTGCCTTTGCTTGATACCCTCGCCTGCACTTGCCCCCTTTACACCAAAGGGGAAACAAGGACTCTGCGCAGGCCAGCGCCCGCCTGGCCTTGGTCATCACGACTTGCATCACTGGCACCTCGTGAGGTGCCCCGCCTTCATCTCTCCACCTCCTCGCGAGCCAGCCTGACGAGGCCGCGCCTGAGGAAGCCTCCTGTCATCCGCCCCGTGAGGCTTGGCCCCTCGCGAGGGTCTTGAGCATGTGTTGATGTAGATGGGCCGTATTGGGCCACTCCTTGAGTCACACTGCAGGCCGCAGGCAGTCAAGTCTGGTTACCCCTGTTCCCAGAACACCGACATGCACGTTTATTGTGCCAACTCAATTCAAATCCAGTTTGTATTCTATTTTTGTTCGGGTAGGATCCATTTTCGATTGGAATAAAATTCTATATACATCATTTTTTGTATATACTTTCAAAAGCACAACACCCTTTATACATAAATATGGTTTACAAATGGCATGATCTCAGATTCATAAGGCTGTATCCATCTTAATTTGGATTTTCAAATATTTGAAACCTCTTTATGTTGAAATCCAGTGTATGGATTCCTCGCTAACTGTCTCCAATTAATGTGTGTTTCATGCAGGTTTTTTTACTTCTCAAACATGTATAATGTGTTTCACACACGCAACATATAGTGTAATCCCGTTTCGACATTAATTGCATATAAACCATGCATTGTCTCTAATTAAAGAATCTATGGATCACTAATATTGATAAACTATATAACATTACACGTGTCCCCAAATTCAAATGAATATGCATGTTTGATACACCAATTTGTGTTATGATATTATCGATGTCGTGATTTCCATTTTAAATATTTGAATCCCTTTTAATCCAGATATTCGTCTCATATAGCTATCACTCATGCTTATATAGACGTATCTCTCTAGACCTATACGCGTTCATCGTCTCTCGGGTATCTCTCGTGCTACCTGTATGTCGACAATGATCTTTTATCTTCGTAACACACTGACGGTACTCTCTCCCTCAACCTTCATCACTCTATCTCTCTCTAAGTATATATCGCTCCCCGCTATGTGTCTCTAACTATGATTCTCCATGTGAAATCTCTTTCTCTCACACAAATACAAACTTCGTCTCCCGGGGTATCATTTCTCTCTACTTCCCATGTGTGCCACTCGCACACCCCCTCTCACACAGAGATGTCTTTCGCTCCTTAGGTATGAGAAGCTACGACTATTCCTCTTAAATATCTCTTTCTCACACACAAACACAAACTCTGTCTCGTAGGGTCTCATATCTCTCCACCATTCTCTCGTATGTCGCTCACACACACTCTCTCTCCCTAGAGATATCTTGCATTCCCTCGTACGTCTCTCTAGCTATCACTCTCGTTGTGAAATATCTTTCTCTCTCGCAGACACAAAACTCCGTCTCTCAGGGTCTCATTTCTCTCTGATATTTGCTTGTATGTGACTCACATGCACCCTCTCACCATCTCTCTCACACCCACACATATAACTCAGCCTTCTGATCCACTCGACTCCTACCTCTAACGCACGCTAGCTAGCATCTTTATCTTTCTATTTATCTGTTTCTCCATCAACCTTCTTTCTCTCCCTCACTCTTGCTTCCTATCATGCACACTATATATGTTTCTCTCTACATGCAGTCATGTGCCCTCTTTTTATCTTTCTCTCTCACACACATAACATCACCCTCTAAACCACCCGGCGGTCATCTCCAACACTCAAACTAGCCGATGTCCCTCTAGCTAGCATCTCTATCTCTGTATCTATCTTTAGTTTCTCCGTCAACATTTCTTTCTCGCACGCACTCTTGCTTCCTATCACCCACACTATATATGTCTCTCCATACATGCATCTATAGGTTGATCGCTTTTGCACAGTCATTGTGTTTCGCTCCCTCTTCTCGCCATAGATGCATGCTCTAGCCCATGCCACTATCTCTTAAAGATAAACACACATGCTCAATTATCGGGCCTTCTTCCCTGCACTCTCACATGCATGCATATTATCATACTGATCCGTCTCTCCCATGTGGTTGATCTTATGACTTATGTCTTCTTTCTTTTATCTCGATCATGCGCGCGTGCGCACACACACACATCCCATGTAGACATGTGTACCTCTCGCACATGCACGTTCAAGGTCTCCTATGTCTCCATCCGTAGTTAATTACCCTCAGCCCTAACGCCACATCGAATCATTCTCTTCTTGTGTGCACATAACTTCCGCCTGGATGGGTAAAACACACACTCACACTTAACAATCTCCTTCTAGCTACCCCCCTCTCTCACTCTTCCCCTATATCCCCGAAACCAATAAGACTATCCCTTCATTTAATTCCCGCCTACATGCACCATCGATATATAGTAGTCTTCCTCGGTGTCTCTCGAACAAACACGTTCTCTCGATGTCGACTCCTCTCACGCGCACACGCCTTCTCTTCCCTCTCTACGGGCCTTTTCTCTCTTGCACCCCCTCGTTGGTGTCCTCTGCCATACACATCACCTCTCTATGATGAAGCCACGCACACTTAAATTACATCCGCCACCGAGGACCCCACGTCCCACACACACACACACACACCCCCCACCCCCCCTACACACACACTAAGACTCCATCTCACACACACATGCTCTAGGCGGAGCATTTGTTCCTACCACCCTTCGTCCAACCTTACCCGTATGATAAACAATCACCTTAATTTACTTGTATAACATGGACAAATTCCACTTTACTTTAGTAGTTAGCAAACTTATCATCTCTACTCTTATAAAAAAACCGAGTTGGTGCTGATGGTGTGCCTGCCATCTTGTAATATAGACCGTCCGATCTATATCTGATGGATAGAAAGCAAACTATGACAATTATAAAAAAGATACCCGCACCTCTCTCCACATTTACAGACAAGGCCTTTCCCCATTCATCCTTATCTCCCACAATATCATTGCTGAGCAATTAAAAAAGGAAGTCTCTAACAATCTAGCATGGTGGCCGCTACCGCCTGCCGGCGCCGTCCATCCCCATGCCTCCGCCCAGTCCGACCACTAGTCACCACCAAGCTCCACTCCTCCTCACCTTATCTCTCATCTTTCAATTTTTTTATGAAATTCTCGAGATACCAGTTTTCTAATAAAATTCTCGAGATATTGATACGTCTCCAATGTATCTATATTTTTTGATTGTTCCATGCTATTATATTATCTGTTTTGGATGTTTAATGGTCTTTAATATGATCTTTTATATTATTTTTGGGACTAACCTATTAACCGGAGGCCCAGTGCCAGTTTCTGTTTTTTTGCCTCTTTTAGAGTTTTACAGAAAAGGAATTCCAAACGGAGTCCAAACAGAATGAAACCTTCGCGATGATCTTTCTTGGACCAAAAGCAATCCAGAAGACTTGGAGTTGAAGTCTGGAACTCCACGAGGAGGCCACGAGGCAGGAGGGCGCGCCCCCACCCTCGTGGGCCCCCCGTAGCTCCACTGACGTACTTCTTTTGCCTATATATACTCTTATACCCTATAAACATCAGGGAGGGCCACGAAACCACTTTTCCACCGCCGCAACCTTCTGTACCTGTGAGATCCCATCTTGGGGCCTTTTCCGGCAATCTGTCAGAGGGGGAATCGATCACGGAGGGCTTCTACATCAACTCCATTGCCTCTCCGATGAAGCGTGAGTAGTTACCACAGACCTTCGGGTCCATAGTTATTAGCTAGATGGCTTCTTCTCTCTCTCTTTGATTCTCAATACAAAGTTCTCCTCGATGTTCTTGGAGATCTATTCGATGTAATACTCTTTTGCGGTGTGTTTGACGAGATCAGATGAATTTTGGATTTATGAACAAGATTATATATGAATATTATTTGGTTCTTCTTTGAATTCTTATATGCATGATTTGATATCTTTGCAAGTCTCTCCGAATTATCAGTTTAGTTTGGCCTACTAGATTGATATTTCTTGCAATGGGAGAAGTGCTTAGCTTTGGGTTCAATCTTGCGGTGTCCTTTCCCAGTGGCAGTAGGGGCAGCAAGGCACGTATTGTATTGTTGCCATCGAGGATAAAAAGATGGGGTTTATATCATTTTGCTTGAGTTTATCCCTCTACATCATGTCATCTTGCTTAATGCATTACTCCGTTCTTATGAACTTAATACTCTAGATGCATGCTGGATAGCAGTCGATGTGTGGAGTAATAGTAGTAGATGCAGAATCGTTTCGGTCTACTTGACACGGACGTGATGCCTGTATTTATGATCATTACCTTAGATATCTTCATAACTATGCGCTTTTCTGTCAATTGCTCGGCAGTAATTTGTTCACCCACCGTAATACATGCTATCTTGAGAAAAGCCACTAGGGAAACCTATGGCCCCCGGGTCTCTTTCCTATTATATTGCATCTATTTTATTTACATCGCATCTCGTTTACTATTTTACAATCTTTACTTTCCAATCTATACAACAAAATACCAAAAATATTTACTTTACTATCTCTATTAGATCTCACTTTTGCGAGTGATCGTGAAGGGATTGACAACCCCTTTATCGCGTTGGTTGCAAGGTTCTTGATTGTTTGTGCAGGTACTAGGTGACTTGTGCGTTGTCTCCTACTCGATTGATACCTTGGTTCTCAAAGCTGAGGGAAATACTTATGCTACTTTGCTGCATCACCCTTTCCTCTTCAAGGGAAAATCAATGCATGCTCAAGAGGTAGCAAGAAGGATTTCTGGCGCCCTTGCCGGGGAGATCTATGCCAAGTCAAGACATACCAAGTACCCATCATAAACTCTTCTCCCTCGCATTACATTACTTGCCATTTGCCTCTCATTTTCCCCTCCCCCACTTCTAAAATGATTTTCGAAAACCTTTGCCTTCTCTCGTTGTCCTCTTGTTTGTTTAAGTTTGCCTTTCTATCGCCATGGCCGAACCAAAAGGGGCTAAGGGTTTTTTCTTGGGTTTTAATACTTTGGATAGTCCCTCTGTCCTTTCTAAGCTCATAAATAATGATGCTATGGAAAGACCTACCGAGGTTATCAATGAGAGTTTGAATAATTTTGATGAAGATGACCCTGGAAATTTTCGTTATTTGCTTGATGAATCTTTGAAAGATGCTTGGGATAGGCTATTAAGGATCCGAGCCAGATATGTGCCCCATATCAAATTGAGATATACTTAAAAGTTTTTGTGTTGGCTTACCTTCTTCTTTCAAGAAAGTTTTGGATTCTATTTTTGAAGAAGGTTTTCTTGAGGGGGATGCCATCGATACCTATGAAAAGATGAAAGCTATATTTGGGCACCCCATGAGTGAAAAGGTTAAATCCACCTCTCTTTTATGTTTTTATCAGAATGAAATTATCAAAGAGATGAAGGCTAGCTTAGATGCAAATTTTATAGTGTGCTTAATCTTTCATCTACCATCAATGGCCACGTGCTTTCACAAAATAGAAATATAAGTGCTTTAGATAAGAAATTCTCTCTTTATCACCAAAATACTAAAGATGGCAATACTTAGATCTATTCTAATTTTATGCCTAGCTAGGGACGTTAAACGATAGCGCTTGTTGGGAGGCAACCCGATTTTATTTTTGTTCTTTGCTTTCTGCTCCTATTTAGTAATAAATAATTCATCTAGCTTATGTTTAGATGTGGTTTTATGTTTTAATTAGTGTTTGTGTCAAGTAGAACCTTTGGCAAGACTTGGGGTGAAGTCTTTGCGATCTTGCTGTAAAAAACAGAAACTTTTGCACTCACGAGATTAGCTGTCATTTTTTACTGGAGAGTGCTTTTAGGTTGATTCTTGTTGAAGATGATTAACAGAAAAATTACTCACGTCCAACAATTTATTTCAGAATTTTTGGATTTACAGAAGTATTCTAAAGTTACAGATTGTTACAGACTGTTTAACTTTTGACAGATTCTGTTTTTCGTGTATTGTTTGCTTATTTTGATGAATCTATGAGTAGTATCGGGGGGTATGAACCATAGAGAAGTTGGAATTCAGTAGGTTTAACACCAATGTAAATAAAGAATGAGTTCATTACAGTACCATAAAGTGGTGGTTTATTTTCTTACACTAACGGAGCTCATGAGATTTTCTGTTGAAGTTTTGTGTTGTGAAGTTTTCAAGTTTTTGGGTAAAGATTTGATGGATTTTGGAATAAGGTGTGGCAAGAGCCTAAGCTTGGGTATGCCCAAGGCACCCCGAGGTAAAATTCAAGGACAACCAAAAGCCTAAGCTTGTCCGGGGCATCCCCTCTTTCGTCTTCGTCTATCAGTAACTTTACTTGAGGCTATATTTTTATTCATCACATGATATGTATTTTGCTTGGAGCGTCTTGTATGATTTGAGTCTTTGCTTTTTAGTTTACCACAATCATCCTTGATGTACACACCTTTTGGGATAGACACGCATGAATCGGAATTTATTAGAATACTCTATATGCTTCACTTATATCTTTTGAGCTAGATAATTTTGCTCTAGTGCTTCACTTATATCTTTTTAGAGCACGGTGGTGGTTTTATTTTATAGAAATTATTGATCTCTCATGCTTCACTTATATTATTTTGAGAGTCTTTTAAAATAGCATGGTAATTTGCTTTGGCTATAAAACTAGTCCTAATATGATGGGCATCCAAGATGGGTATAATAAAAACTTTCATATAAAGTGCATTGAATACTATGAGAAGTTTGATGCTTGATGATTGTTTTGAGATATGAGGATGGTGATATTAGAGTCATGCTAGTAGAGTAATTGTGAATTTGAGAAATACTTGTGTTGAGGTTTGCAAGTCCCGTAGCATGCACGTATGGTGAACCGTTATGTGATGAAGTTGGAGCATGATTTATTTATTGATTGTCTTCCTTATGTGTGGAGGTCGGGATTGCTGAACACACCGCGGCCCTTGCAGCAGAAGTACAGGTCGGCCTTATCATACTAAACTCCAAATCGGCGTCCAATCCACGAGACCCTGTCAAACGAGTCCGAACTACCCCACATAATGATAGTCCAGCCAACCAGGAGCTCGACTAGCAATCCGGCCTCTGTCTTCTCCCCAATCAAACAGCAGCGTATGTACCGCATGCTCATAATTATGCACTAAAAATACCATAGGCGACGATAGAGGCATATCGACGATGAGGTCCACAATACAGCTCAACCGTGTCCGGACCCCCATCTATCTTTTTTCTTAACTTTGTTTTCCTTTTCAGGATCGTTACAACCTACATCGCCCTTTTTATGGTGTCAAAGGGCCCCCTTTGCCGGCCCCTTATGAAAACTTATTTCATTAATTCTCTCAAAGGATTACACACCAAGGCAAAAAAGAAGCGCAGATGTACGGCTGAGTACCTAAAGGATCTTTCAAGATCACCTCCCCCAATGTTTTTAAATATTTGTACACGGCTTTCCTTTGTGCTGGGCATGTAAAATAGCCTTGATGCTTATAGCAAATACATTTTGACGTATTAATCAGACTATAATGGAAGAAGTTTGTCGCCCAAATTACTTGGTACTGACCTATTCCTTCTGTTGTATTCCTTTTTATCATTTGATCACCATGTACACCTCGGCCCGACCTAAAACGCCAGGGGCTCCATTCAGCCGCGTGCATTTATTAAATTTATTATAAGTCTGAACACTTTCACAAGTGCAATTCGGTGTCCCGAATTTAGCATTATAAGCATTAGCTCCGTATCATATCTTGGGTCAATAGTTGGGTTGCCCGACTCCTGTGGTTACTACCTTACGTTCCGATTGTTCGGCTAAGGAAGTAAAGGGAGAACTACTACGATTGTGTTTCTGGTTGGCCGGACAAACACCTCAGTAGAGTAAGCCGAAAACTGACTGTCATGATGCGGCGAGAGCTGGTCAGCTATTCGGTGACTTAGTATAAATCTCTTATGATTTCTCCGTGTTACACGAAGGACTAGTTTAACCTGGTCAGGTGTTTACAACGCCGGAGTTTGGATCGCCGATCAATACAAGGGGTTGCGCCTATAATTATATTGTCAAACTCCTATGGCTAAGTGAGAGTGATAAAGTCGCATAGTCTGATTTCCTGGTTCGCCGCACTAGCACCTCCTTCAAGGACCAAAATGTTGGGTTAAGTGTGTTTCTGTACTATACGAGCACCCCCGTAATATCTACATGAGGGGCTGAAGCCGACGACTGGCCAACTCTCAGATTTAATAAATGGCCGCAATGGTGGATAAATAAATTCAAAGAAAACAAGACTAACATTATACGAACGCTTTGTTGTCATTACACAGTTTGGGCATTGCAGATACAATCATTCAAACATCACGTCCTTCGAGCATAGGCCCTCTATAATACGGGATCCTTCAAGGACGCCATTGAAGTTCTTCTTAGGCGTATGGTGCTCCTTGCCTGCGGGTGGTCCTTCGGTTGCAAGACTAGTGGCATTCATCTTCGCCCATTGTACCTTGACACGGGCAAAGGCCATCCGGGCACCTTCGATGCAGACTGGCCGCTTAATAGCATCTAGCCTTGGGCAGGCATTGACCAGCCGCTTCACAAGACCGAAGTAGCTATTAGGTATTGGTTCGGCTGGCCAAAAACGGATTATGACATCCTTCATGGCCAGCTTGGCCATCCTATGCAGTTCGGTCAGCTGTTTCAGTTGATTGTTGAGGGGCAAGGGCTGCTCTAGCTCACGATATTGTGACCAGAACAGTTTCTCTGCTGAGCTCCCCTCCTTGGCTCGGAAGAAATCCGCAGCATCTGCAACACTTCGGGGCAAATCCGCAAACGCTCCTAGAGAACTCCAAATGCGTGTCAAGAAGGTATACTTTCTCCTTACATATTTGCTTCGCATATTAAAAGTCTTACCAGCTGCGATCTTCTTGGCCTCGCGGATCTCCTGATAGGCACCTTGGGCTTCAACCCGGGCCTCCTTTGCACTTTGGAGCGCCATGGTAAGATCGAATTCTTGATCCGACACCTTGCTCCAAAGACTCACATTTCTTTATGGTGTCGGTGAGCTCTTGTTGGACTTCGTCCAACCTCGCCTCATGCTTTTGGCAAGTGGTGCGTTCCTCATCCACCTCCTTCTTGGTTGCGGCTAGCGCATTCTTGAGGGCTTCGACCTCAGACGAGTCAGCTATGAGCATAAATATAAAGCTCAGTCAGATAACAAATTGGAACTCATATCAGTTCGAATGCTTTGGTATAACATACCTTGTTTTGCCTACAACCTCCAATTTAGTTCGGAGACTTCGGCTGCATGCGAGGCTGCTGCCAACTTTGCTGCCTGCTCATCAACATAGACATATATGTTAGCTCCTGTGATATATTATTCGATCCTCCACTCGGCCCTTCTACGGGAAACACCGAACAGAGTCTCAGGGGCTACTATCTATACACAGTTATTCCTTTTGAAAATAACCAAAAATACATTACTTCACATACCTCAAAGCCTGTTCGAAGGCTGGTGTAGGCTTGGTTCAATCCGCTTTTGGCAGACCCAACCCTTTCAACCACCGTACCCATCAGGGTACGGTGCTCCTCCACAATGGAAGCACCTCGAAGCGCTTCCATCAGAGTGTCCGGCGCCTCTGGATTAATAAAGGACACCGATGGAGATGGGAAGCCCCCTCCCTCGAAGAGGGTGGTTGTTCTGATTCCGGAGTCATATTGGTCTCCGGAATAATATTCGGTTAGGGGGGCAAATTGAGTGTTTCCCCCGTCACCGGTCTTCGTAGGGGTGGATTTCCCCCTCTTCGGCAACAAAGGTATTACCCTTTGCCACCACCTTCATGGTCTCCCGAGATAGCACTTCGGTGTTATCCCGGGCGGGGGGTGGAGAGATCTGCAGAGGTGACTCGCTCTCCATCGCATTCGTCCCTAGCGAGTTGCCAGATGATGATGATTGTTGGGGGAGATCGCAGGCCGGGCTGTAAATGCGCACTTCAGTATGGTAAAACAATAAGGTATGAAATCGGATATGTATATGGTGTCTTCGAATACTTACGATTCAGCCGAGGGCTTCGACCTGGGGCGCTGCTTTGGGGTGGCATCGGCGCCTGCTTAGGAGTCGTCCACAAATGAAGGTTTTCCCTTCTTGTCCACCTCCGCCACCGGATCCGCGGGAGCCCCCCTCTTCTTCTCCCCCCCCCCCTGGGGGGAGAGTTACTCTCTTCCTCCTCTACGTCTTCCTCATGGGAGGAGGAGGCTTTGGAGTCTTCAGACATAGTGTCCGAAGTACCCTTACGATGGAGACCACCTCTGGTCTCCTTGCCCTTCTTCTTGGCCTTCTTCTCCGGCGCCTGATACGGCGCCGGAACCAGCATCTTCGCCGGCAAGGGAGTGGCCTGGTCCTTGGGCAGCGGATCAGGATAGTTGATCTGCTCCGCCTTCTTTGTCCAGCCCTGTCGAAGTAAGAGGGTTTAATATACTCATCGGAATTGCAAATAAATGTCATTATAAAACTTACAGGAGAGGCTGGACGCGCGCAATTATAGCCGCGGTCTTCGGTTGACTCTAGCCACGACTTTTGAGTCTTAAAGAGCAGCTTCTATATGTCTTCGTACGTCGTGCCGAAGAACTGCTGCAGAGTTCAAGGACCGACCGAGTCAAATTCCCACATATGTTGAGACCGGCGTTGACAGGGGAGAATCCGGCGAAAAAGCATTACCTGAATCACGCTGGGGAGGCTGGTTTTCTTGTTTATCACGCCCTTGATGCAGCTCTCCAGCGTTGTCACCTCGTCAGGAGGCCCTTATTAAGCCAGGATGTAAGCCGCATCGGAGGCCCAGATTTGAACTCAGGTGCGGCGGCCCATGTGGTTTCACGAGGTTCCGTGATATAGAACCACCCCTGTTGCCATCCTTTGACGCTCTCCACAAAAGTCCTTGTTGGCCAGTAGACGTTGGGGAGCTTGCTCACCATGGCGCCGCCACACTCCACGTGTTGGCCCTCAACCACCTTTGTCTTCACGTTGAAGACCTTGATCCATAGACCGAAGTGGGGAGGGATGCGGAGGAATGCCTCGCACATAATAATGAACACCGAGAGGTTGAGGAAAGAGTTTGGGGCCAGATCATGAAAATCTAGTCCATAGTAGAAGATGAGGCCGCGAGCAAAAGGATGAAGGGGAAACCCTAGTACGCGAAGGAAATGGGGGATGAACACTACCCTTTCATTAGGCTCCAGAGTGGGGATGATCTGCCTTTTGGCAGGAAGACGGTAGACTATGTCCGTGGCTAGGTACCCAGCTTCTCGGAGCTCCGTGGTGTTCTCCTCTGTAACAGAGGAGGCCATCCACTTGCCCCACGCTCCAGATCCGGACATGGCTAGGAGTGCTTGGGGGCAAAGGAAAGGACTGAGACTTGGGCGCTGGAGCTCGAGCAGCGGATAGGCAGAGGAAGGAGAAGGCATGGGGTAAAAAGGCAGATCCTTATCCTCTTATAAAGGCAGTGAATGTCAAGCGCCCCTCACAGGCCTTAAATCTCGCCTATTCCCCAGGGGACGTGTGAACGGCACGGTTGGATAACCAGAACCCTCATTATGAAAATCCTTTGAGAAGGGGACACGATCTCTACTTTGACAAGACGTGTCAATGGCCGTGCCTTGAAATACGAAACAGGGTTGTGAAACAGTTCAGAACAATAATAAGGCCAGAACATAACGTCTCACCGAAGAAAGTGGCCCATGGACGTGACTTATTTTAAGAATTATTGCTTTTTACAGCTTAGGGTTGTACGTGTTAAGCAAGGTCGGACACAATTCTTGTGTGCGGAAAACTATGTTGAAGTATTCGGAAAAGGGGAACCCACCTTGCAATGCCGAAGGCAGTCCGTGCGCTGGTTATATCGTCATTGAAGCCTGGTTCAGGGGCTACTTAGGGAATCGTGGACTAAGGGGTCCTGGGCATCCGGGCTATGTGATGTGGGCCGGACTGATGGGCCATGAAGATACGAGATAGAAGAACCTGCACCGTGTTTGGATGGGACTCTCCTTTGCGTGGATGGCAAGCTTAACGTTCGGGTCATGTATTTTCCTTCTTCTATAACCGACTCTGTACAGCCCTAGATCCCTCCGGTGTCTATATAAAGCGGAGGGTATAGTCCGTAGGGCAAGATCACAATCATACAGGCTAGACAACTAGGGTTTAGCCATTACGATCTCGAGGTAGATCAACTCTTGTAACCCCTATATTCATTATAATCGATCAAGCAGGAAGTAGGGTATTACCTCCATTCAGAGGGCCCGAACCTGGGTAAACATCGTGACCCCTGCCTCCTCGTTACCTTCGATCCTTAGACGCACAGTTCGGGACTCCCTACCCGAGATCTACCGGTTTTGACACCAACAACACCCCACCGTGCTTGGATCTCCGTCAACCTCTCCGCAGCAGCGCATGCGTCCTCTTCTTTCTTGTGTCGGCGGACCTCTCTTTTCTTGAGTGCATTCTGACTTTTCTGCTCCCTCTGTACACATTAGCGCACACCGCCCATAGAGGCAAGTAGCATGTACGCGTGCAGACACTCACGCTCATGTTGTCTAACCATGCTAATGCATGCACATCGCCCTCTCAATCAAAGTCCCACTCATGGCGCAATGCAAACGGCGAGCCCGTCACCTGCGTGCTTTGGCGCTGCCTGACATTACTGTTTAGACGTTTGCTGGAGGCCTCCGCGAACACTGACCATGTATTCACCTTGGTCAACACCAATGGTCATACTCGTGACTCAGCACCTTGCTCATGTATATTGTACATCAAAATGACAATCGATAAAACAGCCTAGCTAGAGAGGGTACTATGGTACAGAGTATGTACTATCGTGAGCGACCGATCATAGTGCCATTGCACACGAGTGTGTGTCTCATCGATTCGTCCATTATTCGTAAGTTATGCATGGTTGTGTGGTGTCTAATGATGGTCGTTGAAGGCTAGCTGGCGACAAGAGCGGTTGCATGGACACCTGGTTGTCAATACATGCCGCATACGCTATCGCCAGACCGCCTTGGCCTACCGAAACCCCTTCCATCGCTAGCGCGCGCTTCCCGCCTGAAATGGTCACGTCTCTCCAGAACGTCAATGCCGCATTCACCGGACTTAACTGCAAGTGCAGTTGGTGTGTCACTAACATGCGGGCCAGATACCGTTGGGACCACATGTCAGTGACCCAACGCACCTGCAGTTAAGTACTACGTCTTGAGATTGCGTTGGTTTTCCTTGAAGAGGAAAGGGTGATGCAGCAAAGTAGCGTAAGTATTTCCTTCAGTTTTTGAGAACTTAGGTATCAATCCAGTAGGAGGCTCCTCAGAAGTCCCACGCACCTACACAAACAAACAAGAATTAGCAACCAACGCAATAAAGGGGTTGTCAATCCCTTCACGGCCACTTGCGAAAGTGAGATCTAATAGAGATAATATGATAAGATAAATATTTTTTGGTATTTTTATGACATAGCTTGGAAAGTAAAAGATGCAAAATAAAAGTAGATTGAAAGCTTATATGATAAAAGATAGACCCGGGCCATAGATTTCACTAGTGGCTTCTCTCAAGATAGCATAAGTATTACGGTGGGTGAACAAATTACTGTCGAGCAATTGATAGAAAAGCGAATAATTATGAGATTATCTAGGCATGATCATGTATATAGGCATCACGTCCGTGACAAGTAGACCGACTCCTGCCTGCATCTACTACTATTACTCCACACATTGACCGCTATGTAGCATGCATCTAGAGTATTAAGTTCATAAAGAACGGAGTAACGCATTAAGAAAGATGACATGATGTAGAGGGATAAAATCATGCAATATGATATAAACCCCATCTTTTTATCCTCGATGGCAACAATACAATACGTGCCTTGCTGCCCCTGCAGTCACTGGGAAAGGACACCGCAAGATTGAACCCAATGCTAAGCACTTCTCCCATTGCATGAAAGATCAATCTAGTAGGCCAAACCAAACTGATAATTCAAAGAGACTTGCGAAGATAACTTAATCACACATAAAAGAATTCAGAGGAGATTCAAATATTTCTCATAGATAAACTTGATCATAAACCCACAATTCATCAGATCTCGACAAACACACCACAAAAAAAGAGTTACACCGAATAGATCTCCAAGAAGATCGAGGATAACTTTGTATTGAGAATCAAAGAGATGGAAGAAGCCATCTAGCTAATAACTATGGACCCGAAGGTCTGTGGTAAACTACTCACAACTCATCGGAAGGGCCTTGGAGATGATGTAGAGGCCCTCCATGATCGATTCCCCCTCCGGCGGAGTGCCGACAAAGGCTCCAAGATGGGAGCTCGCGGATACAGAAGGTTGCGGCAGTGGAATTAGGTTTTTGTGGTGCTCCTTGATGGTTTCAGGGTACGTGGGTATAAACAGGAGGAAGAAGTAGGTCGGTGGATGCTCAAGGGGCCCACGAGGGGGGCGCGCTGGAGACCCTCGTGGCTGCCTTGGTTGTTGTGTGACTTCCACTCCAAGTCTAAAGGTTTGCATTTGTTCCAAAAAGATCACTCCCGAAGGTTTCATCGCATTTAGACTCCGTTTGATATTCCTTTTCTTCGAAACACTAAAATGGGCAAAAAAAGCAATTCGGGCTGGGCCTCCGGTTAGTAGGTTAGTCCCAAAAATGATATAAAAGTGTAAAGTAAAGCCCATAAACATCCAAAATGGGTAATATAATAGCATGGAACAATCAAAAATTATAGATACGTTGGAGACATATCAAGCATCCCCAAGCTTAATTCCTGCTCGTCCTCGAGGAGGTAAATGATAAAAACAGAATTTTTGATGTCGAATGCTACCTAGCATAATTCTCAATGTAATTTTATTTATTGTGGCATGAATGTTCAGATCCAAATGATTCAAAATAAAAGTTCATATTGACATAAGAAATAGTAATACTTCAAGCATACTAATCAAGCAATCATGTCTTCTTAAAATAACATGGCTAAAGAAACTTATCCCTACAAAATGGTATAGTCTGGCTGTTGCGCTATCTTCATCACACAAAGTATTTAATCATGCACAACCACGATGACAAGCCAAGAAATTGTTTCATAGTTTAGTAATCTCAAACTTTTTCAACTTTCACGCAATACATGAGCGTGAGCCATGGACATAGCACTATATGTGGAATAGAATGGTGGTTGTGGAGAAGACAAAAAAGGAGAAGATAGTCTCACATCAACTAGGCGTATCAACGGGCTATGGAGATGCCCATTAATAGATATTAATGTGAGTGAGTAGGGATTGCCATGCAACGGATGCACTAGAGCTATAATTGTATGAAAGCTCAACCAAAGAAACTAAGTGGGTGTGCATCCAACTTGCTTGCTCATGAATACCTACGGCATTTTGAGGAAGCCCATCATTGGAATATACAAGCCAAGTTCTATAATGAAAAATTCCCACTAGTATATGAAAGTGACAACATAGGAGACTCTCTATCATGAAGGTCATGGTGCTACTTTGAAGCACAAGTGTGGTAAAAAGGATAGTAGCATTGTCCCTTCTCTCCTTTTCTCTCATTTTTTTATTGGACTTTATCTTTGTTTTATTTGGCCTTTCTCCTTTTTTTTCAAAGTCCAAAGTTTCATCCTTTCCTCACTGGAACAATGCTCTAATAATGAACATCATCACACTTTTATTTACTTATAACTCAAGATTACAACTCGATACTTAGAACAAGATATGACTCTATATAAATGCCTCCGGCGGTGTACTGGGATATGCAATGAATCAAGAGTGACATGTATGATAATTATGAAGGTGGCCTTGCCACAAATACGATGTCAACTACATGATCATGCAAAGAGCAATATGACAATGATGATGCGTGTCATATAAACGGAACCGTGGAAAGTTGCATGGCAATATATCTCGGAGTGGCTATGGAAATGCCATAATAGGTAGGTATGGTGGATGTTTGGAAGAAGCTATATGGTGGGCGTATGGTACCGGCGAAAGTTGCATGGTACAAGAGAGGCTAGCAAAGGTGGAAGGGTGATAGTGCGTATAATCCATGGACTCAACATTAGTGATAAAGAACTCATATACTTATTGCAAAAAACTACAAGTCATAAAAAACAAAGCACTACGCGCATGCACCTAGGGGGATAGATTGGTAGGAAAAGACCATCGCTCGTCCCCGACCGCCACTCATAAGGAAGACAATCAATAAATAAAATTGTGCTCCAACTTCATCACAAAGCGGTTTACCATACGTGCATGCTACGGGAATCACAAACTTCAACACAAGTATTCTTTAAATTCATAATCACCCAACTATCATGACTCTAATATCACCATCCTAATATCTCAAAACAATTATCAAGCATCAAATTGATCATAGCATCCAATTCACTTTCTATGATAGTTTTTATTATACCCAACTTGGATGCCCATCATTCTAGGACCAATTTTATAACCATAGCAAATACCATGCTGTTCTAAGAGACTCTCAAAATAATATAAGTGAAGCGTGAGAGATCAACAATTTCTACAAAATTAAGCCACCGCCGTGCTCTAAAAGATATAAGTGAAGCACTAGAGCAAAACTATCTAGCTCAAAAGATTTAAGTGAAGCACAAAGCGTATTCTAATAAATTGTAATCAAGTGGGCTTCTCCCAAAAGGTGTGTACAGCAAGGATGATTGTGGTAAACTAAAATTCAATGACTAATATCATACAAGACGCTCCAAGCAAAACACATATCATGTGGCGAATAAAAATATAGCTCCAAGTAAAGTTACCGATAGACGAAAACGAAAGAGGGGATGCCTTCCGGGGCATCCCCAAGCTAAGAATTTTGGTTATCCTTGAATATCTTGGGGTGCCATGAGCATCCCCAAGCTTAGGCTCTTGCCACTCCTTATTCCATAATCCATCAAATCTTTACCCAAAGCTTGAAAACTTGACAACACAAAACTCAACAGGAAATCTCATAAGCTCCGTTAGTGCAAGAAAGCAAAACCACCACATAAGGTAATGTAATGAACTCATTATTTAGTTATATTGGTGTTAAACCTACTGTATTACAACTTCTCTATGGTTCATACCCCTACATACTAGCCATAGATGCATCAAAATAAGCAAACAACACACGAAAAACAGAATCTGTCAAAAACAGAACAGTCTGTAGCAATCTGTAACTCTCGAATACTTATGGAACTATAAAAATCCTACCAAAATAGGAAGTCCTGGGCAATTTGTCTATTGATCTAAAGAAAAAATAATCAAGGGCAAAACACGTTTTTGTGAATTACTAAAATTATTTTCGTGCGCGCAAAGTTTCTGTTTTTCAGCAGAATCAAATTAACTTTCACCATATATTATCCTATAGGTTCTTCTTGGCACAAACACTAATTAAAAAATAAAAACACATCTAAACAGAAGGTAGATGAAAATTTTATTAGTAAACATAAGCAAAAACAAAAAACAAAGATAAAATTGGGTTGCCTCCCAACTAGCGCTATTGTTTAACGCCCCAAGCTAGGCATAAAAGCGAGGATAGATCTAAGTAGTGCCATCTTTGGCACTCAATTCTTCAATAGAGCACTTATAATCCTTAGGAGTTTTTTTATTTTTAGTAATGATTAAGCTCTTAGGCAAGAAATCAAGAAATTCATTTGTAGCAAAAGGTTCCTTAATGATAGCAAGAAAATTGGGATGAACACTTATCGATTTGAGATCGGCACTTCCTTTACTGGAAGATTCACCCTTATTTTTAGGAACATACATGACCTTGGCAATTTTGGTCGGAGGAGTTGGGGAATTTTTCACAGATGAAAAGGCGGACCCTAAGTTGGTGATAATATCCTCCAGTTTACCAATTCTTGTAGAATCTAGATCTATTCTTTCATTAACTATAGGTTCTTTTTCTTTAAAAAAATTCAAGGTAACTCCAACCCTAGATCCATATTGGGTAATTTGATTATGGATCTTCTTATCCAAATTTTCAATGAACTCAACAGTGGCAACTTTATTTTTGATAATTTCAAGCCTTTGCATCACATGTTCCAAAGTTAAAACAGTTCCATTAATCAAAAGAGGGGGTGGACCAAACAAATCTAACATGGCATTATAAGCATCAAAAGTATGGCTACCCAAGAAATTTCCTCTGGTAATGGTATCAAGGATATATCTATTCCAAGGAGTAATGCCTACATAAAAATTGCAAAGAAGAACAGAAGTGGATTGCTACCTAGTAGATCTATTTTGAGCATTGCAAATTCTATGCCAAGCATCTTTTAAATTTTATCCCTCCCTTTATTTACAATTGAGAACTTGATGATCGGGAGTATTAACGATAATAGGAGGACTAGCCATAGTGACGAGCACACAAAAGAAAAACGAAAGACAGAGGAGATTGGGAAAGAGAGGACGAATAAAACGGAAGGGTGAAGTGGGGGAGAGGAAAATGAGAGGCAAATGGCAAATAATGTAATGCGAGGGAGATGAGTTTGTGATGGGTACTTGGTATGTCTTGACTTGAGCGAAGACCTCCCCGACAACGACGCCAGAAATCCTTCTTGCTACGTATTGAGCTTGCGTTGGTTTTCCTTGAAGAGGAAAGGGTGATGCAGCAAAGTAGCGTAAGTATTTCCCTCAGTTTTTGAGAACCAAGGTATCAATCCAGTTGGAGGCTCCTTAGAAGTCCCACGCACCTACACAAACAAACAAGAACTCGCAACCAACGCAATAAAGGGGTTGTCAATCCCTTCACGGCCACTTGCGGAAATGAGATCTGATAGAGATAATATGACAAGATAAATATTTTTTGGTATTTCTATGATATAGATTGGAAAGTAAAAGATGCAAAATAAAAGTAGATTGAAAGCTTATATGATAAAAGATAGACCCGGGGGCCGTAGATTTCACTAGTGGCTTCTCTCAAGATGGCATAAGTATTATGGTGGGTGAACAAATTACTATCGAGCAATTGATAGAAAAGCGAATAATTATGAGATTGTCTAGGCATGATCATGTATATTGGCATCACGTCCGTGACAAGTAGACCGACTCCTGCCTGCATCTACTACTATTACTCCACACATCGACCGCTATCCAGCATGCATCTAGAGTATGAAGTTCATAAAGAACGGAGTAACGCATTAAGAAAGATGACATGATGTAGAGGGATAAACTCATGCAATCTGATATAAACCCCATCTTTTTATCCTCGATGGCAACAATACAATACGTGCCTTGCTGCCCCTGCTGTGACTGGGAAAGGACACTATGGCAACCCGGCTCAGGGAAACCGGAACACCCCGTATTCCAGCCCAAAGATCGAGGAGAAGTCTTCTGGAATACGACACGGCTTAGCATAGAACAAACCGGCTCTCTATTATTACACGGATATGATTTCAAGGTCTATGATATTACAATAAATAACATCGGTACGGTGACACTACGCCATCCTCAGTTGCTCTATGCAAGCAGTAGAACAACACGATGCAGCGGAAGAACTCTAGCAGCGGAACAACGACGACGGTGGTGAACTCCATTCCGCAGGGAGTATTGCCGGAACGCTTATCCTAGCTCGCACGAACGGAAACCACGACAAGCAAGCAATCAAATCCGACATGACCTGCAAACTGGCATGACACGCCAGGTCAGTACATTGAATGTACTTGCAAGATCACAATAACCAGAAGCATTCAAGACAGACAACAGCATGGCAATTACAGGTTAAACATGAATTATCATGAGATCATCAGAATAACATGGCATGACCAACATAAACATGATACAGCTAGAACAATATGAGAATGGCATGAACATATGAATCTGACGATACTAGCATGCAACATGATGACACTATATGCACCACTTATTCTGCTCGGGTTACCTGGTAACCGTCACATGCGTCACTTACCAACCTCGGACATCACACGATCATCTCAGGATCAAATCAAGATTGGTATAAACAATACCGTAGTGATCATTAAATGACCACAAGGAGCTTGATCTTTACCCACGATTCTCGTACAGTATCATGAATATACAACAACTCGGTATCCTCGATACCACGGTGATCACGTGCTCCTTACGGCGATCACAACCACGACCAACACTTGGTCTCAAATCGTGATCCTTACGGCGGTCACCACCACGACCAATATTTGGCCCGTGATCCTTATGGCGATCACAACCACGACCAATAATTGGCCCGTGATCCTTACAGCGATCACAACCATGACCAATAATTGGCCCGTGATCCTTACGACGATCACAACCACGACCAACATCTGGTCCAAATCATCACGATGGCCTTCCCGCCACCAACACAATGCAAACTTCATACTTACCATGCAAGATTTATTAAATGTTGACCCATGGTGTGAGCTACTTTCGAGCGTGTCCTTAACCGTGGACTCGGCTCTCGATAGATTTTGTATACACTCTGCAGAGGTAGCGCACGGGACCCACACCACGTAACCCATGGCCTCGCTCTCCCATTCGGGTGGACCAACGACATTCCAATGAAACCCCTCCATTGCCATGACACTCTCCCGGCCACTCCGACTCACTCCCCATCGGGCTAGTCCTGGGTGGCCCCGTGTCTACCAAAGACACAACGACCACTGTCATGGCCACGATCCCACTCAGGGACCCGCCGACTATAACAACTACGGGCACACAAGGTTATGCCTGCTTAACGGGCCAGGGTACAGCACACCCATAACCTTCCCTAGGTGGAGGCACCGACCAGAGGAATGACAATCAAACGAATAAAAGTCGTACCATACCGTCAAATGTGGTTGCACTGGGAAAGACTCGATTCAGCGACACCATGACCCCGTCAACAACATATTCAAGTTGAGTTATTATCAGGTTCAACTTAAAGTGAAAATAGCCGGCATCATAATGCCATGACATGCATCACCAACATACCTCTCCGAAACATAGCATGACCACTAGCGTCAACAATAAATATCATGCAAGAACATATCAACAATGCCATCATGCAAGCATTTAACCAACTGGATGCAATGGAACATCCATAACAACGGTACTCGGGACTGACGGTAGTCATGCACCGAAGACCATCACCAACATCAACATGTACTACTAGCAAGCATAAACATATGGAAGGAAATACTAGCATGTAGAACATGATAACAGAGTACAAAAGTGAACATGCAGATCTAAACATCACCGGAACAACGATAACCATCTTTTCAACAATCAAACATTTAATAAAGATTCAAGTTGAAAACCATGGCTACTGCATGACTATCATGCAAGTGGGTATTGTGGCTTGCCTGGGGTGGAAGAAATCACCGGGAGAAAATGCGAGAAACTCGCGGAACGAATCGCCGGAAAACGTTCTCTCTCGGAGAGGGCTGAATAAGGGTTGGGGCATAATGGTCATTTTCAGAATGTTAACACATGGTGAAAATGAAACTAACAGAACGGGCTCGACGAGACGAAGAAGTGGGCTTTGGATTCACCTCATTTGGAGTTACAGTTGAAAAGTTGTGGAGGATTGAAGTTCAGGGACTTTTTTGTAAAAATTATATTCAAAGACGGGTACCTGAGTGGATAAGGGAGAGGCGCAAAATTGGAAATACACTTTCGATAGGTGAAAACGTACTTGCCGAATTACATCTCCACTTAGCCACGTCCGCGGGCCGGGTCAACGCGGGGCCGACGGCTGGGAGGCTGACTGGAGGGTCCCGCGACCAGCTGGTAGGCGGGCTTCGTCTTCCTCGTCTCCTTCACGACGCCGCCCAACGGAGGCAGAGGGAGGAGCATGGCGCCAGCGCCCATCCGGCCGGCTCCAGCCACCGTTTGGAGTGCTTGGACCACCCACGCGTAGAGGAGATCGAGGCGAACCCATCCCCGTAGGGCCCGGACACCGATGGGGTTGGAGGCGAGTAGGGCGTGGACTCCGGTGGAGATGGCTTTGGGTGGGGTTGGGCATCATGGCCAGGGGCTACCAGAGGAGGAGGGAACCGGCGGGGAGTCTTGCGGGGGCACGGGGAAGCCACTAGCGAGGTCAGGAGGGAGGGGGAGGGCTCGTCTCGCTCCAATTTAGGAGGAGGAGGCCGACGGCAATGGTGGCCACCGAGAGCTCCTCAAGCTTGGAGGAGTATCTAGGCAGGGCACAGGGAGGTGGGTGAGGCGAGTGGTGAGCTCGGAGAGGCTCGGGGAGGGCTTAAATAGCCGCGGGGCGAGGTGGCCGAGCTGGCACCGCCGCGGACGCGTGCTCGCGAGCATGAACTCGGGGGAAGGCGACAGGGAGACGCAAGGTGCCCACGGTGCAGAGGAGGCCAGGGAGCATGGGGAAGAAGACGACGATGAACAGATCCAAAACGCCACTATGCTCTCGTGCGTGAGCATTGGTGATAGGTTTTACTAAGAGGAAGAGAGGTCCAGGAGGACGGAGACGACGTGGTAAATCTATTAGAGATGCTCGTGCTCGCTGAGACGCCGAGCAGAGGAGGGGCCGAGCAAGAAGCCAATCTGGACGCGGTCATGGCATGCCAGAGAGGCGGTCACCGCACGCACTGGTGAACACAGTGCCATAGGCGATGCCAAACGATGTCTGGAGGTTAGTCCTTCCTGGGTAGGTTGTAACTACGGTGGTAGTTTGGTGAAAACGGCTGGTTAAATGGTAATCACCCTTTGAAGTTTACTGCAGTAAACTTGGGTGAGCACTGGTGATCAACAGGAAGTTTTTGAGTTGTTTGCAAGGTTGAGGTAAAGAAGGACTTTCATCCTGGTAAGTTTGAGGATAAATGGATCAAGATTTACTGCAGTTGCTTCACAACTGACCAAAATGGTCCAGAAACTAGATCATGATGGTGCACTCACATGGAATGTCAACTTGGGCTAATATTGGGCAGGGCAGGGTCATTTGGTCATATGAAGATGCTCAAAAAGTCTCATACCAATTGGCCAAGCCAAAATGGCACTTGCTTCACAAACATCTGTGCTGACCAGAAACTTGAAATAATTTTTGTGATCAAATGGCTCATTGAAATGATGCCAAATTGGGTGGAGATATGATTTGTGGGTATAAGAATGAACTAGTAATTTATTAGGATTTTGGAAGAAATCTAAAATACACTTGCTTCACAACCTGAGAATATTGCCAAAATCAAAGATTTGCTCCTGCGCTCACATAGATAATTGGATGGGGCTGCAAATGGGTGGAGGGGGTTAATATGAGCACATTAAGGAGTGTGCAAAAGTTCAACTCATTTGGATACTCCTAGCTAGCACTTCCTTCACAAAGCCTTCTGTTTGACGGAAACTTTGAAAATTCACTCAGGAAGATTAGCTAGGCAAATAAATTTGAACTTGTTCATGAGGCAATTATTTGGACATATAAACATGCCCAAAAAGGTTGGGAGCCACTAGTAAAAATATAAATGACACTTCCTTCACAAAGTGACATTCAAGGCAGAATAGAAAAAGGAATAATTACTGGGGAATTATTTTTGAATTGGCCAAGGCAATGTTTGGGCATATTTGAGCTATATATGACCCAAAGGAATTATGAGAAGCATTTGGGAATTTTTGGATGGACAAAAATATAGGTCTCTTCACAACCTAGGGCAGATAGGGTTATTCCTTTAATGAAAAAGGAATTTTCCCAAGAAAAGAATTTAGGGTTTGGTTAAGGAGTGAAGGGACATGATCTTGGCAAGGTTTTGAGAATGATGAGCCACTTGGGAGGGGATATGAGGATGATTTCCCAGGTGGCAAGGCCACGGAACCACTCCAAAAAGAAAAACAGAGCAAAAACAAATAAATCAAAAGAAAAAGAAAAGGGCCAAAATCCAGGCTGTTACAACTCTTACCCCCTTAAAGAAATCTCGACCTCAAGATTCGATTGCTCAGGGAACAAGTATGACTTGAGGACACCGTTTCCAACTCGGGTATCATTTTTCCTTTATTTATTGTCCCCACAAGAATTTCAGATGATCAACTTATCTTGCTCTGGGGTGGTTTGCTTCACCTTTCCCAAATTCTGACAGGTCTTTGCTCATATACCAAATCTTTTTACTGACGCAAATTTTCTCATATCTTCGGTGATATCCAATGGATCTGAGCATATATTTTCTTTTGGTCATGAAAACCTTTTTACTTTTGTTATGTGGTTACTCCAAATAAATGCAGGCCTTCTGGTTTCAATAAATGCTGAGAATTATCATGGCCATCTTCTGATAGGATCTGACGGCTCATAGGTGGCACTAATTTATCTTGATTTGTTTCCTTGGCTTGAGCATGAGAAAGATTTGACTGCCTTTTGTCGTGAGCAATATAACGGTGTATGGAGGTATTGATGTGTCATACCTCAAATATTTACATCTTGAAACTGGCCCGACAGGGGCTGACGGACAAAAGATTTTTTGGACAGACTGATTGTGTACTTGATTCTGTCGGTGAGTATACCGGGTCTGAGCTGATTGTTCGGATTTTGATTTTTCTCATGTGGTCGATATACCCATCTGTGGTAATATGCTGTGATATGCTTTCATGCTGTCGGTGAAGTTAAACTGCTGAGGTTGCCAAGGAATTTTTGATCTGACAGAAGAGACTTGGATATTCCACACTAACCATGTCAAGTGGGTCAGCGGGATATGAAAATCCTTGTAAATAGAGTAGACCCTTGAGAGTATGCCTTTGGGGATCCATCTAGAATTATGGCCTCCGACTGATTTGGGAATCCAGACCTTGATTGTCATGCAAAAATCATCATACCTTTGTTGTCAGTCTCATCCTTTTTACGGTCATGATTTTGTTTATCAGGATACCTTACTGAAATAACTTGGCCACACCTGTCCTTGACTCTTCGTATGACCATGGACGTGATTTATATTTTTGACATTATTCCTTCTGCTTGTTTTCTGACCTGGGTCCGCACACATATGACATATACCCGGGGTTTGTAGCTGTACGGAGCTCATTGCTGAGGCCAATCATACAAGAAGGTGACAAGGTTTTATGATATCTCCTTGTAAGTTGCGGGAATAATGACCTTGATGAGCATTGTCAAGACTGTTGATTCTGTGATGTCATCTCCAAATCTTGTCGGTCCTTGTAATTCATGAGATGTGTTTCTGCTCATCTTTATTTTCCTTTGCCTGGCTCGCGAGGTTGTGGGATCCTTACTTTCCTTAGGTATATCTGTTGGATCCCTGCCGTATCTCGTATGAGTGATTGATATGACTGGGGATGCAAGCTCACCATATATAAGAAGGATGTGCCACCGAACAATCAATCCTTGCGGTAGGCATATACTTTGTCTGAATTGTGCCTCTGACCAAATTATTACAAGTCTAGTCCTTGAGTAGTACTGCCATTCATTGGCAACTCATCATATAATCTCTGAGGATGGTGCACTTTTGTGGTACTCACGCGGACTGGGTGGCTTACAAGAGAAGCCATCCGAGTAGGTTGCTGAGGAAGACTTGTTAACTTCTGCTCAAATCTTTTGTTTGGGTATCTTGTAGAAGAAGGATCTATAGCTTGCACACGAAGCTTGTCATGTGTATTGTGCTGGAGAAGCCTGAGTTCTGTACTTGAGAAGATTCTCCTCGGGTTTGCTTGTTGAGAAAATTTTATTTCCGTCTGTTAGAAGCCTTTACTGAGGTGTCTTGTTGAGAAAGACCGGGTATCATGGACCGGAAATTGTTCACATATCATCTTGAGGAAAAATTTAGGAGCCTTGCATCATAAATTTCTTCTGATAGCGTGTGGAAGAATACTGGGTTTCTTATATCCAAAACTTCATACTGATATGCAGACTGAAATCCATACACACTCCCACAATATTCTGAGGCTGATTATTTGTATGCGAAAAATGGTTTGACTGTCTTCCGTGAGCATTTCGCATTCTGACTATATTTTAGATGATAACATATTTCAAGCATCATGCATTACTGAGCCAAACTTTATATGGGATCCATACCTCTGTCCGAAAATTTGTTGTTGGTCCTGTATCTGACTTGTCTTCCTGCTGGCTGGATCATAACTATTGTGAGGAGTTTGTACTGATGGGGACTTGATGCTGATAATCAATCCAATATACCATTGGTATTCTGAGAATATATTAATGCTATAATGCAGTCAACTGGGTAGACCAAAATGTTTAGCTGAGCTTCTTCCAAATATTCAAAATCCTTATTGCTTCTTCAAGTCCGGTGTCAGTTGATGAGCAACTCCTTATAGGGGAAAATAATGTAACACCGGGGCCCAAAAAGAAAGAAGCAAAAGAAAACTCAACTAAACAAAATCACAAAACAATAATCAATGTCACATATTACTGCTAGTCACACAATATGCATGCCTACTTAAGCACACAAATCTCATGGGATCTCTGGTTCTACAATCTAGAATGTTGTGACGATGTGCATGAGGACTAATAACAGTGTGGAAGAATTGGTGTAAACACCGCTACACCAAGTGCTAGCTTAGCCATGTAGCAATCCTGACTAGCTCGGAGGCGAGGACGCACTCGGTAATCATGTAATGGGACACGAAGGTTGCAACCACATTATTATCAAGCGGACGGAAAAAGATCCGTACTCGTCCAAGAAATAGGACAGCGGGGAAAAACTGAGGCTGCTCACATTGCCCTTCCTTGATTACTAACATCATTAAGGGTTGCCAACACGACAAAATGAAAGAATGATCCAAGATAGAAACGTTTCTATCACCGAAACGATAGGTGGGGCTGAAAGAAAGACATCGGCGCGATACCTGAGCACCATTCTTGCAAACAATGTCGGGATCACTTGGCATCATTCTGCTGGGACAGAAATGACACCAACATCAAAAGAAAAAGAACTGGAGAAATGCAAAGGTTGAGCTATAGTGGATCCGAACCGATGCCAGCTACACTCACCAGATAAACAGTTATCACAAATACTAAGGCTATATCCATGCTATGCAACAAACAAATGCAGCAACCAAATGCAATAAACAAACCAGACTCTATACTACCGATTTCTACCTGTTTCTACCGCTCGCGCTTACTACGGCGTCCTACAGCCAGACCTGCTCTGGTACCAAGCGCTGTGGCAACCCAGCTCAGAGAAACTGGAACGCCCCGTATTCCAGCCCAGAGATCGAGGAGAAGTCTTCTGGAATACGGCACTGCTTAGCATAGAACAAACCAACTCTCAATTACTACACGGATATGATTACAAGGTCCCCGATATTACAATGAATAACATCGGTACGACGACACTACGCCATCCTCAGTTGCTCTATGCAAGCAGCAGACCAACATGATGCAGCGGAAGAACTCTAGCAGCAGAACGACGACGACGGTGGTGAACTCCATTCCGCAAGGACTCTGGCTGGAACGCTTATCCTAGCTCACACGAACGGAAACCACGACAAGCATGCAATCAAATCCGGCATGACCTGCAAACTGGCATGACACGCCAGGTCAGTACATTGAATGTACTTGCAAGATCACAATAACCAGAAGCATTCAAGACAAACAACCACATGGCAATTACAGGTTAAACAGGAATTATCATGAGATCATCAGAATAACATGGCATAACCAACATAAACATGATACAGCTAGAACAATATGAGCATGGCATGAACATATGAATCTAATGATACTAGCATGCAACATGATGACACTATATGCACAACTTATTATGCTCGGGTTACCTGGTAACCGTCGCATGCATCACTTACCAACCTCGGACATCACACGATTATCTCAGGATCAAATCAAGCTTGGTATAAACAATATCGTAGCGACCATTAAATGACCACAAGGAGCTTGATCTTTACCCACGATTCTCGTACAACATCACGAATATACAACAACTCGGTATCCTCGATACCATGGTGATCACGTGATCCTTACGGCGATCACAACCACGACCAACACTTGGTCTCAAACCGTGATCCTTACGGTGATCACCACCACGACCAATATTTGGCCCGTGATCCTTACGGTGATCACAACCATGACCAATAATTGGCCCGTGATCCTTACGGCGATCACAACCACGACCAATAAATGGCTCTTGATCCTTACGGCGATCACAACCACGACCAACATCTGGTCCAAATCATCACGATGGCCTTCCCGCCTCCAACACAATGCAAACTTCATACTTAGCATGCAAGATTTATTAAATGTTGACCCATGGTGTGACCTACTTTCGAGCGTGTCCTTAATGTGGACTCAGCTATCGATAGATTTAATATACACTCTGCAGAGGTAGCGCACTGGACCCACACCACGGAACCCATGGCCTCGCTCTCCCATTCGGGTGGACCAACGGCATTCCGACGAAACCCCTCCATTGCCATGACACTCTCCCGGCCACTCCGACTCACTCCCCATCGGGCTAGTCCTGGGTAACCCCGTGGCTACCAAAGACACAACGACCACCGTTGTGGCCACGATCCCACACGGGGACCCACCGGCTATAACAACTACGGGCACACAAGGTTATGCCTGCTTACCAAGCTAGGGTACAGCACGCCCATAACCTTCCCTAGTTGGAGGCACCGACCAGAGGCATGACAATGAAACGAATAAAGGCCGTACTATACCAGCAAATGTGGTTGCACTGGGAAAGACTCGATTCAGCGACACCATGACCCGGTCAACAACATATTCAAGTTGAGTTATTATCAGGTTCAACTTAAAGTGAAAATAATCGGCGTCATAATGCCATGACATGCATCACCAACATACTTCTCTGAAACATAGCATGACCACTAGCATCAACAATAAATATCATGCAAGAACATATCAACAATGCCATCGTGCAAGCATTTAACCAACTGGATGCAATGGAACATGCATAACAATGGTACTCGGGACAGACGACAGTCATGCACCAAAGACCATCACCAACATCAACATGTACTACTAGCAAGCATAAACATATGGAAGGAAATACTAGCAGGTAGAACATGAAAACAGAGCACAAAAGTGAACATGCAGATCTAAACATCACCGGAACAACAATAACCATCTTTTCAACAAGCAAACATTTAATAAAGATTCAAGGTGAAAACCATGGCGAAGCCGTCCCCGTAGGGCACGGACACCGAGGGATTGGAGGCGAGCAGGGCGTGGACTCCGGTGGAGATGGCTTCGAGTGCGGTTGGGCATCGTGGCCAGGGGCTACCAGAGGAGGAGGGAACCAGCAGGGAGATTTGCGGGGGCATATTTAAGCCACTAGCGTGGTCAGGAGGGAGGGGGAGGACTCGGCTCGCTCCAATTTAGGAGGAGGAGGCCGGCGGCCATGGCGGCAATGGTGGCCACTGAGAGCTCCTTGAGCTCGGAGGAGTAGCTAGGCGGGGCACAGGGAGGTGGGTGAGGCAAGTGGTGAGCTCGGAGAGGCTCGGGGAGGGCTTAAATAGCTGCGGGGCGAGGTGACCGAGCTGGCACCGCCGCGGACGCGTGTCCGGCGCTGCGGACGCGTGGTCGCGCGCACGAACTCGGGGGAAGGCGACGGGGAGACGCAGAGAGGAGCCCACGGTGCAGAGGAGGTCGGGGAGCACGGGGAAAAAGAAGACGGTGACGAACAGATCCAAAACTCCACTGTGCTCTCGTGCGCATTCGGCGGTGTGCATCGGTGAGCGTCGGTGAGGGGTTTTACTGAGAGGGAGAGAGGTCTATGAGGAAGGCGACGACGCGGTAAATCTATTAGACATGCTTGTGCTCACTAAGACACCGAACAGAGGAGGGGGCCGAGCAAGAAGCTATTCTGGGCGCGGCCATGGCATGCTAGAGAGGCGGTCACCACACGCACGATACGAAGAAGTGGGCTTTGGATTCACCTCATTTGGAGTTACGGTTGAAAAGTTGTGGAGGATTGAAGTTCAGGGACTTTTTTGTAAAAATTATATTCACAGACGGGTCCCTGAGTGGATAAGGCAGAGGCGCAAAATTGGAAATACACTTTCGATAGGTGAAAACGTACTTGCCCAATTACGTCTCCACTTAGCCACGTCAGCGGGCCGGGTCAACGCGGGGCCGACGGCTGGGAGGCTGACTGGAGGGTCCCGCGGCCAGATGGTAGGCGGGCTTCGTCTTCCTCATCTCCTTCACGACGCCGCACGACGGAGGCAGAGGGAGGAGCGTGGCGCTGGCGCCCATCCAGCCGGCTCTGGCCACCGTTTGGAGTGCTCGGACCACCCACGCATAGAGGAGATCGAGGCGAACCCGTCCCCGTAGGGCACGGACATCGATGGGGTTGGAGGCGAGCGGGGCGTGGACTCCGGCGGAGATGGCTTCGGGTGGGGTTGTGCATCACGGCCAGGGGCTACCAGAGGAGGAGGGAACTGACGGGGAGGCTTGCGGGGGCACGGGGAAGCCACTCGCGAGGTCAGGAGGGAGGGGGAGGGCTCGTCTCACTCCAATTTAGGAGGAGGAGGCTGGCGGCCATGGCGGCAATGGTGGCCACCGAGAGCTCCTCAAGCTCGGAGGAGTAGCTAGGCAGAGCACAGGGAGGTGGGTGAGGCGAGTGGTGAGCTCAGAGAGGCTCGGGGATGGCTTAAATAGCCACGGGGCGAGGTGGCCGAGCTGGCACCGCCGCGGACGCGTGCTCGCGCGCATGAACTCGCGGGAAGGCGACGGGGAGACGCAAAGAGGTGCCCACGGTGCAGAAGAGGCCAGGGAGCATGGGGAAGAAGAAGACGGCGACGAACAGATCCAAAACGCCACTATGCTCTCGTGCATGAGCATCTGTGAGGGGTTTTACTAAGAGGAAGAGAGGTCCAGGAGGACGGAGACGACGTGGTAAATCTATTAGACATGCTCGTGCTCGCTGAGACGCCGAGCAGAGGAGGGGCCGAGCAAGAAGCCATTCTGGACGCGGTCATGGCATGCCAGAGAGGCGGTTACCGCACGTACTGGTGAACACAGTGCCATAGACGATGCCAAACGATGTCTGGAGGTTAGTCCTTCCTGGGTAGGTTGTAACTACGGTGGTAGTTTGGTGAAAACGGCTGGTTAAATGGTAATCACCCTTTGAAGTTTACTGCAGTAAACTTGGGTGAGCACTGGTAATCAACAGGAAGGGTTTTGGGAGCAATGGAGATGTCTGCAAGGTTGAGGTAAAGAAGGACTTTCATCCTGGTAAATTTGAGGAGAAATGGATCAAGATTTACTGCAGTTGCTTCACAACTGACCAAAATGGTCCAGAATCTAGATCATGATGGTGCACTCACATGGAGTGTCAACTTGGGCTAATATTGGGCAGGGCAGGGTCATTTGGTCATATGAAGATTCTCAAAAAGTCTCATACCAATTGGCCAAGCCAAAATGGCACTTGCTTCACAAACATATGTGCTGACCAGAAACTTGAAATAATTTTGGTGATCAAATGGCTCATTGAAATGATGCCAAATTGGGTGGAGATATGTTTTGTGGGTATAAGAATGAACTGGTAATTTATCAGGATTTCGGAAGCAATCTAAAATACACTTGCTTCACAACCTGAGAATATTGCCAAAATCAAAGATTTGCTCCTATGCTCACATAGATAATTGGATGGGGCTGCAAATGGGTGGAGGGGGTTAATATGAGCACATTAAGGAGTATGCAAAAGTTCAACTCATTTGGATACTCCTAGCTAGCACTTCCTTCACAAAGCCTTCCGTCTGACAGAAACTTTGAAAATTCACTGAGGAAGATTAGCTAGGCAAATAAATTTGAACTTGTTCATGAGGCAATTATTTGGACATATAAACATGCCCAAAAAGGTTGGGAGCCACTAGAGAAATATAAATGACACTTCCTTCACAAAGTGCCATTCAGGGCAGAATAGAAAAAGGAATAATTACTAGGGAATTATTTTTGAATTGGCCAAGGCATTGTTTGGGCATATTTGAGCTATATATGACCCAAAGGAATTATGAGAAGCATTTGGGAATTTTTGGATGGACAAAAATATAGGTCTCTTCACAACCTAGGGCAGATAGGGTTATTCCTTTAATGAAAAAGGAATTTTCCCAAGAAAAGAATTTAGGGTTTGGTTAAGGAGTGAAGGGACATGATCTTGGCAAGGTTTTGAGAATGATGAGCCACTTGGGAGGGGATATGAGGATGATTTCCCAAGTGGCAAGGCCACGGAACCACTCCAAAAAGAAAAACAGAGCAAAAACCAAATAAATCAAAAGAAAAAGAAAAGGGCCAAAATCCAGGCTGTTACAACTCTTACCCCCTTAAAGAAATCTCGACCTCGAGATTCGATTGCTCAGGGAACAAGTATGACTTGAGGACACCATTTCCAACTCGGGTATCATTTTTCCTTTATTTATTGTCCCCACAAGAATTTCAGATGATCAACTTATCTTGCTCTGGGGTGGTTTGTTTCACCTTTCCCAAATTCTGACAGGTCTTTGCTCATATACCAAATCTTTTTACTGACACAAATTTTCTTATATCTGCGGTGATATCCAATGGATCTGAGCATATATTTTCTTTTGGTCATGAAAACCTTTTTACTTTTTTCATGTGGTTGCTCCAAAGAAATGTAGGCCTTCTGGTTTCAATAAATGCTGAGAATTATCATGGCCATCTTCTGACAGGATCTGACGGCTCATAGGTGGCACTAATTTATCTTGATTTGTTTCCTTGGCTTGAGCATGAGAAAGATTTGACTGCCTTTTGTCGTGAGCAATATAACGGTGTATGGAGGTATAGATGTGTCATACCTCAAATATTTACATCTTGACACTGGCCCGACAGGGGCTGACGGACAAAAGATTTTCTGGACAGACTGATCGTGTACTTGATTCTGTCGATGAGTATACCGGGTCTGAGCTGATTGTTCAGATTTTGATCTTTCTCATGTGGTCGATATACCCATCTGTGGTAATATGTTGTGATATGCTTTCAAGTTGTTGCTGAAGTTAAACTGCTGAGGTTGCCAAGGAATTTTGGATCTGACAGAAGAGACTTGGATATTCCACACTAACCATGTCAAGTGGGTCAGCGGGATATGAAAATCCTTGTAATTAAAGTAGACCCTTGAGAGTATGCCTTTGGGGATCCATCTAGAATTATGGCCTCCGACTGATTTGGGAATCCAGACCCTGATTGTCATGCAAAAATCATCATACCTTTGCTGTCAGTCTCATCCTTTTTACGGTCATAATTTTCTTTGTCAGGATACCTTACAGAAATAACTTGGCCACACCTGTCCTTGACTCTTCGTATGACCATGGACGTGATTTATATTTTTGACATTATTCCTTCTGCTTGTTTTCTGACCTGGGTCCGCACACATATGACATATACCCGGCGTTTGTAGCTGTACGGAGCTCATTGCTGAGGCCAATCATACAAGAAGGTGACAAGGTTTTATGATATCTCCTTGTTAGTTGCGGGAATAATGACCTTGATGACCATTGTCAAGACTGTTGATTCTGTGATGTCATCTCCAAATCTTGTAGGTCCTTGTAATTCATGAGATGTGTTTTTGCTCATCTTTATTTTCCTTTGCCTGGCTAGCCAGGTTGTGGGATCCTTACTTTCCTTAGGTATATCTGTTGGATCCTTGCCATATCTCGTATGAGTGACTAATATGACTGGGGATGCAAGATCACCATATATAAGAAGGATATGCCACCGAACAATTGATCCTTGCGGTAGGCATATACTTTGTCTGAATTGTGCCTCTGACAAAATTATTACAAGTCTAGTCCTTGAGTAGTACTACCATTCATTGGCAACTCATCATATAATCTCTGAGGATGGTGCAATTTTGTGGTACTCACGTGGACTGGGTGGCTTACAAGAGAAGCCATCCGAGTAGCTTGCTGAGGAAGACTTGTTAACTTCTGCTCAAATCTTTTGTTTGGGTATCTTGTAGAAGAAGGATCTATAGCTTGCACACGAAGCTTGTTATGTGTATTGTGCTGGAGAAGCATGAGTTCCGTACTTGAGAAGATTCTCCTCGGGTTTGCTTGTTGAGAAAATTTTATTTCCAACTGTTAGAAGCCTTTACTGAGGTGTCTTGTTGAAAAAGACCGGGTATCATGGACCGGAAATTGTTCACATATCATCTTGAGGAAAAATTTAGGAGCCTTGCATCAAAATTTCTTACGATAGCATGTGGAAGAATACTGGGTTTCTTATATCCAAAACTTCATACTGGTATGCAGACTGAAATCCATACACACTCCCACAATATTCTAAGGCTGATTATTTGTATGCGAAAAATGGTTTGACTGTCTTCTGTGAGCATATCGCATTCTGACTTTATTTCAGATGATAACATATTTCAAGCATCATGCATTGCTGAGCCAAACTTTATATGGGATCCATACCTCTGTCTGAAAATATGTTGTTGTTCTTGTATCTGACTTGTCTTCCTGCTGGCTGGATCATAACTGTTGTGAGGAGTTTGTACTGATGGGGACTTGATGCTGATAATCAATCCAATACACCATTGGTATTCTGAGAATATATTAATGCTATAATGCAGTCGACTGGATAGACCAAAATGTTTAGCTGAGCTTCTTCCAAATATTTGAAATCCTTATTGCTTCTTCAAGTCCGGTGTCAGTTGATGAGCAACTCTTTATAGGAGAAAATAATGTAACATCGGGGCCCAAAAAGAAAGAAGCAAAAGAAAACTCAACTAAACAAAATCACAAAAAAACAATCAATGTCACATATTACTGCTAGTCACACAATATGCATGCCTACTTAAGCACACAAATCTCATGGGATCTCCGGTTCTACGATCTAGCATGTTGTGACGATGTGCACGAGGACGAATAACAGTGTGGAAGAATTGGTGTAACCACCGCTACACCAAGTGCTAGCTTAGCCAGTTAGCAATCCTGACTAGCTCGGAGGCGAGGACGCACTCGGTAATCATGTAGTGGGACACAAAGGTTGCAACGACATTATTATCAAGCGGACGGAAAAGGATCCATACTCGTCCAAGAAATAGGACAGCGGGGAAAAACTGAGGCTGCTCACATTGCCCTTCCTTGATTACTAACATCATTAAGGGTTGCCAACACGACAAAAAAAAGAATTATCCGAGATAGAAACGTTTCTATCACCAAAACGATAGGTGGGGCTGAAAGAAACACATCGGCGCGATACGTGAGCACCATTTTTGCAAACAGTGTCGGGATCACTTGGCATCATTCTACTGTGACAGAAATGACACCAACATCAAAAGAAAAAGAACTGGAGAAATGCAAAGGTTGAGCTGTAGTGGATCCGAAGCGATGCCAGCTACACTCACCAGATAAACAGTTATCACAAATACTAAGGCTATATGCATGCTATGCAACAAACAAATGCAGCAACCAAATGCAATAAACAAACCAGACTCTATACTACCGATTTCTACCTGTTTCTACCGCTCGCGCTTACTAGGGCGTCCTACAGCCAGACCTGCTCTGGTACCAAGCATTGTGGCAACCCAGCTCAGAGAAACTGGAACGCCCCGTATTCCAGCCCAGAGATCAAGGAGAAGTCTTCTGGAATACGGCACTGCTTAGCATAGAACAAACCAACTCTCAATTACTACGCGGATATGACTACAAGGTCTCCGATATTACAATGAATAACATCGGTACAGCGACACTACGCCATCCTCAGTTGCTCTATGCAAGCAGCAGAAAACATGATGCTGCGGAAGAACTCTAGCAGCAGAACGACGACGACGGTGGTGAACTCCATTCCGCAGGAACTCTGGCTGGAACGCTTATCCTAGCTCACACGAACCGAAACCACGACAAGCATGCAATCAAATCCAGCATGACCTGCAAACTAGCATGACACGCCAGATCAGTACATTGAATGTACTTGCAAGATCACAATAACCAGAAGCATTCAAGACAAACAACCGCATAGCAATTACAGGTTAAATAGGAATTATCATGAGATCATCAGAATAACATGGCATAACCAACATAAACATGATACGGCTAGAACAATATGAGCATGGCATGAACATATGAATCTGATGATACTAGCATGCAACATGATGACACTATATGCACCACTTATTCTGCTCGGGTTACCTGGTAACCATCACATGCATCACTTACCAACCTCGGACATCACACGATTATCTCAGGATCAAATCAAGCTTGGTATAAACAATATCGTAGCGACCATTAAATGACCACAAGGAGCTTGATCTTTACCCACGATTCTCGTACAACATCACGAATATACAACAACTCAGTATCCTCGATACCATGGTGATCACGTGATCCTTACGGCGATCACAACCACGACCAACACTTGGTCTCAAACCGTGATCCTTACGGTGATCACCACCACGACCAATATTTGGCCCGTGATCCTTACGGTGATAACAACCATGACCAATAATTGGCCCGTGATCCTTACGGTGATCACAACCATGACCAATAATTGGCTCGTGATCCTTACGGCGGTCACACCCACGACCAACATCTGGTACACATCATCACGATGGCCTTCCCGCCACGAACACAATGCAAACTTCATACTTAGCATGCAAGATTTATTAAATGTTGACCCGTGGTGTGACCTACTTTCGGGCGTGTCCTTAACTGTGGACTCGGCTATCGATAGATTTAATATACACTCTGCAGAGGTAGCGCACTGGACCCACACCACGGAACCCATGGCCTCGCTCTCCCATTCGGGTGGACCAACGGCATTCCGACGAAACCCCTCCATTGCCATGACACTCTCCCGGCCACTCCGACTCACTCCCCATCGGGCTAGTCCTGGGTAACCCCGTGGCTACCAAAGACACAACGACCACCGTTGTGGCCACGATCCCACTCGGGGACCCACCGGCTATAACAACTACAGGCACACAAGGTTATGCCTGCTTACCGAGCCAGGGTACAGCACGCCCATAACCTTCCCTAGTTGGAGGCACCGACCAGAGGCATGACAATGAAACGAATAAAGGTCGTACTATACCGGCAAATGTGGTTGCACTGGGAAAGACTCGATTCAGCAACACCATGACCCGGTCAACAACATATTCAAGTTGAGTTATTATCAGGTTCAACTTAAAGTGAAAATAATCGGCGTCATAATGCCATGACATGCATCACCAACATACTTATCTGAAACATAGCATGACCACTAGCATCAACAATAAATATCATGCAAGAACATATCAACAATGCCATCGTGCAAGCATTTAACCAACTGGATGGAATGGAACATGCATAACAATGGTACTCAGGACAGACGACAGTCATGCACCAAAGACCATCACCAACATCGACATGTACTACTAGCAAGCATAAACATATGGAAGGAAATACTAGCAGGTAGAACATGATAACAGAGCACAAAAGTGAACATGCAGATCTAAACATCACCGGAACAACAATAACCATCTTTTCAACAAGCAAACATTTAATAAAGATTCAAGTTGAAAACCATGGCTACTGCATGACTATCATGCAATTGGGTATTGTGGCTTGCTTGGAGTGGAAGAAATCACCGGGAGAATATGCGAGAAACTCGCAGAACGAATCACAGGAAAACGTTCTCTCTCGGAGAGGGCTGAATAAGGGCAAGGGCATAATGGTCATTTTCAGAATGTTAACACGTGGTGAAAATGATACCAACAGAACGGGCTCGACGATATGAAGAAGTGGGCTTTGGGTTCACCTCGGTTGGAGTTACGGTTGAAAAGTTGTGGAGGATTGAAGTTTAGGGACTTTTCTGTAAAAATTATATTCACAAACAGGTCCCTGAGTGGATAAGGCAGAGGCGCAAAATTGGAAATACGCTTTCGATAGGTGAAAACGTACTCGCCCAATTACGTCTCCACTTAGCCACGTCAGCGGGCCGGGTCAACGCGGGGCCGGCAGCTGGGAGGCTGACTGGAGGGGCCCGCGGCCAGCTGGCAGGCGGGCTTCTTCTTCCTCGTCTCCTTCACGATGTCGCCCGATGGAGGCAGAGGGAGGATCATGGCGCCGGCGCCCGTCCGGCCGGCTCCAGTCACCGTTCGGAGCGTTCGAACCACCCACGCGTAGAGGAGATTTAGGCGAAGCCGTCCCCGTAGGGCACGGACACCGAGGGGTTGGAGGCGAGCAGGGCGTGGACTCCAGCGGAGATGGCTTCGAGTGGGGTTGGGCATCGCGGCCAGGGGCTACCAGAGGAGGAGGGAACCGGCGGGGAGACTTGCTAGGGCATAGTTAAGCCACTAGCGAGGTGAGGAGGGAGGGGGAGGACTCGGCTCGCTCCAATTTAGGATGAGGAGGCCGGCGGCCATGGCGGCAATGGTGGCCACTGAGAGCTCCTCAAGCTCGGAGGAGTAGCTAGGCGGGTGAGGGAGTCCTGGACTAGGGGGTGTCCGGATGGCCAAACTATCATCGTCGGCCGAACTCCAAGACTATGAAGATACAAGATTGAAGACTTCGTCCCGTGTCCGGATGGGACTTTCCTTGGCGTGGAAGGCAAGCTTGGCGATACGGATATGTAGATCTCCTACCATTGTAACCGACTCTATGTAACCCTAGCCCTCTCAAGTGTCTATATAAACCAGCGGGTTTTAGTCCATAGGACAGAACAACAATCATACCATAGGCTAGCTTCTAGGGTTTAGCCTCCTTGATCTCGTGGTAGATCCACTCTTGTACTACCCATATCATCAATATCAATCAAGCAGGAGTAGGGTTTTACCTCCATCGAGAGGGACCGAACCTGGGTAAAAACATCGTGTCCCTTGTCTCCTGTTACCATCCGCCTAGACGCACAGTTCGGGACCCCCTACCCGAGATCCGCCGGTTTTGACACCGACATTGGTGCTTTCATTGAGAGTTCCTCTGTGCCGTCACGATCAAGAAGGATGCCTTTTCCTGTCTTTAAAGACGGTACCATTGCCAAAGGAGCTTTGGCCGCCGGCCGAACTATCCGGATAGGCGGTTTTCTTATGACCGCCTATTTGGCTGCCGCTTCGACGATGACCTCTCGGGTCATCAAAAGCGACCTTCGCGTCAACTCGGAATTCACCGAGCAGCTGGATCCGATGGAGCTCTCTTTCGTAAACGAGCTCTTGGATCTCATCGCCGCCCTGGCAGTCACTACAGACTACAATCAGATTGGGCTTAAAACCGATCTGAGAGAGATTAACTCCCCCCAGGTTACCCACCATGTTGCGGTGGTAGAGGAACAACGCGGCTTCTCTTCTTCTATATTAAAGACCAGTTATGTCCGGACTCCTGATCCCTCCATGCCGGATTCCCGCGGAGGGACGGACATCAATCAAGTACTAAACCTAAAGTCAGGCAGCAGACCAGATTCGTTGGACAACATCCAGCAATCCAAGCTTCCAAATTCGGAAACTTTTTGGCCCTTGAGCCTCAAGTTGGGCAGGGTTCCAAACTTAATTCCACCCGCCCACCCAAACATAAGAGATCTATCTCAAATCCGGCAAGAGCCCACGGAATTAGTACATCATTACTGGGCCAGATTCCTCCTGGTTATGGATGGGATAAAGGACTGCCATGAGGAAAGCGCAATCTCAATTTTCTGCAATAATTGCACGGACAAGGGAATCACAAACGCCATAAGTCGCCGCGAAATTACACGCTTCGCCGACCTGGCATCCATAGTACGAAAGTACTGTGTGATGGAGAGTACCTGGAAATCCGAAATTAACTTTTGGGACAATCCGGCTCCAAACACAACCCTAGTCCGAAACAAAAGGGTGCATCATGCTCAGGCACCCGGGGCAAAAACCAAAAAGCAAAAACCCCATAAAGGGCATGGAACCGTACTGGAGGGATGGCTCACCGGACCCTGTAAAATCCACAGTACAGAGGGCGCCACTCCAACACATAGCCTTCGAGCATGTTGGATACTACGGCAGGTGGCCAAAAGTGGCAAAGAGCTTCAAGCCCCGGAGAACCAAACCAACAGTACCAGTACGGTATTAACAGTCTTCAAGACTTTCGCATCAAACAATATGCGGAAACAAACACTCCGCAGCCTTGCTGAAGTCTACCAAGTAGCAACAATAAATCCATGGAGTGACACGGCTATCACCTTCAACGTCAGCGACGAACCAAAATTCCGAATAGCCCGAGCACCAGTCGCATTGGTCCTCAGTCCAATAGTGGACGACTTTCGTCTTACCAAGGTACTCATGGATGGCGGCAGCGGATTAAACCTCATCTACGAGGAAACCCTCCAAAAAATGGAAATAGACTGGAGCCGCATTGAGCGAAGCAGCACAACCTTTAGAGGAATAATCCCTAGTCGGGAAGCACGCTGCACAGGAAAAATCACACTAGATGTGGTGTTCGGCTTGCCGGACAATTACAGGTCCAAGGAGGTCACATTCCAAGTGGCCCCGTTCAGCAGCGGATATCACGCCTTATTAGGGCAAGAGGCATTCACAATTTTCCAAGCTATACCCCATTACGGGTACATGAAGCTTAAAATGCCCGGGCCCAATGGAATCATCACTCTTGTCAGTGATCTGGACATAGCACTCCGCGCTGAAAATAAGACAGCCGCACTAGCCCTAGTGGCACTATCCGAAGCCCTAGTGGCAGAGGAACTCACTATGCTACGCTCCACGGTGAATAGGGACGATGTGATACTCGATAAGAGATCTAAGTCCACCTCTTTTAAACCAGCAGACAAAATAGTCAAATTCCAGGTCCATCCAACGGACCCTACAAAGATGGCTTCCATTGGGGCACAATTAAACCCTGATGTAGACGCCGCACTACGAGAATTCCTTTGGGAAAATTGGGACATTTTTGCCTGGCACCCTTCAGATATGCCAGGAATCCCACGCAGGATGGCAGAACACAGCCTAAACATCCTAAAAGGATTCAAGCCAGTCAAACAGGCTCTTCGGCGATTTTCCGAACCCAAAAGACAGGCAATGGGAGAGGAGCTAGCCAAACTATTAGAAGCCGGATTCATCAGAGATATAAAACATCCGGACTGGCTAGCAAACCTGGTAATGGTACCAAAAAAGGACAAATCCTGGCGCCTTTGTGTCGATTTTAAAGACCTTAACAAGGCCTGTCCAAAGGATCCTTTCCCCCTTCCCCGCATCGACCAAATCATCGATGCTACCGCAGGGCACGATTCATTGTGCTTCCTCGATGCATACTCCGGATACCATCAAATCAAGATGGCGGAAACGGACCAGGCCGCAACGGCATTCATTACTCCATAAGGACCATTCTTCTTCAACAAAATGCCCTTCGGACTCAAAAACGCCGGCGCAACATATCAGCGCATGATTCAGACATGTCTAGCTACCCAGATCGGCAAAACAGCGGAGGCATACATAGACGATGTGGTTATTAAGACCAAACACGTCGAAACTCTAGTAGACGATTTGAGCCTCACATTCGACAACCTCCGAGCATATGACATTAAACTCAACCCGGAAAAATGCATTTTCGGCGTACCAGCCGGAAAGCTCTTGGGCTTCATTGTATCCTGTAGAGGAATTGAAGCAAACACAGCCAAGATCCGAGCTCTGTCACAATTGGATATCCGAAAAGACCTCAAACAAATACAAAAAGTGACTGGATGCGTGGCGGCTCTAAGCCGCTTCATCTCCCGTTTGGAGAAAAGGCATTGCCCCTCTATCGCCTCCTCCGGCGCACCGAACACTTGCAATGGACGGATGCTGCCACGGCCGGACTCGAAGAAATAAAGGCCATATTGGCAACAAATCTGGTCCTGGCCGTGCCCAACCTGGGCGAACCGATGTTATTATACATCACGGCAACACATCAAGTTGTCAGCGCGGTACTCGTCGTCGAACGAGAAACAGAAGGACACAAATTCCCTCTTCAAAAACCAGTGTACTACGTATCCACTGTCTTAACTCCATGCAAGTCCCGGTATCCACATTATCAAAAGATAGTGTATGCGGTATTCATGGCATCCCGGAAGCTGCAACACTACTTTCAAGAGTGTTCGATAATAGTAGCCTCCAAAGTACCTCTCAACGACATTATAAACAACCGCGACGCGACGTGCAGGATTGCAAAATGGGCCATTAAGCTCTTACGATTCGACATAACCTACAAACCACGGCGAGCTATAAAGTCGCAAGTTTTGGCTGACTTCATCGCCGAATGGACCGAAGCCGAACTCCCTAAAGAGTACGGCGCATACTCCAATTGGATCATGCATTTCGACGGCTCCAAAATGTTGGCCGGCTTGGGGGCTGGCGTCGTATTGACATCCCCAACCGGAGACACAGTCCAATATGTACTTCAGATAATGTACACGGACTCCAACAATGCAGCCGAATATGAGGCCCTTCTACATGGTCTCTGGATGGCAATCTCCATGGGCATTCAATGCCTAGAAGTGCGCGGGGATTCAAACCTCGCAATATCCCAAGTAAATGGAGACTTTGACGCCAAGGATCCGAAAATGGCAGCCTATCGTAACACCGTCTTAAAAATGTCAGCTCGGTTCGAAGGACTCGAATTCCACCACGTAGCCCAGGATAATAACCAGGCAGCCGACGTGTTGGCACGCATGGCGCAAAACGCGACGTCGTCCCTCCAAACATCTTCCTGGAGCGGCTCTTTAAGCCATCTGTATTATGGGAAGAGGTGTCCGGAAATAACAACCCGGAACCAACCGCACCACCCAACACGGAACATTCTGACACAATCGGTGGCTCAGCCAATGAAATATCACCTTCAGCCCACGAAATAATGGCAGTAATTGCCCCGTGGACGGAACCGTTCCTAGCCTACTTAATTAGGCAGGAACTTCCCGAAGACCAAAATGAGGCCCGCTGCATAGTTCGGCAATCTAAAGCCTACAAGGTCCATGAGGGAGAACTTTATAAGAAAAGCACAACCGGAGTACTTCAAAGGTGCATCTCCGAAGAGGAAGGGCGAAATCTCCTGGCTGAAATTCAGGCCGAACTCAGCGGGCACCACGCTGCAGCCCGGGCCCTTGTGGGCAAGGCCTTCCGTACAGGATTTTATTGGCCGACTGCCCAGGCAGATGCTCAGGACTTAGTCCAACGATGCGTCGGTTGCCAGCTCTTTGCTAATCAAAGCCACATGCCACCCACCGCCCTCAAAACTATACCCATCACCTGGCCGTTCGCGGTCTGGGGGCTTGACATGGTTGGACCCCTTAAAGGGGGAACCCACAAGCAAAAATACCTATTGGTCATGGTGGATAAATTCACCAAATGGATAGAGGCCAAGCCGGTTAAAACGGCCGAATCCGGACCTGTGATAGACTTCATATCTAGGGTAGTACACCGTTATGGCATCCCCCACAGCATCATCACTGATAACGGCACGAACTTCACGGTCGACGAGGTTAAACTCTGGTGCAAAAACATGGGCATCAAGCTCAACTACGCTTCAGTCTATCACCCTCAAACTAACGGTCAAGTCGAACGAGAAAATGGTCTAATCATGAGCGGCATTAAACCCAGGTTAGTGCGGTCCCTCACAGAATCTAACACGCACTGGGTGGAGGAGCTCGACTCCATACTCTGGGGGCTGCGGACCACGCCAAATCGTACTACAGGATTCACGCCATTCTTCATGGTATACGGCGCAGAGGCAGTTTTGCCCTGCGATATAATTCATGACTCACCTCGAGTGCGCATGTATGAAGAAAGAGAAGCCGAGTTGGATCGGCAGGACAGTTTGGACGCATTGGAGGAGGAGCGCGATGTGGCAAAGGCTCGTTCCGCATTCTATCAGCAGCAGGCTCAAAGATATCAAAGTAGAGAAGTACGGGCCAAAACTTACAATGTTGGCGAACTAGTTTTACGCCTGCCGGACAAGAAAAAGGACAAACTCAAGCCCAAGTGGGAAGGTCCCTTCATCATCGATCAAGTCCTGACCGGCGGAGCGTACCGTCTACGATACGCATCGAACAATCGACTCGAGCCAAACCCATGGAACGCAGCCCGCCTCCGAAGATTCTACGCCTAGCGCCGGACTCAGAGTTCGTCTCCTTCCTCCGTCCACATTTTAAACGTTTGCTGTCTTTTGTTTTTTCTCTTCCTTCCTCCCTTCTTTTCGTAAAGCCTTTGTGGGCTGACCTGCGCATTGTTCGCACACACTTGACGTGCTGTTTCCACTCTATATACCTGGGGGCTTCTTTAACAGAAGCTTATTTATACGGGCTTCATGCCCAACACATGCGTCACACTTCCGCATATACCTTTTACTCACCATTATATGCATCGATATGACTCAAGTTTTGGCCAAGCTGGGTTGCCTGGCTCCTGTGCTTACCCCTACGTTCCTGATTGTTCCGCTAGGAAGTAAAGGGAGCACCTCTGCGATTGTTACTGCCGGGTCAGCCGGATGTGTACCTCAGACAGGGTGAAGCCGAAAGCTAGCGTTCTTAAGGGAATATTCGGTCGGTGACTTGAAAGATGATTTCTTATTTATTTATTCAAATGCCCTCAGATGCTTCTCTGCTCTTTTCGCAGTCCGGACATGCACTTTAGGGCATGCCTCCCAGGGAAAGGAACCCCTAACGGAACTATTCTCGCTGGAAGATGTTTCTTACTAACCATGTAATATAACATAACTAGTTGAGCACTTGTCTGATAAAGCACTAATGACCCCTACGCCTGGTCTCCATGCATGCCCCGGTTTTTTTAATAACCGTGAGGGTATTCGGACACACTCCGAACTCTAGGGTCCCGAGGTCGAAGCGAAAAGGTCCGCAAAGACAAACGATCTACAATCCGGCTAGAAGGCATTTTACATATCATTTTAGATTACATCGTCAAATTGACTGATTGTACTCCTCTTCAATCTCATCTAACAGGCTGTCTAGCTACAGTCTTGTTGGGAATACTTAGAGGCCAACTCTACTTCGCCGTACATTAAGCTCACAGGAATCTCCTTCCCATCGGGCCCCACAGGTCCGACCTCGGCCATGTGGTTCGGATCAGCCTTCGTATACCGCGTCTTCACCATGGCCCAGGCCTCCCGAGCGCCTTGACGGCAAGCCGATATCTTCCATAGACGGAAGCGCTGTCGTGCTCCCTGAAGCTTCTCTGCAAGCCCTCCAAGACCCTCGGGCAGGGAGACGGACGGCCATAAGGCTTGGACGACGCCACTCATCGCCTGCCGAACACGTTCGTGCAGCTGCAGCACCTCGGGAAGCAGATCACCCATTGAACCGGGCATTTCCTCCGCAGGACAACCTGTGAGCACACATACAGAAATATTTCTGTTAGTCGACTCCCTCGCTGAACTCTTCTTTTCAAAAGAGTTTGCTCAAGCACTTACTGTAAATGCCGCGACGAAGCCGCTGATTCTCCTTCACGGAGCCAGACAGCTGGGCCCGAACACCTTTTAGTTCTTCGCCCAGCTGGGTGTTGGCATCTTGGAGTTTGTTCCTCTCCTGCTGCACCTTCATAAGCACCCTCTCGCCGGCCTTCAGCTGGCGCAGTAGCTGTTGCTTGTCCGGATCAACTCAGGCACCATCTGCAAAATTATTGTCAGACTTATATGCACGCTGCACTTCATAAATTACCTATCTTTTCGAAGTATGTATTACCAGAGGGGGTCTCTGTGGCTCCCCCTGAGGCGGCTAGTGCGGCCTCAAGTTGGGCCTTGCACTCTTGAAGCTCCTGGGACAGCAGGGTATTCTTCTCCGTAAGATCCTGCATAACATATGATCCTTAAATCAGTTATTCTAACTATTTTAAGTCTCGGGGGCTACTGGCATATATAACTATTAAAATTCCTTACCCGTATGTCTTTCACATACTGCTTCGTGGCTCTGGTTAAACCATCTTGAGCGGCACGGAGGTGCGCGTCTCCCGCATTAAAGGCATTCAACGCCTCCGGGGAGAAACACGCGTCACGAAGAACTGTCCGGCGGCGCCTGTGATTCATGGCGCTCTCCACCTCAGACCTGGTGGCGGACAGCCTGTCGGCATCCTCCGTTGGAGGAGCATCCGGCTCGCGCCTTGCGCTCGCATCCCCCTCCGGACCAGGTGTTGGAGCCTGGCTGGCGGAGGCTTGGGTGGCAACCTCTCCGGGCACAGTCTAGCGAGCTCTCTTTCTCCTGGAAAAGTCATGAGCATTAATATACCTCCCAGGAATCTTTCCCTTAAAAACGGTGGTGTGCTATACCGTTGCGGTGACGTTTCGATTCGCACCGCACCCCTCTTACGCCTGCTGGGCCGAACTGACCCTTGTCGGTCAGCCGCCGCGGGTTCGGTTTCCCGCCTTGAAGGAACCTCCTGCGAGACATCGTTGGTATGCAGTGGTCAGAAATAAGCACGGACGAAGTAATGGTGTCAGGACCCCGGTCATAGTTACCTGGGAAGCCGGAGATAAACCGGGGTAGTCAGCCGTAATGGCGACTAGAGCATTGTCCATGCTAAGTTGGTGGAACACCCCGTCAATCAGCTCCACCTCTATGTCTGGATCCTCTCCGGAGGCCGGATCAAGGGATCTTCCCGGATCCTCAGGTTGTGGAGTCGGACTGTGTATGCCCTCCACATCCCGGCGCAGTTCCTGCGTCGAAATCATAAAGTAAGACACTTATCTTTGAAAGCACGGATCCGATAGATAAACGCCCGCTTACCCAGCTCCGAGGGTTATTCATGGAGAATCCATTCAATGGACTCGTGTGGAGGAAGTCCTCCTTCTCCCCCTTGTACAAGCCGGACAGGATCTTCACCAGATCGGCGGCCGATCCCGGCACCTTGCGGCCATGACGGGTGGCGTCATTCTCCCCGTTGAAATCCCACATGGGGTGGCCCCTATATTGGAGCAGCTGCACCCCTCGCATAATGCACATGGCCATGACTCCAATCATGGTCAATCTGGAATGGGCCAGCAACTTTATCCGGCCCATCAGATATTGGACGCTCCTATCATCTTCCCGTTGAGGGCTCCACGGGCGCCAACTCAGGTGTTTCTTCAGAGGAGCGTTGCTGAACTCCGGGAGGCCGATCTGAACTGGGTCCGGCAATGGAGCGTCTTCCATATAAAACCATTCCGAAGGCCAGTCTTCGGACGCCTTCTTCGGGTTTCCGGATAGATATCCGGTCCCGGCGATGCGCCATATTTCGCTCCGCCCACTTGATATATCGACCACTCGTGAGAACGGGGTACGAAACAAAACAACCTCTTCCACAGTGCAAAATGGGGCTCGATGCCCAAGAACAGCTCGCAAAGAGCTACAAAACCCGCAATATGCAAAATGGAGGCGGGTGTAAGGTGATGAAGCTGGAGTCCGTAGAACTCTAGGAGCCCCTGGAGAAACGGATGTATGGGAAATCTGAGTCCCCTTATTAGATAAGGGACGAAGCACACCCACTCTCCTTTGGAGGGATTCGGGGTGTTCTCCGCCTGCTTTCCACCTTTGTAGGTGGCCAGTCCGGCTCGAACCGGGACCATGAAGGCCGGAGGGAGGTATCCCTCCGCTTGGAGCGTCACCAGCTCGCTGTGCGGGGCTGAACATCTCCTCCAATCTTCTGGCTGAGGGCTGGGAGCACGAGAGGAGGAGCCACGTCGACTGTCCATGATGGAGTGGATTTTTGTCAGAGGTGCTCCGATGAGTACTCGCGGAAGGAGGATGGTGTGATTTGGATCTAGATCCTTGCCTCTCTTATAGGCAGCTTATTCGCGCAGCTTGGGGGTAAAACGTAAAAATACCCTGGCTTTTCGCATTCATACGACACGTGGAAGAGGGCCATTATTGGACGTGGAAGCCAAGGAGCACAACATTTATGAGGAAGCCGGACACTATTCGGCAAGCACATGGAATTTGGAGGAGAACCTGCCTTGCAACGCCGAAGACAATATACGCGCCGGACTCGTCGTCATTGAAGCCTGGTTCAGGGGCTACTGAGGGAGTCCTGGACTAGGGGGTGTCCGGATAGCCGAACTATCATCATCGGCCGGACTCCAAGACTATGAAGATACAAGATTGAAGACTTCGTCCCGTGTCCGGATGGGACTTTCCTTGGCGTGGAAGGCAAGCTTGGCGATACGGATATGTAGATCTCCTACCATTGTAATCGACTCTGTGTAACCCTAGCCCTCTCCGATGTCTATATAAACCAGAGGGTTTTAGTCCATAGGACAGAACAACAATCATACCGTAGGCAAGCTTCTAGGGTTTAGCCTCCTTGATCTCGTGGTAGATCCACTCTTGTACTACCCATATCATCAATATCAATCAAGGAGGAGTAGGATTTTACCTTCATCGAGAGGGCCCGAACCTGGGTAAAAACATTGTGTAATTGTCTCCTGTTACCATCCGCCTAGAGGCATAGTTCGGGACCCCCTACCCGAGATCCGCCGATTTTGACACTGACAGCGGGGCACAGGGAGGTGGGTGAGGCAAGTGGTGAGCTCGGAGACGCTCGGGGAGGGCTTAAATAGCCGCAGGGCGAGGTGGCCGAGCTGGCACCGCCGCAGACGCGTGTCCGGCGCTGCAGACGCGTGGTCGCGCGCATCAACTCGGGGGAAGGCGACGGGGAGACGCAGAGAGGAGCCCACGGTGCAGAGGAGGCCGGGGAGCATGGGGAAGAAGAAGACGGTGACGAACAGATCCAAAACGCCACTGTGCTCTCATGGTCATTCGGCGGCATGCGTCGGTGAGCGTCAGTGAGGGGTTTTACTGAGAGGGAGAGAGGTCCAGGAGGATGGCGACGACGCGGTAAATCTATTAGACATGCCTGTGCTCACTGAGACACCGAACAAAGGAGGGGCCCGAGCAAGAAGTCATTCTGGGCACGGCCATGGCATGCCAGAGAGGCGTTCACCGCACGCACTGTTGAACACAGTGCCATAGGCAATGCCAAACAATGTCTGGAGGTTAGTCCTTCCTGGGTAGGTTGTAACTACTGTGGTAGTTTGGTGAAAACGGCTATGGTTAAATGGTAATCACCCTTTGAAGTTTACTGCAGTAAACTTGGGTGAGCACTGGTGATCAACAGGAAGGGTTTTGGGAGCAATGGAGTTGTCTGCAAGGTTGAGGTAAAGAAGGACTTTCATCCTCGTAAGTTTGAGGAGAAATGGATCAAGATTTACTGCAGTTGCTTCATAACTGACCAAAATGGTCCAGAAACTAGATCATGATGGTGCACTCACATGGAGTGTCAACTTGGGATAATATTGGGCAGGGCAGGGTCATTTGGTCATATGAAAATGCTCAAAAAGTCTCATACCAATTGGCCAAGCCAAAATGGCACTTGCTTCACAAACATCTCTGCTGACCAGAAACTTGAAATAATTTTGGTGATCAAATGGCTCATTGAAATGATGCCAAATTGGGTGGAGATATGTTTTGTGGGTATAAGAATGATCTGGTAATTCATCAGGATTTTGGAAGCAATCTAAAATACACTTGCTTCACAACCTGAGAATATTGCCAAAATCAAAGATTTGCTCCTGTGCTCACATAGATAATTTGATGGGGCTGCAAATGGGTAGAGGTGGTTTATATGAGCACATTAAGGAGTGTGCAAAAGTTCAACTCATTTGGATACTCCTAGCTGGCACTTCCTTCACAAAGCCTTCTATCTGACAAAAACTTTGAAAATTCACTGAGGAAGATTAGCTAGGCAAATAAATTTGAACTTGTTCATGAGGCAATTATTTGGACATATAAACATGCCCAAAAAGGTTGGAAGCCACTAGTAAAAATATAAACGGCACTTCCTTCACAAAGTGCCATTCAGGGCAGAATAGAAAAAGGAATAATTATTGGGGAATTATTTTTGAACTAGCCAAGGCAATGTTTGGGCATATTTGAGCTATATATGACCCAAAGGAATTATGAGAAGTATTTGGGAATTTTTGGATGCACAGAAATATAGGTTGCGTCACAACCTAGGGCAGATAGGGTTATTCCTTTAATGAAAAAGGAATTTTCCCTCGAAAAGAATTCAGGGTTTGGTTAAGGAGTGAAGGGACATGATCTTGGCAAGGTTTTGAGAATGATGAGCCACTTGGGAGGGGAAATGAGGATGATTTCCTAGGTGGCAAGGCCACGGAACCACTCCAAAGAAAAACAGAGCAAAAACCAAATAAATCAAAGAAAAGAAAAGGGCCAAAATCCAGGCTATTACAACTCTTACCCCCTTAAAGAAATCTCGTCCTCGAGATTCGATTCCTCAGGGAACAAGTATGACTTGAGGACACCGTTTCCAACTCGGGTATCCTTTTTCCTTTATTTATTGTTCCCACAAGAATGTCACATGATCAACTTATATTGCTCCGGGGTGGTTTGCTTCAAATTTCCCAAATTCGGACAGGTCTTTGCTCATATACCAAATCTTTTTACTGACGCAAATATTCTCATATCTGCGGTGATATCCAATGGATCTGAGCATAGATTTTCTTTTGGTCATGAAAACCTTTTTACTTCTGTCATGTGGTTGCTCAAAATAAATGCAGGCCTTCTGGTTTCAATAAATGCTAAGAATTATCATGGACATCTTCTGACAGGATCTGACGGCTCATAGGTGGCACTGATTTATCTTGATTTATTTCCTTGGCTCGAGCATGAGAAATATTTGACTGCCTTTTGTCGTGAGCAATATAACGGTGTATGGAGGTATAGCTGGGTCATACCTCAAATATTTACATCTTGAAACTGGCCCGACAGGGGCTGACGGACAAAAGATTTTCCGGACAAACTGATCGTGTACTTGATTCTGTCGGTGAGTATACCGGTTCTGAGCTGATTGTTCGGATTTTGATTTTTCTTATGTGGTCGATATACCCATATGTGGTAATATGCTTTCATGTTGTCGCCGAAGTTAAGCTACTGAGGTTGCCAAGGAATTTTGGATATGACAGAAGAGACTTGGATATTCCACACTAACCATGTCAAGTGGGTCAGCGGGATATGAAAATCCTTGTAAATAGAGTAGACCCTTGAGAGTATGCCTTTGGGGATCCATATGGAATTATGGCCTCCGACTCATTTGGGGATCTGGACCCTGATTGTCGTGCAAAAATCATCATACCTTTGCTGTCAGTCTCATCCTTTTTACGGTCATGATTTTCTTTGTCAGGATACCTTACTGAAATAACTTGGCCACACCTGTCCTTGATTCTTCGTATGACCATGGACGTGATTTATATTTTTGACATTAGTCCTTCTGCTTGTTTTCTGACCTGGGTCCGCACACATATGACATATACCCGGGATTTGTAGGTGTACGGAGCTCATTGATGAGGCCAATCATACAAGAAGGTGACAAGGTTTTATGATATTTCCTTGTCAGTTGCGGGAATAATGACCTTGATGACCATTGTCAAGACTGTTGATTCTGTGATGTCATCTCCAAATCTTGTCGGTCCTTGTACTTCATGAGATGTGTTTCTGCTCATCTTTATTTTCCTTTGCCTGGCTCGCGAGGTTGTGGGATCCTTACTTTCCTTAGGTATATCTGTTGGATCCTTGTCGTATCTCGTATGAGTGAATGATATGACTGGGGATGCATGCTCACCATATATAAGAAGGATATGCCATCGAACACACGATCATTGCGGTAGGCATATATTTTGTCTGAATTGTGCCTCTGACAAAATTATTGCAAGTCTAATCCTTGAGCAGTACTGCCATTCATTGGGAACTCATCATATAATCTCTGAGGATGGTGCAATTTTGTGGTACTGACGCGGACTGGGTGGCTTACGAGAGAAGCCATCCGAGTAGCTTGCCGAGGAAGACTTGTTAACTTCTGCTCAAATCTTTTGTTTGGGTATCTTGTAGAAGAAGGATCTATAGCTTGCACACGAAGCTTGTCATGTGTATTGTGCTGGAGAAACCTGAGTTCCGTACTTGAGAAGATTCTCCTCGGGTTTGCTTGTTGAGAACATTTTATTTCCGTCTGTTAGAAGCCTTTACTGAGGTGTCTTGTTGAGAAAGACCGGGTATCATGGACCGGAAATTGTTCACATATCATCTTGAGGAAAAATTTAGGAGCCTTGCATCATAAATTTCTTCTGATAGCGTGTGGAAGAATACTGGGTTTCTTATATCCAAAACTTCATACTGATATGCAGACTGAAATCCATACACACTCCCACAATATTCTGAGGCTGATTATTTGTATGCGAAAAATGGTTTGACTGTCTTCCGTGAGCATATCGCATTCTGACTATATTTTAGATGATAACATATTTCAAGCATCATGCATTACTGAACCAAACTTTATATGGGATCCATACCTCTGTCCGAAAATATGTTGTTGGTCCTGTATCTGACTTGTCTTCCTGCTGGCTGGATCATAACTGTTGTGAGGAGTTTGTACTGATGGGGACTTGATGCTGATAATCAATCCAATACACCATTGGTATTCTGAGAATATATTAATGCTATAATGCAGTCAACTGGGTAGACCAAAATGTTTAGCTGAGCTTCTTCCAAATATTTGAAATCCTTATTGCTTCTTCAAGTCCGGTGTCAGTTGATGAGCAACTCTTTATACGGGAAAATAATGTAACACCGGGGCCCAAAAAGAAAGAAGCAAAAGAAAACTCAACTAAACAAAATCACAAAACAACAATCAATGTCACATATTACTGCTAGTCACACAATATGCATGCCTACTTAAGCACACAAATCTCACGGGATCTCTGGTTCTACAATCTAGCATGTTGTGACGATGTGCATGAGGACTAATAACAGTGTGGAAGAATTGGTGTAAACACCGCTACACCAAGTGCTAGCTTAGCCAGGTAGCAATCCTGACTAGCTCGGAGGCGAGGACGCACTCAGTAATCAAGTAGTGGGACACGAAGGTCGCAACCACATTATTATCAAGCGGACGGAAAAAGATCCGTACTCGTCCAAGAAATAGGACAGCGGGGAAAAACTGAGGCTGCTGACATTGCCCTTCCTTGATTACTCAGATCATTAAGGGTTGCCAACATGACAAAATAAAAGAATGATCCAGGATAGAAACATTTCTATCACCGAAACGATAGGTGGGGCTGATAGAAAGACATCGACGCGATACCTGAGCACCATTTTTGCAAACAGTGTCGGGATCACTTGGCATCATTCTGCTGGGACAGAAACGACACCAACACCGAAAGAAAAAGAACTGGAGAAATGCAAAGGTTGAGCTGTAGTGGATCCGAACCGATTCCAACTACACTCACCAGATAAACCGTTATCACAAATACTAAGGCTAATGCGTGCTATGCAACAAACAAATGCAGCAACCAAATGCAATAAACAACCCAGACTCTATACTACCGATTTCTACCGGTTTCTACCGCCCGCGCTGACTAGGGCATCCTACAGCCAGACCTGCTCTGATAGCAAGCGATGTGGCACCCCGGCTCAGAGAAACCGGAACGCCCCGTATTCCAACCCAGAGATCGAGGAGAAGTCTTCTGGAATACATCACTACTTAGCATAGAACAAACCAGCTCTCCATTATTACATGGATATGATTACAAGGTCTCCGATATTACAATGAATAACATCGGTACAGCGACACTACGCCATCCTCAGTTGCTCTATGCAAGTAGCAGAACAACACGATGCAGCGGAAGAACTCTAGCAATGGAACAACAACAACGGTGGTGAACTCCATTCCGCATGGACTCTGGCTGGAGCGCTTATCCTAGCTTGCATGAATGGAAACCACGACAAGCAAGCAATCAAATCTGGCATGACCTGCAAACTGGCATGACACGCTAGGTCAGTACATTGAATGTACTTACAAGCTCACAATAACCAGAAGCATTCAAGACAGACAACATCATGGCAATTACAGGTTAAACAGGAATTATCATGAGATCATCAGAATAACATGGCATGACCAACATAAACATGATACAGCTAGAACAATATGAGCATGGCATGAACATATGAATCTGACGATACTAGCATGCAACATGATGACACTATATGCACCACTTATTCTGCTCGGGTTACCTGGTATCCGTCACATGCATCACTTACCAACCTCGGACATCATACGATTATCTCATGATCAAATCAAGCTTGGTATAAACAATATCGTAGCGACCATTGAATAACCACAAGGAGCTTGATCTTTACCCACAATTCTCATACAACATCACGAATATACAACAACTCGGTATCCTTCATACCACGGTGATCACATGATCCTTACGGCGATCACAACCACGACCAACACTTGGTCTCAAACCGTGATCCTTACGGCGATCACCACCATGACCAATATTTGGCCCGTGATCCTTACGGCGATAACAACCACGACCAATAATTGGCCCGTGATCCTTACGGCGATCACAACCATGACCAATAATTGGCCCGTGATCCTTACGGCGATCACAACCACGACCAACATCTAGTCCAAATCATCACGATGGCCTTCCCGCCACCAGCACAATGCAAACTTCATACTTAGCGTGCAAGATTTATTAAATGTTGACCCATGGTGTGACCTACTTTCGAGCGTGTCCTTAACCGTGGACTCGGCTATCGATAGATTTTATATACACTCTGCAGAGGTAGCGCACTGGACCCACACCACAGAACCCATGGCCTCGCTCTCCCATTCGGGTGGACCAACGACATTCCGACGAAACCCCTCCATTGCCATGACACTCTCCTAGCCACTCCGACTCACTCCCCATCGGGCTAGTCCTGGGTGGCCCCGTGTCTACCAAATACACAACGAACACCGTCGTGGCCACGATCCCACTCGGGGACCCGCCGGCTATAACAACTACGGGCACACAAGGTTATGCCTGCTAACTGGGCCAGGGTACAACACGCCCATAACCTTCCATAGTTGAAGGCACAGACCAGAGGCATGACAATGAAACGAATAAAGGTCGTCCCATACCGGCAAATGTGGTTGCACTGGGAAAGACTCGATTCAGCAGCACCATGACCCGGTCAACTTAAAGTGAAAATAACCAGCGTCATAATGCCATGACATGCATCACCAACATACTTCTCCGAAACATAGCATAACCACCAGCATCAATAATAAATATCATGCAAGAACATATCAACAATGCAATCGTGCAAGCATTTAACCAACTAGATGCAATGGAACATGCATAACAACGGTACTCGGGACAAACGACAGTCATGCACCGAAGACCATCACTAACATCAACATGTACTAATAGCAAGCATAAAAATATGGAAGGAAATACTAGCAGGTAGAACATGATAATAGAGCACAAAAGTGAACATGCAGATATAAATATCACCGGAACAATGATAACCATCTTTTCAACAAGCAAATATTTAATAAAGATTCAAGTTGAAAACCATGACTACTGCATGACTATCATGCAAGTGGGTGTTGTGGCTTGCCTGGGGTGGAAGAAATCACTGGGAGAAAATGCAGAAACTCGCGGAACGAATCGCCGGGAAACGTTCTCTCTCGGAGAGGGCTGAAAAAGGGCAAGGGCATAATGGTCGTTTTCAGAATGTTAAGACATGGTGAAAATGAAACCAACTGAACGGGCTCGATGAGACGAAGAAGTGGGCTTTGGATTCACCTCGTTTGGAGTTACGGTTAAAAAGTTGTGGAGGATTGAAGTTCAGGGACTTTTCTGTAAAAATTATATTCACAGATGGGTCCCTGAGTGGATAAGGCAGAGGCGCAAAATTGGAAATACGCTTTCGATAGGTGAAAACGTACTCGCCCAATTACGTCTCCACTTAGCCACGTCAGCGGGCCGGGTCAAAGCGGGGCCGGCGGCTGGGAGGCTGACTGGAGGGGCCCGCGGCCAGTTGGCATGCGGGCTTCGTCTTCCTCGTCTCCTTCACGACGCCGCCCGATGGACGCAGAGGGAGGAGCGTGGCGCCAGCACCCTTCCGGCCGGCTCCGGCCACCGTTCGGAGCGCTCGGACCACCCACGCGTAGAGGAGATCGAGGCGAACCCGTCCCCGTAGGGCACAGACGCCGAGGGGGTTGGAGGCGAGCAGGGCATGGACTCCGACGGAGATGGCTTCGGGTGGGGTTGGGTATCGTGGCCAGGGGCTACCAGAGGAGGAGGGAATCGGCGAGGAGGCTTGCGGGGGCACGGGCAAGCCATTAGCGAGGTCAGGAGGGAGGGGGAGGGCTCGGCTCGCTCCAATTTAGGAGACGGAGGCCGGCGGCCATGTCGGCAATGGTGGCCACCGAGAGCTCCTCGAGCTCAGAGGAGTAGCTAGGCGGGGCACAGGGAGGTGGGTGAGGCGAGTGGTGAGCTCGGAGAGGCTCGGGGAGGGCTTAAATAGCCGCAAGGCAAGGTGGCCGAGCTGACACCACCGCGGACGCGTGTTCGGCGCCGCGGATGCGTGCTCGCGCGCATGAACTCGGGGGAAGGCGACGGGGAGACGCAGAGAGGAGCCCACGGTGCAGAGGAGGCCAGTGAGCACAGGGAAGAAGAAGACGGCGACGAACAGATCCAAAACGCCACTATGCTCTCGTGGGCGTTCGGCGGCGTGCGTCGGTGAGCGTCGGTGAGGCGTTTTACTGAGAGGAAGAGAGGTCCAGGAGGATGGCGACGACGCGGTAAATCTATTAGACATGCTCGTGCTCGCTGAGACACTGAGCAGAGGAGGGGCCCGAGCAAGAAGCCATTCTGGGTGCGGCCATGGCATGCCAGAGAGGCGGTCACCGCGCGCACTGGTGCACACAGTGTCATCGGCGATGCCAAACAATGTCTAGGGGTTAGTCCTTCTTGGGTAGGTTGTAACTACGATGGTAGTTTTGTGAAAACGACTATGGTTAAATGGTAATCACCCTCTGAAGTTTACTGCAGTAAACTTGGGTGAGCACTGGTGATCAACAGGAAGGGTTTTGGGAGCAATGGAGTTGTGTGCGAGGTTGAGGTAAAGAGGGACTTTCATCCTGGTAAGTTTGAGGAGAAATGGATCAAGATTTACTGCAGTTGGTTCACAACTGACCAAAATGGTCCAAAAACTAGATCATGATGGTGCACTCACATGGAGTGTCAACTTGGGCTAATATTGGGCAGGGCAGGGTCATTTTGTCATATGAAGATGCTCAAAAAGTCTCATACCAATTGGCCAAGCCAAAATGGCACTTGCTTCACAAACATCTCTGCTGACCAGAAACTTGAAATAATTTTGGTGATCAAATGGCTCATTGAAATGATGCCAAATTGGGTGGAGATATGTTTCGTGGGTATAAGAATGATCTGGTTATTTATCAGGATTTTGGAAGCAATCTAAAATACACTTGCTTCACAACCTGAAAATATTGCCAGAATCAAAGATTTGCTCCTGTGCTCACATAGATAATTGGATGGGGCTGCAAATGGGTGGAGGGGGTTAATATGAGCACATTAAGGAGTGTGCAAAAGTTCAACTTATTTGGATACTCCTAGCTAGCACTGGCCAAGGCAATGTTTGGGCATATTTGAGCTATATATGAACAAAATGAATTATGAGAAGTATTTCGTAATTTTTGGATGGACAGAAATATAGGTTGCTTCACAACCTAGGGCAGATAGGGTTATTCCTTTAATGAAAAATGAATTTTCCCTAGAAAACAATTTAGGGTTTGGTTAAGGAGTGAAGGGACATGATCTTTGCAAGGTTTTGAGAATGATGAGGCACTTCGGAGGGGAAATGAGGATGATTTCCCAGGTGGCAAGGCCACGGAATCACTCCAAAAAGAAAAACAGAGCAAAAACCAAATAAATCAAAAGAAAAAGAAAAGGGCCAAAATCCAAGCTGTTACAGACACCGCAAGATTGAACCCAAAGCTAAGCACTTCTCCCATTGCAAGAAATATCAATCTAGTAGGCCAAACCAAACTAATAATTCGAAGAGACTTGCAAAGATAACTTAAACACACATAAAAGAATTCAGAGGAGATTCAAATATTTCTCATAGATAAACTTGATCACAAACCCATAATTCATCGGATCTCGACAAACACACCGCAAAAAAGAGTTACATCGAATAGATCACCAAGAAGATCAAGGAGAACTTTGTATTGAGAATCAAAGAGAGAGAAGAAGCCATCTAGCTAATAACTATGGACCCGAAGGTCTGTGGTAAGCTACTCACAACTCATCGGAAGGGCCTTGGAGATGATGTAGAGGCCCTTCGTGGTCGATTCCCCCTCCGGCGGAGCGCTGGCGAAGGCTCCAAGATGGGATCTCACGGATACAGAAGGTTGCAGCTGTGGAATTAGGTTTTTGTGGTGCTCATCGATGGTTTCAGGGTACATGGGTATAAACAGGAGGAAGAAGTAGGTCGGTGGATGCTCGAGGGGCCCACGCGGGTGGGGGCGCGCCCACCTTTAGGGGGCGCGCCGGGCACCCTCGTGGCCGCCTCGGTTGTTGCGTGACTTCCACTCCAAGTCTCTAGGTTTGCATTTGTTCCAAAAAGATCGCTCCCGAAGGTTTCATCGTGTTTGGACTCCGTTTGATATTCCTTTTCTTCGAAACACTGAAATAGGCAAAAAAATAGCAATTCGGGTTGGGCCTACAGTTAGTAGGTTAGTCCCAAAAATGATATAAAAGTGTAAATTAAAGCACATAAACATCCAAAACGGGTAATATAATAGCATGGAACAATCAAAAAATATAGATACGTTGGAGACGTATCATTAAGTCACTGAAGCAGCATCCGCGTTCACGCCTGATGCGACCTCTCACTGGTGTTGGCATTGCAGCAACGCGACGGTCGAGAGAGCTAATATCTACTACACAACCTTCTTCTTGTAGACGTTGTTGGGCCTCCAAGTGCAGAGGTTTGTAGGACACTAGCAAATTTCCCTCAAGTGGATGACCTAAGGTTTATCAATCCGTGGGAGGCGTAGGATGAAGATGGTCTCTATCAAACAACCCTGCAACCAAATAACAAAGAGTCTCTTGTGTCCCCAACACACCCAATACAATGGTAAATTGTATAGGTGCACTAGTTCGGCGAAGAGATGGTGATACAAGTGCAATATGGATGGTAGATATGGGTATTTGTAATCTGAAATTATAAAAACAGCAAGGTAACTAATGATAAAAGTGAGCACAAACTGTATTGCAATGCTAGGAAACAAGGCCTAGGGTTCATACTTTCACTAGTGCAAGTTCTCTCAACAATAATAAAATAATTGGATCATATAACTATCCCTCAACATGCAACAAAGAGTCACTCCAAAGTTACTAAAAGCGGAGAACAAACGAAGAGATTATGGTAGGGTACGAAACCACCTCAAAGATATCCTTTTTGATTGATCTATTCAAGAGTCCGTAGTAAAATAACACAAAGCTATTCTTTCCGTTTGATCTATCCTAGAGTTCATACTAGAATAACACCTTAAGACACAAATCAACCAAAACCCTAATGTCACCTAGATACTCCAATGTCACCTCAAGTATCTGTGGGCATGATTATATGATATGCATCACACAATCTCAGATTCATCTATTCAACCAACACAAAGTACTTAAAAGAGTGCCCCAAAGTTTCTACCGGAGAGTCAAGACGAAAACGTGTGCCAACCCCTATGCATGGATTCATTGAACCCGCAAGTTCATCACCAAAACATACATCAAGTAGATCACGTGAATATCCCATTGTCACCACAGATAAGCACGGCAAGACATACATCAAGTGTTCTCAAATCCTTAAAGACTCAATCCGTTAAGATAACTTCAAAGGGAAAACTCAACCCATTACAAGAGAGTAGAGGGGGAGAAACATCATAAGATCCAACTATAAGAGCAAAGCTCGCGATACATCAAGATCGTATCACCTCAAGAACATGAGAGAGAGAGAGAGATCAAACACATAGCTACTGGTACATACCCTCAGCCCCGAGGGTGAACTACTCCATCCTCGTCATGGAGAGCGCCGGGATGATGAAGATGGCCACCGATGAGGGATCGCCCCCCTCCGGTAGGGTGCCGGAACGGACTCCTGAGAGGTCTTTGGTGGCTATAGAGGCTTGCGGCGGCGGAACTCCCAATCTATCTTCTTTCCGATGTTTTTAGGGTATATGGATATATATATATAGGCGAAAGAACTCGGTCAGGGGAGCCACGAGGGGCCCACGAGGGTGGGGGCGCGCCCAGGGGTAGGGCGCGCCTCCCTGCCTCGTGGCCACCTAGAAGCTTCCCTTACATGCACTCCAAGTCCCCTGGATTATTTCCGTTCCAAAAATAACTTTCCCGAAGGTTTCATTCCGTTTGGACTCCGTTTGATATTCCTATTCTATAAAACTCAAAAACAAGGAAAATTCAGAAACTGGCACTTGGCTCTAGGTTAATAGGTTAGTCCCAAAACGATATAAAAGTGTAAAGTAAAGCCCATAAACATCCAAAACGGGTAATATAATAGCATGGAACAATCAAAAATTATAGATACATTGGAGACGTATCAAGCATCCCCAAGCTTAATTCCTGCTCGTCCTTGAGTAGGTAAATGATAAAAACAGAATTTTTGATGTGGAATGCTAAATAGCATAATTCTCAGTGTAATTCTCTTTATTGTGGCATGAATGTTCAGATCCAAATGATTCAAAGTAAAAGTTCATATTGACATAAGAAATGGTAATACTTCAAGCATACTAACGAAGCAATCATGTCTTCTCAAAATATCATGGCTAAAGAAAGTTATCCCTACAAAATCATATAGTCTAGTTGTTGCTCTATCTTCATCAGACAAAGTATTTAATCATGCACAACCCCGATGACAAGCCAAGCAATTGTTTCATACTTTAGTAATCTCAAACTTCTTCAACTTTCACGCAATACATGAGCGTGAGCCATGGACATAGCACTATATGTGGAATAGAATGATGGTTGTGGAGAAGACAAAAATGGAGAAGATAGTCTCACATCAACTAGGCGTATCAACGGGCTATGGAGATGCCCATTAATAGATATCAACGTGAGTGAGTAGGGATTGCCATGCAACGGATGCACTGGAGCTATAAGTGTATGAAAGCTCAACAAAAGAAACTAAGTGGGTGTGCATCCAACTCGCTTGCTCATGAAGACCTAGGGCATTTTGAGGAAGCCCATCATTGGAATATACAAACCAAGTTCTATAATGTAAAATTCCCACTAGTATATGCAAGTGACAACATAGGAGACTCTCTATCATGAAGATCATGGTTCTACTTTGAAGCACAAGTGTGGTAAAAAGGATAGTAGCATTGTCCCTTCTCTCTTTTTCTCTCATTTTTTGGGGCATTTCTCTTTTTTTATGGCCTTTCTCTCTTTTTTGGGCCTTTTTTTCATAAAGTCCGGAGTCTCATCCTGACTTGCGGGGGAATCATAGTCTCCATCATCCTTTCCTCACTTGGGACAATGCTCTAATAATGAAGATCATCACACTTTTATTTACTTACAACTAATGAATTACAACTCAATACTTAGAACAAAATATGACTCTATGTGGATGCCTCCGATGGTGTATCGGGATATGCAATGAATCAAGAGTGACATGTATAAAAATTATGAAGGTGGCCTTGCCACAAATACGATGTCAACTACATGATCATGCAAAAGCAATATGACAATGATGATGTACGGAACGGTGGAAAGTTGCATGGCAATATATCTCGGAATGGCTATGGAAATGCCATAATAGGTAGGTATGGTGGCTGTTTTGAGGATGGTATATGGTGGGTGTATGGTACCGGCGAAAGTTGCGCGGCACAAGAGAGGCTAGCAATGGTGGAAGGGTGAGAGTGCGTATAATCCATGGACTCAGCATTAGTCATAAAGTACTACGCGCATGCTCCTAGGGGGATAGATTGGTAGGAAAAGACCATCGCTCGTCCCCGACCGCCACTCATAAGGAAGACAATAAATAAATAAATTATGCTCGAACTTCATCACAAAGCGGTTCACCATACGTGCATGCTACGGGAATCGCAAACTTCAACACAACTATTCTTTAAATTCATAATCACCCAACTAGCATGACTATAATATCACCACCTCTATATCTCAAAATAATTATCAAGCATCAAATTGATCATAGCATCCAATTCACTTTCTATGGTAGTTTTTTATTATACCCAACTTGGATGCCCATCATTCTAGGACCAATGTTATAACCATAGCAACTACCATGCTGTTCTAAAATACTCTAAAAATAATATAAGTGAAGCCTGAGAGATCAATACTTTCTACAATATAAAGTCACCGCCGTGCTCTAAAATATATAAGTGAAGTACTAGAGCAAATGACAAACTACTCCGAAAGATACAAGTGAAGATCAATGAGTAGTCGAATAATTATGCAACTATGTGAAGACTCTCTAATATTTAAGAATTTCAGATCTTGGTATTTTATTCAAACAGCAAGCAAAACAAATTAAAACAAAATGATGCTCTAAGCAAAACACATATCATGTGGTGAATAAAAATATAGCTCCAAGTAAAGTTACCGATGAATGGAGACGAAAGAGGGGATGCCATCTGGGGCATCCCCAAGCTCAGGCTCTTGGTTGTCCTTGAATATTACCTTGGGGTGCCTTGGGCATCCCCAAGCTTAGGATCTTGTCACTCCTTATTCCATAATCCATCAAATCTTTACCCAAAACTTGAAAAGTTCACAATACAAAACTCAACAGAAAACTCGTAAGCTCCATTAGTATAAGAAAATAAATCACCACTTAGGTTCTGTTGTGATCTCATTCTAAATTCATAGTAGTGTAATATCTACTGTATTCCAACTTCTCTATGGTTCATACCTTCCGATACTACTCATAGATTCATCAAAAATAAACAAACAACACATAGAAAACAGAATCTGTCAAAAACAGAACAGTCTGTAATAATCTGTATCAAACGTATATTTATGGAACTCCAAAAATCCTACAAAATTAGGAACTCCTTAGCAATTTGTGTACCAAACCAGATCAAAAAGAATCAGAACATAATCACGTTTCTGTGAATTATCAAAACTAATTTACTTTGTGCAAAAGTTTCTGATTTTCAGCAGGATCAACACAACTATCACCGTAAGCTATCCTAAAGGTCTTACTTGGCAATTTATTGAAACCAAAGCTATAAAACATGATTACTACAGTAGCATAATCATGTGAACACACAAGAACAGTAAAGGTAAATATTGGGTTGTCTCCCAACAAGCGCTTTTCTTTAATGCCTTTCTAGCTAGGCATGATGATTTCAATGATGCTACATAAAAGATAAGAATTGAAACATAAAGAGAGCATCATGAAGAATATGACTAGCACATTTAAGTCTAACCCACTTCCTATGCATAGGGATTTTGTGAGCAAAAAACTTATGGGAACAATAATCAACTAGCATAGGAAGGTAAAACAAGCATAGCTTCAAGATTTTCAACACATAGAGAGGAAACTTGATATTATTGCAATTCCTACAAGCATATGTTCCTCCCTAATAAAATTTTTTAGTAGAATCATGAATGAATTCAACAATATAACCAGCACCTAAAGCATTCCTTTCTTGATCTACTTGCATAGAAAATTTACTACTCTCCACATAAGAAAAATTCTTCTTATTCGGAATAGTGGGAGTATCATAAGAGACTCGAATACTATAAATTGTTTCCACATTAAAAGAGTAATGTTCAGAAAAAGGGTAATAATAATCATGACAAGTTTTATAAATATAATCATCACTACTTTTTATAGCATAAGTTTCATCACAATAATCATTATAAGTAGCAACTTTGTTCTCATCATAATCGATTGAAACCTCTTCCAAGATAGTGGAATCATCACTAAATAAAGTCAGGACCTCTCGAAATCCACTTTCATCAATATTATAAGATTCAACATCCTCCAAAATAGTGGGATCATTACTTCCTAAAGTTGACACTCTTCCAAACCCACTTTCAACAATATAATCATCATAAGTAGGAGGCATGCTATCATCATAACAAATTTGCATATCAAAACTTGGGAGGCTAAAAATATCGTCTTCACTAAACATAGCATCCCCAAGCTTGGGAAAAACATTAATTGCAGAAAATATATTCTCAAACACATCATTCTCATCAAACATAGCTTCCCCAAACCTGGGCCTTTTCATATCATAAGCATAATCAGTCTCATCATTAATAGTATGGATAGCACCAATAGTATAGCAATTATCATCATCACAATGAGTAGTAGGAGCAACATCATTTGGGAGGGATACCTTTTTACCTTTTCTTCTCCATCTTTTCTTTTTTTTCTTCACATCATGTGTGGGTTTATCCCTCTTTTTTGAGATCCTTATTGATGAGATTGGTTGAATAGAAAGCTCCTCCTTGTTACCTGATTCATCATAAAAAATAATAGGAGGATATTGGGAAGTCTCTTCTCTTTCATTAGTATTCCCATCATCTTCTATTTGCTTTCTTTTCTCTATGTAATTGGCAATATAAGGATTTTCAATGCAATTCACCGCACAATACATATAAATTTCCTCTAGATCAAAACCAAGAGATCTCCCAAGGGCAAATTCTGGAATATTCTTAGTTGCACATTTCTATTCTTCATAACCCAAAAGCAAACTAAGTTCATTATGATGTGCAAGGGAAATCAAGTCATCACAATTTTTGGACACGATTAGATCATGAAACAATTTGCATTGGGGGTTTAAATGAGCACGTTCATTGCAAAGTTCACAAGTACGACGAAGAATTTTTAAATTTTCAGCACAAACATCTAGCCTTTCTTGCAACCATTTAGTTTCTAAATGCTTATGCCTCTTGAAATATCTATCTTCCCTATTTGGTGTGTACTTGCAAACCCAATGCACTCCACAAAAATTGACATGCTTATAGGAGACATTTTCATCATAACTAGTGCAATCATCATTAGTACTATGGATATTAAAAGAGTTCATACTAACAACATTGCAATCATGCTCATCATTCAAAGATTTAGTACCAAACATTTTATAGACTTCTTCTTCTAGCACTTGAGCACAATTTTCCTTTTCATCATACTCACAAAAGATATTAAAAAGATGAAGCGTATGATAACTCAGTTCCATTTTTTGTAGTTTTCTTCTATAAACTAAACTAGTGATAAAACAAGAAACAAAAAGATTCGATTGCAAGATCTAAAGATATACCTTCAAGCACTCACCTCACCGGCAACGGCGCCAGAAAAGAGCTTGATGTCTACTACACAACCTTCTTCTTGTAGACGTTGTTGGGCCTCCAAGTGCAGAGGTTTGTAGGACAGTAGAAAATTTCCCTCAAGTGGATGACCTAAGGTTTATCAATCTGTGGGAGGCGTAGGATGAAGATGGTCTCTCTCAAACAACCCTGCAACCAAATAACAAAGAGTCTCTTGTGTCCCCAACACACCCAATACAATGGTAAATTGTATAGGTGCACTAGTTCGGCGAAGAGATGGTGATACAAGTGCAATATGGATGGTAGATATGGGTATTTGTAATCTGAAATTATAAAAACAGCAAGGTAACTAATGATAAAAGTGAGCACAGACGGTATTTCAATGCTAGGAAACAAGGCCTAGGGTTCATACTTTCACTAGTGCAAGTTCTCTCAACAATAATAACATAATTGGATCATATTGATACGTCTCCAACGTATCTATAATTTTTGATTGCTCCATGCTACTTTATCTACTGTTTTGGACTATATTGGGCTTTATTTTCCACTTTTATATTACTTTTGGGACTAACCTATTAACCGGAGGCCCATCCCAGAATTGCTGTTTTTTGCCTATTTCAGTGTTTCGAAGAAACGGAATATCAAACGGAGTCCAAACGGAATGGAACCTTCAGGAACGTGATTTTCCAACCAAACATGATCCAGGAGACTTGGACCCTACTCCAAGCAGTGCCAGAGGCGGTCACGAGGGTGGAGGGCGCCCCCCTGGGCGTGCCCTCCTACCTTGTGGGCCCCCTGATGCTCCGCCGACCTACTCCTTCCTCCTATACCTACATATCCCCGTACGACCAGAACAGGAGCCAAAAACCTAATTCCACCGCCGCAACCTTCTGTATCCATGAGATCCCATCTTGGGGCCTGTTCCGGAGCTCCGTCGGATGGGGCATCCACCACGGAGGGCTTCTACATCATCACCATAGCCCCTCCGATGAAGTGTGAGTAGTTTACTTCAGACCTTCGGGTCCATAGCTAGTAGCTAGATGACTTCTTCTCTCTTTTTGGATCTCAATACAATGTTCTCCCCCTCTCTCGTGGAGATCTATTTGATGTAATCTTCTTTTTGCGGTGTGTTTGTTGAGACCGATGAATTGTGGGTTTATGATCCAGTATTATCTAAGGAAAATATTTGATTCTTCTCTGAATTCTTTTATGTATGATTGAGTTATATTTGCAAGTCTCTTCGAATTATCCTTTTTGGTTTGGCCAACTAGATTGGTAGTTCTTGCAATGGGAGAAGTGCTTAGCTTTGGGTTCAATTTTGCGGTGTCCTTACCCAGTGACAGAAAGGGTTGCAAGGCACGTATTGTATTGTTGCCATCGAGGATAACAAGATGGTTTTTTTATCATATTGCATGAATTTATCCCTCTACATCATGTCATCTTCCTTAAGGCGTTACTCTGTTTTTAACTTAATACTCTAGATACATGCTAGATAGCGGTCGATGAGTGGAGTAATAGTAGTAGATGCAGAATAGTTTCAATCTACTTGTTTTGGACGTGATGCCTATATACATGATCATTGCCTAGATATACTCATAACTATGCTCAATTCTGTCAATTGCTCAACAGTAATTTGTTCACCCACCGTAGAATATCTATGCTCTTGAGAGACGCCACTAGTGAAACCTATGGCCCCCGGGTCTATTCTCATCATATCAATCTCTATTGCTTTATTTACTTGCTTTGTTTTTACTTTGCCTTTTACTTTTTACTTTGCATCTATCTATCAAAAATACCAAAAATATTATTTATCATCTCTATCAGATCTCACTATTGTAAGTGACCGTGAAGGGATTGACAACCCCTAATCGCGTTGGTTGCGAGTTGCTATCGTTTTGTGTAGGTACGAGGGACTTGTGCGTGGTCTCCTGCTAGATTGATACCTTGGTTCTCAAAAACTGAGGGAAATACTTACGCTACTTTGCTGCATCATCCTCTCCTCTTCGGGGAAATCCAATGCAGTGCTCAAGAGGTAGCATATAACTATCCCTCAACATGCAACAAAGAGTCACTCCAAAGTTAATAAAAGCGGAGAACAAACAAAGAGATTATGGTAGGGTACGAAACCACCTCAAAGTTATCTTTTTTTATCGATCTATTCAAGAGTCCTTAGTAAAATAACATGAAGCTATTCTTTCCGTTCGATCTATCCTAGAGTTCATACTAGAATAACACCTTAGGACACAAATCAACCAAAACCCTAATGTCACCTAGATACTCCAATGTCACCTCAAGTATCCGTGGGCATGATCATACGATATGCATCCCACAATCTCAGATTCATCTATTCAACCAACACAAAGTACTTCAAAGAGTGCCCCAAAGTTTCTACCGGAGAGTCAAGATGAAAACGTGTGCCAACCCCTATGCATAGATTCATTGAACCCGCAAGTTCATCACCAAAACATACATCAAGTAGATCACATGAATATCCCATTGTCACCACAGATAAGCACGGCAAGACATACATCAAGTGTTCTCAAATCCTTAAAGACTCAATCCAATAAGATAACTTCAAAGGGAAAACTCAATCCATTACAAGAGAGTAGAGGGGGAGAAACATCATAATATCCAACTATAATAGCAAAGCTCGCGATACATCAAGATCGTATCACCTCAAGAACACGAGAGAGAGAGAGATCAAACACATAGCTACTGGTACATACCCTCAGCCCCGAGTGTGAACTACTCCCTCCTCGTCATGGAGAGCGCCGGGATGATGAAGATGGCCACAGGTGAGGGATCCCCCCCCCCTCCGACAGGGTGCCGGAACGGGCGCCCGAGAGGTTTTTGGTGGCTACAGAGGCTTGCGGTGGCGGAACTCCCGATCTATCTTCTTCCCGATGTTTTTAGGGTATATGGATATATATAGGGGAAAGAAGTCGGTCAGGGGAGCCACGAGGGGCCCACGAGGGTGGGGGCGCGCCCAGGGGGTAGGGCGCGCCTCCCAGCCTCGTGGCCACCTCGAAGCTTCCCTTACGTGCACTCCAAGTCCCCTGGATTGCTTCCATTCCAAAAATAACTTTCCCGAAGGTTTTCTATTTGGACTCCGTTTGGTATTCCTTTTTTGTAAAACTCAAAAACAAGGAAAAAACAGAGACTGGCACTGGGCTCTAGGTTAATAGGTTAGTCCCAAAAATGACATAAAAGTGTAAAGTAAAGCCCATAAACATCCAAAACGGGTAGTATAATAGCATGGAACAATCAAAAATTATAGATACATTGGAGACGTATCAAAAGCGCCACCCGCGCGGCTTCCCGGTGCAAGCGACTGCTCTGTGTTAATGACAGCACGGCCATCCTTCCGTCCGCCACACACATTAATGACACGCGGCTACCGACGAACCTACTTCGGCGCCAGCTATCCATCCGTCTGCCGCGGCTCATTGCCATTCGCCCGCTATATTAACTTGAGCCCAGCTCCCAGCCATAGCCAAAGACCCACACTCATTCTCCTCCGGTCCCTTCCTTCTGTCGGCACCACTCCAACCATGGTCTCCTGGCGCTCCAAAGCTCTCTTGCATATACTGTCGCTGGAGCAGACAAAGGACATCAGCGGCTCCGCTCCGGGCGCACTCCAGAGCACTCTTGGACGTACTGTCGCAGGAGCAGACAAAGGAGATTGCCAGCTCCCCCCGGCCGCCCTCCGCCGCCACACCACGAATCCAGCGCGCGTGCGCGGTCGCGACCGATAGCGAGGAAGAGTAGTACACGGTAGGTCGCCGCCGCTCTGGTCCTAGGAAGGCCACCGCTCCTCCACTCAATCGATGCCAAGCTTGGTGGGATAAACATCAGCAGACGCTTAACCGCTTGATGGCAACATGGAGGCGGAAATCTTCAGAACCTTGTGCTCCGGAGGAGGTGGTTATCGAGGCGGATGAGGAGGAGGCAAAGGCAATGGCCGACTTTCTCGGGTTCATGGCCGGACATGGTGGTCGGGCGCCGGCGACCATTTAGATTAGATTTACAGTAGGTTTTAGTACGGTTTGTGCGAAAAGTGTAATGAATTTCGTCCAATTTATAGGAAAAGTTTTCAAAATGTAAAGAATTTCATTCGGTTAATTTGAAATTTGGTTTGTTTGCATGAATTCCGTCCGGTTAGTTCAGATAGTTGTCAAAAGGTATGCGGGCAGCATTGGATGGCATCCATCAGTGTCCTTGGACAGATGCTGGTGTAAATTTGTGGGCCAGTGCTGGAGATGCCCTAACTATCACGCTGTAATCGCTAACAGTGCTCTATTATTTCGCAGGGAACAATTATCCCTCAATAAAAATCAGATCCGCCGTGCTTTGCACTCCTCCCACGTAAGAGTGTAGACTCTTGCTTACATAAAAATGGAGCAAGTGGACGGCACTGTAGCACGTCATATCACTCAAACTAGCCCGCCTAACGCTCGGGAAAGCATCGCCCTCATCATTTTGTTCTAGATTTCTATCGATTGAACGCACGAAAATGTTACGCTTTGCAAGTTCAAAAGGAAAAGGCGGCACACTTACGACTCGTACGCGTCGCGTTCGCGTCGCACCCCCGACAGTCCGGCTTGCATGCCGCTCACCAGAGGGGACACACATTGTCTTGCATTTTCACTGACATGTGGGACTGCAATTGAATAAACCGTCGATAGCCGAAATCTAATCGCTTAGCGGGCGTTGGCTGAGAAGAGAGAGACGGGGGAGGGAGAAGAGATCGCCCGCCCGCCGTGCATGGACTCCAAGATATATATGGTGATAATGTGAGGTTGGCCATGCGGGAGTCTGGACCACTTCCAGGCCAGCTTCTGACCGCCCTGGCCCACCAGAAAACCCCCCACCTCCCCCGCGCGCTCCCTTCTCAGACGCTAGCTACCCACATTCATAGCAAGTAGTACTAGTAAAATACTGGGCATTGACAAAGCCAAGGAGTGGGCTCTGCAAGAGCCCGTCTCTACACGTGCTCCTAGGTATAAAAAACTAATTGTAAAAAAAGAGGCATAAAAAACAATTGTGTCTAAAAAAATAAAGGTAAAAAACATTTGAGAGGAAATAGATAGAGAGAAAGTGAGAAAAAGTTGTAACCTTATAGCCAACCTTATAGTCAACAGTATGGTAGTATTATATGAGGAAGGAGGGAGTGGTGCACATGCCAAGTTCACTGGGCTGTCGTGTTTCACACTCCTTCGTCGTAAACGTAGAGACAATAGCTTTCATCAAAAATAAACAATGAATACTTGTTTCTCGTCCTCTATATAGGAAAGAATACTTTCATTCGCCGACATGTGGGACGTCGACCATCCTGGTCCACCTGCCATGCACAAAATTATCCTGGTCCACCCCGGTCGTAGCGCAGGCCCAACCTTTCCCACTGTAAGTTGGTCGGACGAAGGAACCATCATGACTTTCTTGAATTTTTCTTCTTCAAGAAAACTTACTATACCCGCAATACTGCTACCACACACAAAGACTCGACGGCACTATACCACGTCATATTACTGAAACCCACTAGGCCAAACTAGCCCGCCCAGGATTTGTACTCCCTCCGTTTCAAAGTTAGTAGTACAAAGTTGGTCCTAGAAATTGATCTTCACTTATATCTTTCGGAGTAGTTTGTCGTTTGCTCTAGTGCTTCACTTATATATTTTAGAGCATGGCGATGGTTATATTTCGTAGAAATTGCTAGTCTCTCATGCTTCACTTATATTATTTTGAGAGTCTTTTAGAATAGCATGGTATTTTTTATGGTTACAAAGTTGGTCCTAGAATGATGAGCATCCAAGTTGGGTATAATAAAAACTATCATAGAAAAGAACTGGATGCTATGATCAATTTGATGCTTGATAATTGTTTTGAGATATGGAGGTAGTGATATTAAAGTCATGCTAATTGAGGTGATTATAAAAAATACTTGTGTTAAGGGTTGTGATTCCCGTATCATGCATGTATGGTGAACCGCTTTGTGATGAAGTTGGAGCACAATTTTATTTATTGAGTGTCTTCCTTATGAGTGGCGGTCGGGGACGAGCGATGGTCTTTTCCTACCAATCTATCCCCCTAGGAGCATGCGCGTAGTGCTTTGGTTTTTGATGACTTCTAGATTTTTGCAACAAGTACATGAGTTCTTTTGACTAATGTTGAGTCCATGGATTATACGCACCTCACCCTTCCACCATTGCTAGCCTCTCTTGTGCCGCGCAACTTTCGCCGGTACCATACACCCACCATTACCTTCCTCAAAACAGCCACCATACCTACCTATTATGGCATTTCCATAGCCATTCCAAGATATATTGCCATGCAACTTTCCACCGTTCCGTTCATATGACACGCATTACTTTTGTCATATTGCTCTTTGCATGATCCTGTAGTTGACATTGTATTTGTGGCAAGGCCACCTTCAAATTTTTCATACATGTCGCTCTCGATTCATTGCATATCCTGGTACACCGCCAGAGGCATTCATATAGAGTCATATCTTATTCTAGCTTTGAGTTGTAATTCTTGAGTTGTAAATCCATAAAAGTGTGATGATCTTCATTATTAGAGCATTGTCCCAGTGAGGAAAGTATGATGAAGACTATGATTCCCCCACAAGTCGGAATGAGACTTCGGACTTTACAAAAGAAAAAAAATGAAAAAAAGGAAGAAAAAAAGAAGAAGAAAGGCCAAAAAGAAAAAGAAAAAGGGAAAGGCCAAAGGAAAAAAAGAAAAAAAAAGAGAAAAAGAGAAAAAAGGAAAAAATAAAATGAGAGAAAAAGAGAGAAGGGACAATGCTACTATCTCTTTTTCCACACTTGTGCTTTAAATTGGCACCATGATCTTCATGATAGAGAGTCTCCTATGTTGTCACTTTCATATACTAGTGGGAATTATTCATTATAGAACTTGGCTTGTATATTCCAATGATGGGCTTCCTCGAAATGCCCTAGGTCTTCGTGAGCAAGCAAGTTGGATGCACACCCACTTAGTTTCTTTTGTTGAGCTTTCATATATTTATAGCTCTAGTGCATCTGTTGCATGGCAATCCCTACTCACTCACATTGATATCTATTAATGGGCATCTCCATAGCCCGTTGATACGCCTAGTTGATGTGAGACAATCTTCTCTTTTTTTTGTCTTCTCCACAACCACCATTCTATTCCACATATAGTGCTATGTCCATGGCCCACGCTCATGTATTGCGTGAAAGTTGAAAGAGTTTAAGATTATTAAAGTATGAAACAATTGCTTGGCTTGTCATCGGGGTTGTGCGTGATTAAATACTTTGTGTGATGAAGTTAGAGCAACAGCCAGACTATATGATTTTGTAGGGATAACTTTCTTTGGCCATGTTATTTTGAGAAGACATGATTACTTTGATTAGTATGCTTGAAGTATCACCATTTTCATGTCAATATGAACTTTCATTTTGAATCATTTGGATCTGAACATTAATGCCACAATAAATAAAATTACATTGAGAATTATGCTAGGTAGCATTCCACATCTTCTGTTTTATCATTTACCTACTCGAGGACGAGCAGGAATTAAGCTTGGGGATGCTTGATATGTCTCCAATGTATCTATAATTTTTTATTGTTCCATGCTATTATATTACCCCTTTTGGATGTTTATGGGCTTTATTTTACACATTTATATCATTTTTGGGAGTAACCTATTAACCGGAGGCCCAGCCCATATTGTTGTTTTATTGCCTGTTTCAGTATTTCGAAGAAAAGGAATATCAAACGGAGTCCAAACGGAATGAAACCTTCGGCAACGTGATTTTTTGGAAGAATATGATCCTTGAGACTTGGAGTTCAGGTCAGAAGATCCTCGAGGAGGCTAGGAGATAGGGGGCGCCCCCCCCCCCCCCCCCACTGGGCGTTCCCCTGTCTCGTGGGCCCCTCGAGCACCCCCCGGACGACTTCTTTTGCCTATATAGTCCCACGTACCCTAAAAACAACCAAGGAGAAGATAGATCGGGAGTTCCGCCGCCCCAAGCCTCTGTAGCCACCAAAAACCTCTCGGGAGCCCGTTCCGGCACCCTGCCGGAGGGGGAACCCATCACCGGTGGCCATCTTCATCATCCCGGCGCTATCCATGACGAGGAGGGAGTAGTTCACCCTCAGGGCTGAGGGTATGTACCAGTAGCTATGTGTTTGATCTCTCTCTCTCTCTCATGTTCTCTCTATGGCACGATCTTGATGTATCGCCAGCTTTGCTATTATAGTTGGATCTTATGATGTTTCTCCCCCTCTACTCTCTTGTGCTGAATTGAGTTTCCCTCTTGAAGTTATCTTATCGGATTGAGTCTTTATATGAGAACACTTGACGTATGTCTTGCCGTGTTTATCTGTGGTGACAATGGGATATCACGTGCCACTTGATGTATGTTTCGGTGACCAACTTGCGGGTTCCGCCCATGAACCTATGCATAGGGGTTGGCACACGTTTTCTTGACTCTCCGGTAGAAACTTTGGGGCACTCTTTGAAGTACTTTGTGTTGGTTGGATGAATCTGAGATTGTGTGATGCATATCGTATAATCATGCCCACGGATACTTGAGGTGACAATGGAGTATCTAGGTGACATTAGGGTTTTGGTTGATTTGTGTCTTAAGGTGTTATTCTAGTACAAACTCTTGAATATATCAATCTGAAAGAATAATTTTGAGGTGGTTTCGTACCCTACCATAATCTCTTCGTTTGTTCTCCGCTATTAGTGGCTTTGGAGTGACTCTTTGTTGCATTTTGAGGGATTGTTATATGATCTATCTATGTTATTATTGTTGAGAGAACTTGCACTGGTGAAAGTATGAACCCTAGGCCTTGTTTCCTACCATTGCAATACCGTTTACGCTCACTTTTATCATTAGTTACCTTGCTGTTTTATATTTTCATATTACAGAAACCTATATCTACTATCCATATTGCACTTGTATCACCATCTCTTCGCTGATCTGGTGCACCTATACAATTTACCATTGTATTGGGTGTGTTGGGGACACAAGAGACTCTTTGTTATTTGGTTGCAGGGTTGCTTGGGAGAGACCATCTTCATCCTATGCCTCCCACTGATTGATAAACCTTAGGTTATCCACTTGAGGGAAATTTGCTACTGTCCTAAACATATGTGCACTTGAAGGCCCAACAACGTCTACAAGAAGAAGGTTGTGTAGTAGACATCAACCTGCAAGTTGATCACCAAAACATACATCAAGTAGATCACGTTAATATCCCATTGTCACCACAGATAAGCATGGCAAGACATACATCAAGTGTTCTCAAATCCTTAAAGACTCAATCCGACAAGACAACTTCAAGGGGAAAACTCAATTCATCACAAGAGAGTAGAGGGGGGTAAATATCATAAGATCCAACTATAATAGCAAAGCTCGCGATACATCAAGATCTTATCACCTCAAGAACAAGAGAGAGAGTGAGAGAGAGAGAGAGAGAGATCAAACACATAGCTACTGGTTCATACCCTTAGCCCCGAGGGTGAACTACTCCCTCCTCGTCATGGAGAGCACCAGGATGATGAAGATGGCCACCGGTGATGGATTCCCCCTCCGGCAGGGTGCCGGAACGGGCTCCCGAGAGGTTTTTGGTGGCTACACAGGCTTGCGGCGGCGGAACTCCCGATCTAGGTTATTTTCTGGAGGTTTCAGTATTTATAGGAATTTTTGGCATAGGTCTCATGTCAGGGGGTTTCCGGGCTGTCCACGATGCAGGGGGCGTGCCCAGGGGGAATGGGCGCGCGGGCCACCCTCGTGGGCAGCCCGGGACTCTCCTGGCCCAACTCTTTCACTCTAGGGGCTTCTTTACAAGGAAAAAACAGAAACTGGCACTGGGCTCTAGGTTAATAGGTTAGTCCCAAAAATGATATAAAAGTGTATAGTAAAGCCCATAAACATCCAAAAGAGGTAATATAATAGCATAGAACAATCCAAAATTATAGATATATTGGAGACGTATCAAGCATCCCCAAGCTTAATTCCTGCTCATCCTCGAGTAGGTAAATGATAAAAACAGAATTTTTGATGTGGAATGCTACCTAGCATACTTCTCAATGTAATTTTCTTTATTGTGGCATGAATGTTCAGATCCAAATGATTCAAAATAAAAGTTCATGTTCACATGAAAACAATAATACTTCAAGCATACTAACAAAGCAATCATGTCTTCTCAAAATAACATGGCTAAAGAAAGCTATCCCTACAAAATCATATAGTCTAGCTCTGCTCTATCTTCATCACACAAAGTATTTAATCATGCACAACCCCGATGACAAGCCAAGAAATTGTTTCATACCTTAGAATTCTCAAACTTTTTCAACCTTCACGCAATACATGAGCGTGAGCCATGGACATAGCACTATATGTGGAACAGAATGGTGGTTGTGGAGAAGACAAAAAGGGAGAAGATAGTCTCGCATCAACTAGGCGTATCAACGGGCTATGGATATGCCCATTAATAGATATCGATGTGAGTGAGAAGGGATTGCCATGCAACGGATGCACTAGAGCTATAAGTGTATGAAAGCTCAAAAATAAACTAAGTGGGTGTGCATCCAACTTGCTTGCTCACGAAGACCTAGGGCATTTTGAGGAAGCCCATCATTGGAATATACAAGCCAAGTTCTATAATGAAAAATTCCCACTAGTATATGAAAGTGACAACATAGGAGACTCTGTATCATGAAGATCATGGTGCTACCTTGAAGCACAAGTGTGGTAAAAGGATAGTAGCATTGTCCCTTCTCTCTTTTTCTCTCATTTTTTGGGCCTTTCTTTTTTTATGGCATTTCTCTTTTTTTATGGCCTTTCCTTTTTTTATAAAGTTCGAAGTCTCATCCCAACTTCTGGGGGAATCATCATCTCCATCATCCTTTCCTCACTTGGCTTAGAACAAAATATGGCTCTATATGAATGCCTCCGGCGGTGTACCGGGATATGCAATGAATCAAGAGTGACATGTATGGAAGAATTATGAAGGTGTCTTTGCCACAAATACGATGTCAACTACATGATCATGCAAAAGCTATATGACAATGATGGAGCGTGTCATAATAAACGGAACGGTGGAAAGTTGCATGGCAATATATCTCAGAATGGCTATGGAAATGCCATAATAGGTAGGTATGGTGGCTGTTTTGAAGAAGGTATATTGTGGGTGTATGGTACCTGTGAAAGTTGCGCGGCACAAGAGAGGCTAGCAATGGCAGAAGGGTGAGAGTGCGTATAATCCATGGACTCAACATTGTTCATGAAGAACTCATATACTTACTGCAAATATATTAGTTATTGAAACAAAGTACTACGTGCATGCTCCTAGGGGGATAGTTTGGTAGGAAAAGACCATCGCTCGTCCCCGACCGCCACTCATAAGGAAGACAATCAATAAATAAAGTATGCTGCAGCTTCATCACAAAGCGGTTCACCATACGTGCATGGTATGGGAATCACAAACTTCAACACATGTATTCCTAAAATTCATAATTACTCCACTATCATGACTCTAATATCACCATTATCATATCTCAAAACAATTATCAAGCATCAAGTTGATCATAGCATCCAATTCACTTTCTATGATAGTTTTCATTATACCCAACTTGGATGCCCATCATTCTAGGACCAATTTTATAACAATAGCAAATACCATGCTGTTTTCAAAGTCTCTCAAAATAATATAAGTGAAGCATGAGGGATAAATAATTTCTACAAAATATAACCACCGTCGTGCTCTAAAAGGTATAAGTGAAGCGCTAGAGCAAATGACAAACTACTCCAAAAGATATAAGTGAAGATCAATGAGTAGTCAAATATTTGTGAAACTATGTGAAGACTCTCTAACATTTAAGAATTTCAGATCTTGGGATATTATTAAACCAGCAAGCAAATCAAAACAAAATGACGCTCCAAGCAAAACACATATCATGTGGTGAATAAAAATATAGCTCCAAGTAAAGTTACCGATGAACGAAGACGAAAGAGGGGATGCCATCCGGGGCATCCCCAAGCTTAGGCTCTTGGTTGTCCTTGAATATTACCTTGGGGTGCCTTGGGCATCCCCAAGCTTGGGCTCTTGCCACTCCTTATTTCATAGTCCATCGAATCTTTACCCAAAACTTGAAAACTTCACAACAGAAAACTCGTAAGCTCCGTTAGTATGAGAAAATAAATCACCACTTAGGTACTGTTATGAACTCATTATAAATTCATATTGGTGTAATAGCTACTGTATTCCAACTTCTCTATGGTTCATACCCACCGATTCTACTCATAGATTCATCAAAATAAGCAAACAACACATAGAAAACAGAATCTGTCAAAAACAGAACAGTCTGTAGTAATCTGTATCAAACGTATACTTATGGAGCTCCAAAACTCCTACTAAATTAGGAACACCTATGCATTTTGTGTACCAATCGGTAGCAAAACGAATAAGATCAAAAGCACATTTATGTGAATTATCAAAACTAATTTACTTTGTGCAAAAGTTTCTGATTTTCAGCAGGATCAACACAACTATCACCGTAAGCTATCCTAAAGGTCTTACTTGGCACTTTATTGAAACAAAAGCTATAAAACATGATTACTACAGTATCATAATCATGTGGACACACAAAACAGTAAGGGTAAATGTTCGGTTGTCTCCCAACAAGCGCTTACGTTTAACGCCCCTAGCTAGGCATGATGATTTCAATGATGCTCACATAAAAGATAAGAACTGAAACATAAAGAGAGCATCATCAAGAATATGACTAGCACATTTAAGCCTAACCCACTTCCTATGCATAGGGATTTTGTGAGCAAACAACTTATGGGAACAATAATCAACTCGCATAGGAAGGTAAAACAAGCATAACTTCGAGATTTTAAGCACATAGAGAGGAAACTTAATATTATTGCAATTCCTACAAGCATATGTTCCTCCCTCATAATAATTTTCAGTAGCATCATGAATGAATTCAACAATATAACCAGCACCTAAAGCATTCTTTTCATGATCTACTTGCATAGAAATTTTACTACGCTCCACATAAGCAAGTTTATTCTTTATGGCATACGTATTATCACAATAATCATCATAAATAGGGGGCATGCTTTCATCATAATAAATTTGCTCATAACTTGGGGGACAAAAAATATCATCTTTATCAAACATATCTTCCCCAAGCTTGTGGCTTTGCATATCATCAGCATCATGGATATTCAAGGAATTCATAATAACAACATTGCAATCATGCTCATCATACAAAGATCTAGTACCAAACATTTTATAGACTTCTTCTTCTAGTACTTGAGCACAATTTTCCTTTCCATCATTCTCACGAAATATATTGAAAAGATGAAGCGTATGAGGCAAACTTAATTCCATTTTTTTGTGTAGTTTTATTTTATAAATTAAACTAGTGATAAAACAAGAAACAAGAAGATTCGATTGCAAGATCTAAAGATATACCTTCAAGCACTCACCTCCCGGCAACGACGCCAGAAAAGAGCTTGATGTCTACTACACAACCTTCTTATTGTAGACGTTGTTGGGCCTCCAAGTGCAGAGGTTTGTAGGACAGCAGCAAATTTCCCTCAAGTGTATGACCTAAGGTTTATCAATCCGTGGGAGGCGCAGGTTGAAGATGGTCTCTCTCAAGCAACCCTGCAACCAAATAACAAAGAGTCTCTTGTGTCCCCAGCACACCCAATATAATGGTAAATTGTATAGGTGCACTAGTTCCGCGAAGAGATGGTGATACAAGTGCAATATGGATGGTAGATATAGGTTTTTGAAATCTGAAAATATAAAAAACAGCAAGGTAACAAGTGGTAAAAGTGAGTGTAAACGATATTGCAATGCTAGGAAACGAGGCCTAGGGTTCATACTTTCACCAATGCAAGTTCTCTCAAAATTAATAACATAACTAGATCATATAACTATCCCTAAACATGCAACAAAGAGTCACTCCAAAGTCACTAATAGTGGAGAACAAACGAAGAGATTATGGTAGGGTACGAAACCACCTCAAAGTTATCCTTTCTGATCGATCTATTTAAGAGTCCATAGTAAAATAACACGAAGCTATTCTTTCCATTCGATATATCATAGAGTTCGTACTAGAATAACACCTTAAGACACAAATCAACCAAAACCCTAATGTCACCTAGATACTCCAATGTCACCTCAAGTATCTGTGGGCATGATTATATGATATGCATCACACAATCTCAAATTCATCTATTCAACCAACACAAAGTACTTCAAAGAGTGCCCCAGAGTTTCTACCAGAGAGTCAAGACGAAAACGTGTGCCAACCCCTATGCATAAGTTCACAAGGTGAACCCGCAAGTTTATCACCAAAACATACATCAAGTGGATCACGTGAATATCCCATTGTCACCACAGATAAGCACGGCAAGACATACATCAAGTGTTCTCAAATCCTTAAAGACTCAATCCGACAAGACAACTTCAAGGGGAAAACTCAATTCATCACAAGAGAGTAGAGGGGGAGAAACATCATAAGATCCAACTATAATAGCAAAGCTCGCGATACATCAAGATCGTATCACCTCAAGAACACAAGAGAGAGAGATCAAACACATAGCTACTGGTACATACCCTCAGCCCCGAGGGTGAACTACTCCCTCCTCGTCATGGAGAGCGCCGGGACGATGAAGATGGCCACTGGTGATGGATTTCCCCTCCGGCAGGGTGCCGGAATGTGCTCTCGAGAGGTTTTTGGTGGCTACGGAGGCTTGCGACGGTGGAACTCCCGATCTATCTTCTTCCCGATGTTTTTAGGGTATATGGATATATATATAGGCAAAAGAAGTCCGTCAGGGCAGCCACAAGGGGCCCACGAGGGTGGGGGCACGCCCAGTGGGGTAGGGCGCGCCTCCCAGCCTCCTGGCCACCTCGAAGCTTCCCTTATGTGCACTCCAAGTCCCCTGGATTGCTTCCGTTCCAAAAATAACTTTCCCGAAGGTTTTCCGTTTGGACTCCGTTTGATATTCCTTTTCTGTAAAACTCAAAAACAAGGAAAAAAACAGAAACTGGCACTGGGCTCTAGGTTAATAGGTTAGTCCCAAAAATGATATAAAAGTGTAAAGTAAAGCCCATAAACATCCCAAACGGGTAATATAATAGCATGGAATAATAAAAAATTATAGATACGTTGGAGACGTATCAAGAGCGCCACCCGCGCAGCATCCCGGTGCAAGCGACTGCTCCACGTTAACGACACCACGGCCATCCTTCCGTCCGCCGCACACATTAATGACACACGGCTGCCAACGAACCTACTCTGGCGCCAGCCATCCTCGTGGGCATCCCGGGACTCTCCTGGCCCAACTCTTTCACTCTAGGGGCTTCTTTTGGTCCACAAAAAATCATCAAAAATTGGCACGTCAATTAAAATCCATTTGGTATTCCTTTTCTGTAAAACTCAAAAACAAGGAAAAAACAGAAACTGGCACTGGGCTCTAGGTTAATAGGTTAGTCCCAAAAATAATATAAAAGTGTATACTAAAGCCCATAAACATCCAAAACAGGTAATATAATAGCATGGAACAATAAAAAATTATAGATACGTTGGAGACGTATCAGTCTCCGGCCCGCCCAGGACGAAAAGCCCATTTTCTTTCATATTTTTTGTCACAGAAGTAGGAGTCCACCACATCTATGATGATACCGAGTTTTGTCACAATTATCGTCATAGAAGTGTCATAAGCATGACAGTTTTTTTTCGTCCGGACCAAAATGTCACGGATGTGTCTTTTTGTGTAGTGTAGGATGACGTAGAGGTGATGTCTGCTAGGACTACGTTGGTATTTCTCCAAAGAGGAAGGGATGATGCAGCACAGCGACGATAGGTATTTCCGTCAGTGATGAAACCAAGGTTATCGAACCAGTAGGAGAACCAAGCAACACAACGTAAATAACCCCTACACACAGATAACAAATCCTCGCAACCCGATGTGTTAAAGAGGTTGTCAATCCCTTTCGGGTAACGGCGCCAGAAATTGACAAACAGACGTGAGATAAATTGTAGTAGATTGATAGATCGAGCGCCAAATAAAATAAATAAGAATAAAATGCAGCAAGGTATTTTGTATTTTTGGTTTAATAGATCTGAAAATAAATGCAAAAGAAAAGTAGATCGCAAAGGCAAATATATGAGAAAGAGACGCGGGGACCGTAGGTTTCACTAGTGGCTTCTCTCGAGAAAAATAGCAAACAGTGGGTGAACAAATTACTGTTGGGCAATTGATGGAACTTCAAATAATCATGATGATATCCAGGCAATGATCATTATATAGGCATCATGGCCAAGATTGGTAGACCGACTCCTGCCTGCATCTACTACTATTACTCCACACATCGACCGCTATCCAGCATGCATCTAGTGTATTAAGTTCATGGAGAAACGGAGTAATGCAATAAGAACGATGACATGAGGTAGACAAGATCTATCTATATAGAGATAGACCCCATCGTTTTATCCTTAGTAGCAACGATACATACGTGTCGGTTCCCCTTCTGTCACTGGGATCAAGCACCGTAAGATCGAACCCACTACAAAGCACCTCTTCCCATTGCAAGATAAATAGATGAAGTTGGCCAAACAAGATCCAAATATCGGAGAAGAAATACGAGGCTATAAGCAATCATGCATAAAAGAGATCAAAGAAACTCAAATAGTTTCACGGATATAAAAAGATATAACTGATCATAAACTCAAAGTTCATCAAATCCTAACAAACACACCGCAAAAGAGTTACATCATATGGATCTCCAAGAGACCATTGTATTGAGAATTCAGGGAGAGAGGAAGCCATCTAGCTATTAACTACGGACCCAAAGGTCTACAAAGAACTACTCACGCATCATCAGAGAGGCACCAATGGAGGTGGTGAACCCCATCCGAGATGGTGTCTAGATTGGATCTGGTGGTTCTAGACTCTGCGGTGACTGGATCAATATTTCGTCGACTCCCCTAGGGTTTTGGGAATATTGGGGTATTTATGGGGGCACCCGAGGTGGGTTGTGCTCTCCTTGAAGCACCCCCCAGGCGCAGCCAGGGCCCATTAGGTGTCTTCTGGTCCAAAAAAATCTTCATGAAGTTTCATTGCATTTGGACTCCGTTTGGTATTGATTTCTTGCGATGTAAAAAACATGCAGAAAACAGCAACTGACACTTGGCACTATGTCAATAGGTTAGTACAAAAAAATGATATGAAATGACTATAAAATGATTATAAAACATCCAAGATTGATCATATAACAGCATGGAACAATCAAAAATTATAGATACGTTGGAGACGTATCAGCATCCCCAAGCTTAACTCCTACTCGTCCTCGAGTAGGTAAGTGATAAAAACGGAATTTTTGATGTGGAATGTTGCCTAACATGTCATATCATATTCTTTTCTTTATAGCATGGACATTTGGACTCTTATGTGATTCCAAGCAATAGTCTAGTTTTGACATGATAATTTAAATACTCAAGCATATCAACAAGCAACCATGTCTTTCAAAATAACAATGCTAAAATAAGCTATCCCTAGCCCATCATGCTCAATCATTGATCCATTCATGAAACACACTCGCATATTAACTACACCAATACTCAAGTACGATCATATTGCCTCCTAGTTGGTGCTTTTATAAGAGAAGATGGAGACTCAAATTCAAAATAAAAATTGCATAAAGTAAAAGAAAGGCCCTTCGCAGAGGGAAGTAGGGATTTGTAGAGGTTCCATAGCTCAGAGCAAAAAATGAGAGATAAAAACATTTTGGGAAGTGTATCCTTCCCACCAACGAAAACGACTTAGAGTTCCCAACACATTCCATGCTAGATATATCATAGGCGGTTTCCAAATAGAAAATAAAGTTTATTCCTTTTTCAACCATACTTTCACTTTCCATGGCTAGCCGTATTTACGGTTGCCCTCCATACCAACACTTTCCAAGGAATTTATTATTTGACAACATAAAGTAAATTCATTTTTAATTTCGGAACTAGTCATCCCTAATACCTTTGCCTTACTCTCATGCAATGACAAGTGAATAAACACTCATCATGAGAATAACACATCTAGCATGGAAAATATAGCCACCCCTCACCGCTCCGCGAGCGGAACGAACACACAAAAGAGAAGTGTATTTTGAAAATTAGAGAGGACACATACAAATTTGCTTAGAACGGCAAAAGAATACCGCATACAGGTAGATATAGTGGACTCATGTGGCAAAACTGGCTTAAAGGTTTTCGGATGCACAAGTAGAGATCATACTTAGTGCAAAATAAAGGCTAGCAAAAGACTGAGAAGCGACCAACCAAGAAACGAATAATCCCATAAGCAAACATTAAGCATAATTAACACTGAATAATGCACCACAAGTAGGATATAATTTCATTGCATAATTATTGACTTTCGTGCTTGCATAGGGAATCACAAACCTTAACACCAATATTCTTACTAAAGCATAATTACTTATCAACATAACTCACATACCACATCATCATATCTCAAAACTATTACTAAGAATCAAGTTTATTTTGTCCAATTATCTTCATGAAAGTTTTTATTATATCCTTCTTGGATATCTATCACTTTGGAACTAATTTTCATATGTTGCTTTTCATAAGCTCAAACAAATATAAGTGAAGATCATGAGCATAATTTTTCTTTCTCTCAAACTAATTTAAGAGAAGCAAGAGAGGATTTCTTGAAAATTGTACTAACTCTCAGATAAATGTAAGTGAAGAAAGAGAGCATTTCTTCAAAAGTACTAAAGCACACCGTGCTCAAAAAGATATAAGTGAAGCACTAGAGCAAGTCCATAGCCCATAAAAATTTAAGTGAAGCATAGAGAGCAATTATAACAAGTCGTGACATAATTTTGGCTCTCTCAAATAGGTGTGTCAAGCAAGGAATTAAGACTTAAAACACAAAATGAAACAAGAAAAGACTCATATCATACAAGACGCTCCAAGCAAAACACATAGTATGTGACGAATAAAAATATAGCTTCGAGTAAAATACCGATGGTCGTTAGAAGAAAGAGGGGATTCCACTCGGGGCATCCCCAAGCTTAGTTGCTTGCTCATTTTAGGATAATAGCTTGGGATGCCGGGGCATCCCCAAGCTTAGGCTCTTCTTACTCCTTATCCTTCATCCATCGTAAGATAACCCAAAACTTGAAAACTTCAATCACACAAAACTCAACAAAACCTTCGTGAGATCCGTTAGTGTAAGAAAAATAAATCACTACTATAAGTACTGTATCAAACCAATTTATATTTTGTTCTTGCATTATATCTATTGTATTCCAACTTTTCTATTGCAAAAACTCATCAAAGAAAACCATAGAGCCATCAAAATAAGCACACAGCGCAAAAAAAAACAGAACCTATCAAAACGGAACAGTCTGTAGCAATCTAATTTGTTTGCATACTTCTGGAACTCCAAATTTTTTTGAAACATTAGGACGACCTGGGTAATTTTTATATTAATCTACTGCAAAAAAGTTGGTATTTTATCATGCTCTGGTTAAGAATAAGAATTGTTTCATGAGCGCAAAAGTGTCTGTTTTCAGCAAGATCAAACAACTATCACCCAAGAAGATTCTGAAGGCTTTACTTGGCACAAACACTAATTAAAACACCAAAAACACAATCATAACAGTAGCATAATTGTGCAAACACTCAAGAACATAAAGCAAAAAAGCAAAATTAAATTTTATTCATAGGGTTGCCTCCCAACAAGCGCTATAGTTTTACACCCTTAGCTAGGCATAAAGCAAGGATCTAAGTTTTGTCATCCTTCTTCTTAATTTTGTTAGAGGTGTTTTCATCATGGGGTTTTGTAAACACAACATAAAACATATTATCCATGGAAACTTTAGCATTCCTAAGTTGGTTTTCATCATAACCCTTCTGATTTCCCGCAACAATCCAAGAGTAATGTTGATTAACATTATTGAAAACTTGTTGGATTGTATCTAAAAGGGGGACTTCTTTTTTAAGATTCTCATCAAAGATTTTATTATCCCCAAGCAAATGCCTTAGTGCATAATCACTATTGTAAAGAATTTCATCTATCATGGGTTTTTCACGATTCATACCATAAAAATCAAAGCTTTCCCTAGCTTCCCGTATTACGTAGTCAAATTCATTCATAGGAGCGAGAGTGGCTAACTTTTTGGCTTTGGGATTCTTTATAACGGGAAGCTCAAAAAACAATATTTGCAAAGTAGGATGGGTACAGATAAATTTAGTTTCAAGTTTCAGAACTAGTGCTGAAATAGCATCCGCATAGGATCTAGTAGTTTTAAGTATAGGAGCATCATCAGGATTTAGATTTCCGACACAATTGAAAAATTCTTGGATACATTCTTTTCCAATAACGTTCCCTCGCCCCAAGATAAAAGTTTTAGCATCCAGATTGCCCGCACGTCCAATCTTAGGAGTTAGGCCATCCTCTGTTGGTGCCATACCGAAATCACTCATGATTGCAAGCAAAGAATAGATCTGACGAGAAAACGGCGAGCGAAAAAGAGGGGCGAATAAAAAGGCAATTTTTTTTGTGAAGTGGGGGAGATGAAAACGAGAGGCAAATGGTAAATAATGTAAATTGCGAGGAGATGAGATTTGTGATTAGGAACCTGGTATATGTTGAAGATCCTCCCCGGCAATGGCGCCAGAAATTCCTTTTGATGTCGGCTAGGACTACGTTATTATTTCCCCAAAGAGGAAAGGATGATGCAACACAGCGATGGTAGGTATTTCCCTCAGTGATGAAACCAAGCTTATCGAACCAGTAGGAACCAAGCAACACAACATAAACAGCCCCTGCACACAGATAACAAATCCTCGCAACCCGATGTGTTAAAGGGGTTGTCAATCCCTTTCGGGTAACGGCGCCAGAAATTGGCAAACGGACATGAGATAAATTGTAGTAGATTGATAGATCGAACGCCAAATAAAATAAATAAGAATCAAATGCAGCAAGATATTTTTGTATTTTTGGTTTAATAGATCTGAAAATAAATGCAAAGGAAAAGTAGATCGCAAAGGCAAATATATGAGAAAGAGACCCGTGGGCCATAGGTCTCACTAGTGGTTTCTCTCGAGAAAAATTGCAAATGGTGGGTGAACAAATTATTGTTTGGCAATTGATAGAACTTCAAATAATCATGATGATATCCAGGCAATGATCATTATATAGGCATCATGTCCAAGATTAGTAGACCGACTCCTGCCTACATCTACTACTATTACTCCACACATCGACCGCTATCCAGCATGCATCTAGTATATTAAGTTCAAGGAGAAATGGAATAATGTAATAAGAATGATGACATGACGTAGAAAAGATTTATCTATGTAGAGATAGACCCCATCGTTTTATCCTTAGTAGCAACAATACATATGTGTCGGTTCCCCTTCTGTCACTGGGATCAAGCACCGTAAGATCAAACCCACTACAAAGCACCTCTTCCCATTGCAAGATAAATAGATCAAGTTGGCCAAAAAAACCAAGTATCGGGGAAGAAATACGAGGCTATAAGCAACCATGCATAAAAGAGATCAAAGAAACCCAAATACTTAAATGGATATAAAAAGATATAACTGATCATAAACTCAAAGTTCATCAGATCACAACAAACACACCGCAAAAAGAGTTACATCATATGGATCTCCAAGAGACCATTGTATTGAGAATTCAGCGAGAGAGAGGAATCCATCTAGCTACTAAATACGGAACCGGAGGCGTATATAGAACTACTCACGCATCATCGGAGAGGCACCAATAGAGGTGGTGAACCCCATCCGAGATGGTGTCTAGATTGGATCTAGTGGTTCTGGACTCTGCGGCGGCTGGATCAATATAGGGGATCTATCGTAGTCCTTTCGATAAGTAAGAATGTCGAACCCAATGAGGAGTAGAAGGAAATGACAAGTGGTTTTCAGCAAGGTATTCTCTCCAAGCACTGAAATTATCGGTAATAGATAATTTTGTGATAAGACAAATCATAACGGGTAACAAGTAATAAAAGTAAACAAGGTGCAGCAAGGTGGCCCAATCCTTTTCATAGCAAAGGACAAGCCTGGACAGACTCTTATATAAAGCAAAGCGCTCCCAAGGACACATGGGAATTATTGTCAACTTAGTTTTCATCATGCTCATATGATTCGCTTCGTTACTTTGATAATTTGATATGTGGGTGGACCGGTGCTTGGGTGTTGCCCTTCCTTGGATAAGCCTCCCGCTTATGATTAACCTACGAAAGAAGAATTAAGGTAAACCTAACCATAACATGAAACATATGGATCCAAATCAGCCCCTTACGAAGCAACACATAAACTAGGGTTTAAGCTTCTGTCACTCTAGCAACCCATCATCTACTTATTACTTCCCAATGCCTCCCCCTAGGCCCAAATAATGGTGAAGTGTCATGTAGTCGACGTTCACATAACACCACTATAGGAAAGACAACATACATCTCATCAAAATATCGAACGAATACCAAATTCACATGATTACTTATAACAAGACTTCTCCCATGTCCTCAGGAACAAACATAACTACTCACAAAGCATATTCACAATCATAATCAGAGGAGTATTAATTATCATTAAGGATCTGAACATATGATCTTCCACCGAATAAACAAACTAGCATCAACTGTAAGGAGTAATCAACACTATTAGCAACCCACAGGTACCAAACTGAGGTTTTGGGACTAAGATCGAATACAAGAGATGAACTAGGGTTTGAGAGGAGATGGTGCTGGTGAAGATGTTGATGGAGATTGACCCTCCCTTGATGAAAGGATCGATGGTGATGACGAAGGCGATGATTTCCCCCTCCCAGAGGGATGTTTCCTTGGCAGAATAGCTCCGCTGGAGCCATAGATTGGTTCTGCCCAGGTCCGCCTCGAGATGGCGGCGCTTTGTCCCAAAAGCCTCTATATGATTTTTCTAGGGTAAAAGACACCATATAGCAGAAGTTGGGCATCAGAGGTCTTCTAGTGGGCCCACAAGGTCGGGGGGGCGCCCAAGGGGGTAGGACGCGCCCTCCACCCTTGTGGCTGACTGGTGGGCCCCCTCTGGTTCTTTCTTCACCCTATATTTTTTATATATTCCAAAAATAAGCTCCTGAAGTTTCAGGACTTTTGGAGTTGTGCAGAATAGGTCTCTAATATTTGCTCCTTTTCCAGTCCAGAATTCCAGCTGCCGGCATTCTCCCTCTTCATGTAAACCTTGTAAAATAAGAGAGAATAGGCATAATATAATGTGTAATAACAGCCCATAATGCATTAAATATCAATATAAAAGCATGATGCAAAATGGACATATCACCAAGCAACCCCACTGTCTTATCAAAGCATAACGCCAAAGAAGAATTTTCAGCCTTTGACAAAGGTAAATGGAAATTGGACTTGGAAAGCTATGCCAGCTTCAATGCCAGGGAAATCCATGCTGGCTATCTGAACCGCCTTCATACCAGCCGTGAGATGGAAGTCGGGCTGGTAAATCTGATGAAGGAGCGCTTTGAGGTAAGCAACTGAAAACCTTCTCATATGTATCTATGTCAGCTGCCAAGTCTAGAGGATATAAAAGAATTTAAAATGTTGTAGACTTAAATGATAGCCTTCTTGCAACTCCCCAAAATTATCATCTCTTCATTAGATCCAAATGAGTAGCCCCCAAGGGCTGGCTTAAGCTAAATAGTTAAGCCGGGACTTCAGACCATGTTGCAAAAAATCCAAATATGTAGCCCCCATGAGCCGGCTTTAATTTGAAAAAATTGAGCCGGGTCAGTAAGTATTTGTTTGAAAAATGACCTACAGTAGCCCCCAAGTGCCAAGTAGAGTACTTGTAATGTGCTTGGGACTTCAATAAAATGATTATCATAATTCCCAAGTGCTGCTTGATTATCTTTGCAGGCTGAATTAAGCATGAAGGAGTCTTAGGTGGTTGATATGTGGCAGAACATCAAATTGCAACAATCAGAAACTTCCAAGGCCAAATTAGAATTGAAGACGCCTTGGAAGTGTCTGCAAAATTGAAGATGGATTTTAACAGCAGAGAGCTAGCTGGGAGACCAAGAAGGCGGCTCTATTGAAGAGAGCTGAAGACGCTGAGGCTGGTCTCGAACCAGTGACTAAAGAGTTATCCAGTTTAAAGAGACATCTAAATTAGATGACAGTCACCATCTTTGGTAAGTGATATTGCATCACAATCTTGCACCAGTAATTTGTTTGACCCGCCTGGTGACTTGTCATATGTTTGTACAAACAGGCCCAGAAGTTCCAACCTTGGACAAGACATGTTGGTGAAGCTAAAGGAAACCTATACTTTGGTAGAAAAGCTATACACAGGCGCTCAATGAACCATAGCAACCATCTCACACAAGAAGCAACCATCGTCCCTCATCAGAGAGGGACTGGACAAACTATTTGTCCTACCTCAAAGAATTGACGAGATTAAATGATCATCCACCCGGGCTGGTGCCATCACTGCTTTAAGCCGGGCCAAGGCATGGCAAGAGGAATTAGACCCGGCGGAAATGGCCACCGGTTGTCCGAGCCTGAAAGACGATGGATCACCGTTTGAAGAAGCAGATTTTACCAAGTGCATGAAAGAGATGCGTCCTTTGGCAAGCAAATTGGCCGAAGAGACTGATTTGTCCAAATACTAGGCGGCTTATACCATGCAAAACTCAAGAGTGAACGCGCTGGTTTATGAAGCTGTAGATCTCATCCCTCCAAGACGTAAGCACACTTTTGCTCCTGATGTTGATCCATCCAACCTTATAGATGATGAAGCCGAGTTCAAAGCTTTAACTGGCATCGACTGGACATCATCTGACTTCCAAACGATGGAGGAAGAAGAAGAACCAGCACAGGATAACCCGGAGTTCTCAACTCGCCAAGACTAGAACAACTGATTCAAGGGGTGGCTCTCAGACTACAGCATGGCGTTTCTCTTTGAGAAAAATCTTAATCATTTTGGGTTGTGGAAAGCCTTTGTAACAGGCTAATTAAAACAATGATCTGTCATGCCATCATGCATGTTTAGCCATAAAACTGCTGATGAAATATCTTATGTGCCACTGATAAGCTTGCAGGGAATATCATATTGTTTTTCAATATTCCTGCACACATGGTAAACAACATACACCCTGGCGGTTTATGCCAGGGTGGGTCACAATTTCCAATATAATATGTTCTGGCGACTTAAATTCTATAACCAGGGTGAGTTTGAAAAACCCGAAATATTGATTCAAATATGAGAAGTCATACATGTAGACTGTTATTATAATGATGTTGTAATGATGCAGCATGGGTATTAACCCGTAAATGTGAAGAATCATGACCTGAATTTATTCAAGGCGAATCATCCTGGTGACTTAAAGTCTGCTTATCAGGGCGGGTTATTACCCTCATAGACTCAAGTAAGAGTCAAAAAATCATGGCTACATGGCCTGAATTTGCAAAAAGCCATATATTAATATGGAAAAAGGGTATGAATCCAAAATGTTCAGAAAAAATCCAGAAAACAAGGCTTTCATAGGCCGCCAAGCCTAAAACTTCAAGTGCTTTCATGTGTCGCACAGCCACTGAGTTATTTTCCAGCACACCTATAAGCCAGCTCTCACATGACAAACCGTTGTTTGTTTAACAAGTCCAGGGTCTTTATTTAAAAGATTGGCTGTTAAGAGTACGATGGGTCATTCCATGATTATCTGGGGGGAGTAACAACGACATACATGCCGGTTACCCCGTAATTTGGTGTTTACGCCTGGCTAGGAAGCCGATCAAGAGGGTAAGCATAGTTATGCTCGTTAAGCAGGAAGCCCTCAAGTGACCAATAAGAGTGGCTAGGAATCCGATCAAGAGGGTAAGCATAGCTATGCTCATTGAGCAGGAAGCTCCCAAGTGACCAATAAGAGTGTCTAGGAAGCCAATCAAGAGGGTAAGCATAGCTATGTTCAATGAACAAGAAGCCCCCAAGTGACCTTATGAACAAATAATAAAGACTCACATATGTAGGAATGAAGCGACAGAGGCCCTGAATTATCAGGGATACTAGCTTTATTGTATTGATCATAATATATACATTGATGAGAGTATGTACAACACAAGAGCCGGTGGCTCAAGCGTAATAAGGCCGAAGATGAGCAATGTTCCAGGGCTGGTGGGTCTCCTCCTCCGATGTGCGTGAGTCCTTATGATCTCGAATATCAATGAGGTAGTATGTGATGAGGATACAGACTTGGGGTAGGGTCATAGGCATGACCTACATGTCCAACCCAAGGTCACTACCCCAAAAGATAAGAAGACCAAGAATCCACTCGACAACCAAATCACTCGACCATCATTCCCCACCGTCACTCGACTGTATGGGGAATCACTTGACTATATCGAAGACCAGGAGTCGGAAGAACGCACAATGGCCGGGCATTCACTCCTTAGTCTTCATGAGCATTAATAGTATTTAAGATTGCTGTTACCTGTAACGCCCTCACTTTATGTACATTAAACCCTTCGTAATGGAGGTGGGCGGGGGTCCTGGCGCATATCCCACAAGCATGTCTTGTGAGTCTAGGCGTGTACCGAATTATACCCCTTGAAAGACCCTAGACGCTCTGGATCTGGCTCTGGAGCGTTTAACTGATCCAGGATTTCTTGGCCTGTCAACAGAGGCAGTGCAGTGTTTTTGACAACTCTACCTTTGATGAAGTTATGCTTGTCTTTCCTGAACTTATGGCGAGGATCCAAGAACTGTCTATGCAAGTCGAAGCAAGAAAACTTGTGATCGGCCTGAAGCCAACGAAACTGAAGAGCTCCCTTGCATGTGGGGCACTGAAACCTTCCATGCACACACCAGCCAACGAATAGCGCATATGCCGGCAAGTCATGCATCGAGTACATGTACCAGACACGCATTATGAAGTTCCATTTGCTAAACACGTCGTATGTCTTGAACCCATTATCCCAGTCTTCTTGCAATTCATCCTTCAGCGGCTGCATGATATTCTTCCCCGGATAGTTGGGCCCTGGAATTATCAACGCTAGGAAAATGTTCTTTCTTTGCATAATCTGTCCGGGGGGAGATTGAGTGGAATGACAAATACGGGCCAACAACTGTATTGGGTTGCCGTCAGACCAAACACACTTAACCCATCCGTGTTGATGGCGACTCAAGGATGCCTCAGATCTGCCGCTTTGTCATCATGTAATGCATCGAAGCGCGTTCACGCTTCACCGTCCGATGTGTGCACCATCATTAGCTTCCTATCTGCATTTAGTTGGGTTCTTTTGCCCATTTGGTGCCATGTCATATGTCTGGCCATCTCTTTGACCATGAAAATACGTTGAAGTCTTGGTACGATTGGCATATACCGAAGAACATTAACGGGGATTTTGGTCTGCTTCTTCTCACCCATACCATTGTCCACAACGCACCTGGATGACTTGCAAATGGGACAATAGTTCAAGTCTGCATACTGAAACCTAAATAAGGCACATCCTTTCTCACAGGCATGTATCTTCTCATAGGGCATCTTAAGAGCACGAAGGATTTTGTCTGACTGGTACAGGTTTGCAGGTAGTACATGGCCTTTGGGTAGAAAACGTCCAAATACTATCATCATCGCATCGTAGCATTCTCTGCCCAAGTTGAATGGAGCCTTCAGAGCCATTATTTGTGAGATGGCATCCAACTGACAAGGCTCAGTGTGCTCGTGGAGAGGACGTTTGAAGACTCCAACATTTCATTGAAGGCCTTTGCAGATTCCTCCATCTCATCGCCCGAGTCTCGAGCATCATCAAAGTCTTGCACCATGTCTTCCATCCCGGTACCATGCTCGTAAGTGCGACGACGAAGCACCTCGGCTTTGGCATGTTGGGCAGACTCGCCATGAAATGTCCACACCGTATAACCTAGCATAAAACCCCTCTTCTGCAGGTGTTTGCCCATTTCATCCTATGTCCTCTTGTGCCAATTGTTGCACCCGGCATAGGGGCACCGGGTTGTCCTCTGCCCATTTGCAAATGCGGCTCTCAGAAACCCCTTGGTTTTTGTTAACCATTCAATGGTCATGTCTTTCTGACTAGTGTGAACGGTGTACATCCATGCACGATCACTCATCTTGCCTAGCTATTGGACACATAAGATATATATATATATATATATATATATATATATATATATATATATATATATCAGCATGTATATATTCATCAGTTAATGGAGTTTGTCACTTTTATTACGTCCACGCAACCTAGACGTTGATAGGTAAAGATAGGTCCTAATCCCACCCGATTATGTGTAGATTGGGTTCGTTTTCCCATGCTCTGCTCCAGATCTGATGCAAAATTTCGGCAGCACCTACCCGCTGTTCTCCTGATACGCGTCTCGGCAATAAGCGGAGAGGATGTGTACCCGGAGAACAACAGGGAGGCATTGACAAAATTCTGCATCGGATCCAGAGCAGAGCATATGCCAATCTACACATACTTGGGATGTCCATAGATAACGTTGGACAATTCAAAAGAATCACGGTTATAAATATGCAAATGCATGCATATTTATAGATGTAACCCTTTCAAACGGGAGACGCATAGTGGTCACGCATACTGATGATTGAAGACACCTATAGCTAGCAAGTTTCATCTGCACGAAGACCGGAATAGAGCAAATGAAGAGGGGAGGAGGAGATGTCATTTGTGCTCACCCATGAACGCAGGGGCGGAGCTCGTCGAACACTAGATCCTCGCAGCGACGAAAAAACTGCACATTTAAATCGAAAGATGAGTAACATAGCAATATTGTTTTTTTTGTCAACCTAACTAAATACTTACAATAGGACGAGCGTGTTAGGGGGTTCCTCGACGTCGATGGAACCATAAATAGCAAGTATCGTCGGTGCGAGATACATGTGGCCGTCGGTGTCGAACATTACATCCACATCCCACAAGTGACGCTGACGCTCAGCATCCCGCGCGCAGCAATAGTTCTGGGGGCCGATGACGGTCGAACACCTTGGCGAATTTGTCTGGTAGCCTCTGCGATGAGGATTAAAGCCAAGTTTTGAAACTTCAAACAACCAATGAGTCAGTTTGGGTGTTTCAAGTTTCAACACTTGGCTTTTAATCGTCATCGGAGAGGCTACAAGACAAATTCGCATAGGTGTTCAACCGCCATCGACCACGATGCTACGGGACTCCGGACGCCGGCGTCACTTGTGGGATCTGGATGTAATGTTCGACACCGACGGCCACATGTATCTCGCACCAATGATACTTGCTATTTACGGTTCCATCGACGTCGAGGAACCCCCTAACCCGCTCGTCCCCGGGCGCCCTCTGGTATGGCGACGCACGGTCGACGGGTCAGCACTCGGACCGAGGGATTCTCGGCATGGGCGACGGCGTCGGGACCGCGGGACCCACTGGCTCCATCATCTATCCCCTCGGCGACCGGCGATCCACAACCCTCTTCCTTTTTTCCTTTTTCCTCTTCTTCTACTTATTCTTCTTTTTTTCAACTTTCTTCTTCTTCTAATTATCTAAACCTAAACCTAGAACTAACCTAATCCTACCACTAACCTAAAGCTATTAATAACACCTAAAACTAAATAGCAAATAACAGTAAAAAAACAAAAAAAGTTCACCTTGGCTTCGGCGGTGGTGGAGGAGGTGGCGGGGAGCCGGGGCGGTGGGGCGGGACGCCGGGACGCCTGGGCGAGGCGACGGGGGCGGTGGGGGTCGGGGGCGGGGGCGGCTCGGGCCCGGGGGCGGCGGCGTGGGTGAGGTGAGGGCCGGGAGAGAGAGAGAGAGAGGGGGGGGGGTGGGGCGCGGGCGCTGGCCCCTTTTAAGTTAGGTCACAGCTCTTTGTCGTCTGCTAGCAAACGACAAAGAGCCTAGCTAGTGGGGTGGGGCCGGGGGGAAATGGCCGCTAGGTCGCCCTTGTTTGTGGGCCACCCACCCTCTTTGCTGTCTGCTAGTAGATGACAAAGCTTCTATGTCGTCGGCTAGCAGACGGTAAAGAGCAGACTGACGGCAAACACCCTCTTTGTCATCCGCTCTTTCTTTGCCGTCAGCTTTCCGTAAGCTGATGGCAAAGACCTTCTTTGCCGCCAGCTAGCGGACGACAAAGTGCTGGCTGACGGCAAAGATCCTGATTCCAGTAATGTTGTGTCAATGCTATTGTTTATTGTTGTTGTTGCATACATGTTGCTATTGTCAATTTTTGATATTGTATAAGGCTGGTTGTAATTGGGAGTATCATCCACTAGTATCATACCTCCGTAATGCATAATATCATATAGTATCATGTAGTATTTTATTATTGTCATATATGACATATAGTAACATAGCATTTATTATGATATGGTATCATGATATGATACTCAATTTTTTTGTCTTCATTTAATTCTACGACACTTCATCAAAATTGCCTAGTTGGCATGCATGATACTAGCTATAATATTCTCATTACGACCAGCCTAAAAGATGCGATCGATGAATGTTGTTGTTGAATGCTGATGTGAGAATGGTGAATGGTAATGTGCTCATATTCAATAAATGTTTTTTCAGGTGCATATTCAATAAATGTTAACAATTCATCAAACAGTTTTTGTCTTATAATAGTTCACACTTTTTTTTGCGGGGGAAAACATTCATTAATCAAGTGGTAACAGTTTTACAATCATCTGTAATAATAGTGCTAATCTCCGGTGGTACATTTGCTAGACAACACGCTGCGCGATGCTGTACACGTCCTATCGCAGCCATGGCATGTCCAGCTTTGTTCTGCAATTGGCTAATCATACGGACTTCGTTTGTCGCTCCTCAAGCGGGTCAGAGATATCTCTTCTTACTTGATGCATGTTCCTGGAACGATCAGATTCCCCAGCCTTGAGCAGTGCGATGATCTCCGCACAATCAGTCATTTTAACACACAACTCAATTCACAATCTTAAACTAGAATCTCAGAAAAGAACTCGACGGTGGATTCTGCAGGAAGCAGATTCCCGGAGAATTTTCCGGAATCTTGACCTTCAACCCACCACGCACGTACGTACGGTGGATTCGAGTTGGAGACGTACACGGATCCCTCCACCACCGCCTACTTAATGCGCCTAATCTAATCTTGTCACGCTCCAATCCGGTTGGTCGCCTCGCTCCACCTGAAACCACCCTCGACCAAAACTCTCGGCAGCCGAATTGATGTCGATGGCGGCAGCAGCGAAGTCGTCGTTTTTGCTGGACGTGAAGCCATGGGGCGACGAAACCGACATGGGCAAGCTGGAGGAAGCCGTACGAAACGTCAACATGGAAGGCTTGACCTGGGGTGCCTGTATGTTGATTTCTCTGACTGATACGATCTCTTCCTCGAAACAACAATACATGGCTCTGAGTTAGGCGTCTTCAATATTTCAGCACCATATATCCATTTACTTATCTATCTATGTACTGTATATGCCAATTTGATTGATCGGGTTCTAAAATCGGCTATCTCTCGACATGCAGCCCAGCTGGCCCCGGTCGAATACGGGGTGAAGAAGCTGCAGATAATGGTGACCCTCGTCAACGACCTCGTCTCCGTCCAAGACCTCATCGAGGACCACCTCTGTGCCAAGCCGATAGACGAGTACGTCCAGAGCTGCGACGTGAGCTTCGACCCAATCTGTAAGCAATTTTCCTGCCTAGCTGGTTTGATCAAGTGGAAGATTATCTCCCACGTATACGTTCCTGCTTTAGTTTGTCCAGGCTTTTGTTTGGAACTAATGTCTGCGTAAACTTGCCTAGACGTTGCAGGAAATTTCTCGTCGCATGCTGCTGGCGATGGCGGAGAAGATTAGTGTATGCCCTAGTTCGGTTTTCTTTAGGGGCCCTAGTTATTTTTTTTTGGTTACAGGGTACTTGAGAGTCTTGACCCGTTGCAATACATTGGAAGCAGTCATGAGTTTCATTGCTGGAGAATGCGACTGAAGCATGATCGCTCTGGTTTGCCCATGCCAAGATTTACAACACTTGACTTCATTATCTTTGAACATGGGAATCCTTCAGAGCCGTCTGTGATTCAGTTACAATAAATAAATATGTTATCCAACATTTGAGAGAACTTCATTTTTTGAAAAAGGGACGCTCTTATTAACTCATAATGAAGCATCAAGGAAAAACAAAACACTATGTGTATATATCAGGCCTCGAATAGTTAGAGTGCACATAACTAACAACGACGCGTGCACACACAACTCGCATAGAAGACCAACTATGCTAGGCGGATGAAAAATAAAAAAGTAAAGGGAAAAAAAGATCAGCACTGATCCTTGTCGGGCAGTTGCAGCCACTTAAATTCGAATAATATGTTTCTAACTGCAATGAGCTCTATTTATTCAATTTATGCATCATACACATCATGTACATATAGGAGGTGATCTCACAAAATTCATATGGAAGAGGTAAGTTTAATCAAATTCTTGTTATTATTCCACCTCCGCCACCGCTATTGTACGTCTCCGGCCGCCACAGTGTCATTGCCGAACGTCCGCAACCAGCACCAACGCACCCGGTCGACAGAGTTATCCTCCTTGGAGCCGTTTGTACCGAGGTACACTCCGCCCCTGTCGATGACCTTCATAGCGGACACCACGCCTGGCAGGTGTTCGGCCAAATGCCATTGAGCTTTTTTTTTTCAAATGCTATGTCGTTTTTTAGAGTATGAAGGGTGGTGAGCTACTTGACCATGGAGGATGACTTGTGCGATGCGTGGCTGGCCCATATCCGCGTATTTCGTAGGCAGGAGCAGAGGGGAGCCTTTTTGGGAACAAGTGCATTAAATGTTTCACGCACGAAAGCACATTGCACTCTACGACATGTACATCATTCAACCATGAAACGTGAGGTCCTTGTTGTATCGGTAGCACGCTACCCAGATCGGCGTCACCAAGTTTTGTGACGTGGTTCGTCAGCTCGAGGCAAGGTGGCCATTGCACGCGACAGAGGACGAGATCGTAAGTTTTACTTCCTTTGGCTCAACTTGTTGATTGATTCATTCACTCAATGTTGGTCTACACATTATATGTAGCCCGCACGCGATGTCGTGGTGTACCATAGGACAGAGGGACGGTCGTTTACGCGCGCACACTGTTAGATGAAGTTAAGGGGGAGTATGTGTGGAACGACATGATCCGTTCATGAAAAACTTGTTGGACATCTGGGATCTAGTCGATTAGAGACATTGTTGTACTAGACTTAATTTGCATGGTATGTATGGATGATTTGTGCTATTTTCCATCTGAACCTTGATGAATATCGGTCAGTTTGCATGAATTTCGTTCGCTTGGTTAAAATGCGGTTTGAAATGTATGCGGTTACGGTTGGATGGCGGCCTCCCGCATCTGTGTCTGCGAAAGGGTTCTTCCGCCCGTGGATGAATGCGGGAGGAAATTTACGGGTTGTCGTTGAAGATGCCCTAAAGGTGGGTTTGCATTGCAGCTGGAATGGCAACAAAAGCATTAGTTTCTTGTGAGGACAACGTACCCTTAGGGTATCTACAGCCGGGCGCCTAAAATCGGTCTCAAACGCCCAGACGGCCCACCCGATCACTGACCGGTCACGTTTTTCTGACCCAGCTGAGCGCCTCAAACGGCCCTCAAGCGCTCGAGCTGTCCGGCGCCCCTCATATCCAGCCAACCCAAATATGGGGCGGATATTGGGCCTCCCTGGCGCGCCCGCGCACACCCGCCACGTCAGCCCGGCCCACCCCGACCCCACTCCATCCCCACAAATAAACCTAATCCAAAAATCCTAGCTCACCCCACTCTCGACCCGTCTCTTCTTTTTCCCTTCGATTTCTCCGATTTGATCCACTCTGACCACTCTGGTGACTACTGCGACCATGTCGAGCGCCGGCAGCCGCTCCTCCTCCGACTCCGACGATGACCTAGCCCTCTGCATTGCCCTCGAGAGGTCCAAGGTGGACACGGGTGGAAGTGTCGGATCCGCCTCGACTCTCCCCCGCCACCGCAGCAAGGAAGCCAGCGCTTGGCGCCGCACGGGCTGCGCAGTCCGCGCCTTCCCAACGTCGTCCCCTGGCTCCACCGCTTGCTGCTCCCCCACGCGGGCAGCAGTCGGTGCTTGTGCCCGCCCCGCTGGTCCGGACACGCGCACCGGAGTCAGAGGCACGCGCCGCCTGCCGCGAGAGGCAGCGGGCAAGGGAGAGGAACGCGGCGGAGAGCTCTGTCTGCCGCCGTCGCGGGTTACCCGCAGAGCCCAACGAGGACGAGCAGCTCATCGCGTGGGTGTATGGTGTACCGCCGGTCGCTTATAACGGCAGAGACAGACGCTCGGCGGCTCCGCACGAAGAATGCGAAGGCCTTCCGGTTAGCTTTGAACAATCGGAGCGCGAGGCCAGGGAGAAGGGGACAGAGGCGGCTCGGTTGGCAAAGCTCAAGCGGCAGCAGGACCGAGCCGCCCGGCGCCTCAAGGGCCTCATCATTGTCTCCTCCTCTGACGACGACGATGACAGCTCCTCATCCGACGACTCGGGCAATCCTCCACCAGCCGTCGACGACTAAAGCTGCGCCGGCGGCCGGAAGGGGAAGGGGCCGGCCCGGAAGTGGTGAAGATCCGTTTTTCTTCACTTTAATTTTAAGTTTTAGATGTAGTTTCAAGTTGTTCGTCCTTCATGTGAACTTTGGTGGTCATTTGTACATCTGATCTTTTGGTAAAAGTTATGTGCTAGCCTATGTCCGTTTGCTGATCTACGTAGTTCGATCGACATTTCATGGTTTAGTATGAATATAGGGAATTAGATATGAGATACACGGATGTGAACGACATTATTTGAGGGGTGCCCGATCAGTGCATGCGGACGAGTTCAGACGCGTCCGCGTGCGTTTGAGGGGCTGGATTTGCCAAGTCTGGTTGTACATGCTCTTATACCAACTAGTAACTAGAAGAACGCCCGTGCGTTGCAACGGGGCCACATTAACTTTAAGAGTTCAATATTACGACATTGGCGACCTTTTTTACCATCAAATCCTCACACACACAGACACACACACTCCCTCCCTCTTCCTCACTCTCTATCCCCCTCTCCCTCTCTCTCTAACACACACACATATATCCATCTTATTGGGTACGGGACCATAATCCATCTATTTCACACATACACGCTAGTGCATAACAATATGGATTATGTGTATTATATTTGCCACCAAAACTGAGGGAATTAATTTCATGTAAATCGACCAGCCACAGCTCCAAGAATACGCGGACGAGGTGGCTCGGGTCGGCGTCGGCGCCGTCCAGCGCGGGCCACGGGCCCGCTTCCAAGTGCACGTGCAATGCACGTCTTCACAAATATTATAACCAGATGTGAGAAATCACATGCATAGAAAAGACATTCTGATAGCAATCCAAATACCATACTCAATTGAATACCTAACCGGGACAATACTCTTATTTCTATGCGCCAGAAAAAATGGAATAGCAAAGCTAAGTATGCCTACATACACTCAGATTATATATAAGAATCTTGGGTGAACAATTGCAACAAAGCACTAAGCAGCGATTAAATAAAAAATCCATTAACTATGCAGGCAGCAGGCTTGTTACAACATAGAGAGATAGGAAAATGTCACCTCCAGTAATGTAGCGCAAAGGAGTGGAACGAAGCATGAATGAGCGGTTGTCTGTTCTTCTCCATGTACATGGATCAGCAGTAGAGGCCAAGTATATAAGTACTTGACCAAACTCCACTCTTCGTGTACGGAGAGCCATGTCACCTTCTCGCCACTGCAGCATGGGAGGACGGCTGGTTCACGTGACCCTCCAGCTGGGGGATCCATGGTGGCTGACCGTCGAGCTCGAGGCAGAGAAGTTGAGGGCAGTAGTGGCGAGATCCATGCCGGCTAGGGCTGGAATTCGAGTCGAGTCGAGCCAGCTCGGCTCGACTCGCTAGAGCTCGTTTCGTTAACGAGCTAGCTCGACTCGACTCGTTACTATAACGAGCTCAAACCCAAGATTGGCTCGACTCGTATAACTCGCGAGCTGGCTCGTTTAGCTTGTTAAGCTCGTTTAAGATATAAACATAAAGCCATCAATATGATAAAAATGATTATGTATATATTAAACATATATATCGCTAAACAATTGTAATTTTCTTCTAATGCGTGAGTCTCCTAGGAGGCTAGGCCTTCAACTGCTCGGCCTTGGGGTTGTGCGCCTGGGACATAGGCTGTTTAGTGGCTGATCTTTCTTTGTATTGGGAGTGGCTGATATATTGTATCGAGCCTAACGAGTTACACGAGTACTCGTGAGATTGGCTCGTTTAACTTGGTCTATAAACGATCTTAAACTAAAGCTCGGCTCGACTTGTTATTCTTCGAGTTCGAGTCGATTCGAGCCGAGTCACGAGCTACTTGTTTAGCTCGCGAGCTTCGAGCTTTTTTTCCAGCCCTAATGCTGGCCAACCGGGCGAAGAGGAGGTCGTCGGGGAGGGACACATCGGCAAGATCCGGTCACCACGCGACCTGAAGAGCAACAGTGATCTCCACAAGCTGTAGGCCGACGGCGTGCTCCATCCCCTGCGATAGGGTGACCATGGCGGTGGCCACAGCTCCTCATGCTCGCCTCGATCTCGGCGACACACCCTGAGTGTAGGAGGCAGCAACGACCTCGACGAAATCATGGCCTCCATCCCGGAACGCAATCATGTCGCTCTAAATAAATGGATTCAATCATGTGACTCTAATTACTTCGGATTGTTATGTGCACACTAAGCGGGGTGCAGTTAGGAAAGAAAATGTTTTCTAATTAAAGTGATTGAGTGATTTAAGCACTGTTTTAAATAGCCCGCTATAGCTCCGCTATAGCGTTTACAAAAGGTCTTGCGCTAAGAGACTTTGGTCCAAACAAATGAACAAACATTTTAAATAGCGCGCTATAGCTCCGCTATAGCACGCTATAGCATTTGAAAGAGGTCCGCCGCTAAGATGCTTAGCGCACTATTTAAAACTTTGGATTTAAGGTAAGGTTAATTAATTTAGATTTGATTTTTAGTGATTGTTAGTAAAGTATGATGCGTCTTTAAAATCTTTTATTTGTTTCCTTAAAATCTATTATTTGTTTCCTAAAGAAATTTGCAAATAATGGAAGGTATCGATTGATTTGGATAAGTTAGTAAATTTAGATCCGTGATTGCGTGCACGTTTGGAAAGTGCTGATCTCCACCAGCTGTAGGCCGACGGCGTGCTCCATCCCCTGCGATGGGGTGAACATGGCGGTGACCACAGCTCCTCATGCTTGCCTCGATCTCGGCGACACACCCTGAGTGTAGGAGGCAGCAACGACCTTGACGAAATCATGGCCTACATCCCGGAACGCAATCATGTCGCTCTAAATAAATGGATTCAATCATGTGACTCTAATTACTTCGGATTGTTATGTGCACACTAAGCGGGGTGCAGTTAGGAAAGAAAATGTTTTCTAATTAAAGTGATTGAGTGATTTAAGGTAAAGTTGATTAATTTAGATTTGATTTTTAGTGATTGTTAGTAAAGTATGATGCGTCTTTAAAATCTTTTATTTGTTTCCTTAAAATCTATTATTTGTTTCCTAAAGAAATTTGCAATAATGGAAGGTATCGGTTGATTTGGATAAGTTAGTAAATTTAGATCCGTGATTGCGTGCACGTTTGGAAAGTGCTGATTTGCAAGGAAAGAGCTGAGGGGTAAATAAACCGGTGAATAAGAAACCAGCATCGAAAAAAATCTACGACGGTTAACCTACGGAAAAAAAACCGGACGAAAGTGGTGGGACGAAAAAAAACCTGGAAGCGAGACCACCAACTGCTTCATTAGGAGTAGAGATGCATACAAAAGGTACGTATAGTTAATTAACAGCTTATGCGGTACACTGTAAGAAAAAACAGCAATTGCAGTAGTAGTAGTATAGGATATCGTTACTAGGACGTGGCCAGTACTAACAAAACGTCAGCAAATACATAGCTGACAAGGCCACAAGGGAGACGAGTAACATACTACCGGTACTACGTAGAGCGGCCAAAGAATAGAGAGAACAGAGAGGATGAGAAAATGTTATACAGCTTAGTAGTTACTGTTACTCTATAAGCTAACTGTATTTCCAACCAACCAGCTTAGCTAGCCAGTAGTAGTACGTACACTGAGCTGAGCTCCGCCTAGTTGTGCGAGGGCGGGTGCCTGCGCACGTTGTGGTAATCGGCGGTGAAGGGCACCCGGCCGTCGAACGGATTCTTGGCATTCGAAGAAAACTTTGTGGTCCTGAAACGGTTAGAGTTTGTACTCTCCTGCTTCCTCATGATCACCCTCTCCTTTAGACTCTCTGCAGGCGCCGTTTCCACCCAGGCCAGCTTGGCCTGAGCAGCGCCATCTGCTTCGTCGCTGGTGGCCGCCATTGTTGGTTCTGAAAAGAGAGAGCAATGTCAGGGCCGCCGGACAGAATGAAGAGAGAACCTTTGATGTCGGCGGTAAAGGTTTTCTTACCTCTGCGTGCAGCGGCGGCGAAGGGGCCGATGGAGGCAAGGAGGAGGAGGACGCAGAGCAGGAGCAGCAGGCTCGCGCAGCTCATGGTAATAACCGCACTACCTAACTCTGAAATGGAGAAAGCAAGGATGAAAGGACGGGGCTAGTTTTATAGCTAGGCTAAGCCAAGCTAGGGGAAGGAAGGCGAGATCGGAGTTGCGGCGTGCACACGATTGGTCAAAGTTGATTGTTCCGCTAGGCTGCCACTCACTTGTAGTAGTTCCAGGTGGTACGAACTTGGTTTTTGTATTGGGCGCGGGCGAAAGTCTGTCCCTTGTCAAGTTGTCATTTGTCAAGCTGCGGCGTCCCAAGAACATGTCGTGCACCGTAGACGCTCTCCGAGGGAGGAGGGGTGTTTTCCTTCCTTTCTTTTTCTCCTCCGGATTCAGCAACCAAGGCGACGGCATGCATGCCGATCGCAGAGCCCCATGCATGCGTGCGTGCTGGAGCTTGGAGCTTGGTCATGATTCTGATGGCGATGGAGTATAATACGGCCGGTGCCCCGGAAACACGTAACAGGAAAACCGTTGATTAATCACTCTCTGTGTGCGGTGTGGCGGACGTTGAGCCGTTGATGCGTGCTCGTAGCGGTGACTAGCATTCTCTTGAAGGATGCATGAACACGTACGCACGATGGTTTGGTTTACAGGGGAGCTGGGAGCTTTGGTAGCCGGTCCTAATCATGTGAAACGATTGATTCCAAGAACGATTAAGCAGTGATGCTGCTGTTATTTCTCTTGTAGCGAGGAGAGCTCGTGATCCTGGTCTGAACTCCGAACCCTGGGTCGTGGAGAATCGGTGCCACTGTACTACTAGATCCTTGCGCTGGGCGTGATGAGACAGACAGTCAACTCGGTCTTTCGGAAGGGATCCCAGCTTCCAAGTGTACGGTCAGCTTGGCTTGCGTGATGGGGCAGGCACCGTTTGCCGTCTCCTCTTTCCACGCGCGGCACCGCTGAGCGGATCCTGGGTCGGTCATGTGCCCACACATCGCGCGCTTCTCCACCCGTCGTCCACCGTCAAATGCTCATATCGGTGCCACATTCCGTTCTCTTTGACTGTACGTGAGCATACGCGCACAACTGCTTTCCATATACTCCCTCCGTTCGAAATTACTTGTCTCGGAAATGGATGTATCTAAAACTAAAATACGTCTAGATACATTCATTTTTGCGACAAGTAATTTCGAACGGAGGGAGTACATGAAACAAAGGAACCGGCCATATGTCATGTGACTGAAAATGCAATTTGGCTCAGTAGAATCCTGTGAGTAGTCGAATCCCCTACACTCATAGGATTAGATCATGGGGCAGCCTGCCACCCTAAGATAGATCATGAGGTAGCCTGCCACTCTAAGATAGACCCATAGGCCTTCTCTGGCGAGCGCTTATTTCTTCTCTTTGGTGGCTTCTTCCTTCTTTTAAAAATCGACAGACCCAAATTATTATTATTTTCAAACAAGTCAAAAGATTTGTCATTTTTATTGATTAAGAGGGAAGTTTTAACAGGAACCCGCAAGGCGGGGGAATGGAGTCTACTCTCGCGGCATTACATTACACAGGTGTCTAGCGCCTGCAAGCGCCCAAATACGAGCCTCCTCCTTTATCCTAGCAGTGACCATGGTCACCGTGGTAGCGACATTCCTAAAAACTCTTGCATTGCGCTCATTCTAGAGTTCCCAGGAAACAAGTATGAGCATGGAGGCCAGAGCCTTCCTCGGGAGCCCTCTATCTAGGATAGTCTCGAACCACCATTCTTTTACAGAAATTTCGTAAAGCCATCCCGCAATGATAGCACTGTTTACCCCGATCCATGAAGCCACATTAGCCCAAACGCGTTGGGAAAATCTGTTTTGGAATAGGAGATGTGGTGCAGATTCAGTAACTTGCTTGCATAAAGGGAAAAGCCCACAATTGGGCCAGCCCCGACGCTGCAGCCTGTCCGCTGTCCAAACACGATTCTGGATGACGAGCCAAGCAAAAAACTTGCACTTGGGAGGAGCCCAAGCTTTCCAAACGGACATGTTCATGTTGCTCCTGAGATGGCCCTCGAACTGCGCCATGTAGGCCGAAGAAGCGGAATACTCGCCACTTGTAGTGAGCTTTCGTAGGATAGTATTACGGCCACCCGCAACAAAGGTTGATCCTAGACACCCTTTCCCAAAGGAGGGCGAACTCTTGGATGTGCCCCAAGGATACGTCGTGCTGGGTGCTTATTTGGCTGACCTAAAAATTGTTCAAGAGTGCGTTTTGGACTGTGTACGTCTTTTTCTTAGAGATGTCATAGAGAGCGGGTGCAATGTCTTTCAGCCTGATCCCATCCAGCAAAGAGGAGTTCCAGAAGCTCGTGCTGCAACCGTCTCCGATGTGAACCATGGTGGCAGCCGCGAAAATGTCTCTGTCCTTGTCAATACATGGTGTTCCAGAGCCTAGCCAAAGCTTAGGGGGATCTGCCCATTCATACCAAAGCCAACGAAGACGCAAGGCGGTTGCAAATTTCTCAAGGTTGAGCACTCCTAGCCCACCATAGATCCTTGGCTTACACACAAGTTTCCAATTAACTTTGCATTTTCCTCGCGTGACCTTGTCACAACCTGCCCACAGATATGCGCGTCTCAAACTATCAATCTTCTTCCTCACCTCCACCGGTAAATCAAGGGGCATCATATGGTAGATTGCAATGGCCGTGAGCACCGCCTTGATGAGGACAATACGACCAGGGGTGGCCACGTGCTTGGCCGCCCATGGCGGGAGCTTGCCGGCGACCTTGTCCTCTAAATATTGGAAATGTATCCTTTTGAGTCTTCTAACTAAGAGGGGCAGCCCCAAATATCGCACTGGGAAGCCGGAGCGAACTGCTGGAAAGTCATGTAGAACATCCTGAAGGTCGATGCCCTCGCAACAGATAGGCGCAAAGAGACTCTTTGCACAATTGGTGACCAAGCCGGTGACCTCCCCAAAAGAGGCCAATGTCGACGCCAAGAATTGAATATCACTTTTAGTGGGTGCAACGAAGATGGCAGCATCATCGGCGTACAAGGACGCACGGATCGGTCTACCTCTGAGCGGATGCAAGCTCCCTTGGGTCGTGGCTTTGGCAAGTATGTGGTGTAGGGGGTCAACAGCAAGGACAAAGAGGAGTGGCGAGAGCGGGTCCCCTTGCCGAAGGCCTTGTCCATGTCTGATCGGGTCGACAGGAATGCCGTTAAGTAGCACACGGGAGGAGGTTGTAGAGAGGAGCGTCGAAACCCAATCACGGAAGCGGCTTGGGAAGCCCAGGTGTCGAAGCAAATCCATCAAATAGTCCCATCTGACCGAATTGAAGGCCTTTTTGATATCAAGCTTGAAAAGGAGGGTAGGGGATTCCGTGCGGTGACAGCGTGTGGCCAAGTTTCTGACATACATAAAATTGTCGTGGATGCTTCTCTTTTTGATGAAAGCACTTTGTGCATTGGAGACTAGGTTGGGCATGTGAGGGGCTAAGCGAGAGGCCATCATTTTAGCGATGATTTTGGCGACCGCATGAATGAGGCTAACTGGTCTGAAATCTGAAATGTCCTCGACGCCGTCTTTTTTCGGGATAAGGGCGATGTTTGCTGAGTTGAGCCAGTGAAGCTGGAGGCGTGCAGGTTGGAGAAGCCATTGACAATAGCCATCAGATCCTGCTTGATGATGTCCCAACATTCCTTGAAAAAAATACCGGTGAAGCCATCCGGTCCCGGTGCCTTGTCACTTGGTAGGGAGAAAATAGCCGCTTTAGTTTCCTCTTCAGTGAATGGTAGGTCCAGATCCGCAAGGTCACATGGCTGGGTTGGAATGGCCTCCCAGTTGAAATCTTTTGACGGTGCCTGCCCCTTACGAATGACCGTGAAGAAGTGTTCATGGACAATGGCTTTCTTGTCGTCGTGATTGGTAACCCATCTTTGGTTGTGCCGGAGACACAACCAAATGAGACGCAAATGAGATTTCAGGGTGCTGACTAGTAGCTATTGTGTGAAATAAAGGCTGAAACTATGTATCTTTGCTTCTATATTGATCATGGTATGCCTTCTTTTTACCATGTTATGCCTACCTTCCGATAATGATCTGAGATAATCAGCAAAATTGAAAACAAAAAAATGACCAGCCTGCGTTTAAAGGTGTTGTAGGATATTTAGAAGTGGTGTCTTTTATTTAACGTGCAGTAGCTGTAAAAAGGCATTGTGGTTTCTGTCAAATGGAATCGGTGGGAGAGTTTTCTTTTTCAAAAAAGAAACAGTAATCACGGTATGCCTATCTCAGATGTATCCTTGGGAAAAAAAGATCTAACAGCGCGCGCCGTTCTAAACCTGATGGTTTTTGGCTGATGGCGATATTCAAATGCTTAAGAGTTACCCCGCAAAAAAAAAAACAAATGCTTAAGAGTTTTTAATTGAAAATGTGTGGTCACAGCTCCGGTAGCATTTGCAAAGATAACAATCAAAGTGTAACTCGATAAACCGCCTAATAATGTCAAATACAAATACGAACATGCATGTGCTGAGCGTTGCGGACCGGAAGAAGCATTGGTGCAGACGGGTCCGTCGGCCCCCGACCCACGTCGTGGCGGTGGCGCCGTACGTACGTACGTACGTGCCGCGAGAGACACAGCTGCGTGTGTGCGCGACACAACTCCACGTACGTACGGGCACGACTAGGAGAGGAGGAGGAGGAGGAGGAGGAACCGGCCCGACCAACTGGGTGGAGTCCGGCGCCGCTCCCATACTCCCACGCCGGCAGGCCCAGCGGACCCCGGGGGTTGGTAATGCTGGCATGGGAACGCCGCAACACGTTGCACGGCCTCGCCGAGGCCAAACCTCTGGGTGAACGTGGCGCCACCGACCGAGCACACGGTTCCGCTCGGCCACCGACAAACGGCTTTGGGTTTGGGGGACACGAGGCCGCGATCCAGGCTTGGTTCCTTCTCCCCGCGGCGGTGCGGCCGCCTTGCTGGCCTGCGCCGGCTGATTCTCCTCCGAGTCTGGCGGCCCATGGCGCGATGGAGTCGTTGGCGTATCCAGTAAGAGTATCCACACAGCGTAACTTCACAGTGGGGCAAAATTTCGTATTTTGACCATTTTTGCTAACAATTTCAAGATCTGACCCTCTCTGAAAATATTTCGAGATTTGACCCTTTTGCCTACCGTCAGTGGCTGTGGCGGTAGGATTGCACCACCTACTGCCAAGGGCCCTGGCGGTAGGCCCCTGGACGGCGACTGGCGGCCGTTTGCCCTTGCTGACCACCAGGGGCCATGGCGGTAGGGTACTGAAGCCTACCGCCACCACCTCTAGCGGTAGGGTCCTGTGTGGTGGATAAGGTGGGGAGGGGCCAGATATTTCCTCCCCCCTCCTCAACCACTCGTTCAGTTCACTCTACTCACCGAGCTCAAGTCTCCCCCCTCTCTCTTTGAAGCACAAGAGCCTCTCAAATCTCTCTCATTTGTTTCAGATTTTTCCGTGGATTTTTACCATTTTTAATCACCCAAGGTAGCTCCCTCATTGCCCCTCATTTTGATTGGTTGATATCTTTGTTTAGCTTGCATTTGCTCATTTGGATGCAAACCCTAGCTCATGTGGTCAGATCAATTCATATGATCCATTTAGGGTTATGTTTGTGATTTCCTTATGTATGATGTGCTTAGAATTGCTTGTAGAATAGTTTGTGTACCTAGATCTAGTGCTAGTATTAGTGTACATATTTTGGGTTGGGTTAGGCTTAAGAAAGCAATTAAACCTAAGTTTACTTTACTAGCAACTTCTCGAAATGTAGGATGGCACCGTTCGTTTTCTTTGAAGCTTCTGCTGAGGCGGCGGCGAACCGTGAACCCGAATTGATTGAGGAAAAGATGAACTTGTGGGTGAAACCATTTATGCGTTGAATGCGGAGTGTAGGGCCTTTTCACATTATTATTTCAATAATGATCGTTCAGAAAATTTTATCAAAAAAAGGAGAGGCAGATGGAGAAGCTCAAGACGGCGGAAAAAAATTGTAGGTGTGATCTTGCAATGCAAATTGCATTGTGTGCGACAAAGGGAGAATATGCTGAGATAGACATGGGAAATCATGGTCAGGTCATTGATTGGTTAGTTCGCCAACCATTCTCATCGGACGAGAAGCGGGCTTCTCGTTGGGCATGTGTCAAAGAAAGAAATGATGTTATTTGTTGCAACCCGGGACCGTACGCCACATAGAATTGCCTGAGGCTATGTACTCTTTGTCATTTGGACTGTAATGACATGTATCCTTTGCTTGGTCGTCATTTGAACTATTATGACTTGTACCCTTAACATTTGAACTCATTAAGAACTTGGTGTTGTATGTCATATCAAGTAACCAAGTGTTGTACTTCATTGAATTTATTTTGTGTTTTGTTGTATGTCATTTTAAACCCGTATATTCATGTAGGATGGACATTCGATCCATGACTATGAACGTAGCGTGTGAGAAGCTCATGTCAGAGCGACACCGTTGCTTGAAGAGGGAATGTGAAGCATGGTTGAAGAGTTGTGATGAGGCAAATGCAACCATGAAGGATTTCAACAAGTATCACTTTATCGAGGAACCTTCTGATGCTAAGGAGAAAAAAGATTTTCGAAAGCTTGTGAAGGAAAAAAAGGAGGATGCTTGATGAGCTGCAAGACCGGGAATATGCTTGCAGACACACTTTGGCAATTGAGATTGTGTTCACTGCTAGCAAAGAAGAATACCGTGAGATAGATTTGAGGAAACCCGGACAGGTCATAGGATGGGCAATCAAACAATGCGTGTTAGAAATCCCACCCGCCGTGCTGCATGGGCCTGGTTCCGTGAAGCGAATGGTGTGTTGGGTCATTGAGCAGGATCCACTGACTTTCAACTGAAGCGTAATCAAGCGCGTGACGGACAAATTGAACGGTTGATAAGTATGAGAAATATGTTACCTGTTTAGGAAATGTGTCCTTGAGCTTGAGCTTCTACTTTGAACCAATGTCATCTGAACCGGGCCATGTTTTAATTGGTTTGAACATTTGTTATTCGTGGATGTAATGAACTATATTGAGTTGAGTTATGTATGTGTTTGCGAAATGATCATTCTAATATTTGATACAAGTGGGTTATTGTTCTAACATTCAACAGAAGGAGGTAGGAAAAGAGGGGACTAGAGGATTCAATCCCTACCGCCATAGCCTCTGGCGGTAGGTCATGATCCTACCGCCAGGGCCTGTGGCGGTAGGGGGGGTAACCTGGTAAAACGAAGATCCTTGGCGGTAAGGGGGACCCTACCCGATCTTCGTTTTACCGCGGGTAGGGCCCCCCTTACCGCCAAGGATCTTCGTTTTACCGTCACAGTAGGTTATCCCCCCCCTACCGCCACAGGCCCTGGCGGTAGGGTCATGACCTACCGCCAGAGGCTGTGGCGGTAGGGTCTCCCTTACCGCCAAGGCTCTGGTTTTATCGTTACAGTAGCTTAGGGTCAAGCACTCTACCGCCAGGGCCTGTGGCAGTAGGGGGGCTAAGCTAAAAACAGAGCAAAATAGAGTTGTCCTCTATTTTGCCCCTCTTCTCAGCACAACAATTCACAGAAATTGCAGACAAATCACAGAAATTGCTGACAAACTAAAGTTCATTCATGACACCTTGCAAACATCTCCACACAAAATTCAATACAAATGGTAAATTCATTCACGACATATGAATTCTTGCATTAGTACTACATAGTTCATGATAAATTTGGCATGGTTTCATCTGGTTACATGACAAGTCCACCGAAGCGAAGGCTTTACTGAGTCATACGGGGCCATTTCCCCTTCTTGTGACGTGCCTCATCCTCCTCTTGTGCCTTGCGAGCCTTTGCAAGCTTTCTTGCCCTCTCCTCCTCACGAGCAAGCTTAGCTTGGCGTGCCCTCTCCTCCTCGCGTTGTTTCCGCTCCATCCTCTCCTTCTGACGACGCTCTTCCTCCAAGCCTCTTCAAACCTTTCTTCGAACAGCCGCCGGCGTCTAAGACAATCTTGATATTGGTCCTTTTGGACATCTTCTGGCACTTCATGATCTATCCACGTGAAGTACTTGCATAGAGGAGGCGGTGACTGCATACAAAATGGATGTTAGTGTTGACACACATTGTAGAGTAACATGTTACTTCTCTAGCATATCGGTGGTTGGTCATAGGCGTGAGTTGGAAGCGCATGATCATAAGCATAGTTGGGGCATACAAAATATCTCCTTCCTTCCGTCCATGACTTTTTTCGGTCCATGGACACCTTCACCTTGCAAACATCTCCACACCAACATGGCGGAATCTTCACATCTTTCTCCTTCACCTTGTCCAAAGATGCGTTCTCCCACTTGTGTGGCATGTCTTCTTGGTTAGCACACGGTGGACTCGTCATGGAACCGGATGAAGCCATGCCTACAACAATTAAAGATGTTAAGTCAAAAAATGAACACATTGACATGTAAAGAGGCAAATATATCAACACATGAACATATTAAAAGTAATACCATTCACATTATTTCAACCATTCGGATTGAGCAACACGTCGATAGGCCTTCCCCTATCAACCCGACGCGTCCTAGAACCACCAGATCCACGGCCACGACCCCCTCCAAGGCTAGTCCTTCCTCCACGGCCATGACCCCCTCCAAGACTAGTCCTTCCTCCATGGCCACGGCCCCCTCCAAGGCTAGTCCTTCCTCCACGGCCATGGCCCACTCCAAGGCTAGTCCTCCCTACACGTGTTTGACTAGTGCCCGTGTTGGTTCTAGGTTTCTTCGTGCATCTCCTAACGTTGTGTCCTGTTTCGTTGCATTCTCCACAATTGTTGGTGTCCGATGCCTCCATGAAATGACCACTACCAAATTGCTTCATTCTGGTGTATCCAGCTAGATCATCCATGTCACTCCTGAACCTCTTCTTTCTTCTTCTTCCCCTCATGGGCACCATGAGTGCGGGATATGGCACAATGTCTGGGCCGTGATACTCAGGCCACTATGAGGCATCAAGGAAAGGATTAAACCGAGGCGCCTACGTCAACCTTGTTCGTTCCAATGTGAACTCGTGCAACCACACCGTTGTTCCATCGGATACGGGCAAGTTTCTCGCCCGTGTTGCGGTCATCAAATGCGAGTAAGGCCAATGATACTTGTGTGGCCTCTCACACTGGCACCAACGGTTTTTGATGTGCACCTCGTAAGCAACTCCACCATAAGACCTACCGTCCCTTGTTGTCCCATCCGGCTCATCGATTTTGTAAGTGCATCTAGTGCCCCTTAGTGATTTTGGTGTATTGAAGACTTATAGGTTAAGGTACTAATACGTTTGTGAGTGTACACAGGCTCTATAAGTCAATGAGGAGTTTGATATTTATAGTGAAAGTCGACCCCTAAAAATGAATGTCTTCGGCTGAAGACTTTGGTTCTCCTGAAGACTTTGAAAAGTGAAGAAATTGGTGTGACCATGAAGACTCAATATTCATGCGAGGAATCTGAAGCGTGAAGACTTTTGTTTTCGTAGTATCATTTTCTCTTTCTTGAGTCATAGGAAACACCGTACTATTAAAGGGGTCGAGGTAATACTAAGGAAACAGATTTCCAAGTGATGCTCATCTCAAAATCCTACACCTACCCAATCCTTCAAGTGAAGCCATTGGAAATGTCATATTAGTTCAGTCAATTTCTTCAGGGACAGAGACAAAGATCTTCTGGTCTCTGAGGAATTTGTTCTGACTGAGGAGTTAGGAATTCGCCAGTGCGGATTGCCTACATAGTGAAGAACATGATAGCCCTGTGGAATTTGAACCTCAAAATATCCGACCGTTGCTGAGCCGCACACCAGCTGTTCCAAAATATCCTACCACCTAATGGTCATATCTGCCAAGGGCATTTATGGCTTATCATGTCGGGCTGCTCCCTAGGCTATAATAGCCACCCCTACAACCACTAGCTGGTTGGCTGCTCCGAGAGAAACTGACACTTGTCATTTGAGAGAATCCCATCCTCCGAGGACTCTGAGCGAAAATCATCGAGTGAGGAAAACTCAAATCCCAAACTCAAACCTACAAACCCCAAAGTGATTGAGCATCACTGAAGAGATTGTTCCTATGTGGAACCGACGCTTGTTACCTTTGAGGACTGTGTATCCTCCAGATGGTTAGGTGTCATGGTCTGAGCATCCAAGAGGAATTGTGGATTGCCGAGTGACCAAGTCTGTGAAGGTTTGGAAGTCACCTGTGAAGACTTACCACTACTGTTGGGCGAGGTCTGTGTGATCTTATCTCAAGGAGAATACGGTGAGGACCGTGTGTCCGGGACTGTGTGTCCTCGAGTTTAAATACTCAGCCGCTCCAACCAGACGTACAACTGTCACAGCAGTTGGAACTGGTCTACCAAATCATTGTCTTCACCAAGCCAACTGGTTCTATTTCCTCAACCCTTCCATTTCCTCATTATGTGTTGATGAACTTAATCACTACTGCTTGAAGACATTGACTGAAGACATTCTTGTTGGGGAATGTAGTAATTTCAAAAAAATTCCTACGCACACACAAGATCATGGTGATGGCATAGCAACGAGAGGGGAGAGTGTTCGTCCACGTACCCTCGTAGACCGTAAGCGGAAGCGTTATCACAACACGGTTGATGTAGTCATACGTCTTCACGATCCGACCGATCCAAGCACCGAACGTACGGAGCCTCCGAGTTCAGCACACGTTCAGCTCGATGACGATCTCCGGCCTCCGATCCAGCCGAGCTCCGGAGATGAGTTCCGTCAGCACGACGGCGTGGTGACGATGATGATGTTCTACCGGCGTAGGGCTTCGCCTAAACTCCACGACGATATGACTGAGGTGGAATATGGTGGAAGGGGGCACCGCACACGGCTGAGGAACGATCCGTAGATCAACTTGTGTGTCTATGGGGTGCCCCCGGCCCCCGTATATAAAGGAGGGAGGGAGGAGGGGGCCGGCCTAAGGGGAGGCGCGCCCTAGGAGGGGGAAACCTACTCCAAGTAGGTTTCCCCCCTCCTTTTCCTAATCCAAGAAGGAGGGGGAAGGAAGGAGTAGGAGAGGGGGAAGGCAAGGGGGGCGCCGCCCCCCCTTCCTTGTCCTATTCGGACTCAAGGGGAGGGGGCGCGCTACTTGCCCTGGCCGGCCCCTCTCTTTCTCCAATAGGGCCCATCAAGGCCCATTACTTCCCGGGGGGTTCCGGTAACCCTCCGGTACTCCGGTTTTCTCCGAAAACTCCTAGAACCTTTCCGGTGTCCGAATATAGTCGTCCAATATATCAATCTTTATGTATCGACCATTTCGAGACTCCTCATCATGTCCGTGATCACATCCGGGACTCCGAACAAACTTCAGTACATCAAAACTTATAAACTCATAATAAAACTGTCATCAAAATGTTAAGCGTGCGGACCCTACGGGTTCGAGAACTATGTAGACATGACCTAAAACCATTCTCGGTCAATAACCAATAGCGGGACCTGATGCCCATATTGGTTCCTACATATTCTACGAAGATCTTTATCGGTCAAACCGCATAACAACATACGTTGTTCCCTTTGTCATCGGTATGTTACTTGCCCGAGATTCGATCGTCGGTATCCAATACCTAGTTCAATCTCGTTACTAGCAAGTCTCTTTACTCGTTCTGTAATACGTCATCTCATAACTAACTCATTAGTTATAATGCTTGCAAGGCTTTAAGTGATGAGTATTACCGAGAGGGCCCAGAGATACCTCTCCGACAATCGGAGTGACAAATCCTAATCTCGAATTATGCCAACCCAACATGTACCTTCGAAAACACCTGTAGAGCACCTTTATAATCACCCAGTTACGTTGTGACGTTTGGTAGAACACAAAGTGTTCTTCCGGTAAACGGGAGTTGCACAATCTCATAGTTGCAGGAACTTTGTATAAGTCATGAAGAAAGCAATAGCAGTATACTAAATGATCAAGTGCTAGGCTAACAGAATGGGTCATGTCAATCACATCATTCTCCTAATGATGTGATCCCACTAATCAAATGACAACACATGTCTATGGTTAGGAAACATAACCATCTTTGATTAATGAGCTAGTTAAGTAGAGGCATACTAGTGACTATAGTTTTGTCTATGTATTCACACATGTATCATGTTTCCGGTTAATACAATTCTAGCATGAATAATAAACATTTATCATGATATGAGGAAATAAATAATAACTTTATTATTGCCTCTAGGGCATATTTCCTTCAGTCTCCCACTTGCACTAGAGTCAATAATCTAGATTACATAGTAATGATTCTAACACCCATGGAGTCTTGGTGCTGATCATGTTTTGCTCCTGAGAGAGGCTTAGTCAATGGGTCTGCAACATTCAGATCCGTATGTATCTTGCAAATCTCTATATCTCCCACTTGGACTTGGTCCCGAATGGAATTGAAGCGTCTCTTGATGTGCTTGGTCCTCTTGTGAAATCTGGATTCCTTTGCCAAGGCAATTGCACCAGTATTGTCACAGAAGATCTTCATTAGTCCCAATGCACTAGGTATGACACCTAGATCGGAAATGAACTCCATCATCCAGACTCCTTCATTCGCTGCTTCAGAAGCAGCTATGTACTCTGCTTCACATGTAGATCCCGCCACGACGCTTTGCACTACTAGAAAAAGGGCTATAGATGGGATTGACACTAATGGCGCACCAGACAGGTGGTGCGCCATTAGTATATACTAATGGCGCACCACCTTCTGATGCGCCATTAGAGTTGAAACTACTAATGGCGCACCTTGCCCACGGTGCGCCATTAGTATCAAATTTTTTTTGAACTAGTGCGCCTGTCCAAACATACTAATGGCGCATCCACAGGAATTGCGCCATTACTAGTTGTAACTAGTAATGGCGCACCAGCCAGAAAGTGCGCCACTAATGTTATTATTTTATTATTTTTTTTATTCCTTTTTTTTGCTAAACTACTAATGGCGCACTCTCACGAGGTGCGCCATTACTAGTTTAAACTAGTAATGGCGCACCGTGGCAGAGTGCGCCATTAGTATGTTTTTTTTTTTTGCAAAACTACTAATGGCGCACCACCAGGGGGTGCGCCATTAGTAACCTGGATTACTAATGGCGCATTTGTTGTTGGTGCGCCATTAGTAAGTGGGCAGCAACAAGATATTTTGGACAGCCTCTCCTCCCACAATCACTTTCTCCCCACTTCATTCTCTCCACCGCCTCCTCCTTGTCTCGGGTGCCTCCTCTTTTTCACCTCATTTCCACCATAGATTCATTCAAATTAAGTGGTTAAGTTACCTTGTTTTGCTAGGTAAGTAAGGGGGGAAGCTATATTTATGTTGTTCTCCCTACAACAATGTGCACATGCACTTTTTATGGCCTAGCTAGATCTATGTATGTTCGTGGTGTTGCATATGTTTGTGGTGTTGCATATGTGTTTGTGTTTGGAGGTGTACCGGTATTTGAAATGCGATAGTTGCCAATATTTTGCCGGAATGTTGATTCATTTCCGTTTCGGCGAGAATTTTGGCATTAAGCATTCTTTTTGGTCCTATTTTTAGGGAAAGTCATGCCAAATTTTTTCTTGGTTCTAAAATATCGTTTTGCTCTACCCCGCAGGCGACCATGGTCCGCACGATGACCGAAGGCATCGTGAATAGGTTTTTGAGGTCAAGGCCGAGATGCTTCAAAAGAACGAGACGGAGATAAGATGTCCATGTCGAAGATGCAAGCTGAATAGCCTTATTGCAGACCCGGATTCCGGGCAGGTGCAGGACCACCTGCTCTTGCGTGGTTTCATGGGGACCGGGCAAGAAATGAGGAAGGGCAGCAAGACAACCACCGCGGCTCGGGCGGGCGAGAAGACGAAGAATCCCCAGGAGATGATCACGACGGTGATGCTGTACACAGTCATCATGTAGAAGATGCAGGACATGATGATGATGCCGGCGGAGCAGACGACGCTGGACCATCGATGGGCTGGGTGCAGGACCCTCATATTCAAGAGCTGCTTCTCAAGCAGACGGATAACGCAAGAGCTGCCGCCCGAGAGAAAGCCAAGATGGATCAACTTGAGTTAGACACGGTTACTCCATTGTATGAAGGATGCAGGCCCGAGGATACCCGCCTGAAAGTAACGCTCATGGCTCTGGAGATGAAGGTAAAACACAAAATGACCGACGCATGCTTCGACGAGAACATGTCATTCTGGCACGAACGTCTTCCCAAGGGGAACAAGTGCCCGACCAGTTTGGAGGAGGCGAAGAAAATCGTGTGTCCTCTGGATTTACCGCACGTGAAATACCATGTGTGCATGAACAATTGCATCATTTATCGGGACGAGCACGCGGAGTCTACCATATGTCCGGTGTGCGGTGCCACTCGATACAAGAAGAGGAAGAAAGCTCCTCGAAAAGTGGTGTGGTACTTCCCGATCACTCCTCGTCTGCAACGGTATTTCGCGTACCCTAAGGTAGCAAAGCTCCTGCGTTGGCACGCGGATAGGGAGGAGAAGAAGCGAGAAGATGACGCAAATGATCCGGAGATAGATAAAAAAGACAAGATGCTGAGTCACCCTAAGGATGCGAGCCAGTGGCAAGCGTTGAACTTCGAATACCCAGAATTTGGGAACGATCCAAGGAACATCGTGCTGGGCGCGAGCACCGATGGAGTCAATCCGTTTGGCAGCCAGAGAAGCACACATAGCACCTGGCCTGTGTTTGTGTGGATGTACAACCTTCCCCCCTGGTTGTGCATGAAGAGGAAGTACATTCACATGAGTATGCTAATTGAAGGGCCGAAACAACCAGGGAACAACATCAATCTGTATCTGGGGCTGCTGAAAGAGGAGCTTGACACGCTGTGGAAAACGCCAGCCAATACGTGGGACGCCGCAGAGAAAGAATATTTCCCTATGAGAGCCGCACTGCTCATGACGGTGCACGACTATCTCGGTTACGGATATCTTGCGGGGCAGGTAGTCCACGGATTTTCTGGATGCGTAAGGTGCATAGATGACACAACGTATCGCCAGCTAGATAGAGATCCCGGGTCTTCGAAAACCGTGTTCATGGGACATCGAAGGTGGCTTTGCGATGATGACCCGTGGAGGAAACGCAAGGATCTGTTCGATGGTGAAACCGAACCCCAAAAATGCCCGTGTGCGAGGAGCGGCGAGGAAATAGCAAGCTGTTGAAAAATTGGAAAGACTGCCCACTGCCGGGAAAGAAGCAAAAGGCGCCAGAGCCGGGAAAGAAGCGAAAGGCGCCAGAGCCGCTACTGAAGGTATGGAAAACGAGGTCTGTTTTCTGGGACTTGCCGTACTGGAAGATCCACCGTGTGCCTCACAGCCTTGATGTCATGCATATCATGAAGAACATGTGCGAGAGTCTGCTTGGTACCCTGCTCAACATGCCAGAGAGGACCAAAGATGGGCCGAAAGCAAGGGCAGACTTGAAATCAATGGGCATCAGGCAGGAGCTTCACGCTATATATGATGATGATGATGATGATGATGATGATGATGATGATGATGATGATGATGAGGCGAAGCAGGACACAGAAAGTCGTCGCAAAGGCAAAAAGGCCAAGAAGACCGGAAATGACTACCCTCCCGCGTGTTTCACTCTAAGTCAGGAGGAGATCGAGCAGTTTTTCACCTGCCTCCTAGGAGTAAAACTTCCTTACGGTTACGCGGGGAAGATAAGCAGATACCTAGACCCAGCGAAGCAGAAGTTCAGCGGGATGAAGTCTCATGACTGTCACGTGCTGATGACGCAGATACTTCCAGTTGCAATCCGTGGGATCATGGACGCGCACGTCCGTGAAATGCTATTTGGCCTATGCAACTTCTTCGACGTCATCTCTCGGAAGTCGATTGGCGTGAGACAACTCAGAAGGCTACAGGAAGAGATCGTGGTGATACTATGCGATCTTGAGATGTACTTCCCGCCCGCATTCTTCGACGTTATGGTGCATCTGCTGGTCCATATAGTGGAGGATATCATCCAACTCGGGCCGACGTTCCTGCACAGCATGATGCCGTTCGAAAGGATGAATGGTGTCATCAAAGGATACGTTCGCAACATGTCACGTCCAGAAGGAAGCATAGCCAGGGGCTTTCTGACCGAAGAGTGCATCTCCTACTGCACGAATTATCTAGGCATCAAGAACCCCGTTGGTCTGCCCGTCAACAGGCACCTCGGCAGGCTCGCTGGATGGGGTCACCGTGAGGGTCGCCGCGAAATGCATGTCGACTTCGAGGGTCGACTCGCCGACTTTGAAAGAGCAACCTAGTCGTGCTACAACACATAGACGTGGTCGATCCTTGGGTGGTAGAGCACAAAACCTTTATTAAGAAGACGTACAATGACCGAGGCCAACAGAGGACGGACGGAGATATACTCAAAGAGCACAACTCATGTTTCACGCGTTGGTTCAAGCAGAAGCTTCTGTCGTACCCTTTACATGAGGATTCTTCCGCGGAAGAACAACTCATATTCGCCTTGTCACAGGGCGCCGAGCACAACCTAATGACCTATGAGGCGTACGATATCAACGGCTACACATTCTACACCGAGGCCAAGGACATGAAGAGCGATGGTTATCAGAACTTCGGGGTAACGATGGAATCCTACACCGGTAACGACAAGGACAGATACTACGGAAGGATCGAGGAGATCTGGGAGCTGAGCTACGCTGGAGAGAAGGTCGCGATGTTCCGTGTCAGATGGTCCAAGAACGTCATAAAAGAAGACCGGTATTTCACCACCATGGTTATACCCGAAGCCAAATCCAAGACCGCGGGCGCAAACGTCACCGCGAAAAATGAGCCATGGGTACTGGCTTCCCAAGTGGACCAATGCTTCTTCATTACCGACCCGCCAAAGCCCAGTCGTGTTGTCGTGAGGAGAGGCAAAAGGAAGATCATCGGAATGGATGGAGTAGCCAATGAGCAAGACTTCGACAAGTACGGCGACCCGAGGATCGAACATGACGACGATGATGAAGTAGCAGCATACACCACAAGAAGAAGCAGGACCACCCTACCTAAAGGACGTCCGTTCCACAGAAGAACTCCATTTACGAAAAAGAAGGGCAAGAAGATTGTGAACAGATAGCTAGCTAAGATCGATTGTATTTAAATCGTAGCCTTCATTTCTCGATTGTATTTCATGGGTACTTTTTGAACTATCATGAATATTTTTAAATTTCATGGACACTCGATCTCGATCCCCCTCCATCTCGATCACTATCCCACCTCGCCAGATCAGGTCCCCCTCGCCGCCGAGCACCCCCCAGTCCACCGGCCGCCGCCGCCGACCCCCCGCACCCTCGATTCCCCTACTCAACCGCCGCCGCCGACCCCCCGCACCCCGCGCACCCTCCCCCGCTCCACCGGCATTACCGTTTGCTGATATTTTTTAAAAAACTATTACTGTCTTATAAAAAAATATTATTGTTATGATTTAAACAAGTTTGAACATATTTAAACACAAATAAGTATCAAACAGCTTTTTAAATGCTTAAAAAAAATTGTGGAGCCTGGGAGTCAAACCCAGGACCTCCTGGTGTGAGAACTGGCTGCTGACCAGTCGAGCTAGTAGAGGGGACTTGATGTGGATCAGTTCTGGTGGTAGATAACCTATTGGCCCGAGCAAAAAAAAATACTAATGGCGCACCACGATGGGGTGCGCCATTAGTATGGATGTACTTATGGCGCACCGAGGGGTGGTGCGCCATTAGTATTGTGCCCGGCCCCACCCATATTCCCTCCCTGGCCCCTCTCTCTCCCTCGCCCTCGCCCTCGATCCCCTTCCCCTTTCCTCTCCCGATGCCGCTGCCCCGCCGCCTCGACGCTGCCCCGCCGCCCCGACGCCGCCTCGACGCTGCCCCGCCGCCCCGACGCCGCCCTGACGTCGCTGCCCCGCCGCCTCGACGTGACCCCGCCGCCCGGACGCCACCCCGACGCCGCCTCGACGCTGCCCCGCCGCCCCGACGCCGCCTCGACCCCGCCCCGACGCCGCTGCCCCACCACCTCGACGCTGCCCCACCGCCTCGACGTGACCCCGCCGCCCGGACGCCACCCCGTCCACACCACCGTCGCCGGAGCACCACCACCACCCGGACCTCGTCCCCGACATCCTCCCCGCGCCCCACTCCCCGGCATCCTCCCCGCGCCCCACTCCCCGGCCCCCGTGAGCTCCCCCTCCTCCTCTCCCCCTCTCCCCCTCTACAGTGTACTTTTAGTGTAATTACTGTGCATTTTCAGTGAAATTTACACTGTAATTGTTAGTGGAATTTACACTGTAAATGTTAGTGGGTTTACAGTGTACTTCTAGTGGATTTTTGCTCTGTATTTGCAAGTGGCATTTTTAGTGGAATTACTATGTATTTCCATGGTTTTTACACTGTAATTATTAGTGTAATTTTCGGCCTTTGTATAGTTGATTCACAGCAGCAGCAACTGTAATTGATCCAAAAACCAGGAACCATTAAAAAGTTCTTCTAATTTAGTATGTTAAGCCAGCTGCGCTGACAAAAAAAAGTGTTTCGGAGTAACATATCACCAAAATACAGTAGTTAGTTAGTTCCAGATGTGTTGTTCCCCACTATCTGCAACAAGAGCGAGGGCAGGGCTCAAGGCTTGTTGCTCTACCCATGTTGCTAAATGGCTCATGGTTCTTGTGCATTGAAATATTTTCAGTTTTTCCTTTTAATACCCTTCTTGACTCTGAATAAGCAATGAAACCCGGAACAGTTCAAACTGAACTAAAGCTGAACCGGGAGGATTATAACTAAGTTGATCTACTTTGACTACGAAGCGGGATGGATTGGGTGCCGCCCTGCATCCCTACCTGAACTAGACATGGTCTCTGTTGTTATCTTCCTGTTTATGTTTAGACGCCTGTACCTGATCGTACTTTCTGGGTTTAATTCTTCATTGTTATAGTAAAATCACTTCCTAAGTCCAAGAGGTCAAGTTGGTTCTGACTTATGGATAGTAGTTTTTTTTCCAGGGTGAGCTTTCTCTTGAAGCTACGAGTTTAGCTCAACAAAATGCCGCTCTCAGAATAAGTGACTCTTTAGCTGCAGTCAAGTTCAGGGAACAAATTAGTTAGTTAGTCAAATAGCCAACAGTTAGTCAAATAGTCAAAAAAAAAACAACTTGTATCCTAAAGCACATCTGGAACTGAATTACTGAATTAATCTTGCACTGTTGTACTAACAGCCAACAGTATTTCTATCTAGTGAAGACTAAAGTTGCATCATCAGCAGCTTCATATAGAAGATAATGATTCCTGTTTTTTAGTCTACTGTAATTGTTTTTTAGCCCACAGCACTTTGCATTGTTTTGAGGTTTTGTACATCAGCTTTCTTGCTAATCCAGCCCACGCGGCTGCTGTACTACTTGTCAAGTGATGCTGCTGCTGCTATTTGCGAGTTGTTGCTGCTAGTTGTGATTTTGTCAAGTGATGTTGCTACTACTTGTGATCTTCTAAAATAACCCCTTTCTCCTGAAACGTTGATTAATTTCCGTTTCGGTTGAGAAATGGGGCACTCCTAGGTCAAGAAAATTAGCAAAGGTCATGCCCAATTTTCTTGACCTAGAAGGTGCCCGATTCTCAACCGAAATAAAAATTAATTTGCTTTAGTGGTTGGATTAGTTTAGTATTTTATTCACACACTCAGACACCCTTGCTTGCCATGTGTGATAGAGAGATAGTGAGAGGAGACAATAAGCTATCTGCAGCTTAATTTGCATTGCATACTAGCTAGATAGCTTTTGTTTTTCAGGACCAACCGAACAATACATACATATACCTGTAGGCATTAGCTTAATTTCCAAGGCAGGACAATTACTTGCTTCATTATATTCATCCATCCATCCAATTTGCATCATGTACAGAACCAAAAATAATCGCAAAAGCCTTAGTTCGAAGCGTATGAGCATTCTATTCTCAGGCAGCAAAGGCATTCTCAATACATGTTGGTGAATGGCAAAACCTACAATTTCTTTGTTTGTTGCAAAATGAATTATTCGAAAGAAGATATCAATAGCCTTTAAAGCCACCCAATTGTTTGTATACACAACATGAATCGCAAAACTTACAGTGTTGAAGATGATCAGAAAGAAGAGGACAAGTCAAACCTTCAAATCGATCAGATCAGCTAACAGCTACTGCAATTCGCCCGCCTTGACCTCGAACTCTTCTCTGGTTGATAGTATCTTCACACGAACCATGCCTCGCTCCCACTCAGATTTCCCAACCAAGATCAGCCTGCTAGCGTTTATCCTCTCCGCGTGTTTGAACACCCTGCGGTGTAGTAAAAAGTAATTACAGATACACTCACCCACATAAGTATTCAACACAATGAAAAAATAGTACAAATTAAGGAAAGGCAATACCATTTCAGACGCTTGTCTTCTAAAAAGAAGAGTGAACTTTCTAGACACACCCCTCAAGAACTAGGTTACCCTGAGAACGTGGACTTGGACCTTAGCAACAACACACTAACAGGTTCTATCCCAAAACACCTAGGCAATATCACAAACATCTCTCAATTGTTCCTTGACAATAACCAACTTTTTGGCGACATTCCTCGAGAATTAGGTTATTTGGTCAACTTAGAGATCTTGTTCCTTGATAATAACCAACTTTTTGACCAAACTTTGTTTCTATTTAGAGAGAAACATGGCCCACAATGATGAGGCCGGGGGTTCGGGCGGCAAGGCATTCTGGGAGCTGTCCCAGGAGATAGAGGAACAACCTCACTTGTATGAGGCCGCCGCCTTCCCCACCGATCCTGAGACCACTGATGGTGCCGCCGAGGATGACCACACTGATGCCACCACTGATGGTGCCGCCGAGGATGCCACCACTGATGATGGCGGCGCCCGCACAGATGGCAGCCAACCGAAGAGGCAACGGAAGGACCGGCGCCCGATCGTGCTCCTCACCCTCAAGGAGGAAGTTACTGAAGTGGACTCCAACGGGAATCCAACGGCGCCCGAACGAATAGTCAAGGGGTACTCGCTTCAGCTCGGGTGCATTGTCCGGAGCACCGTCTCGATCAACACCGAGAACCTGAGGCATCCTGACCGAGGGAATTTGCGCCACCTCCTCTTCACGAAGCTGCACGAACGATACAAGTTCCCCGCTGAATTTGCAAACACAAGCCTCAAAGGGAATAAAGTGAACAATGCTGCCCTCACGAAGATGAGCAAGGCCCTATCTACTTGGAAAAGCAATGTGAAGAAAATGATCGAGAAAGGTGAGAGTTATCAGAAGATCAAGGAGAAAAATCCTTCGATCACCGAAGATGACTACAACGACTTCAAGATCAATTGCTCGAGCACCGCAAGCTCCCAATCAAGTGAGTGGGGGAAACAAATGCGGGAACTGAACATAGGGGAACACACACTCGGTCCCGGCGGTTACAGAGTGGCGGAGCCTATATGGGACAAGGAGGAGGCGGACCGTGCCGAGCAAGGCCTACCGCCCCTCTTCGAGAAATACAGCGGTAACAAGCAGACCAGGAACTTTTTCAGGGCCCAGTACAAGAAGGACCCAAAAACAAAGGAGCTTACCACGGATCCGAAGACCAGGCATCTTGAGCTTGTTCTGGTAAGGAATACACCCCCGCGTAATTAGCTCCATATGGTTGCATTCTAATTAATGAAGCCAAATTTCTAAATGGTTCACATTCCTTCCGCAGGCGACTGAAAGCAGTAGCACGGGGTCGACTAAGAGCAACCCTTGGGACACCACTCTAAATAGGGCGTTGAATGTAATGAAGAACAAGGATAAGCTCAGTAAGCCGACGTCAGCTGGTCGTGTGGCCGGCAAAGGCTTGTCGACAAAATGGGGGTCATACTATACCGCTGGTGTGCGGAAGGAGAAAAAGACCAGCTCGGAAAGCCAGGCGCGAGAGGTTCAAGAACTCAAGGCACAGGTGGTGCGGATTCCGGAGATTGTCCAAGAGCAAGTGGAACAACGACTCAGAGCGACGATCACCGCCATTGTGCCTACCTTGATCTCGGGTTGAGTGCGTGGATTGTGGGCGGCCAACAGGGGCCGCCCCCGATTCCTAGCTTCATGGCCAGCAACTCGCATAATGCGATGGCGGGGCCATTGGTGCCTCCGGCGGAGGCGGCATTGGTGTCTCCGACGCCGGCACGGGAGCTTAATGCACCCGGGTGTACGCCGGCCTGCACCTCTGCAGCAAGCGGCCCCTTCGTCAACTGCACGTCCGCCGTTGGCGGTGTGTCGACATTAGCCGAGCTCGACGCCATCATCACGGTAACTAATTAAGCCTCTCTTGGCCGAGGACTTCATCTCCTTGCCTTTGACTGGGCATCCCTGACGCCCTACATGTTTTCGCAGGGCGCCGCCGATGTTCCGTGCACTCTCCTCCACTTCGTGAACAACAAGTTGGTCGATGTCGCCAAGGGCAAAATCGTTCAACCGGGCAACCCCTTGTTCCACGGTACCCACATGCCACCCAACTTGTTTAGGGTTCAACTGGTTCGAGTGCTGCCAGGCTGCGACGACTTGTTACCTCCGATTCGACCCGTCGGGGCCGACGATGATGACGTGATGACCCTCAGCGCCTGCCTGAGCTTGCCCCTGCTTTGGCCGAAGAGCCAGATTCGTTTGGGAGTGGGGGACACCACCCCAAAGACAACACCGCCAGTCGTGCCGGCGCCAAGTCGGCCCCATGGCAAGACCGCCGTAACGGTGCCGGACATCCGTATGCCACTGGATCCAAACATGCATATGGCACAGGATCAGAACAACGACGACGACGATGATGATACATTTGGCAACGTCGATCAGTACTTTGCCGATCATGGGTACGATGGCGACTTCATGGGGCCTCCTTCTCAAGAACCAAACCCAACAAAAGACGTGTGCGATCTAGCTGGTACCGCGGAGAAGCCAAGTTGCAACAGGCGCCGTCTGGCGTTCAGCTCTCAGGAGACGCCTCCAGCTGCCGACTTCACCGAGCCTCAGATAGGCGAGGTGCGAAATATTATCAGCCCCAACACACTCAAGAAGGCGGTCTGTGAGCAGAACTCGGTCCCATTACAGGAGAAGAAGAAGGCACGCAAAAGAAAGACTAAGAAGGGTGCGAGCCAGCCGGCACCGAGTACGATCCGTGCTCAGGACAGGCCACCTTCACCGCAGGATATCTCGAGGAGGGTGCATGTGGCGGGTAGGGCGATGCTACCGACAAATATGCTCAATGCTGCAACCGTGCTATGCGGAGTCTGCATGACAGTGTTCTTTCTTTGGAGAAGCAGCGTCTCAGAGAGAAGGATGTGGCATACCCGGTTTTCGCGGCCAAGGTGCCAGAGGGCAAGGGCTTTGTGGATAACTCCATCGGGCGTACGATCGTCCTGCGTTTTGTGACATCCACGCTATGTTGAACCTTCATCCGCTGCACTACACCTTTGTTCGGCTATTTTCGCTGAGTATGGAGATGCGGATCATTCGCGACAAGACCCCGGACATCGTGATAGTCGACCCCTTCTACATGCGTGCCAAGATCTTGGGCAGCGCTGGGGACCGGCAAGTCGCGAGTTCTTACCTCGAAGGCGTCATTCTGGCAAACCAAGATAAGGATAACTTCCTCGTGCCTTACTTTCCCGAGTAAGTCCTCCCCTCAACCGGCCCATAACATATGAATTCTTACATTTTGATCGTTTTTCTTTTAACATTCCGTGTTTTCTGCAGTGACACACGTTGCACGCTCATCCTCCTAAGCCCCAAATATTCCATGGCCACGTATTTCGACCCGGACCGTTAGTCGAACGTAGACTACACAAATGTCAAGAAGGTTCTTGATGATGTTCTCCCCGGCTACGCCAAATCTGGAGGCACCTTCACCAAGCCTATTCGTAAGTACGGCAAGCATGTGTTCTCCCACAATACGACGTTCTGCTGCGTCAAGCAGCCGCCTGGCGGTCAGAAGGGTGCCTACTACGCCATCCATCACATGCGGGCGATCGTACGGGACCATCATCAACTTCTGCTACCGAGTAAACTCAAAGATTGGGCAAAGAGCGTGTCGGCAATCCAGGACGCGGACCTCCGACAAGAATTCTTTCGCATCCAGTCGGAGTTTGCGGAAATCATCCATCAAGATGTCCTTCGTACCTCGGGCCAGTTCTACCTCGGCAATCAACCGTCCAACAGTGACATCGACACAATGCTACAAATGCAGGCTGACAACGACCGTTATTTCATGACTCCCACGATAGACGGCAACTTCATCCACGCTCCGGTCCCTTGAGTCGAGTCGAAAGCAGTGATGCTGTGTCTAGTTCTGAAACATCGATTGGCTCATGTTGTAATTAAACTTTAATGAACTTGTAGTATGTCTCTTTGGTTTCGGGAGTCGTTCAACTTAGATGTAATCGATGCTATTAATGTCTTGCTTTTCTCTTCCGATCGTTCTGTTGCATACTTATATATTGCTTATGTATTGTCTGTGAATTGGTACTAACGTTTCGTTTGGCTAGTGCATAGCGATGCCGACGTATGTCGTGTACAAGGGTAAGGTTCCCGGAGTCTACGATGACTGGGAGGAGTGTCGGAGACAGGTTCACCGATTCAGCGGTAACAGTTACAAAGGGTACACCACTAGGGCCGAGGCCGAATTTAGATACGCCCGCTATCTAGCGGGAGAGGGGAGGGAGCATTGGAGGAACCGGATGAAGACGAGTTTCATCGTGATGATGCTCATCGTGATGACCGCAGCTCTCTTCTATGTGATGGTAGTTTAGATGATCGATATCGACTTGTAATGTGAAGACAAACTCGCTACTCGCGGTCTCGAGACTTGTGATATTATGTTCTATCTTTGTTCAGTCTTTTCAATTTGGAGACTAATATGATGAATTGTATTCGGAGACTAATATGATGAATTGTATTCAAAGACTAATCTTCTATTGTATTCGATGAATCTGTTGTTGATGTGTGCTATCTATATTTTGTCAAATTATACATTTTGTAACCTGTGCAAAAACAGAAAATAAAAAATAAAAAAACCTAATATTCATACTAATGGCGCATCAAATGACAGTGCGCCATTAGTATGACAAAGCATACTAATGGCGCATCACAGGACAGTGCGCCATTAGTATGCCGCGGTTACTAATGGCGCATCACGTCGTAGTGCGCCATTAGTATGCCAAAGCACCTGGGTATACATGGCCCCTGGGAGGCATACTAATGGCGCACCCTGGCCTATACTAATGGCGCACCAGTGGTGCGCCATTAGTAAAAATTACTAATGGCGTGCTACTAATGGCGCACCACTGATGCGCCATTAATGGCCATATTAGGTGCGCCATTAGTAGGGGTTTTTCTAGTAGTGTTGTTTAGAACTGCACCAACTTACAGCTCCATCGTTTAATAAAAACACGTATCCGGTTTGCGATTTAGAATCGTCCAGATCAGTGTCAAAGCTTGCATCGACGTAACCATTTACGACTAGCTCTTTGTCACCTCCATATACGAGAAACATATCCTTAGTCCTTTTTAGGTATTTCAGGATGTTCTTGACCGATGTCCAGTGATCCACTCCTGGATTACTTTGGTACCTTCCTGCTAAGCTTATTGCTAAGCATATGTCAGGTCTGGTACACCGCATTGCATACATGATAGAGCCTATGGCTGAAGCATAGGGAACATTTTTCATTTTCTCTCTATCTTCTGCTGTGGTCGGGCATTGAGTTTGACTCAACTTCACACCTTGTAGCACAGGCAAGAATCCTTTCTTTGCCTGATCCATTTTGAACTTCTTCAAAATTTTGTCAAGGTAACTGCTTTGTGAAAGTCCTATTAAGCCTTGATCTATCCCTATAGATCTTGATGCCCAATATGTAAGCAGCTTCACCGAGGTCTTTCATTGAAAAACTTTTATTCAAGTATCCCTTTATGCTATCCAGAAATTATATATCATTTCCAATTAATAATATGTCATCGACATATAAAACTAGAAATGCTACAGAGCTCCCACTCACTTTCTTGTAAATACAGGCTTCTCCAAAAGTCTGTATAAAACCATATGCTTTGATCACACTATCAAAGCGTTTATTCCAACTCCGAGATGCTTGCACCAGTCCATAAATGGAACGTTGGAGCTTGCATACTTTGGTAGTACCTTTTGGATCAACAAAACCTTCCGGTTGCATCATATACAACTCTTCTTCTAGAAATCCATTCAAGAATGCAGTCTTGACATCCATTTGCCAAATTTCATAATCATGAAATGCAGCAATAGCTAACATGATTCGGACAGACTTAAGCATCGCTACGGGTGAGAAAGTCTCATCATAGTCAACCCCTTGAACTTGTCGAAAACCTTTCGCAACAAGTCGAGCTTTATAGACAGTTACATTACCATCAGCATCAGTCTTCTTCTTAAAGATTCATTTATTCTCAATGGCTTGCCGATCATCGGGCAAGTCAACCAAAGTCCATACTTTTTTTTCATACATGGATCCCATCTCAGATTTCATGGCCTCTAGCCATTTTGCGGAATCTGGGCTCATCATCGCTTCCTCATAGTTCGTAGGTTCATCATGGTCAAGTAACATGACTTCCAAAATAGGATTACCGTACCACTCTGGTGCGGATCTCACTCTGGTATACCTACGAGGTTCAGCAGAAACTTGATCTGAAGTTTCATGATCAATATCATTAGCTTCCTCACTAATTGGTGTAGTCGTCACAGGAACCGGTTCTCGTGATGAACTACTTTCCAATAAGGGAGTAGATACAGTTATCTCATCAAGTTCTACTTTCCTCCCACTCACTTCTTTCGAGAGAAACTCCTTCTCTAGAAAGGATCCATTCTTAGCAACGAATGTCTTGCCTTCGGATCTGTGATAGAAGGTGTATCCAACAGTCTCTTTTGGATATCCTATGAAGACACATTTCTCCGATTTGGGTTCGAGCTTATCTGGTTGAAGTTTCTTCACATAAGCATCGCAGCCCCAAACTTTAAGAAACGACAACTTTGGTTTCTTGCCAAACCACAGTTCATAAGGCGTCGTCTCAACGGATTTTGATGCTGCCCTATTTAACGTGAATGCGGCCGTCTCTAAAGCATAACCCCAAAACGATAGCGGCAAATCGGTAAGAGACATCATAGATCGCACCATATCAAGTAAAGTACGATTACGACGTTCGGACACACCATTTCGTTGTTGTGTTCCGGGTGGCGTGAGTTGCGAAACTATTCCGCATTGTTTCAAATGTAAACCAAACTCGTAACTCAAATATTCTCCTCCACGATCAGATCGTAGAAACTTTATTTTCTTGTTACGATGATTTTCCACTTCACTCTGAAATTCTTTGAACTTTTCAAATGTTTCAGACTTGTGCTTCATTAAGTAGATATACCCATATCTGCTCAAATCATCTGTGAAGGTGAGAAAATAACGATATCCGCCACGAGCCTCAACATTCATCGGACCACATACATCTGTATGTATGATTTCCAACAAATCTGTTGCTCTCTCCATAGTTCCGGAGAACGGTGTTTTAGTCATCTTGCCCATGAGGCACGGTTTGCAAGTACCAAGTGATTCATAATCAAGTGATTGCAGAAGTCCATCAGTATGGAGTTTCTTCATGCATTTTACACCGATATGACCTAAACGGTAGTGCCACAAATAAGTTGCACTATCGTTATCAACTCTGCATCTTTTGGTTTCAACATTATGAATATGTGTATCACTACTATCGAGATTCAATAAAAATAGACCACTCTTTGAGGGTGCATGACCATAAAAGATATTACTCATATAAATAGAACAACCATTATTCTCTGATTTAAATGAATAACCGTCTCGCATTAAACAAGATCCAGATATAATGTTCATGCTCAACGCTGGCACCAAATAACAATTATTCAGGTCTAAAACTAATCCCGAAGGTAGATGTAGAGGTAGCGTGCCGACCGCGATCACATCGACTTTGGAACCGTTTCCCACGCGCATCGTCACCTCGTCCTTGGCCAGTGCTCGCTTATTCCGTAGTCCCTGTTTCGAGTTGCAAATATTAGCAACAGAACCAGTATCAAATACCCAGGTGCTACTACGAGCTCTAGTTAGGTACACATCAATAACATGTATATCACATATACCTTTGCTCACTTTGCCATCCTTCTTATCTGCCAAATACTTGGGGCAGTTCCGCTTCCAGTGACCAGTCTGCTTGCAGTAGAAGCACTCAGTTTCAGGCTTAGGTCCAGACTTGGGTTTCTTCTCTTGAGCAGCAACTTGCTTGCCGTTCTTTTTGAAGTTCCCCTTCTTCTTCCCTTTGCCCTTTTTCTTGAAATTAGTGGTCTTGTTGACCATCAAGACTTGATGCTCCTTTTTGATTTCTACCTCCGCGGCTTTTAGCATTGCGAAGAGCTCGGGAATAGTCTTGTTCATCCCTTGCATATTATAGTTCATCACAAAGCTCTTGTAGCTTGGTGGCAGTGATTGGAGAATTCTGTCAATGACACTATCATCAGGAAGATTAACTCCCAGTTGAATCAAGTGATTATTGTACCCAGACATTCTGAGTATGTGTTCACTGACGGAACTGTTCTCCTCCATCTTGCAGCTATAGAACTTATTGGAGACTTCATATCTCTCAATCTGGGCATTTGCTTGAAATATTAACTTCAACTCCTAGAACATCTCATATGCTCCATGATGTTCAAAATGTCGTTGAAGACCCGGTTCTAAGCCGTAAAGCATGGCACACTGAACTATAGAGTAGTCATCAGCTTTGCTCTGCCAGACGTTCTTAACGTCGTCAGTTGCATCAGCAGCAGGCCTGGCACCCAGCGGTGCTTCCAGAACGTAACTCTTCTGTGCAGCAATGAGGATAATCCTCAGGTTACGGACCCAGTCCGTGTAATTGCTACCATCATCTTTCAACTTTGCTTTCCCAAGGAACGCATTAAAATTCAACGGAACAACAGCAGAGCCATCTATCTACAAACAAACATAGACAAGCAAGATACTATCAGGTACTAAGTTCATGATAAATTTAAGTTCAATTAATCATATTACTTAAGAACTCCCACTTAGACAGACATCTCTCTAGTCATCTAAGTGATCACGTGATCCAAATCAACTAAACCATAACCGATCATCACGTGAGATGGAGTAGTTTTCAATGGTGAACATCACTATGTTGATCATATCTACTATATGATTCACGCTCGACCTTTCGGTCTCCGTGTTCCGAGGCCATATCTGCATATGCTAGGCTCGTCAAGTTTAACCTGAGTATTCTGCGTGTGCAAAACTGGCTTGCACCCGTTGTAGATGGACGTAGAGCTTATCACACCCGATCATCACGTGGTGTCTCGGCACGACGAACTTTGGCAACGGTGCATACTCAGGGAGAACACTTCTTGATAATTTTAGTGAGAGATCATCTTAAAATGCTACCGTCAATCAAAGCAAGATAAGATGCATAAAGGATAAACATCACATGCAATCAATATAAGTGATATGATATGGCCATCATCATCTTGTGCTTGTGATCTCCATCTCCGAAGCACCGTCGTGATCACCATCGTCACCGGCGCGACACCTTGATCTCCATCGTAGCATCGTTGTCGTTTACGCCGTCTATTGCTTCTACGACTATCGCTACCGCTTAGTGATAAAGTAAAGCAATTACAGGGCGTTTGCATTTCATACAATAAAGCGACAACCATATGGCTCCTGCCAGTTGCCGATAACTTTGGTTACAAAACACGATCATCTCATACAATAAAATATATCATCACGTCTTGACCATATCACATCACAACATGCCCTGCAAAAACAAGTTAGACGTCCTCTACTTTGTTGTTGCAAATTTTACGTGGCTACTACGAGCTTAGCAAGAACCGTTCTCACCTACGCATCAAAACCACAACGATAGTTTGTCAAATAGACTCCGTTTTAACCTTCGCAAGGACCGGGCGTAGCCACACTCAGTTCAACTAAAGTTGGAGAAACTGACACCCGCCAGCCACCTGTGTGCAAAGCACGTCGGTAGAACCAGTCTCGCGTAAGCGTACGCGTAATGTCGGTCCGGGCCGCTTCATCCAACAATACCGCCGAACCAAAGTATGACATGCTGGTAGGCAGTATGACTTATATCGTCCACAACTCACTTGTGTTCTACTCGTGCATATAGCATCAACGCATAAAACCTAGGCTCGGATGCCACTATTGGGGAACGTAGTAATTTCAAAAAAATTCCTACGCACACACAAGATCATGGTGATGACATAGCAACGAGAGGGGAGAGTGTTCGTCCACGTACCCTCGTAGACTGTAAGCGGAAGCGTTATCACAACGCGGTTGATGTAGTCGTACGTCTTCACGATCCGACCGATCCAAGCACCGAACGTACGGAGCCTCCGAGTTCAGCACACGTTCAGCTCGATGACGATCTCCGGCCTCCGATCCAGCAGAGCTCCAGAGATGAGTTCCATCAGCACGACGGCGTGGTGACGATGATGATGTTCTACCGGCGCAGGGCTTCACCTAAACTCCGCGACGATATGACCGAGGTGGAATATGGTGGAAGGGGGCACCGCACACGGCTGAGGAACGATCCGTAGATCAACTTGTGTGTCTATGGGGTGCCCCCCGCCCCCGTATATAAAGGAGGGAGGGAGGAGGGGGCCGGCCTAAGGGGAGGCGCGCCCTAGGAGGGGGAAACCTACTCCAAGTAGGTTTCCCCCCTCCTTTTCCTAATCCAAGAAGGAGGGGGAAGGAAGGAGTAGGAGAGGGGGAAGGCAAGGGGGGCGCCGCCCCCCCTTCCTTGTCCTATTCGGACTCAAGGGGAGGGGGCGCGCCACTTTCCCTGGCCGGCCCCTCTCTTTCTCCAATAGGGCCCATCAAGGCCCATTACTTCCCGGGGGGGTTCCGGTAACCCTCCGGTACTCCGGTTTTCTCCGAAAACTCCCGGAACCTTTCCGGTGTCCGAATATAGTCGTCCAATATATCAATCTTTATGTCTCGACCATTTCAAGACTCCTCGTCATGTCCGTGATCACATCCGGGACTCCGAACAAACTTCGGTACATCAAAACTTATAAACTCATAATAAAACTGTCATCGAAACGTTAAGCGTGCGGACCCTACGGGTTCGAGAACTATGTAGACATGACCTAAAACCATTCTCGGTCAATAACCAATAGCGGGACCTGGATGCCCATATTGGTTCCTACATATTCTACGAAGATCTTTATCGGTCAAACCGCATAACAACATACGTTGTTCCCTTTGTCATCGGTATGTTACTTGCCCGAGATTCGATCGTCGGTATCCAATACCTAGTTCAATCTCATTACCGGCAAGTCTCTTTACTCGTTCTGTAATACGTCATCTCATAACTAACTCATTAGTTATAATGCTTGCAAGGCTTTAAGTGATGAGTATTACCGAGAGGACCCAGAGATACCTCTCCGACAATCGGAGTGACAAATCCTAATCTCGATTTATGCCAACCCAATATGTACCTTCGGAAACACCTGTAGAGCACCTTTATAATCACCCAGTTACGTTGTGACGTTTGGTAGCACACAAAGTGTTCTTCCGGTAAACGGGAGTTGCACAATCTCATAGTTGCAGGAACTTTGTATAAGTCATGAAGAAAGCAATAGCAGTATACTAAACGATCAAGTGCTAGGCTAACAGAATGGGTCATGTCAATCACATCATTCTCCTAATGATGTGATCCCACTAATCAAATGACAACACATGTCTATGGTTAGGAAACATAACCATCTTTGATTAATGAGCTAGTTAAGTAGAGGCATACTAGTGACTATAGTTTTGTCTATGTATTCACACATGTATCATGTTTCCGGTTAATACAATTCTAGCATGAATAATAAACATTTATCATGATATGAGGAAATAAATAATAACTTTATTATTGCTTCTAGGGCATATTTCCTTCAGTCTCCCACTTGCACTAGAGTCAATAATCTAGATTACATAGTAATGATTCTAACACCCATGGAGTCTTGGTGCTGATCATGTTTTGCTCGTGAGAGAGGCTTAGTCAATGGGTCTGCAACATTCAGATCCGTATGTATCTTGCAAATCTCTATGTATCCCACTTGGACTTGGTCCCGAATGGAATTGAAGCGTCTCTTGATGTGCTTGGTCCTCTTGTGAAATCTGGATTCCTTTGCCAAGGCAATTGCATCAGTATTGTCACAGAAGATCTTCATTGGTCCCGATGCACTAGGTATGACACCTAGATCGGAAATGAACTCCTTCATCCAGACTCCTTCATTCGCTGCTTCAGAAGCAGCTATGTACTCTGATTCTTCATATTCCTCTGATGAGTCATTTGACTCCAATTATAAACTGTTCAAGAATCAGAACGGTGAAGTATTTGCTCGATATGTTGGAACTAACTGTAGGAACGGTCCCCCTATGAAGAAAATATGGGTTCCTAAAAGTTGCCTTGAAAATATTTAGGTGAATGTCATCATCACACCACCCATGAAGAATAGGAACCCCAGATCTAATTCTTCATACGGACAAAATTCTTCATATGGATCCAAGTCCTCATATGGATCAAATTCTTCACTAGGATCAAATTCCTCACATGGATCAAAATCCTCATATGAACATCATCGTGCTAACACTTCTATTTCACAGGGAAAGTCTAAGGGCCATGAATATGTTCATTATTCTTCAAACCATTATGTTCATAAGTCCTCGAAGAATTTCTCTGCTTATTCATATGCTTATCCTAACCACTCTTCTGTGAAACGAAGTGCACTGGCTTCTATGCCATCATTTTCTTATGGAGCTCGCAGAATGATGAACTCTTTGCCACCCCTCCAGATGTGGATGGTGAAGAAAAAGAACTAACCTCTTATGCAGGGTCAGGTATCTAGAAGAACTTGATTGTCTGAAAAATTTGCTGGAGACCTGAATGTGCTTGAAAGGACGCAAGCTAAACATGAAGAAATGAATCATTCATTTCTCACATCCTCATATTGCTATATTTGTTACCATTGATGAAATTGATATCATATTCTTCACTGATGAAGTATATGGGTTCGTAAGTTGCACTAATTCATCTGCAGGATGAGCAACCCAAAGCTATTGAGTGGGTCCTCGACAGTGGATGTAGAAATCACATGACTGGTGACAGAAGCTTGCTGATGGACACTGATTGGTCACCATCTCATTGATGTCTACTATACAACCTTCTTCTTGTAGACGTTGTTGGGCCTGCAAGTGCACAGGTTTGTAGGAAAGTAGCAAATTTCCCTCAAGTGGATGACCTAAGGCTTATCAATCCGTGGGTGGCGTAGGATGAAGATGGTCTCTCTCAAACAACCCTGCAACCAAATAACAGAAAGTCTCTTGTGTCCCCAACACACCCAATACAACGGTAAACTGTATAGGTGCACTAGTTCGGCGAAGAGATGGTGATACAAGTGCAATATGGATGGTAGATATAGGTATTTGTAATCTGAAATTATAAAAACAGCAAGGTAACTAATGATAAAAATGAGCATAAACGGTATTGCAATGGTAGGAAACAAGGCCTAGGGTTCATACTTTCACTAGAGCAAGTTCTCTCAACAATAATAACATAGATAGATCATATAACAATCCCTCAACATGCAACAAAGAGTCACTCCAAAGCCACTAATAGCGGAGAACAAACCAAGAGATTATGGTAGGGTACGAAACCACCTCAAAGTTATCCTTTCTGTTCTATCTATTCAAGAGTTCGTAGTAAAATAACATAAAGCTATTCTTTCCGCTGAATCCATCATAGAGTTCATACTAGAATAACACCTTAAGACACAAATCAACCAAAACCCTAATGTCACCTAGATACTCCATTGTCACCTCAAGTATCTGTGGGCATGATTATACGATATGCATCACACAATCTCACATTCATCCAACCAACACAAAGTACTTCAAAGAGTGCCCCAAATTTTCTACCGGAGAGTCAAGAAAACGTGTGCCAACCCCTATGCATAGGTTCATGGGCGGAACCCGCAAGTTGATCACCAAAACATACATCAAGTGGCACGTGATATCCCATTGTCACCACAGATAAACACGGCAATACATACATCAAGTGTTCTCAAATAAAGACTCAATCCGATAAGATAACTTCAAGAGGGAAACTTAATTCATCACAAGAGAGTAGAGGGGGGAGAAACATCATAAGATCCAACTATAATAGCAAAGCTCGCGATACATCAAGATCGTGCCATAGAGAGAACACGATAGAGAGAGATCAAACACATAGCTACTGGTACATACCCTCAGCCCCGAGGGTGAACTACTCCCTCCTCGTCATGGAGAGCACCGGGATGATGAAGATGGCCACCGATGATGGGTTCCCCCTCCGGTAGGGTGCCGAAACGGGCTCCCAAGAGGTTTTTGGTGGCTACACAGGCTTGCGGCGGCGGAACTCCCGATCTATATTCTCTGTGGATGTTTTTAGGGTACGTGGGACAATATAGACGAAAGAAGTCGGTCGGGGGTGCTCGAGGGGCCCATGAGACAGGGGGCGTGCCCAGTAGGGGGAGGGCGCCCCCTATCTCCTGGCCTCCTCGAGGATCTTCTGACGTGAACTCCAAGTCTCCAGGATCATATTCTTCCAAAAAATCACGCTGCCAAAGGTTTCATTCCGTTTGGACTCTAGTTGATATTCATTTTCTTTGAAATACTGAAACAGGCAATAAAACAGCAATATGGGTTGGGCCTCCGGTTAATAGGTTAGTCCCAAAAGTAATATAAAAGTGTATAATAAAGCCCGTAATCATTCAAAACAGATAATAAAATAGCATGAAGGCTTCATAAATTATAGATACGTTGGAGACGTATCACTCATCTGAAGCATATCATGTTGGGAAACGTAGTAATTTCAAAAAATTCCCTACGCACACGCAAGATCATGGTGATGATATAGCAACGAGAGGGGAGAGTGTTCGTCCATGTACCCTCGTAGACCATAAGCGGAAGCGTTAGCACAACGCGGTTGATGTAGTCGTACGTCTTCACGATCCAACCGATCCAAGCACCGAACGTACGGAGCCTCCGAGTTCAGCACACGTTCAGCTCGATGACGATCTCCGGCCCTCCGATCCAGCAAAGGCTCCGGAGATGAGTTCCGTCAGCACGACGGCGCGGTGACGATGATGATGTTCTACCGGCGCAGGGCTTCGCCTAAACTCCGCGACGATATGACCGAGGTGGAATATGGTGGAAGGGGGCACCGCACACGGCTAAGGAACGATCCGTAGATCAACTTGTGTGTCTATGGGGTGCCCCCTGCCCCCGTATATAAAGGAGGGAGGGAGGAGGAGGCCGGCCCTAGGAGGGGCGCGCCATGGGGAGTCCTACTCCCACCGGGAGTAGGATTCCCCCTTTCCTAGTCCAACTAGGAGTCCTTCCATGTAGTAGGAGTAGGAGACAAGGAAGGGGAAGAGAGAAGGGAAGGAAGGAGGGGGTGCGGCCCCTCCCCCTAGTACAATTCGGACTAGGCCTTGGGGGGGGGCGCGGCCTGCCCCAGGCAGTTCCTCTCTCTTTCCCGCAGGGCCCAATAAGGCCCAATACTTCTCCCCGGCGAATTCCTATAACTCTCCGGTACTCCGATAAATACCTGAATCACTCGGAACCTTTCCGAACTCCGAATATAGTCGTCCAATATATCGATCTTTACATCTCGACCATTTCGAGACTCCTCGTCATGTCCCCGATCTCATCCGGGACTCCGAACTCCTTCGGTACATCAAAACTCATAAACTCATAATAAAACTGTCATCGAAACCTTAAGCGTGCGGACCCTACGGGTTCGAGAACTATGTAGACATGACCTAGAACTATTCTTGGTCAATAACCAATAGCGGGACCTGGATGCCCATATTGGCTCCTACATATTCTACGAAGATCTTTATCGGTCAAAACCGCATAACAACATACGTTGTTCCCTTTGTCATCGGTATGTTACTTGCCCGAGATTCGATCGTCGGTATCCAATACCTAGTTCAATCTCGTCACCGGCAAGTCTCTTTACTCGTTCTGTAATGCATCATCCCGTAACCAACTCATTGGTCACATTGCTTGCAAGGCTTATAATGATGTGCATTACCGAGAGGGCCCAGAGATACCTCTCCGACAATCGGAGTGACAAAACCTAATCTCGAAATATGCCAACTCAACATGTACCTTCGGAGACACCTGTAGTACTCCTTTATAATCATCCAGTTACGTTGTGACGTTTGGTAGTACCCAAAGTGTTCCTCCGGTAAACGGGAGTTACATAATCTCATAGTTACAGGAACATGTATAAGTCATGAAGAAAGCAATAGCAACATACTAAACGATCAAGTGCTAAGCTAACGGAATGGGTTATGTCAATCACATCATTCTCCTAATGATGTGATCCCGTTAATCAAATGACAACTCTTTTGTCCATGGCTAGGAAACATAACCATCTCTGATAAACGAGCTAGTCAAGTAGAGGCATACTAGTGACACTATGTTTGTCTATGTATTCACACATGTATTATGTTTCCGGTTAATACAATTCTAGCATGAATAATAAACATTTATCATGAAATAAGGAAATAAATAATAACTTTATTATTGCCTCTAGGGCATATTTCCTTCAGTCTCCCACTTGCACTAGAGTCAATAATCTAGTTCACATCACCATGTGATTTAACACTAATATTCATATCTGTATATGATTAACACCCATAGTTCACATCATCATGTGACCAATATCCAAAGGATATTCTTGACCAATGTCCAGTGATCTACTCCTAGATCACTATTGTACTCCCTTGCCAAATTTAGAGCAAGGTATACAATAGGTCTGGTACATAGCATAGCATACTTTATAGAACCTATGAATGAGGCATAGGGAATGACTTTTCATTCTCTTTCTATTTTCTGCTGTGGTCAGGATTTGAGTCTTACTCAATTTCATACCTTTGCAACACAGGCAAGAACTCTTTCTTTGACTGTTCCATTTTGAACTATTTCAAAATCTTGCCAAGGTATGTACTCATTGAAATATCAAGCGTCTTGATCTATCCGAATAGATCTTGATGCTCAATATGTAAGTAGCTTTTACTGAGGTCTTAAAGAACTCCTTTAAAACACTCCTTTATGCTTTGCAGAAAAATTCTACATCATTTCTGATCGACAATATGTCACTCACATATACTAATCAGAAAGGCTGTAGTGCTTCCACTCACTTTATTGTAAATACAGGCTTCATCGTAAGTCCATATAAAACTATATGCTTTGATCAACTTATCAAAACGTATATTCCAACTCCGAGATGCTTGCACCAGTCCATAGATGGATCGCTGGAGCTTGCACATTTTGTTAGCACCTTTAGGATTGACAAAACCTTCTGGTTGCATCATATACAACTCTTCTTTAATAAATCCATTAAGGTATGCAGTTTTGACATCCATTTGCCAGATTTCATAAAATGTGGCAATTGCTAACATGATTCAGACAGACTTAAGCATCGATACGAGTGAGAAAATCTCATCGTATTCAACACCTTGAACTTGTTGAAAACCTTTCGCAACAAGTCGAGCTTAGTAGATAGTAACACTACTATCAGTGTCCATCTTCCTCTTGAAAATCCATTCATTTAACATGGCTTGCTGATCATCGAGCAAGTCAATCAAAGTCCATACTTCGTTCTCATACATGGATCATATCTCAGATTTCATGGCCTCAAGCCATTTCGCGGAATCTGGGCTCATCATCGCTTCCTCATAGTTCGTAGGTTTGTCATGGTCAAGTAACATGATCTCCAGAACAGGATTACCGTACCACTCTGGTGCGGATCTCACTCTGTTTTACCTACGAGGTTCGGTATTAACTTGATCTAAAGTTTCATGATCATCATCATTAGCTTCCTCACTAATTGGTGTAGCAATCACTAGAACTGATTTCTGTGATGAACTACTTCCCAATTCGGGAGAAGGTACAATTACCTTATCAAGCTCTACTTTCCTCCCACTCACTTCTTTCGAGAGAAACTTCTTCTCTAGAAAGGATCCATCTTAGCAATGAGTAACTTGCCTTCGGATCTGTGATAGAAGGTGTACCCAATAGTTACCTTTGGGTATTCTATGAAGACGCACTTCTCCGATTTGGGTTTGAGCTTATCAGGATGAAACTTTTTCACATAAGCATCGTAGCCTCAAACTTTAAGAAACGACTTGGGTTTCTTGCTAAACCACAGTTCATATGGTGTCGTCTCAACGGATTTAGGTGGTGCCCTTTTAACGTGAATGCAGCTGTCTCTAATGCATAACCCCAAAACGATAATGGTAAATCAATAAGAGATATCATAGATCGCATCATATCCAATAAAGTGCGATTACGACGTTCGGACACACCATAACTTTGTGGTGTTCCAGGTGGCGTGAGCTTTGAAACTATTTCACATTGTTTTAATTGAAGACCAAACTCGTAACTCAAATATTCGTCTCCGCGATCAGATTGCAGAAACTTTATTTTCTTGTTACGATGATTTTTCCACTTCACTCTGAAATTCTTTGAACCTTTCAACTATTTCAGACTTATGTTTCATCAAGTAGATATACCCATATCTGCTCAAATCATCTTGTGAAGGTCAGAAAATAACGATACTTGCCACGAGCATCAACACTCATTGGATCGCATACATCGATATGTATTATTTCCAATAAGTCAGTAGCTTGTTCCATTGTTCCGGAGAACGGAGTTTTAGTCATCTTGCCCAAAAGGCACGGTTCGCAAGCATCAAATGATTCATAACCAAGTGATTGCGAAAATCCATCTTTATGGAGTTTCTTCATGCGCTTTACACCGATATGACCCAAACGGCAGTGCCACAAATAAGTTGCACTATCATTATTAACTTTGCATCTTTTGGCATCAATATTATGAATATGTGTATCACTACGATCGAGATCCAATAAACTATTTTCATTGGGTGTTTGACCATCGAAGGTTTTATTCATGTAAACAGAACAACAATTATTCTCTGACTTTAAATGAATAACCGTATTGCAATAAACATGATCAAATCATATTCATGCTCAACGCAAACACCAAATAACATTTATTTAGGTTTAACACTAATCCCGAAAGTATAGGGAGTGTGCGATGATGATCATATCAATCTTGGAACTACTTCCAACACTCATCGTCACTTCCCCTTCAACTAGTCTTTGTTTATTCTGTAACTCCTGTTTCGAGTTACTAATCTTAGCAACCGAACAAGTATCAAATACTCAGGGGCTACTATAAACACTAGTAAAGCACACATCAATAACCTGTATATCAAATATACCCTTGTTCACTTTGCCATCCTTCTTATCCACCAAATATTCAGGGCATTTCTGCTTCCAGTAACCATTTCCTTTGCAGTGTAAGCACTCAGTTTCAGGCTATGGTCCAGCTTTGGGCTTCTTTGCAGGAGTGACAACTTGCTTGTCTTTCCACTTGAAGTTCCCTTTCTTTCCCTTTGCCCTTTTCTTGAAACTAGTGGTCTTGTCAATCATCAACACTTGATGCTCTTTCTTGATTTCTACCTTCGTCGATTTCAACATCACGAAGAGCTCGGGAATCATTTTCATCATCCCTTGCATACTATAGTTCATCACAAAGTTCTACTAACTTGGTGATGGTGACTAGAGAATTCTGTCAATCACTATCTTATCTGGAATATTAACTCCCACTTGATTCAAGCGATTGAAGTACCCAGACAATCTGAGCACATGCTCACTAGTTGAGCGATTCTCCTCCATCTTTTAGCTATAGAACTTGTTGGAGACTTCATATCTCTCAACTTGGGTATTTGCTTGAAATATTAACTTCAATTCCTGGAACATCTCATATGGTCCATGACGTTCAAAACGTCTTTGAAGTCCCGATTCTAAGCCGTTAAGCATGGTGCACTAAACTTTCAAGTAGTTATCATATTCAGCTAGCCAAATGTTCATAACGTCTGCATCTGCTCCTGCAATAGGTGTGTCACCTAGCGATGCATTAAGGACATAATTCTTCTGTGCAGCAATGAGGATAAACCTCAGATCACGGATCCAATCCGCATCATTGCTACTAACATCTTTCAACACAGTTTTCTCTAGGAACATATCAAAATAAACATATGAAAGCAACAACGCGAGCTTTCGATCTATAACATAATTTGCAAAATACTACCAGGACTAAGTTCATGATAAATTAAAGTTCAATTAATCATATTACTAAAGAACTCCCACTTAGACAGACATCTCTCTAGTCATCTAAGTGATCACGTGATCCAAATCAACTAAACCATGTCCGATCATCACGTGAGATGGAGTAGTTTTCAATGGTGAACATCACTATGTTGATCATATCTACTATATGATTCACGCTCGACCTTTCGGTCTCCGTGTTCCAAGGACATATCTGTATATGCTAGGCTCGTCAAGTTTAACCTGAGTATTCCGCGTGTGCAACTGTTTTGCACCCGTTGTATTTGAACGTAGAGCCTATCACACCCGATCATCACGTGGTGTCTCAGCACGAAGAACTTTCGCAACGGTGCATACTCAGGGAGAACACTTCTTGATAATTAGTGAGAGATCATCTTAAAATGCTACCGTCAATCAAAGCAAGATAAGATGCATAAAGGATAAACATCACATGCAATCAATATAAGTGATATGATATGGCCATCATCATCTTGTGCTTGTGATCTCCATCTTCGAAGCACCGTCATGATCACCATCGTCACCGGCGCGACACCTTGATCTCCATCGTAGCATCATTGTCGTTACGCCATCCATTGCTTCTACGACTATCGCTACCGCTTAGTGATAAAGTAAAGCAATTACAGGGCGTTTGCATTTTATACAATAAAGCGACAACCATATGGCTCCTGCCAGTTGCCGATAACTTCGGTTACAAAACATGATCATCTCATACAATAAAATATAGCATCACGTCTTGACCATATCACATCACAACATGCCCTGCAAAAACAAGTTAGACGTCCTCTACTTTGTTGTTGCAAATTTTACGTGGCTGCTACGGGCTTAGCAAGAACCATTCTTACCTACGCATCAAAAAACCACAACGATAGTTCGTCAAGTTGGTGCTGTTTTAACCTTCACAAGGACCGGGCGTAGCCACACTCGATTCAGCTAAAGTAAGAGAGACAGACACCCGCCAGTCACCTTTAAGCACGAGTGCTCGTAACGGTGAAACCAGTCTCGCGTAAGCGTACGCGTAATGTCGGTCCGGGCCACTTCATCTCACAATACCGCCGAACCAAAGTATGACATGCTGGTAAGCAGTATGACTTGTATCGCCCACAACTCACTTGTGTTCTACTCGTGCATATAACATCAACGCATAAAACCTGGCTCTGGTACCACTGTTGGGAAACATAGTAATTTCAAAAAAATTCCTACGCACACGCAAGATCATGGTGATGATATAGCAACGAGAGGGGAGAGTGTTCGTCCACGTACCCTCGTAGACCGTAAGCGGAAGCGTTAGCACAACGCGGTTGATGTAGTCGTACGTCTTCACGATCCAACCGATCCAAGCACCGAACGTACGGAGCCTCCGAGTTCAGCACACGTTCAGCTCGATGACGATCTCCGGCCCTCCGATCCAGCAAAGGCTCCGGAGATGAGTTCCGTCAGCACGACGGCGTGGTGACGATGATGATGTTCTACCGGCGCAGGGCTTAGCCTAAACTCCGCGACGATATGACCGAGGTGGAATATGGTGGAAGGGGGCACTGCACACGGCTAAGGAACGATCCGTAGATCAACTTGTGTGTCTATGGGGTGCCCCCTGCCCCCGTATATAAAGGAGGGAGGGAGGAGGAGGCCGGCCCTAGGAGGGGCGCGCCATGGGAAGTCCTACTCCCACCGGGAGTAGGATTCCCCCTTTCCTAGTCCAACTAGGAGTCCTTCCATGTAGTAGGAGTAGGAGACAAGGAAGGGGAAGAGAGAAGGGAAGGAAGGAGGGGGTGCGGCCCCTCCCCCTAGTCCAATTCGGACTAGGCCTTGGGGGGGGGGGGGGGCGCGCGGCCTGCCCCAGGCAGTCCCTCTCTCTTTCCCGCAGGGTCCAATAAGGCCCAATACTTCTCCCCGGCGAATTCCTATAACTCTCCGGTACTCCGATAAATACCCGAATCACTCGGAACCTTTCCAAACTCCGAATATAGTCGTCCAATATATCGATCTTTACGTCTCGACCATTTCGAGACTCCTCGTCATGTCCCCGATCTCATCCGGGACTCCGAACTCCTTCGGTACATCAGAACTCATAAACTCATAATAAAACTGTCATCGAAACCTTAAGCGTGCGGACCCTACGGGTTCGAGAACTATGTAGACATGACCTAGAACTATTCTTGGTCAATAACCAATAGCGGGACTTGGATGCCCATATTGGCTCCTACATATTCTACGAAGATCTTTATCGGTCAAAACCGCATAACAACATACGTTGTTCCCCTTGTCATCGGTATGTTACTTGCCCGAGATTCGATCGTCGGTATCCAATACCTAGTTCAATCTCGTCACCGGCAAGTCTCTTTACTCGTTCTGTAATGCATCATCCCGTAACCAACTCATTGGTCACATTGCTTGCAAGGCTTATAATGATGTGCATTACCGAGAGGGCCCAGAGATACCTCTCCGACAATCGGAGTGACAAAACCTAATCTCGAAATATGCCAACTCAACATGTACCTTCGGAGACACCTGTAGTACTCCTTTATAATCACCCAGTTACGTTGTGACGTTTGGTAGTACCCAAAGTGTTCCTTCGGTAAACGGGAGTTACATAATCTCATAGTTACAGGAACATGTATAAGTCATGAAGAAAGCAATAGCAACATACTAAACGATCAAGTGCTAAGCTAACGGAATGGGTCAAGTCAATCACATCATTCTCCTAATGATGTGATCCTGTTAATCAAATGACAACTCTTTTGTCCATGGCTAGGAAACATAACCATCTCTGATAAACGAGCTAGTCAAGTAGAGGCATACTAGTGACACTATGTTTGTCTATGTATTCACACATGTATTATGTTTCCGGTTAATACAATTCTAGCATAAATAATAAACATTTATCATGAAATAAGGAAATAAATAATAACTTTATTATTGCCTCTAGGGCATATTTCCTTCATATCACCTACGCTGACAAAGGCAAAAGCAAGGTATTGGGTCTAGGTAAGGTTGCAATCTCAAAGGATAAACACATGGACAAAGTCATGCTTGTTGAGTCCTTAGGATTCAATCTTATGTCAGTCTCAATGCTTTTTGATCTTGATATGGTTGTTGTCTTCGGCAAATTTCATTGCCTTGTGCTAATGGAATCTGACAACTCCAAAGTCTTTGAAGGCTTTAGGAAAGGAGACTTGTATATTGTTGATTTCTCTGCAGGACCACAGCCTGCCACATGCCTACTCATAAAAGCTTCAGAATGCTGGTTATGGCATCGACGACTTGGTCATGTTGGGATGTGGAACTTGCATACACTCGCAAAGAAGAAGCACGTCATTGGCATCGAGGGTGTCAAATTCCTCAAAGATCATCTTTGTGAGGCTGGAAAGATCACCAGAGCCAAGCATCCCACAAAGACTATCATGACCACTTCTGGTCCCTTTGAATTACTTCATATGGATCTATTTGGCCCTACTCATTATGCCACGTTCACTAGTTCTACATCATTATATGGCTTTGTCATAGTTGATGACTATTCTAGTTGCACCTGGGTGCATATCATCACTTACAAAAATGAAGTGCAGGAAGTCTTCAGACGATTTTCCTCAAGGGCTTCCACTAACTTCGGTGTGAATATCAAGCATATCAGGAGTGATAATGGAACCGAGTTCAAGAACACTGGCCTTGATGAATATCTCGATATGCCTGGTATTACTCACGAAATGTCTACTCCCTATACTCCTCAGCAGAATGGCATCGTGGAGCGCAAGAATGATAACCCACAAGTATAGGGGATCGCAACAGCTTTCGAGGGTAGAGTATTCAACCCAAATTTATTGATTCGACACAAGGGAGCCAAAGAATATTCTTGAGTATTAGCAGTTGAGTTGTCAATTCAACCACACCTGGATAACTTAGTATCTGCAGCAAAGTGTTTAGTAGCAAAGTAGTATGATAATAAAGGTAACGGTAGCAACAGTAAAGATAAATGTTTTTGGGTTTTTGTAGTAGTTGTAACAGTAGCAACGGAAAAGTAAATAAGCGAAGAACAATATATGAAAAGCTCGTAGGCAATGGATCAGTGATGGATAATTATGCCGGATGCGATTCCTCATGCAATAGTTATAACATAGGGTGATATAGAACTAGCTCCAATTCATCAATGTAATGTAGGCATGTATTCCGTAAATAGTCATACGTGCTTATGGAAAAGAACTTGCATGACATCTTTTGTCCTACCCTCCCGTTGAAACGGGGTCCTTGCAGAAACTAAGGGATATTAAGGCCTCCTTTCAATAGAGAACCGGAACAAAGCATTAGCACATAGTGAATACACGAACTCCTCAAACTATGGTCATCACCGAGAAGTACCCCGATTATTGTCACTTCGGGGTTGTCGGATCATAACACATAATAGGTGACTATAGACTTGCAAGATAGGATCAAGAACACACATATATTCATGAAAACAAAATAGGTTCAGATCTGAAATCATGGCACTCGGACCCTAGTGACAAGCATTAAGCATAGCAAAGTCATAGCAACATCAATATCTGAACATAGTGGACACTAGGGATCAAACCCTAACAAAACTAACTTGATTACATGGTAAATATCATCCAACCCATCACCGTCCAGCAAGCCTACGATGGAATTACTCACGCACGGGGGTGAGCATCATGAAATTGGTGATGGAGGATGGTTGATGATGACGACGGCGACGAATCCCCCTCCCCGGAGACCCGAACGGACTCCAGATCAGCCCTCCCGAGAGAGATTAGGGCTTGGCGGTGGCTCCGTGTCGTGAAACGCGATGAAACTTTCTCTTTGATTTTTTCTCCCCGAGATGGAATATATGGAGTTGGAGTTGAGGTCGGAGGAGGTCCAGGGGGCCCACGAGATAGGGGGCCGCGCCCTAGGGGGGCGCCCCCTATCTCGTGGACAGGCCGTGGGCCCCCTGGCACTAATTCTTTCGCCAAAAGTTCTTATTAATTCCAAAAAGTGCCTCCGTGGATTTCCAGGACATTCCGAGAACTTTTCTTTTCTACACATAAAACAACATCATGGCAGTTCTGCTGAAAACAGCGTCAGTCCGGGTTAGTTTCATTCAAATCATGCAAGTTAGAGTCCAAAACAAGGGCAAAAGTGTTTGGAAAAGTAGATACGTTGGAGATGTATCAACTCCCCCAAGCTTAAACCTTTGCTTGTCCTCAAGCAATTCAGTTGATAAACTGAAAGTGATAAAGAAAAACTTTTACAAACTCTGTTGCTCTTGTTGTTGTAAACATGAAAAGCCAGCATTCAAGTTTCAACAAATATTATGAATGAACCATACTCACAATAACACATAGGTCTCACAATTACTCATATCAATAGCATAATCAGCTAGCGAGCCATAATAATAAAACTCGGATGACAACACTTTCTCAGAATAATCATAACATGATATAACAAAATGGTATCTCGCTAGCCCTTTCTGAGACCGCAAAACATAAATGCAGAGCACCTTTAAAGATCAAGGACTGACTAAACATTGTAATTCATGGTAAAAGAGATCCAGTCAAGTCATACCCAATATAAACCAATAGTAATGAATGCAAATGACAGTGTGCTCTCCAGCGGGTGCTTTTAATAAGAAAGATGATGATTCAACATAAAAGTAAATAGATAGGCCCTTCGTAGAGGGAAGCAGGGATTTGTAGAGGTGCCAGAGCTCGATTTTAAAATAGATATTGAATAACATTTTGAGTGGCATACTTTCGCTGTCAACGCAACAACTATGAGATGGTTGTATCTTCCATACTACATGCATTATAGGCAGTTCCCAAACAGAATGGTAAAGGTTTATACTCCCCCAACCACCAACAAGCATCAATCCATGGCTTGCTCGAAACAACGAGTGCCTCCAACATACAACAGCCCTGGGGGAGTTTTGTTTAATTATTTTGATTTGCTTTGATCTTTTTGGATCATGGGACTGGGCATCCCGGTTACCGGCCCTTTCTCGTGAATGAGGAGCGGAGTCCGCTCCTCATGAGAATAACCCACCTAGCATGGAAGATATAGGCAGCCCCAGTTGAAACATGAGTTGCTCGAGCATACAAAATAGAATTTCATTTGAAGGTTTGGAGTTTCGCACATACAAATTTACTTGGAACGGCAGGTAAATACCGCATATAGGTAGGTATAGTAGACTCATATGGAACAACTTTGGAGTTTAAGGAGTTTGGATGCACAAACAGTATTCTCGCTTAGTACAGGTGAAGGCTAGCAAAAGACTGGCAAGCGACCAACTGAGAGAGCGACAACAGTCATAAACATGCATTAAAATTAATTTACACCGAGTACAAACATGAGTAGGATATAATCCACCATGAACATAAATATCATGAAGGCTATGTTGATTTGATTCAACTACATGCGTGAACATGTGCCAAGTCGAGTCACTCAATTCATCCAAAGAAGGATACCATCCCATTATACCACATCATAATCATTCTAATAGCATGTTGGCATGCAAGGTAAACCATTATAACTCATAGCTAATCAAGCATGGCACAAGCAACTATAATCTCTAAATGTCATTGTAAATATGTTTACTTCATAATAGCTGACTCAGGAACGATGAATCATCATATTTACAAAAACAAGAAAGGTCGAGTTCATACCAGCTTTTCTCATCCCAATAAGTCCATCATATATCGTCATTATTGCCTTTCACTTGCACGACCGAACGATGTGTATAATAATAAGAGTGTACGTGCATTGGACTAAGCTGGAATCTGCAAGCATTCAACTCAAGAGAGAAGACAAGTATTATGGGCTCTAAATTAAATAAACAATCATGCATATAAGAGCCACTAAGCATTTTCAATATGGTCTTCTCGACCCCCAAAAGAAAGAAAAGAAAAGAAAACTATTTACACGGGAAAGCTCCCAACAAGTAAAAAGAGGAATTAAAAATCTTTTTGGGTTTTCATTTTAATTTCTACTACAAGCATGGAAATTAAACTAACTACTTTTTTTTGTTTTTTCTTAAAGTTTATCAAACACACAAGAAGAAAACTAGAAAAAGAAATTAAACTAGCATGGATAATACAATGAAAGAGTATGAGCACCGACGACTAGTGTGTGAACATGAATGTAAAGTCGGTGAGAGATACATACTCCCCCAAGCTTAGGCTTTTGGCCTAAGTTGGTTTAATACCAATGACCGCCTGGCTGATATCCATAAGTGAAACTGGGGTAGTACTGAGATGCAGAGGCGACCACCTCCTGAGCAGCAGCGTGTTGGCGAGCTGCCTCCATTCCCCTCTCATATTCAGTTGCTTTTTCCCTGGTGAAAACATATCTTCCTTTTGCCTGATAATCAAAAAGGTAGGGAGCAGAAAGAGTAACAGGGACGACGTTGCGTCTGTTATAGGTTAGTCGATAATGGAGGAATTGTTCATTCCTCTCAAGAAAATGATGATCAAACATAGCTTCTTTATCCAAATAAATAGGAGGTACAATCATGTCCCCCTCTCGTGGAGCTATATTAAGAAAATTAGCCACACGGGTTGCATAAATTCCTCCAAAGAAACCACCCCTTCTACTATTATTCTGCAACCTACGTGCAACTATTGCCCCCAAGTTATAACCTTTATAACCTGACACAGCACTCTTGAGGACACAAAGATTAGGGGCACACATGTGACATACTTCGTCCTTACCGTTAATGCATCTACTAATAAAGAGAGCAAAGTAATGTATAGCAGGAAAATGAATGCTCCCTATGGTAGCTTGTGCTACGTCCCTAGATTCTCCCACAGTAATACTAGCAAGAAAATCTCTAACTTCAGATTTGGGAGGATCATTAATATTACCCCACTGCGGTAGTTTGCAAGCAGTTGTGAAATCCTCTAAATCCATGGTATAAGATGTATCATAAATATCAATCATAACACTAGGAGAATTACGCGCAGAAATATATTCGAACTTCCGCACAAAGGAATCAGTCAATTGATAATATTGAGGACACTTATCTTGTAAGAAGTCCTCCAGCTCGGCATTACGCACATACGCGTCAAATTCCTCCTTGAAGCCTGCTTCAACCATAAAATCATCGGATGACAACTCACAAGCCCATACATTTGCATCCCTTGGCAAATTAACATCTTGTTCACGTATAGCAATCCTTGGCCCTTTCTTTGCCGAGGAACCACCTTGGTACATTCTTCTAAGCATATTTCTTTTTCTGAAAATTTCTGAAATTTTAGTAACTTCAAAATAAAAGTGAATAAAACTAAACAAGATTGATAGCAACTACTCCTACAAGTGCCTAGAGCCTACATCATGCATTGGAATTGCTTGGGACCTCAGAAATTTAACATGCAAGCTCAAGAACATGGTCACCTATGCAGCAAAAATTTGCAATGAATAAAGCACTAGAACAAAAACTAATTGGACCAATGGAGGAGTCACATACCAAGCAACAATCTCCCAAAGCAGTTTTGCGAATGGAGCTTTGAGCTAAGAGATCGAAAATCGCAGAAAAACGAGCTAGAAATCATGCTTGAGCTAGATGGGGATTTTTTGGGTAGAAGATGAAGTGTGTGGGTGCTGGCATAAGTGGAGGGGAGCCACCAGGGACCCACGAGACAGGGGGGGCGCCCTACACGGGGGCACGCCCTCCTCTCTCGTGGCCTGGTGCTTGCCCCTCCTGCAGTGTTTTCAGTGCCTAAAATCCTCAAATATTCCAGAAAAAATCATACTAAATTTGCAGGGCATTTGGAGCACTTTTATTTTCAGACTATTTTTTAATGCACGGATAATTCAGAAAACAGACGGATAATACTATTTTTGCTTTATTTATTCTAAATAACAGAAAGTAAAAAAGAGGGTACAAAAGGTTGTGCCTTCTAGTTTCATCCATCTCATGATCATCACAATGAATCCACTAACAAGGTTGATCAAGTCTTGTTAACAAACTCATTCCGAATAACACGGAACCGGAGAAATTTTGAATAACACTAAGTTACCTCAACGGGGATATGAAAATCCCCAACAATAAGAATATCATACTTTTTCTTGACAGTAGGGAGAGGAAATTCAAAACCTCCAAAAATGACAGTTGGAACTTTTTTAATAGAATTGATGCTATGAACTTGAGATTGTTTCCTCGGAAAGTGTACTGTATGCTCCTTACCATTAACATGAAAAGTGACATTGCCTTTGTTGCAATCAATAACAGCCCTGCAGTACTAAGAAAAGGTCTACCAAGGATAATAGACATACTATCGTCCTCAGGAATATCAAGAATAACAAAGTCCGTTAAAATAGTGACATTTGCAACCACAACAGGCACATCCTCACAGATACCGACAGGTATAGCAGTTGATTTATCAGCCATTTGCAAAGATATTTCAGCAGGTGTCAACTTATTCAATTCAAGTCTACGATATAAAGAGAGAGGCATAACACTAACACCGGCTCCAAGATCACATAAAGCAGTTCTAACATAATTTCTTTTAATGGAACATGGTATAGTTGGTACACCCGGATCTCCAAGTTTCTTTGGTATTCCACCCTTAAAAGTGTAATTAGCAAGCATGGTGGAAATTTCAGCTTCTGGTATCTTTCTTTTATTTGTAATGATATCCTTCATATATTTAGCATAAGGGTTTACTTTGAGCATATCAGTTATAGCGCATACGTAAGAAAATAGGTCTAATCATTTTAGCAAAGCGCTCAAAATCCTCATCATCCTTTGACTTGGATGGTTTAGGAGGAAAGGGCATGGTTTTCTAAACCCATGGTTCTCTTTCTTTACCATGCTTCCTAGCAACAAAATCTCTCTTATCATAACGTTGATTCTTTGATTGTGGGTTATCAAGATCAACAACAGGTTCAATCTCTACATCATTGTTTTTGCTAGGTTGAGCATCAACATGAACATTATCATTAACATTATCATTAACATTATCACTAGGTTCATGTTCATCACCTGATTGTGTTTCAGCATCGGAGATAGAAATATCGTTGGGATTCTCAGGTGTGTCTACAGTAGGTTCACTAGAAGCATGCAAAGTCCTATCATTTTTCTTTTTCTTCTTTTTAGAAGAACTAGGTGCCTCTAAATTATTTCTCTGAGAATCTTGCTCGATTCTCTTAGGGTGGCCTTCAGGATACAAAGGTTCCTGAGTCATTCTACCAGTTCTAGTAGCCACTCTAACAGCAAAGTCATTTTTATTATTCAATTCATCAAGCAAATCATTTTGAGCTTTAAGTACTTGCTCAGCTTGAGTAGCAACCATAGAAGCATATTTGCTAACGCGGTGAAGTTCATCTTTAACTCTAGCCAGATTATCACCTACGCGTCCTATCTCAAAAGCATTATTCTTTAACTCTCTACAAGCATAAGCATTAAAACTTTCTTGTCTAGCCATAAAGTCATCAAATTCATCTAAGCATGGGCTATGAAATTTAGTAGAGGGTACTTCAACTTTATCATATCTATAGAGAGAATTTACCTTTACTACCTGTGTCGGGTTATCAAGACAATGTGGTTCTTCAGGCGGTAAATTAAGACCATGTATTTCTTCAATAGGAGGTAAATTCTTAACATCTTCAGCTTTAATACCTTTTTCTTTCATTGATTTATTTGCCTCTTGCATATCTTCAGGACTGACAAATAAAACACCTCTCTTCTTTGGAGTGGGTTTAGGAATAGGCTCAGGAGTTGGCTCAATTGGTTCAGGAATTACTTCAGGAACTGGCTCGGGAAGAGTCCAATTATTTTCATTAGTCAACATATTATTCAATAATATTTCATCTTCGTCGACTGTTCTTTCCCTGAAAACACAACCAGCACAACTATCCAAGTAGTCCTTGGAAGCATCGGTTAGTCCATTATAAAAGATATCAAGTATTTCATTTTTCTTAAAAGGATGATCAGGCAAAGCACTAAGTAATCGGCGAAGCCTCCCCCAAGCTTGTGGGAGACTCTCTTCTTTGATTTGCACAAAATTATATATTTCCCGCAAGGCAGCTTGTTTCTTATGAGCAGAGAAATATTTAGCAGAGAAGTAATAAATCATATCCTGGGGACTACGCACACAACTAGGAGCAAGAGAATTATACCAAGTCTTAGCATCACCCTTTAATGAGAACGGAAATATCTTAAGGATATATAAATAGCGAGACTTCTCATCATTAGTAAATAGGGTAGCTATATCATTCAACTTGGTAAGATGTGCCACAACAGTTTCAGATTCAAGGCCATAAAAAGGATCAGATTCAACTAAAGTAATAATATCAGGATCAAAAGAGAATTCATAATCCTTATCAGTAACACAGATAGGTGAAGTAGCAAAAGCAGGATCAGGTTTCATTCTAGCATTAAGAGACTACTGCTTCCATTTAGCTAATAATTTCTTAAGATCATTTCTATCGTTGCAAGCAAGAATTTCCATAGCAGCTTTTTCATTCATAACATAACCCTTAGGAACAACAGGTAAAACATAATCATTGCGGGGACCTTCATCATCACTATCATCAGTAATAGGATCTTCAGTAATCTCATTCCCCCTAACTCTAGCAAGTTGTTCATCTAGAAATTCACCAAATGGCAAAGTAGTATCACGCACAGAAGTAGTTTCATCATGCATAGCAGAAGTGGCATCATCAATAACATGCGACATATCAGAATTCATAGCAGTAGCAAGTTTAGGTGTCGCAAGCCTACTAATAACGGAAGGAGAATCTAGTGCAGAGCTAGATGGCAGTTCCTTACCTCCCCTCGTAGTTGAGGGCAAAATAGTAGTTCGATCGTCTTTCAAGTTCTTCATAGTGATCAACAGATATAAATCCCAAGTGACTCAGTGAATAGAGCTATGCTCCCCTGCAACGGCGCCAGAAATTAGTCTTGATAACCCACAAGTATAGGGGATTGCAACAGCTTTCGAGGATAGAGTATTCAACCCAAATTTATTGATTCGACACAAGGGGCGCCAAAGAATATTCTTGAGTATTAACAGTTGAGTTGTCAATTCAACCACACCTAGATAACTTAGTATCTGCAGCAAAGTGTTCAGTAGAAAAGTAGTATGATAATAAAGGTAACAGTAGCAACAGTAAAGATAAATGTTTTTGGGTTTTTGTAGTTGTTGTAACAGTAGCAACGGAAAAGTAAATAAGCGAAGAACAATATATGAAAAGCTCGTAGGCAATGGATCAGTGATGGATAATTATGCCGGATGCGATTCCTCATGCAATAGTTATAACATAGGGTGATATAGAACTAGCTCCAATTCATCAATGTAATGTAGGCATGTATTCCGTAAATAGTCATACGTGCTTATGGAAAAGAACTTGCATGACATCTTTTGTCCTACCCTCCCGTTGAAGCGGAGTCCTTGCGGAAACTCAGGGATATTAAGGCCTCCTTTTAATAGAGAACCGGAACAAAGCATTAGCACATAGTGAATACATGAACTCCTCAAACTATGGTCATCACCGAGAAGTATCCCGATTATTGTCACTTCGTGGTTGTCGGATCATAACACATAATAGGTGACTATAGACTTGCAAGATAGGATCAAGAACACACATATATTCATGAAAACATAATAGGTTCAGATCTGAAATCATGGCACTCGGGCCCTAGTGACAAGCATTAAGCATAGCAAAGTCATAGCAACATCAATCTCAGAACATAGTGGATACTAGGGATCAAACCCTAACAAAACTAACTTGATTACATGGTAAATCTCATCCAACCCATCACCGCCCAGCAAGCCTACGATGGAATTACTCACGCACGGCGGTGAGCATCATGAAATTGGTGATGGAGGATGGTTGATGATGAGGACGGCGACAAATCCCCCTCTCCGGAACCCCAAACGGACTCCAGATCAGCCCTCCCGAGAGAGATTAGGGCTTGGCGGCGGCTCCGTGTCGTGAAACGCGATGAAACTTTCTCTCTGATTTTTTTCTCCCCGAGACGGAATATATGGAGTTGGAGTTGAGGTCGGAGGAGGTCCAGGGGGCCCACGAGATAGGGGGCCGCGCCCTAGGGGGGGCGCCCCCCTGTCTCGTGGACAGGCCGTGGGCCCCCTGGCACTAATTATTTCGCCAAAAATTCTTATTAATTCCAAAAAGTGCCTCCGTGGATTTCTAGGACATTGCGAGAACTTTTCTTTTCTACACATAAAACAACGTCATGGTAGTTCTGCTGAAAATAGCGTCAGTCCGGGTTAGTTTCATTCAAATCATGCAAGTTAGAGTCCAAAACAAGGGCAAAAGTGTTTGGAAAAGTAGATACGTTGGAGATGTATCAAAGAATAGGACTCTTGTTGAGATGGCTTGCACTATGCTTGATGAATACAAGACAGCTGAGCGCTTCTGGCCTAAAGCAATTGATACTGCTTGCCACATCATCAACAGGGTGTATCTTCACAAATTCTTCAAAAAGACCTCATATGAACTCCTCATTGACAAGAAACCCAATGTAAGTTATTTCAAAGTCTTCGGTGCTAAATGCTGGATTAGAGATCCTCACCATCACTCTAAATTTGCATCGAAAGCACATGAGGGTTTTATGCTTGGTTACAAAAAGGACTCGCACACCTACAGAGTCTTCAACATCAACCATCACAAGGTTGTTGAAACTGTAGATGTGCGGTTCGATGAAACTAATGGCTTGCAAGGAGAGCACCTACCTCCTGTGCTAGATGAAATGTCACCTGAGGAATCCATCAAGTTCAAAGCTACTGAGGATGTCATCCCTACCGAAGAACTTGCTGAAGAAGTCATTCCTGATCGTGAAGAAAATCATGCCGGTGCTGCTGAAGAAACTGGTCCTGAAGAAACTGCTGGGCCTAAGCAAAGTCGTCAACCCGCACATCCTCGCATTGCAAATGAAGTGCAAGTCGAGAAGATCATCGATGACATTCGAGCACAAGGTCCCCTCACGCGCTCAAAAGATTCACATTTATCTAACTTTTGTGGGTATTTTGCATTTGTCTCTATCACAGAGCCCACTAAAGTAGATGAAGCATTCATGGAATCCGAGTGGATTCAAGCCATGCAAAATGAATTGCATCAATTCGAGCTCAACAATGTGCGGGAGCTTGTCAAGTGACCAGACCCACGCAAGCACAACATCATCGGTACCAAATGGATCTACTGCAACAAAGAAGACAAAAATGGCCTTGTGTTGAGGAATAAGGCTCGTCTTGTAGCTCAAGGCTACACACAGGTTGAAGGAATTGATTTCTATGAAACTTTTGCACCTGTTGCTAGACTTGAGGCTATTCGCATATTACTTGCTTATGCTAACCATCATAATATCATCTTACAACAAATGGATGTGAAAAGTGCATTCCTCAATGGTAAGCTTGAGGAAGAAGTATATGTTGCTCAACCACCAGGTTTTGAGGATCCAAAATTTCCAGATCACGTCTACAGACTCAACAAGGCCCTCTATGGCCTCAAGAAAGCACCTCGGGCGTGGTACGACACACTGAAGGAATTCCTCATGAAGAATGGCTTCAAACCCGGTTCACTTGACCCAACTCTTTTCACCAAATCATATGATGATGAATTATTCGTGTGCCAAATATATGTTGATGATATCATCTTTGGTTGTACTAACAAAGATTACAGTGATGCATTTGCCTATATGATGAGTGAAGAATATAAAATGTCTATGATGGGAGAATTGAAATTCTTCTTAGGTCTTCAGATTCGTCAACAATACAATGGCATATTCATATCTCAGGAGAAATACCTCAAGGATGTGTTGAGGAAATTCGGTATGCAAGATTGCAAAGGCGTCAAAATTCCCATGCCCACAAATGGCCATCTATGCACTGATGAAAATGGTAAAGACTTCGATCAAAAGGTATACCGCTCCATAATTGGCTCTTTATTGTACCTATGTACATCTAGGCTGGATATTATGCTTAGTGTTTGCATGTGCGTCCGATTTCAAGCTACACCGAAGGAATCACACCATAAGGCTGTGAAGCATATTCTTCGATATCTAGCTCACACACCAACACTTGGATTATGGTATCCCAAGGGCTCTTCCTTTGATCTCATTGGATATTCAGACTCTGACTATGCTGGCGATCGGGTGGACCGCAAGTCAACGTCAGGCACATGTCCTTTCCTTGGACGATCCTTGGTATGTTGGTCCTCGAAGAAGTAGAACTGTGTATCACTCTCCACTGTAGAAGCCGAATACATTGCTGTTGGATCTTGCTGTGCTCAATTACTATGGATGAAGCAAACACTCAAGGACTATGGTATTAACGTGAAGAATGTGCCTCTCTACTGCGACAATGAGAGTGCTATCAAGATTGCTCACACACAGTTCAGCACTCGAAGACGAAGCACATCCAGATTCGTCATCATTTTCTTCGTGACCATGTGTTGAAGGGCGACATCTCCATCGACCATGCAAGTACTGAAGACCAGCTGGCCGATATCTTCACTAAGCCCTTGGATGAGAAGAGATTTAGCAAGTTGCAGTGTGAGCTAAATATTCTAGAATCTTCAAATGTTCTTTAAAAAGGACACACATCCTAACACTTATGCTGACTTGATGACTTAGATGTGCAACACACGAAGTAACGTTTTTCTTCAATCAATGAAGACTAACCCTCTAAGTGTGAAGAAATTAATGAAGAAGTTGATTCTCAGAACCCTACGAGAGTTGTACGCGGTGTCTGAAATCAGCTTTCTTATACGGTGGGTTACGCCACCAACCAAAGTTGAAAATCTTCAATTTGAGTTTTTCTTCATTTTTGAAATTCCTCGGTTTTTCAAATTCTTCAACTTTGCATTATCTTCACTCTTTCCGTTGTTGTTCTTCATTTAACTATATATATATATATATATATATATATATATATATATATATATATATCCTCTACAGCATTCACTTATTGCTAATTCTTCAAGTTGATTTTTTCTGCTAAGTGAATGTGATCGGACCCTTCCCCCTCTATGCTAAACTCAACCCAGTCTATTCACAAATTCTTCATGTGTGTTCTATTTGAAACTCGTTCAAATTCTTCACTGTGTCCTTGTCAGCTGAAGAAATTGCGAACGACACTTTAAAATATTTCTTATCTGAAATTTTTGGCTTTTGCCGCTCAAACCATTACGCATTCCATGGTATAATTATCTATTCACCCACGATCTCCACTTCTCAGTACGTGGGTGACACATGTCACGCGAATGAGAAGGGTCAGGGGCACGTTCGTCCAAATTCTTCGGGCGAACAGTTATTCATCTCCGCTATAAATACCCCCCTCCCCTTCCTCATTTCACTTTTACTCCGCTCTAACTCACTCCCTCGTTCGAGCTTCTCAAAACCTAGTGCCGCCGCTACCTCCATCATCCCCAGTGAGGAAGAGCTTTACTGCCTCGACCTCGTCGCCGCCGTACTCGCGCTGGCCCCGGAAATCTTCCCTCTGCCGCCGCCATAGACGTCTTCCTCTGCCAAGTTAGGGCGTGGAAGATCCGAGCCGACGAACTTCCAAATCTAAACTTCTAGTTCGTCATGTTCTTCATCAAGAGTAATTAAAAGTTACTTTTACTGCATTTATTCTACTGATGATTTTCATCAAATCTTCGAAAGGTGTTTGATAACCCACAAGTATAGGGGATCGCAACAGTTTTCGTGGGTAGAGTATTCAACCCAAATTTATTGATTCGACACAAGGGGGGCAAAAGAATATTCTCAAGTATTAGCAGTTTAGTTGTCAATTCAACCACACCTGGAAACTTAGTATCTGTAGCAAAGTAATATGATAGTGGTGGTAACGGTAACAAAAGTAAAGACAGCAAAAGTAATGTTTTTGGTATTTTGTAGTGATTGTAACAATAGCAACGGAAAAGTAAATAGGCGAGAACCAGTATATGGAAAACTCATAGGCACCGGATTAGTGATGGATAATTATGCTGGATGCGGTTTGTCATGTAACAGTCATAACATAGGGTTACATAGAACTAGCTCCAATTCATCAATGTAATGTAGGCATGTATTCCGAATATAGTCATACGTGCTTATGGAAAAGAACTTGCATGACATCTTTTGTCCTACCCTCCTGTGGCAGCGGGGTCCTATTGGAAACTAAGGGACATTAAGGCCTCCTTTTAATAGAGAACCGAAACAAAGCATTAGCACATAGTGAATACATGAACTCCTCAAACTATGGTCATCACCGGGAGTGGTCCCGATTATTGTCACTTCAGGGTTGCCGGATCATAACACATAGTAGGTGACTATAGACTTGCAAGATAGGATCAAGAACTCATATATATTCATGAAAACATAATATGTTCATATCTGAAATCATGGCACTCGGGCCCTAGTGACAAGCATTAAGCATAGCAAAGTCATAGCAACATCAATCTCAGAACATAGTGGATACTAGGGATCAAACCCTAACAAAACTAACTCGATTACATGATAAATCTCATCCAACCCATCACCGTCCAGCAAGCCTACGATGGAATTGCTCACGCACGGTGGTGAGCATCATGAAATTGGTGATGGAGGATGGTTGATGATGATGACGGCGAGGAATCCCCCTCTCCGGAGCCCCGAACGGACTCCAGATCAGCCCTTCCGAGAGAGATTAGGGCTTGGCGGCGGCTCCGTATCGTAAAACGCGATGATTTCTTCTCTCTGATTTTTTTCTCCTCGAAAGCCAATATATGGAGTTGGAGTTGGCGTCGGAGGGTCTCCAGGGGGCCCACGAGGTAGGGGGCACGCCCAGGAGGGGGGCGCCCCCCACCCTCGTGGACAGGGTGTGGGCCCCCTGATCTTCATCTTTGGCAAGGATTTTTTATTATTTTTTGTAAGACATCCCGTGGAGTTTTAGGTCATTCCGAAAACTTTTGTTTTCTGCACATAAAACAACATCATGGCAATTCTGCTAAAAACAGCGTCAGTCCGGGTTAGTTCCATTCAAATCATACAAGTTAGAGTCCAAAACAAGGGCAAAAGTGTTTGGAAAAGTAGATACGACGGAGACGTATCAACTCCCCCAAGCTTAAACCCTTGCTTGTCCTCAAGCAATTCAGTTGACAAACTGAAAGAGAAAAAGAAAAACTTTTACAAACTCTGTTTGCTCTTGTTGTTGTACCTATGTCAAGCCATCATTCAGGTTTTCAGCAAAGATTATAACTAACCACATTTGCAATAATTCTCAGGTCTCATGTTTACTCATATCAATAACATAATCAGCTAGCAAGCCATAATAATAAATCTCGGATGACAACACTTTCTCAAAATAATCATAATATGATATAACAAGATGGTATCTCGCTAGCCCTTTCTGAGACCGCAAAACATAAATGCAGAGCACCTTCAAAGATCAAGGACTGACTGGACATTGTAATTCATGGTAAAAGAGATCCAATCATAGTCATACCCGAAATAAATTAACAGTAATGAATGCAAATGACAGTTGTGCTCTCCAGCTAGTGCTTTTAATAAGAGGGTGATGACTCAACATAAAAGTAAATAGATAGGCCCTTCGCAGAGGGAAGCAGGGATTTGTAGAGGTGCCAGAGCTCGGTTTTGAAATAGAGATAAATTATATTTTGAGCGGCATACTTTCATTGTCAACATAACAACTAAGAGATGACGATATCTTCCATGCTAAACAAATTATAGGCGGTTCCCAAACAGAATGGTAAAGTTTATACTCCCCCTCCTCCACAAGCATCAATCCACTTGCTCGAAACAACGAGTGCCTCCAACATTCAACGGGTCCCAGGGGGAGTTTTGTTTGCAATTATTTTGATTTAGTTTGCATAAAGCATGAGACTGGGCATCCCGGTGACCAGCCATTTTCTCGTGAATGAGGAGTGGAGTCCACTCCTCTTGAGAATAACCCGCCTAACACGGAAGATAAGGGCGGCCCTAGTTGATACATGAGCTATTCGAGCATGCAAAACAGAATGTTTATTTGAAGGTTTAGAGTTTGGCACATACAAATTTACTTGGAACGGCAGGTAGATACCGCATATAGGAAGGTATAGTGGACTCATATGGAATAACTTTGGGGTTTAAGGGATTGGATGCACAAGCAGTATTCCCACTTAGTACAAGTGAAGGCTAGCAAAAGACTGGGAAGCGACCAACTAGAGAGCGACAACAGTCATGAACATGCATTAAAATTAATAAACATTGAATACAAGCATGAGTAGGATATAATCCACCATGAACATAAATATCGTGAAGGCTATGTTGATTTGTTTCAACTACATGCGTGAACATGTGCCAAGTCAAGTCACTTAAATCATTCAAAGGAGGATACCACCCCATCATACCACATCACAACCATTTTAATAGCATGTTGGCACGCAAGGTAAACCATTATAACTCATAGCTAATCAAGCATGGCACGAGCAACTATGATCTCTAATTGTCATTGCAAACATGTTTATTCATAATAAGCTGAATCAAGAATAATGTGTAACGCCCCGGATCCGATGCGCCAGGTGTCCGCCAGTTATTCGCCGTCGTTGCCATGTCATTTGCTTGCGTGTTGCACTTTGCCATGTCATCATATGCATTTCATATCATGTCATCATGTGCATTTCATTTTGCATACATGTTCGTCTCATGCATCCGAGCATTTTCCCCGTTGTCCGTTTTGCAATCCGGCACTCCTATGTTCCCCGGCGTCCCCTTCTTCTCTCCTGTTGTGAGTGGGTGTTAAACTTTCTCGGAATGGCCCGAGGTTTGCCAAGCGGCCTTGGTATAGCACCGGTAGACCGCCTATCAAGTTTCGTGCCATTTGGAGGTCGTTTGATACTCCAATGGTTAACCGGGTAACCGTAAAGCCTCTTTTGTGTGCAGCCCAACACACCTTCCAAAGTGGCCCAAAACCCACCTAACTCCCCTCCATGCTCTCGGTCGTTCGATCACGATCGCGTGGCCGAAAACCACACCTCATTTGGACTCTCCTAGCTCCCTCTACCTATAAATATGTGGCCTCCCCCGAAATTCTTGCAGTCCAAACCCTAGCCTTCCCCTACCTCGCGCCGCCGGACAAAATCCCCGCGCCAGACATGTCCGCCGCCGCCGCGCCCGGCGAACCAGCGCTCGCCACATGGCGCCCGCGTCCTCCCCGCCGCCACGGCCCGCGGAGCCCATCGCGGGCCCACGCGGGCCCTCGCGCCGCCGCCTCCCGGCCGCGCCTCGCGCCGCCGCCGGACTCCCGCGCCGCCGCCCAGCCGGCGCTCGCCCGCCGCCGCGCTCCGCGCCGGTCCAGCCCGACTCCGCCGAGGCACCCCGCGCCGCCGCCCGGGAGCCCGCGCGCCTCCCGCCAGAGTGCGCCGGCACCGCCCTCGCCGCGCCCCGCGCCCGAGGCTCCGCCGCCAAGCCGCGCGCCGCCGCCGCGCCATGAGCTCGCCGGAGCAGGAGCTCCTCCGCTGCTGCCGCCTTCCCCGCCTCGCCGGCGCCTCCTCCGGCCGGATCCGTGGCTGGGCCGGCCGGATCCGCCGCCCCTCGCCCTCCCCGGCGTCCTCCCGGCCTCCCTCGTCTCCGGCGACACAATTCCGGCGAGATCCGACGCCGCATCAATATTCGTGCAAATCTGGAGGTTGCCCCGAAAACGCCCAAGTCCTGTAATTATTACATAATCATGCCATGTTTGACCTACTACATCTCTGCATCTGTAGCTCCATTTCGTGCGTGTAATATGTCAAATTGTTCGTCTCGACGAGTACTTCATTTCATTCCATTGCATCATTTTCATTTGAGCTCATTTTGATGCCCTAAATGCTGTTGGAAGAGTGCATGTTGATGTTAATCTGCTGAAACTGTTATAACTTGCTCATTTGTCATTTTTGCCATGATTGATGTGTGCATCCTATGAGGTTGATGTCTACATGTATGTTGATCTATGCCATGCCATCTTTCCAGGGGTGTATGCCATGTATTTTTGTGATCAATGTGGTGACTAGCACAAGCATGCAAACTAGGCTTCGTGATATTGCTGATTTTAGTCCCTGTTCTGCTGTTATTTTGACGCCATGTAAACTTGATGCTACAGAGAGATCCATGCATATTTTGAGATACTTCAGTAAGGGTGTTTTGAACATGTGGTTATTGTCTATCCATTCATTCCCTTGTTTGCAATTATGGAGTAGTTTAGCATGTCATTTGAGTGCTCTACTTTTGCTTCAAAATGTTTCCTGGCAGATTGTTTACATGTTATTCAATTTGGCCAAGGTTGCTATAGTTGATCCTTACATGCTATGAACTTGTTCTTGACTTGGTTTGTTTCACAAACATGTCTTCTTGATGATGCTATGCTTATCTTGTCATGCAATGACTTGTGATGAGTGAATCGAGCTTGTTAAGTAGTGTACTTGTTGTTGCTGTTTTGCTAGACAGATTCTATTATATTTTGTTGCTATGTTAACATGCTTCTAGTAATCATTCTATGCATAATCTGGAGATATCCTATAAACATGTTTTGATCTACATGTCATGCTCTATCCATCCATTCCCCTGGTAGCATTTATAGCTTGCTGTAGATTGTTCATTTCTTGCTCTAAAGTTGCTTGAAAATGTTGCTGTCAACCTGTTAACATGAAGTTCAATGTTTCCATGATTGTTTCCTAGTGATCCGTGCACCCTATGAACTTGATCTTGCCATGCTTAGCTTCATAAACATGCCTTCTTACTGTTGGTTGCCTTGCCATGCCATGTAATGCTCTGTGGTGAGTGGTTCAAGCTCACCAACATGCCTACTTATTGTTGTTCCTGCCATGTTTGAATCTGTCATATAACTTGCCATGTTTACATGGGTGCCATCATACTTTCTGATCCTTTTGTCTCATGGTCAGTAAGGGACTTTTGATCTATGCAATTATTAGATTCATTTCATGCCTTTGGTTGCCATGATATGTTCCTGTAACATGTTGTTTGCTTGCTCTAAACATTGCAACCTGATGTTATTTCCTGATAAGTCTGAAACTGTTATAATTTGCAATCTTACCATGTGTTTTGGAGCATGTTCTAGTGATTTCTGGAGATAGCTCAGTGTTCATGTTTTGTTATGATTTACCTGTACTTCATGCCCATGCCTTTTGTTATTATGTTGGGGTGCTGTAGCTTGTTGTTTTGATGCTTGCAATATGCCTAGTTGTTGTTATGGACAGATTGTGGTTATGACTTGTATAATGTGTGTGTGTTGCACCGTTGCTCCGTTTTGAGTGTGTTCTATATGAAACTTGCTTGATTTTGCATGTAGTTCCATATTATCATGTTGCATCCATGTTTTGAGGTGTTTGCTTGATGTTTGTATGCATTTTGCATCAATGCCATGTTGAACTTGTTTTGCTCATATCTTCTAGGCCGTAGCTCCGAATTAAATGAACTTTATATGTAACTTGACTAGAATTTTGTGTAGATCCTCTTGGTGCTCTTTAACTTGCTATTTAACAACTTCAACTTAATGTTTGTTCAGTTCTGGACCAATTTCGAAATTTGCATATGAGGACTTACCAGAATTGTTATAAGTTGTTTCCGGCCTCATTTAAACTTGCCTTGATGTGTTGTTCTTGTTTGCAATCATCTCTTGCCATGAGTAGCTTCATGTAGATTGGTCATGCATCATGCTTGTTGTGCATCATGCCTTGTTCATGAGTGGTGTGTTTACCTATGTTGTGTGCTTCTTCTTGTTAGTTCCTGTTTCGTTGCGATCGTGAGGATTCATTCGTCTACGGTTGGTTCGGCTTCATCCGTTCGTCTTCTTCATGGACTCGTTCTTCTTCCTTGCGGGATTTCAGGCAAGATGACCGCTACCCTGGATCTCACTACTATCATTGCTATGCTAGTTGCTTCGTTCTATCGCTATGCTGCGCTACCTATTACCTATTTATCAAGCCATCCCATATTGCCATGAACCTCTAACCTTTGACACCTTTCCTATGCAAACCGTTGTTTGGCTATGTTACCGCTTTTGCTCAGCCCCTCTTATAGCGTTGCTAGTTGCAGGTGAAGTTGAAGTTTTCTCCATGGTGGACAGGATTTTGGTTGGGATATCACAATATCTCTTATATTATTAATGCATCTATATACTTGGTAAAGGGTGGAAGGCTCGGCCTTATGCCTTGTGTTTTGTTCCACTCTTGCCGCCCTAGTTTCCATCATACCGGTGTTATGTTCCCGGATTTTGCGTTCCTAATGCGGTCGGGTGATTTATGGGACCCCCCTGACAGTTCGCTTTGAATAAAACTTGTCCAGCAAGGCCCAACCTTGGTTTTACCATTTGCCTCACCACCACCTACTTTTCCCTTGGGAGTCGCTCTCTCGAGGGTCATCTTTATTATAGCCCCCCCGGGCCAGTGCTTGTCTAAGCGTTGGTCCAAACTAGAGCACCATGCGGGACCATCCCTTGGCAACTTGGGTTACGTCGGTACCTGTACGCTTAGCTTATCCGGTGTTGCCCTGAGAACGAGATATGTGCAGCTCCTATTGGGATTGTCGGCGCATCGGGCGGTCTTGCTGGTCTTGTTTTACCATTGTCGAAATGTCTTGTAAACCGGGATTCCGAGACTGATCGGGTCTTCCTGGGAGAAGGTCTATTCCTTCGTTGATCGCGAGAGCTTGTCATGGGCTAAGTTGGGACACCCCTGCAGGGTATAAACTTTCGAGAGCCGTGCCCGCGGTTATGTGGCAGATGGGAATTTGTTAGTGTCCGGTTGTAGATAACTTGACACTTGATCCGAATTAAAACGCATCAACCGCGTGTGTAGCCATGATGGTCTCTTCTCGGCGGAGTCCGGGAAGTGAACACGGTTTCTGTCTTATGTTTGACGTAAGTAGGAGTTCAGGATCACCTCTTGATCATTGCTAGTTGACGACCGTTCCGCTTGCTCTCTTCTCGCTCTTATTTGCGTATGTTAGCCACCATACTTGCTTAGCCGCTGCTGCAACCTCACCACTTTACCCCTTCCTTTCCCATTAAGCTTTGCTAGTCTTGATACCCATGGTAATGGGATTGCTGAGTCCTCGTGGCTCACAGATTACTACAACAACAGTTGCAGGTACAGGTTATGCGATGGTCATGACGCGAGAGCGATGTTTGCTTGTTTGGAGTTCTTCTTCTGCTTCTTCTTCGATCAGGGGATAGGTTCCAGGTCGGCAGCCTGGGCTAGCAGGGTGGATATTGTTTGAGTTTCTGTTTATGATTCATCCGTAGTCGGATGTTGTTCTTGTATGATGTATTGTTGTATTCGTGTGGCATTGTATGCCTTATGTATGTATCCCCATCTATTATGTAATGTTGATGTAATGATATCCACCTTGCAAAAGCGTTCCAATATGCGGGTCTATCCTTGGTGGGACCTTCGAGTTCCTTTTGGATAGGGTCGCATATTGGGCGTGACATGATGAACTCATCATATTTACAAAAACAAGAGAGGTCGAGTTCATACCAACTTTTCCCATCTTAGTCAGTCCATCATATATCATCATGATTGCCTTTGACTTGCACGACCGAACGATGTGAATAATAATAAGAGTGCACGTGCATTGGACTAAGCTGTAATCTGCGAGCATTCAATAAACAAGAGAAGACAAGGCAATATGGGCTCTTGGTTAAATCAACAATGATGCATATAAGAGCCACTTCAACAATTTAATCATGGTCTTCTCCTACTGACCCCCAAAGAAAAGAAAAGAAATAAAAACTATTTACACGGGAAAGCTCCCAACAAGCAAAAGAAGAATGGGAAGTGTTTTTTTGGGTTTTATTTTTAATTACTACAGCAAAGAGATAAACTACTACTAATTTTTTTGTTTTTTCTTAAGGTTTATTAAACACACAAGAAGAAAGCAGGAAAAAAAATAAACTAGCATGGATATTACAGTGAAAGAGTATGAGCACCGACGTCTAGCAATGAGTGTGTGTGAACATGAATGTAATGTCTGTGGGAAATACATACTCCCCCAAGCTTAGGCTTTTGGCCTAAGTTGGTCTATTGCCAGGGATAGCCTAGCGGATACCCATAGGTGAAGCTGGGGTCATACTGCGATGCAGCGGCTATCGCCTCCTGAGCTGTAGTGTGGCATCGAGCAGCCTCCGCTCTCCTCTTGTACTCATCTGCCTCCTCTCTGGTAATAATATATCTTCCTTTTGTCTGAGAATCAAAGAAGGCGGGAGCAGGAAGAGTAATATGGACTACATGCCATTTGTTAAAGACTAGTCGATACTGGAGAGGTGGTTCAGTCCTCTCAACAAACTGGTGGGAAACCATAGAATCAAAATCTAAATAAGTAGGGGGTAACTCCATATCACCCTCACGAATGTCTATCTCAAGAAAATTAGCTAAGTGGGTTGCATAAATTCCTCCAAAGAAATCTCCGTTATGTCTATTATGATGCAACCTACGAGTTACAATGGCTCACATATGATAAGATTGGTCTCCTAACACAGCACTTCTGAGAATGCTGAGATCAGGGGCACACATGTGACATGCTTCATCCTTAGCATTTATGCATCTACCTATGAAGAGAGCAAAATAATGTATAGCAGGAAAGAGAACGCTCCCTGTAGTGGCTTGTGTTATATCTCTAGATTCCCCCACAGTTATTCTAGCAAGAAAGTCTCTATATTCAGATTTAGGGGGATCCCTGACACTACCCCAAGATGGAAGTTTGCAAGCAAAAGTGAAATCCTCTAAGTCCATGGTATAAGATTTGTCATAAAGGTCAAACATGACTGAAGGAGAATTACGCGAAGATGAAAACTCAAACCTCCTCACAAATGAACTTGTGAGATCATGATACTGGGGGCATTTGTCAGCTCCAAAGTCCTCAAGACCGGCGTTACGCAAATATACGCTAAATTCTTCTTTGATTCCCGCTTGATTCATAAAAAATTTCGAAGGCCATTCACAGGGCCTCACAGGAGCATCTCTTGGTGGTTCCTCGTCAGCATCACGCATTACAAGCCTGGGACCTTGCTTCCTTGAAGAACCACCTTGGAACATCTTCCTAAACATATTGTTTCCTCTGAAAAATTTCTGAAATTTTTAGTAACTTCAAATAAAAGTGAACCAACTTCAATAAAATTGATAGCAACAACTCCCACAAGTGCCTAGAGCCTATATCAAGCATTAGAACTACTTGGAACCATATAGATTTGACATGCAAGATCAAGAATATGGTCACCTATGAAGCACAAATTTGCAATGAATAAAGCACTAGAACAAAAACTAATTGGACCAATGGAGGAGTTACATACCAAGGAACAATCTCCCCAAGCAGTTTTGCGAGAGGTGCTTTGAGCAAGGAGATCGAAAATCACAGCAACAGGGGCTGGAACTCGTGCTTGAGTTGGTTTTTCGTGTTTGTATGAGGCAGAGGAAGAAGATGGGTACAGGGATAAGTGGAGGAGGGCCACCGTGGGCCCACAAGGCAGGGGGGCGCGCCCTCCACCCTCGTGGCCAGGTGGCAGCTCCCCCCACGGTAATTTTTGCACAGTAAATCCTCAAATATTCCCGAAAAAATCATATTAAATTGGCATGGCATTCTGAGGACTTTTATTTTCAGGATATTTTTATATTGCACGGATAAGTCAGGAAACAGACAGAAAAAATACTATTTTACTTTAATTTTACTAAATAACAGAAAATATAAAGAGGGTACAAAAGGTTGTGCTTCTAGTTTCATCCATCTCGTGATCATCAAAATGAACCCACTAACAAGGTTGATCAAGTCTTGTTAACAAACTCATTCCAAATAACACAGAACCGGAGAAATTACGAATAACACTAAGTTACCTCAACGGGGATATGAAAATCCCCAACAATAAGAATATCATACTTTTTCTTGACAGTAGGGAGAGGAAATTCAAAACCTCCAAATATAACTGATGGAATTTTTCCAATAGAGTTGATACTATAAACTTGAGGTTGTTTCCTCAGGAAGTGTACCATGTGCTCATTACCATTAACATGAAAAGTGGCATTGCCTTTGTTGCAATCAATAACAGCCCCTGCGGTATTAAGGAAAGGTCTTCCAAGAATAATAGACATGCTATCATCCTCGGGAATATCAAGAATAACAAAGTCCGTTAAAATAGTAACGTTCACAAGTACAACAGGCACATCCTCACCGACAGGTATAGTAGTTGATTTATCAGCCATTTGCAAAGATATTCCGGTAGGTGTCAACTTATTCAAGTCAAGTCTACGATATAAAGAGAGAGGCATAACACTAACACTGGCTCCAAGATCACATAAAGCAGTTTTAACATAATTTCTCTTAATGGAGCATGGTATAGTAGGTACTCCTGGATCTCCAAGTTTCTTTGGTATTCCACCCTTAAAAGTATAATTAGCAAGCATGGTGGAAATTTCAGCTTCCGGTATCTTTCTTTTATTAGTAATGATATCCTTCATATACTTAGCATAAGGATTTGTTTTGAGCACATCAGTCAATCGCATACGCAAAAAGATGGGTCTAATCATTTCAGCAAAGCGCTCAAAATCCTCATCATCCTTTTTCTTGGATGGTTTCGGAGGAAAAGGCATGGGTTTCTGAACCCATGGTTCCCTTTCTTTACCATGTTTCCTAGCAACAAAGTCTCTTTTATCATAACGTTGATTCTTTGATTGTGGGTTATCAAGATCAACAGCAGGTTCAACTTCTACATCATTATCATTACTAGGTTGAGCATCATCATGAACATCATCATTAATATTTTCACTAGGTTCATGTTCATTACCAGATTGTGTTTCAGCATCAGACATAGAGATATCATTTGGATTCTCACATGGTTCAGCAATAGGTTCACTAGAAGTTTGCAAAGTCCTATCATTTTTCTTTTTCTTCCTTTTAGAAGAACTAGGTACATCAATATTATTTCTCTAAGAATCTTGCTCGATTCTCTTAGGGTGGCCTTCAGGATACAAAGGTTCCTGAGTCATTCTACCAGTTCTAGTAGCCACTCTAACAGCATAATCATTTTTCTTACTATTCATTTCATCAAGCACTTCTTTTTGAACTTTAAGTACTTGTTCTACTTGAGTGGTAACCATAGAAGCATGTTTGCTAACAAGTTTAAGTTCACCTCTAATATTAGCCATAAAATCAGCCAAGCATTTAATCATAAAGGTATTCTGTTTTAATTGTCTACCAAAATAAGCATTAAAGTCATCTTGCTTAAACATTAAGTCATCAAACTCATCCAAGCACTGACTAGCAATTTTAGTAGGAGGGACTTCAGCTTTATCATATCTATAGAGAGAATTTACCTTTACTACCTGTGTCGGGATATCGGGATCAGGAGGTTCTTCAGTGAATAAGGAATTGAGATCATATACTTCTTCAACAGGCGGTAAATTAAGACTGTGTATTTCTTCAATAGGAGGTAAATTCTTAACATCTTCAGCTTTAATACCTTATTCTTTCATAGATTTCTTTGTCTCTTGCATATCTTCGGGGCTGAGAAATAGAACACCTCTCTTTTTCGGAGTTGGTTTAGGAATAGGCTCAGTAATTGGCTCTGGAGCTGGCTCAGGAGGTGGCTCGGGAGGTGCCCAATTATTTTCATTTGTCAACATATTATTCAATAGAATTTCAGCTTCATCCGGTGTTCTTTCCCTGAAAAGATAACCAGCACAACTATCTAGGTAATCTCTAGAAGCATCAGTTAGTCCATTATAAAAGATATCAAGTATTTCAGGTTTCTTAAGAGGATGATCAGGCAAAGCATTAAGTAACTCTCTTCTTTAATTTGCACGAAGTTGTATATTTCCCTCAAAGCAGCTTGTTTCTTATGAGCAGGGAAATATTTAGTAGAGAAGTAATAAATCATATCTTGGGGACTACGCACACAACCAGGATCAAGAGAATTAAACCATATCTTAGCATCACCCTTTAATGAGAACTGAAATATTTTGAGTATATAAAGGTAGCGCGATCTCTCATCATTAGTAAACAGGGCGGCTATATCATTTAACTTAGTAAGATGTGCCACAACAGTTTCAGATTCATAGCCATAGAAAGGATCAGATTCAACCAAAGTAATTATATCTGGATCAACAGAAAATTCATAATAATCCTTATCGGGAACACAGATAGGTGAAGTAGCAAAAGCAGGGTCGGGTTTCATTCTATCTCTAAGAGATTCTTTACTCCAATTAACTAGCAGCCTCTTAAGTTCGTATCTATCCAGGCAGGCAAAAATAGCTGCAGAAGATTCCGCATCAAAAAGATAACCCTCAGGAATAGCAGGCATATTCTCATCATCACTCTCATCATCGTATTCAGATTCAATAATTTCTCTTTCCCTAGACCTAGAAATCTGTTCATCAAGAAATTTACCAAGGGGCACAGTAGTATCAAGCATAGAAGTAGTTTCATCATAAGTATCATGCATAGCAGAAGTGGCATCATCAATAACATGCAACATATCGGAACGAATAGCAGAAGCAGGTTTAGGTGTCGCTACCTTACTCATAACAGAAGGGGAATCAAGTGCAGAGCTAGATGGCAGTTCCTTACCTCCCCTCGTAGTTGAGGGATAAATTGTTGTCTTAGCGTCTTTCAACTTCTTCATCGTGTCCAGCACATACAAATCCCAAATGACTCAAAGAATAGAGCGATGCTCCCTGGCAACGGCGCCAGATAAAGGTCTTGATAACCCACAAGTATAGGGGATCGCAACAGTTTTCGAGGGTAGAGTATTCAACCCAAATTTATTGATTCGACGCAAGGGGAGCCAAAGAATATTCTCAAGTATTAGCAGCTGAGTTGTCAATTCAACCACATCTGGAAACTTAGTATCTGCAGCAAAGTGTTTAGTAGCGAAGTAATATGATAGTGGTGGTAACGGTAACAAAAGTAAAGACAGCAAAAGTAATGTTTTTGGTATTTTGTAGTGATTATAACAGTAGCAACGGAAAAGTAAATAAGCGAGAACCAGTATATGGAAAACTCGTAGGCACCGGATTAGTGATGGATAATTATGCCGGATGCGGTTCGTCATGTAACAGTCATAACATAGGGTTACACAGAACTAGCTCCAATTCATCAATGTAATGTAGGCATGTATTCCGAATATAGTCATACGTGCTTATGGAAAAGAACTTGCATGACATCTTTTGTCCTACCCTCCCGTGACAGCGGGCTCCTATTGGAAACTAAGGGATATTAAGGCCTCCTTTTGATAGAGAACCGGAACAAAGCATTAGCACATAATGAATACATGAACTCCTCAAACTATGGTCATCACCGGGAGTGGTCCCGATTATCGTCACTTCGGGGTTGCCGGATCATAACACATAGTAGGTGACTATAGACTTGCAAGATAGGATCAAGAACTCACATATATTCATGAAAACATAATAGGTTCAGATCTGAAATCATGGCACTCGGGCCCTAGTGACAAGCGTTAAGCATAGCAAAGTCATAGCAACATCAATCTCAGAACATAGTGGATACTAGGGATCAAACCCTAACAAAACTAACTCGATTACATAATAAATCTCATCCAACCCATCATCGTCCAGCAAGCCTACGATGGAATTACTCACGCACAGCGGTGAGCATCATGAAATTGGTGATGAAGGATGGTTGATGATGACGACGGCGACGAATCCCCCTCTCCGGAGCCTCGAACAGACTCCAGATCAGCCCTCCCAAGAGAGATTAGAGCTTGGCGGCGGCTCCGTATCGTAAAATGTGATGATTTCTTCTCTCTGATTTTTTTCTTCCCGAAAGCCAATATATGGAGTTGGAGTTGGCGTCGGAGGGTCTCCAGGGGGCCCATGAGGTAGGGGGTGCGCCCAGGAGGGAGGCGTGCCCCCACCCTCGTGGACAGGGTGTGGGCCCCCTGGTCTTCATCTTTGGCGAGGATTTTTTATTATTTTTTATAAGACATCCCGTGGAGTTTCAGGTCATTCCGAGAACTTTTGTTTTCTGCACATAAAACAACATCATGGCAATTCTACTGAAAACAACGTCAATCCGGGTTAGTTCCATTCAAATCATACAAGTTGGAGTCCAAAACAAGGGCAAAAGTGTTTGGAAAAGTAGATACGACGGAGACGTATCAGTGTTTATTCTTCAACCTCCGCACTCTAAACACCTAGCACAAATCTTCAGTTCTTGATCTGTTTCTCTAAGTGACGTTTTTCTTCATGATTCCTCAATTGTGTGAATCTCACGATCCGCACAACTCTGGAACCTAAGACAAAGAACGCTTAGTGAAATTCTTCAAGACACATCGGGTCAATTTCCTCAAACTTCGTCAAATTTTACAAAACCTTCTGAGTACGCATATGACCTCTCCTAATTCTTTGCACCTATACTCTATTGACAGGTACACATGTCTGCTGCTGAATCACTAGGTTCTCATCAACTTATCTCATTTGCAGCATTCCTCGAAGAAATGCTGCATACTTCTTCAGAGAACTCAATTGTGCAAATTCCTCAGCTGAAGAAAATGGCTGATGGTAAACGTCCTCAGAAAGGAGGAAAGAAGCTTGAAGTAAATATTGCCTTTGAGATCCCTGCAGACATCTATGCAGGGTACTGCACGCCTGATGAGGCAAAATATGGCAAGGAGACAAAGAATGAGCACAAAGTGCGCATTCAGAGGATAGAAAGAAGATGGGCAAGAGAGTGGGGGGAGTACAGATATGTTACTCCCAAATACATGAAGAAATTCGCTCTTAACCCTCCATGCTCAAGACCTCCTCTGGCACCTGGCCAGCTAGGTGATCCAACAATCCTTAAACGTGGTGAGGATTATGCTGATGAATGGGCCAGGCGGCAAGCAAAATTGGTCAAGCAGGCCAAAGAAGCAGTAAAGAAATTCAATGAGGATTCTGCTGCTGCCGCTACCACTGTTGAGGCTCCTTCAAGTAAGAAGGCTATGCCTAAGAAGCCATCCAATAAACCACCTACCTTTGCGATGCCCTCACGGCCAAGTTCTTCTGCAATGCCCTCACGGCCAATTTCCTCAGTGCCACTGAGGCAAATTCCTCAAGCTGCCCCAATTCCTCAAACTGCACCAATTCCTTGGGCTTCAAAACCCTCAGCTCCTTCGGCAAAGTCCTCAGCACCCGTGCATCTTGCCACGTGCCAACGGACCATAGGCATATCTATTGCCTCAGGAGCTTTGGTGAGTTCTTCAGCTCATCCTTCATCTACCGGTCCCACTCTGCTGAAGACCAAGGCCACTGTTGGACGAGGCACTAGACCAAGTCCTCACAAGAAGTAGGTGGTCTTTCAAATTCCATCTGATGATGAAGCTGATGATGATGAACTTGCCGATATCATCAAGGACAGACAACAGCGGGCCGCTAGAGCCAAAGGAAGTGTTGTGCCCCTACTTTTGGATCCGAAGAAGATCCTCGATTTCATCGATCTCTGGCACAAGGATCCCAATGCTCCAATGCCATATTTGGGCCTCACTCCTGGACAAAGTCATGTTGTGACTGCGTTCATCGCTGAAGAGAAATGGAAGTATGACCAAGCCAGGTCAGTGAAGAAAGCGCAGTACAAGGAGCAGTGCTACCTAAAGGACAATGTCCTCAGTCTTTCGCCTGATCAGCTCCTTGCACTGCAAGCTAAATTCAAGAAGCTCAGCGAAGAATTTGAAGCTTGCAAGGCTGATTGGAAGGGCGCCAAGGTCC